>OZ012741.1:250531572-251731572 GCA_963859935.3 Lathyrus sativus
AAGGAGTTGTGAAAGGAAATGGTGGATAAAGTCGCGTCTTTGTATTGAAAGACGAGTATCGAGACCACCCTCACTACAGTGGCATCCCAACACTCGGAGAAGAAGAGGTCTACACCCAATCCTCTCTCTTTAATTCAATACAAAGAGAAATCAATTTATTATTGAAAGTGTACTCGGTACGGGACCGAGGTTTTAGGAGGAAAAGTTGGGAAGCGTCTTCGTATTGAAAGACGAGTGTCGAAACCACCCTCACTACAGTGGCATCCCAACACTCGAAGAAGAAGAGGTCTACACCCAATCATCTCTCTTTAATTCAATACAAAGAATATTTGTTTTAAAGATGGTTTGAAAATGGACTCGGTACGAAACCGAGGTCTTAGGAGAGATGGGTATGGAAACGTCTTCGTATTGAAAGACGAGCGTCGAAACCACCCTCACTACAGTGGGCATCCCAACGCTCGAAGAAGAAGAGGTCTACACCCAATCCTCTCTTTTTAATTCAATACAAATAATTGATTTTAAGGAGATGAGATTTGAAAAGGGATGGAAAGCGTCTTCGTATTGAAAGACGAGTGTCGAAACCACCCTCACTACAGTGAGCATCCCAACACTCGAAGAAGAAGAGGTCTCAGATCCTTCATTTCTCATCAATAATTTGACAGTGAATCGAAGGAAATGTCATCATCGACCAAAAAGGCAAAAAAGGTCCAATAACAAAAGAGAAATGGAATTTAACTTCTAAAAGATAAAAATAATTAAAACTATAAATATTTATAACCTTCTAAAAGAGATATTAATAAAACTATAATATTATAAACTAGAAATTAAAATATGAATTCCAAAAATATAATATATACAAAGTTCTTAAAGAAAATGAAACTATAACATAATAATTTATTTACAAGATGGGATATTAAAAATATAATAAATATGTTTTTACATAATAACTATAATAATATATTTACAAAAAAAACATTTACATTTTAAAAAAAAAACAACAATAGGGGTTTATGATAGAATCTCGGGCCCAAAGCCCATTATTTCATGGTCAGTAAAAAGGATATAGCAAAACATTTTATTAAAAAGAACGAAAAAAGGTTTAAATGGTTAGAATCATCAAAGCTTCAAAACGACTCCAGAAATAATGGTCAAAACAAACAAAACGACAACAACGCGTTTGCATCGCCGTTCTTCACTGTTATCGTGTTTCAATATCCGTTTCACTGTTGATTTTAGCGTCTCTCACTCTCAGATTCTCTGTTCCTCACTTGTTTCTGTTTGTGTTCTGTGGATTTATTCTGGCTTTGTTGTTGTTTTCAGTAAAAGGAGAAAAGCTTGAGGATTTATACACGAAACGGTGGAAACGAAGGGTGAAGGTCGGTACGGTTGGGATCGATGGAGATTTTTGGGTTGTTTATTGTTGTGGGTTTCGTATGAAGATGCAGTTTTACGATTTGAGTTTGGTAGTGGAAGTGAGGAGGAAGACGATGGCGATTTGGGGGGTTTAGGGTTTGAAGATTTGAAGAAATCAGAGAAGTGGATTGATGGGAAAAGGGACGTGATTGTGTGTGGTTTTCAAAGGTGAACGAGTTTGTTTCGAGGAACCCAGTGGCACGTGAGATGGGTTGCAGAAATGGTGAAGAAATTTGTTCAGTTAATAAAGGTTGAAGAAGGTATTTACTGTTGATTTGTGGGTTTTGTTCATGGCTTGATGAAGGTTGAAGAGTGAGATTTTCGGTTGTTTCTGGAAATTTGAAAATGATGAAGAGATGAGTTGGGAGTAAGACGGTGGTTGAGTTTAATTGTTGGTTAGTGAGTTGGTTTGATGAAGAATGGGAGATTCGGAGTTATGTTGCAAATTTTAATGATTAAGCTGTGTTGTTGTGTATGTGGTCACATGAAGGTTTATGTTCAAGGTTTTTGCGTTAAGATAATCTCCTAACGAAGGTTTGGCTCTCTGAAGAGCCTTTTTCTGTTCTTCTCTCTCGCAAACTCACCGCCAGGAAACAAATCAACAACAACTTAAGATTATGAAGACAGAAAAAACAATAGAATACTTACAGAGTTGGAGCAAATCTGACAAGTTCCCATGCTAGCAACGAAGAGTTTGGGTGATGGAGACTTAAGCCTGCGATGCAAAGCTTTTTGTTGGACCGGTACCACCAGATTGCCAATATCGAAAACAGATAAGTTGAATCTTCAATCTTTTGTCTTCAGCTTTGTGTGTGTTGGTATTATGAAGGTTGAATATTGGGGTTTGTTGATGGCAGTTGAATGGGGAAGAAGGCTCCAGGAAAACGAAAGCTACAACTTCAAGGACAATGGAGAAGGTGGAGAGAGGTTTGAGGCTTGAAGTTTGAGTTTTTTTGATGAAGTTTTATTCATGGAGTTTTGGTGTTCAGTAGATGGAAGTGGAAGTTCAATGGTGAATGAAAGTTATTTCTTCAAGGAAAGATGCAAGTTGTGAAGGTGAGAATAGGTGTCTGATGGTTGATGTTGGTGAAGGGTTTGGGCTGCCCGTTTTTTCTCAAAGGAAGGTGGAGTATAAAAGAAGAAGGAGAGATTGTTGATGAAAGTTAAGTGAATAGAAGCTGAAGGTGGGAGAGCAGGGGTTTATCCAAAGAGATTTTTGGAAGTTTGTTTTCAGTTTTTTTTCAATACTTGTGGTAAGTCCTTTTTGTTGCTCTTGGCATATTCTCTTTCCATCCGCTTCATACCGTTTTTTGCACTGTCTTAATACTTTTTTGCGTGCTGTTCTGTGTAGTGGTTTCAGAAGGTTGCTGCTGCAGCAGGTCCTTTTTTTTATTGGTTTTGTTTTGTTCTGTTGTGGAGCAAGAAGCAGGAGAAGCAGCAGGGTCGTACCAACAATATTGTCTGGTGTGCAAGTTTCATTATGGGAATTGTTGTACTAGGTTTCGCGTGGCTTGGTTTGTGGTGTTGGTGTACGAATGCCCATTTTGGCAGAAAGCAGATTTGGGAGTGTTGTTGGGATGGTTGTGTTGTAGCAGGTTTTGTCTGGCGGTACGGTTTGCAGCAGGCTTTGAGTGTAGCAGAGACGGTTTGTTGGTCTGGTGTGATTTTGTGCAGGTACAGCAGTATGTCCATTCCATTTTGGTGTAAAGTTGGGGCAAGTTGTTTTGTTGGTTTTGTGTGTGGTGTGTGGGCTGGCTGTTTTGTTTTTTTGCAGGTAAAAATTATGGTAGCTTGAAGGTATATGGGCTGCTGCTGGTTGTACGCTTCAAGAAGGTTGTGGGTGAAATTCTGTCATAGGTGCAGAGTGGGATCGAACAAGGGCGCAACAGAAACGAACTCTTCAGTTTTCACAAACATTGGGCTGTTGTCGTATCTGTGAATCATGTGCACGAAGTTTGTGATAATGATGGATGTACAGTTTTGAATTGTGTTATGTAGCAGGTGATAACATGTGGTATGTATAGGAATGTCTCTTTTCCTTCTTCCTTTTTGAATGCTACAAGTGAATTTATCATGAGTGTCTTTGTGCAGATTTGAATTTGATTTATGTGACTGCATTGCGGTAACGTGCCGCTGCGGAAAGGCTATTGTCTTGAATTCCCAGTGTTACTCGACCTTGGCGCGTAGCGGCTTGTATGCGTTGATTTGCTGGTACAAGTTATATGAATTGTTTATGCTGCAGTTCTCAGCGGTAATGCGCATTCGTGAAGCGGCGTTTTTGCTTGTACAATCATGGTTTTCATTCTCTTTTGGTGAACCCCTTTTTTGAAGTCATTTTGTTTGGCAATTATATCAATTGCAGTAGAAATTATTGATGGTCTGAAATATCCTGGATTGCATTCTCTATGACAGGATTCGGAATGGCCTTCCGTGGATCAACTTGAGGTAGGAGTTGGCTGCATGAACCATGTGAAGAAATCACAAGTTATGTCTGGGCCCACTCGCAACATGGCATGTTCCTTATGGTGCCAAAGGGAACGTACATCTTGTGCTGGAAGTGAATTAACATCAGCGTATGAAGGCTTGATGAATTTTAGTTCATACTACTTTGTAAATGAATTTTTAATTCATACTACTTTGTAAATGAATTTTTAATTCATACTACTTTGCAAACAGGCTGTGTTGGTTGGTTGTGATGAATGTAAATGGGCCTTGAATTTTGAATTTTCACATCCACTTTGTTATTTGAATCATGCTTTAAATCAATGAAATTTCCTTGAACTTTAACCAATTTATTGAATTAACTTTTGACCAAATCTGCAATAGTCTTGAATCTTGACATGCTTGAATCAAACTTGCAATTTTTTTCTAAATAAATGGTATGTCTGTCTTGAACCAAAATCAACCTTGAAATAAATTCTCGACATCTTGAAATCCTCATTCATAAATGGAATAACTCAATCTGATCTTTGACAAATGAACAACACTTAAATCCATCTTGAATTGATCTCGGAATGAATAATGGGCTTGAATTGAAGTCATTGAATCAATCATTGAACCTTCTTGAATAACTACTCTCTTTTTTTTTTGAATTTTCTGGGTATGGTTATTGGACGGATGTGCAGATGGAAAGTATACAAGAGTAGGACAAATTTAGGGCATGACACCATTATTTGGCAGTGGCTAGATGAACTCCAAACTTAGCATCTCCTTTCACAAAGGTCGAGAATACTCTGGTTTGGATTCGATTTCTAGGGCTTAACTTATTGTATTATGATGAAAGTGTCCTTTTTGGCCTGGTATCTATTGTGAGTACTTCTGTTAAGGTAGGTACTAACACCCTGAATGTAGAGAAGGGAAGGTTACGAGAATTTGCATGGACATTGATCAAACCTTGTCAGTTGTCAGAAAGATTAATGTTAATGGTTACTAGTACAACGTGCAGTATGAAGGTCTTCACATTAATTGGTCAAGTTGTGATTGTTATGGACATCACACACGTGATTACAAGAATACACCAACTAACCTGATGCAACCGACTCTTCCTACGATGGCGCAATCAAGAGGTCTTCTAGAAAACGACGTTGTCCATGAAAAAGACTAACCAAACAACATCAGAAAGTGGGCAATGATATCGTTGAAATTGAAGCAAAAGAATTTGGAGAAACAAATGCAGTTTATGGGGATTGGCTGGTGGCATAGAGGGAAAAAAATGCAACAAGAGAGTCAGCTATGGTAAAGGGAAATCTTTATCAAATAATTCCCCTAGAGATCTGAGGAGTTCTAAAATCAAGGGGATTGGTATTTTCTTAAAAAGAGTAAGCCTTGACAACAAAACTACTAGACCTAATCAACTTGACACAATTTTCAAGAAACAACAATTTGATAAGAGTGAACCCACCTCAGACGCGCGCCAGATGGCACAAAAAGGGGACCCACACTCCTATGTTAAGTCTTCCATTTTGGAACCACATCTTGCTATTAGTAGACCTTTACACAAAAATGGGCCAACTTTTAACTCTTTCCCAATACAAAAGGAGATGCTTAGCACTGCTAAATACACTTCCATCGCCCCTATAGTAAATTTGGGTTTGGAGATAATCATACAATACAATATTCTACATTCTGAACGAGCAATAAGTCAGGCAGATAAAAATAACCAGTGCTCTATGGATGAAAATGCTACTCAAGAACGGGAAGTCGTCCGTGAAACTCCCATTGAATGAAAGCGGCTACGTAAATTGTTAGGTATCCAAGACATGCCTTGTCACCTCTATTAACTAGAATAGTTATGTTAGGTTTCAAAGAAGTTATTATGCTCTCCTTGAATATCTGGGGAGCCTCTAATAATAATAATTCTAAAAGACACATTATGAGCGTGATTAGAAAACACTCTCCAACGTTTTTAATCATTATGGAAACACAAAATGGTTTTCATAAGACCAAATCCTTCTAGGATAGAGCTAGATATGCGAGTGTTCACTACGTGGATGCGTGTCATCAATGTGGGGGAATTTGGGTGTTAAAGCATTATGGTAGTAACATTGTAACTACCATGCATGATGTCTTTTGGGTACAATTACTATCAAGCTATCATTGGGAACTTCCTCTTGGTATGTAACTAGAATTTATAATCCCATGTGCACTTCTCGTCTTGACTTGTGGCTCCACCTTATTGTCTGGAGGAACAATGTTGACGGTCATTCGATGTTGATTGGAGATTTGAACGACATCTTTCATTCGAGTGAACAAAAGAGGTAAATTTAATCATCCTAGGGCCGCTGCTTTATTCAATGTCATTCATAAATGTAATTTAGTTAAAGTAGACATGATTTGTGAGAATATCACATGGAATAGGCCTTGTACTCATAATTAAATGGTCTATCACACGCTGGATAGGGCCCTAGTTGACGTTGTTTGACCCATGGCCTTCCTTGATGCATATGTTGAGGAATTATGTAAGTTTCATTCTGATCACATCCTCATTCTCCTTAGGTGCGACCTTTCCCTCCAAGACCATAAAAGACAACTTTTATTACTCACCTAGATTACTCAAATATAATTCAGACTACTTGAGGGAAATCCCTAGATGACATTGTAACTTTTCTCCAAAATCTGCAGCATGGTTCTATCATTTTTAATAAGGAAAATTTTGGAAATATCATTAAACGGAAGCATAACATTGAGAAAAGACTCAGGGAAATTGAACGCTATTTGGATAGAATAGATTATGCAAGACTAGTTTATCTCCAAAATGAGCTTCAATAGGAGTATGATGAGATCCTTGCATAATAGGATATTCGTTAGTATAAAAAAGCTAAAGATGCTTGGATTAAATTGGGAGATTGTAACACCAAGTTTTTTCATATCAAGACAATAATCAGATGGAAGAGAAATAAAGTCCATGGCTTTCATCTTCCCAATGGTGTTTGGTGCAATGATGACAATATTCTCAGGGAAGAAGCATTGACTTTCTTTAAAGGTATTTTCTGTCCTATATCTCATATACTCCCCACTAGTATGGGTGACTCAACTATGTTTCCAGTTCTCACTGAAGAAGCCCAAAACTCTTTGACTCAACAGATGGCGATGGAAGAAGTTGCTTAAGTGTTGAATCAAATGCACCCTTTCGAGGCGCATGTCCATAATGTATTCCTGGTTATTTTCTTTAAATAATTTAGGCATATAGTTGGAGACAACACTGTCCATCTTATATCAGATGCTTTTGTGACAGGTAGTTTTCACTCCTCTCTTTCTTATACTCTTATCGCATTAATTTCTATGGTAGATTGCCCCCAAAATTTTAAGGAATTCAGACCCATTAGCTTATGCAACACTATTTACAAGATTATTACAAATATTATGGTTAACAAATTACGTCCTTGTCTAAATCAGATAGTTGGACTCTTCTAGAGTAGTTTTTTGTCTGGTAAAGGAACTACTAACAATGCCATTATCCTCCAAGAAGCAATTCATTATTTGCGTAAATCTAAGAAGAAAAAAGTTGACATGGTGTTTAAAATAGATCTCGAAAAGGCCCATGATCATGTTAATTGGGATTTCTTGAAAGTTTTCTTTTGAAGCAAAAGGGGTTTCCTCCCATAACTATAAAGTTGATCATACACTATGTAACTAGCTCTTCTATGTCTATTATTTGGAATGGTTGAGGACTACCAAATTTTGTCCTAATTAGAGGATTATGACAAGGTGACCATTTTTCACCCCATATCTTCGTTATCTATAGACAATCATCATGGAATTCAATGAAGGCTATTGGAAACCTGTCAAGTTATCTCATAATAGACCATTTCTATCGCATTTTTTATTGCAAATGATGTGTTTCTTTTTGCAAAGGTTTCTAACTCTCAGGCAAGGATCATTTTTGATACCTTGAATCGTTTTACCATGTTTTTTACCTTAAATTAGATGTTGCTAAATCAAAGGTGTTTTTATCAACTACCTTCAAAATGAGTAAAATGGATTCAATTCTCTCCAGCACAGGTATTAAGCGAACTCTTACTTTATAGTGATACTTGAGTTTCCCTATGTTGCATGGTCATATTCAATGCAAGGACTTTGAGTTTTTAGAGGAGAAAATTAGTCAGAGGTTAATATCTTGGCAATATAAATTGTTAAATAAGGCTGGTCATTTGACTCTAGTTAGGTATTTCCTAAACTCCAACCTAAATTATTATATGCAAGTAACTTGGCTACCTTAGCCACCTTGTGATTTTATTGATAAGATGACTAGAAATTTTTAGTAGAAAGGGAATTCAAACTCTGTTGTACATCTCGTTGGCTAGAATAAAATCATTAAGCTCAAAAAGCTGGGTGGTCTTAGGATCCGAAAAAGAAAGAGAGGTTAATAGTACTATGTTGGGTACTGGTTTGGGGTCTCCTACCAAGATTGTGATTCCCTACAGGTCCAAGTTTTGAAGAATAAGTACATCAATGAAGAAATGTTTCTTAATATGAAAAAGAAACCTGAATCACTTACTTGGATTGAAATTATGAAAGCTCTCTCTGCTCTTAAAAACGACTTTGAATTTATATTGGGGAATGAGAAATCCTATTTTTGGTTTATCAATTAGTCAGGGGTAGAGAAATTTGTTGAACAGGTTTTCTATGTAGATATCCACGATCTATAAATGCAAGTGGATAATATTTACTTGGATGAGAATTAAAACTTTAATTTATTATATACGAATATTCCTATGGGTGTTTGTGGCCGTCTGAAAGCGCTCCCCATTTGTTTGAACTCTATGGTGCCTGATCGGTTAACCTATAAAGGAAATTCATATAGAATTTATATTGTTCAGGATGATTATAACTGGTGTAACGAGAAAATTTGTGAGTATAAGCTATTGATTAACTTAACTAAAAAATGCAAGAGTCGTCGCCACACTTTTATTTTATCCAAAAGGAAAGGAAAAAGAGCAAACAAAACCTAAAGAGTTCTAAAACAAGAACAAACAGAGAATGGGTAAAGGGGTTGGTTACGCGATAGAAAGGTGTTAGCACTCAAAACGTCTATAGTACTCTATAAGAGCCCTTTGAAATATCTACGTTTTTTGGTTTAAAAATGTTTGCTTGAAATGAGATTGGGGAGGTGAGAAGAGAATTATTTTTTAAAGATTTTTTGTGTTTGGAGAGACTTATCGCCTCATGCCTACGTATCCACAAAGTGCAATATAGGATCAAAACCGCGTAGTTCGTGGTACAAATAACAAAAATTTGTTGGTTATGATTGATTTTAAATGTAAAGTCAAGTCGTCATTTTAAGGAGAAAACTACGACTAGTCATCCACAAGTATAAGACAACATTTACATCACTTAAAGATGCAGGATTTTACTTGGATTAAAATAAACAAGTCTATCACTCAACATATAAGTGGAAAATGTCAACATCTTAAGTACTATGGGGAATAAAATGATTATATCTTAACTATGGAAATGACTCATGTCTAAACTTTATGAAAATTTTTAAAATAAAAAGTGCACAAAGGCACAAAAAGTTTGAATGAGGTGAAGTGTTTTTTATATCTTTTTTTTTTGAAATTGGTAAAAGTATGATTAACATTGATTGAAATTTATTAAAGAAAACAAATTTTGAAAATCACTTGACAAAAGTCAAGATTTTATTGTGAAAGTGATTTTTAGTTTGAAATCAAGAAGGTTTTTGAAAAAGGGAGAAGATATTGAAAATTTAAGAAGGGGAGGAGATGAAGTGACTACCCTAGAAAGCAAAATAAAAGCTAGAGATAAGAAGGATCTAACCAAATTGTAGCATACTCCATAGCAAGCCAAATAAGAATTCCACCCATCTTGAAGCATAAGCAAATGAGCAAAACAAATAAAGGCAAAGATCCATAATACTCCAAGCATAGGGAAAAGAGACCTAATTCTAAGTCCAAGGGTCCAAGAATAGTCCAAGAGGTTTAAGGTCTAAGAATTGTCCAAAAGCATAACCACAAAGTTAAGAGCACCAAGTTTTTTAGAGGTTTAATCATTTATTAGTGTTTTAAACAAGATATGGTCCAAATGGAAAATATAAAAAGAGCGGAAACATAAACAATAATATAATATGAGATGATAAAAATGGAGCATAAAAATAAAAGAGAGATAGGGAGCAAGAAGGAAACATAAACAAAATTAGCATAATGATATTGCTAGTGAGTTTGTGATTAGTTGTTAGAACAAATGATCAATGATGGTTAACTCATTCACTTAGGCAAAAGTTAATGAAGACTCATTAGAGGATTGATAAAATCAAATCTTCCTAACAACAAGTTTCATAAGTAATGGACCTAAGACAAATAATCAACCATATTTGGACTTTTAAACATAAGTATAAGCCACGAATGATCATTTTTCTGATTACGGGATAATTTAGCGCTATATTAAGCAATCATAATCGGGTTTATGTAGAAACCACAACCATCTGAGGTCGGTAAATAAAAATGTTAGTGCTAATACATGCTAGAGAAGTGATATGTAGATCACTCTCTGAAAGCAATACCGCATGAAAAGAAAAATGGTAACAATCTTATCTTCATTTAGGACTTGAAATAAGTTCCAATGATATCGAAGATTTTCATTGATCAAAAGAAAAAAGAGAAGAGGAAAGGGAATGCCAAATTGAATTACAATTTCAAGGTCATTCCATCCTTAAGTTCACCCACTCATCTTGGTGGATTAAAGCACTAAACATAGCATTAACTCAAAGCGCCTAAAATGAATTGAACAATTCACTTTAAAGATATATTTGATTTAGTGAATGTTTGTCCAACTTCATCTACACCCTAAGTTCAATGAATTTAAAGAGGAAAAAAACCTTTAAAAGTGTATTCCAAAGAAAAAACAAAAGGGAAATGGAAGAAGAATAAGAAATAACCAAAACAGTCCTAAAACAATGCCAAAATGCCAAAATGCTCATTGTGCAATCGATTACCCTCAGGGAGGTAATCGATTACACATGTTAAAATACAGAAATTCAGCTTTTAAAATATGCAAAACTTGATCAATCATTTATTCAAACACCTCATGATCAAGTATGCAATTGAGAACTAAAATTCAAGTAGAATAACAACAAACAACATCAATAGAACACAATTTGTAAGATCCAAATATCAAGTAACAAGAATCAACAATAGATCACATTGTGAAGGATGTATCAAGAGCAACAATGGTGGATCAAGAAATTACCACTTCAAATCTGAAAATTCTTCAAATCAACTCCACAAACCACACTCAAAAGCCTTGATCTACTGAAATTGATGATGAAAAAGTGAATGGATGAAGGTTTAGCTCAAAGATTAGTAAGTTTTAATGATGAACTTACTAACTTTAAAAGGAAGAAAGAGCTTTGGTGAATTTGGTAGTTGGAGAAAAAAGAGGGAGTCAAGAAAGAATTTAACAAGGTGAATTTGGAAATCAAAAGCTTGTGAAATGAATGAAATGAGACCTCTATTTACAGGATTTAGGCTTGGAAAATTTGGTGGATTGGAGTTTGGTTTAGAAACAAAATTAGGCTTGAAATTTAAATTTGGAGGGAAATTAATGATCAAGTGGTGATTAGTGAAGGTGTATGGTGGGAATTAATTATGATAAGGTAGGGGAATTAAAATGAAGTGATCTAGGACATTCTCATGATGCAACACTTGAATTTGGTGTCAAAAATGTTGTAGAACTTGAATTTGGCCAATTTTCACAAAATGCGCACAGGGTAATCGATTACCCTAATGCTGGTAATTGGTAACCACTGTCAAAAAATGTGAAAAAATTCTTTTTAACGTGTTGTCTTGGCTCTGAATCGACTCTTTTTGCTTGTCAAAGAAGGTATGGAAATAAACACATGAGCCTTTGAGCTGAGGGACTGGTATTTTGATATCTTTGATCCAAATTCTTCCTGAAAAAGTTAGTAAAGGAAAATAAAATATTTTTTTGGATTTTGTATAATGGATAGTAAGCATAAATATAAACAAATATCAAACAAACAAGAAAATAAGGGTTCCCAGTGATCTCTCAAGAACAACCTGTAGAGGAAGGAAAGAGAACCAAAGCTTGCGATCTCTTTTGTGGAATGAGATGCAAAGGATATGTGGGATCTTAGAGGTAAAAATTAGGGTATTACAACTGTCCCTATTTAAGTTTCTTCTATCCGGAGATATGAAGTTTGACATCTTTGTCTAGACTAGATAGAAGAAACTTAAATATAACAATAAATCCAATTTTTGGCCCTAAGAGGCCACATAATGATACGATTATGCTAATGGTATGTAGACACAAGACCTCTGTGGGGGAAAACAAGCCACAAGAGACAAACAAACTGCTGGGGAGCAAAAGAAAGGAAAAGAGACTCCACAGGGGAAAGAGAGTAAGATTCTATTCCAATAAAGTAAAGGAATCAACTCAATCGGAGAAGAGATACCAACTTCCGGTTACTGGGTGTCGCTACTCGAAAAATGCATCGCGCAACGACGGGGAGGCAGAAAAGAAAGGACAGAAGAGTCGCCACCGAACTTTATTTATCCCATGAGGGGAAAGGAAAATATCGAGAAAACCTTAGAAAAAGAAAGGATAAGATGGTCTCGCAACCAAGAACTAGTTCGGAAGCCGGTTATGCAAGGGGAAGGTATTAGCACCCCTCGCATCCATCGTACCTGATGGGAACCATTTGTTTGTCGACGTGTGAATTTATTTGCTTAAACATTATGCTATAAAAGATGTTCCACAGGGAGAGAAAATGGATAGAAACAGGAAAATGAGAGGTTAGGAGGAAAGAGAGAACGAGGAAGAAAAGAGAAAGAACAGACTCGATAGGACTTCGCGGTCCTAGGCCTACGTATTCTCAACGAATGTGAGAAAATATTACGTCTTACGTAGTTCAGGGCTATGTATATAGGGGGAATGTGCTCGAAAAGGATTGTGGCCCTTGTGCATACGTATCTTTACTTGCAAGAGGTAAAGAATCAGAGCAGCCGTAGTTCGGCCTACGGTGTGCGGGGAAGTTCTGGTAGACGATGCTATCGTGCGTATTCTAGAAGTTTAGGTGTTTTGCTGCTCGCATGTGAGGAGACTTAAGCGTTACCTGTTTGCGGTAGAACGGACGTAGCATGCCTTTCTGGGAAAGGGTCGAAAAGAAAAAAGGGTGCTCGCTAGGATCATTGCAATCCTATGCCTACGTATTCTCAACATGCAAGAGAAATCAGAGCAACGTAGTTCGTGCCTACGGTGCGGACAACCGGTGTGTTTTGTGGATGATGTTATCGTGCGCGTTCTAGAAGTTTAGGTGTTTTTGCTGCTCGCATGTGAGGAGACTTATGCGTTACCTGTTTGCGGTAGAACGGACGTAACATATCCTTTTTGAAAGATTGATTTTTGCCATGTGAGGCAAGAAGTCGCGTTTGATTGGTGGAATTGTTTTTGGGGCAAGATAGGTCCTCAGATAGTAACCCCTACGGGTAGTACCCAATTCTTTATCTCAAAGTTTTTGTTATAAAAAGGTGTGGCGAACATAGCGTCTTCGTATTGAAAGACGAGTATCGAGACCACACACACTACAGTGAGTATCCTGACACTCGGAGAGGAAGAAGTCTACACTCAATCCTCTCTCTTTAATTCAACACAAAGAGGGCTTCATTCTCTTATTAAAGATGTTTTTTGTTTTGACTGGTAAGTGCTTTGCGACAGAGAACCCTACGGTAAACGTCAGCACTCGGGATAGGAGAAGGCCTATGCCTAACCACTCCACGACCATTCAAGTTTTTGTTATGAAAATGGTTTGAAAATGCACTCGGTACGGGACCGAGGTTTTTTAGGTGAGAAAGTTGTGGAAGGAAAGTTGTGAAAGTGAGAAGTGGTGGATAAAGTCGCGTCTTCGTATTGAAAGACGAGTATTGAGACCACCCACACTACAATGAATATCCTGATACTCTGGAAGGAAGAAGTCTACATTCAATCCTCTCTCTTTAGTTCAATATAAAGAGAAATCGATTTTCTTATTGAAGAGATTTGAAAATGGACTCGATACGGGACCGAGGTTTTGGGAGGAAAATGGTTTGAAAATGTACTCGGTGCGAAGCCGAGGTTTTTTAGGAGAGAAGGATGTGGATGAGTGCGGAGAATACAAGTGTCTTCGTATTGAAAGACGAGTATCGAAACCATCCACACTACAGTGAGCATCTCGACACTCGGAGAGGAAGAAGTCTACACTTAACCCTCTCGTTTTAATCCAATACAAAGGGAAATTGATTCCTTATTGATGAGATGTTGATAACCTGCCAAAGAGATGAAAAACAGAGACAAAAATACAAGATACAGATAATATACAGAATATGAAACAGTCCACCAATTAGAATTTTAATGGTTTCAATATTTATTAAGTGTTTTAAAATAATGTACAAGTGTTTGAATATTTACAAGATAATAATATATGGAATATATAATATGTACAAGAATGTAGATGACTGAAATTAAAACAGTTAATATTTGACAGAAAATTAAAGCAATTATATATTTGACAGAAAGTAAAGGTTAGTGGTTTGTTGGTCGATTGAATCGTGACACAAAAGAGTGGGATCTCGTCTTAACCGCAAACAAAATGTCGATTAACCGAAGGTAGCCTATCGCGATCCCAAAGTAAGGAAGATGACCCCAATGTACATCCCCCATAGATTTGAAATCGGGAAGGTTATCAACTCCGATACGCGACGCTTGAGGATACAAGACTTCATCGATCCATAAGTCAAAATAAAATCGAGACATAATAAGAAATGAGGAGAGAAAGAGGTGGGTCTCGGATCCAACGATACTTATCAATATTGACTTAGTAATCGGTTTATGGAAGCGTCGTCATCGACCTAAAAGGCAAAAATGCCCAATAACAAATGCGAAGTGAAATCCAACTTCTAATAATAAAAGAGTTCCACAAGAAATTAATAAAAACTCTGAAAAGTTTATACTAAATTTAATATATCTACAAATTTTTATAAAGACAAAATATATATATTTAAATGCTAAAAGAAAATAAAACTCAAACTTAAATATAAAATAGTTCTAAAAAAAACTAAATAAAATATAATATAAAAAAGATATATATATATATATATATATATATATATATATATATATATATATATATATATATATATATATATATATATATATATATATATATATATATATATATATATATATATATATATATATATATATATATATATATATATATATATATATATATATATATATATATATATATATATATATATATATATATATATATATATATATATATATATATATATATATATATATATATATATATATATAAACAATATATGTATATACAAAATAATAATAATAGTAACTAAATACATAGTAAATATTAAGGTAACTAAATAATAGTATTTACAAAAGAATATTTTACATTTTATATTTTTATAAAAAAGAAACAAACAGGGGGTTAGAAAATAAAGAAATGGGCTATGAGGCCCAATCAATTTAATCAGCAAAATAAAAAAAAATAAAAACCCAAAAAGGAAAATAAATAAAAATAAAAATAAAAACAATAGAACTATCTTCTTCTTTGTAGACCGTTCAGACTCTCTCTTTCTCAGAACAAGATCAAATCAAAGAAACGAAAGGGAAAAAAACGCTCGGAATCATCACAAACACCATCGCGCATCAAGAAGAAGTAATGCTTGAAATCCAACCTTTAAGCCAAATGAATTAATTAGCTCAGGTTTGCGACGTTTTGGATCTGAATTTCTCAACCTCTTTAGCTCTGTTTGGCTTCATTTTTTATTTATGGATTTTTGTTTTAAAAATGGAAAACGGTAGAAGGTTGAAGAAGGTGGAGGGTGTGAAGGTTTCGGAAAGCTTCGTTTGGGTTATCAATTTGGAAGTGGGTCACGGCTGTGGACGGAAGGAGTTTGACGGTGAGTTTGGAAGACTGGGTTACGGTAGACGAAGGGTTGTGTTTCGAAATGAAGATGGGGTGGAGTTCTGTGTGGTTCAGGTCATTATTGTTCGAAGAAGGTAAGATTGTAGTTGGTTTGCTTTGGGTGCTTCAAAGTCTCTGTCGATTAGATCTGGTTTTGATTTTGGAGACTCAGATTGAGAACTGGTTTTAGTTTTTTTTTTCATTTCGAAGAAGGAGTTTGAGTTTGTTTGAGTTTGGAAAATGTTGTTAATGTTGAATCTAAACAAATGGTGAGGGATATGGAGGATAGTGCTTGGAGGCTGCTGTTAGGGTTGTCCTACAGGTTTATGGTTTAGAGGCTCAAGGACACATATAGGGGACACTTGTGGCTACCTTTGCTGTTTTTCTTTTTTAATTAATTTTCTGTACTAATTTTGTATTAACACTCTAATAATAATAGATGTATTCTAATTCTAATTTAACTTAAATAAAATCTAAACTAATTCTAATTCTATAATAATTCTAAATGAAATAACTACTAATTAAATTAATACTAATAATAAAATCCTAATTAATAAAAATTAATCAAAATAAATCTACGGATGAAATAAAATAAAAAAATTATATCTTAGTTAAAATTCCATTTAAAGTCTAAACAACTATAAAGAATCATTTCTATCTAAAAACTAATATTTAGTAAATCTATAATTTTATAAACAAACTAATTTTAAAAGGTTAATAAACAAATAAATAAAAACTACTTTTAATTAAAATAAAATAAAAAATCTATTTCTATTTAAAACAATATATAAAAAACCTATTTAAACTAAATTATAAATAATTCTACCAAACCTATAAAATAAACCTATTTAAAAAAACTATCATATATTTAACAAATTCTATTAAACTATTAAAAAGCTATTTCTACAAACAAACAAAAAAGTTCTAATAAAAATTATAAAAAAAACTAAATCATATTTAAATCTAAAAGAAAACTCTAAAAAACTAAATTTCTATTAAAACTAATTAAACTAAGAAAATAAAATTTAAATTATTAAAATTTAACTAAACAAAATCTGACTATTAATAATGAAACAAACCAATCCTAATTTAATAATATTAATAATGAAACAAATCAATCTAATTTAATAATATTAATAATGACCATAAATCCTAATTTAATAATATTAATAATGATCATAAATCCTAATTAAACTATCAATAATATCTTACACTAAAAATAAAATTCTAATAAGTAAATAAATTAATAAAAGAAAATAATCCTAAAAAGATAATCTAAAAAAACTCTATTTAAAAAATAAAACTATTTACAAGTTATAATAAAAAACAAATTGATTATCTAAATGAAAAGCTAAAATAAAAACATATACAAAATAAAATTTTAGAAAGAAAAATAAGAGAATAAATATGGGATTAAAATTTACAAAAAAATACCCTTAGGCCACGTGTCGCGCTCCTATTGGATAAAAAAGTCGAGATTTGAAGAATGCCCAATCGGGGCGGACACGTGTCTAAACGGTATGAAATTAAATGAAAAATGCAAAAATATTTACAAAAGTTGGCGGACAAATTTAGGGTATGACAGATGCCCCTATCTAATCAGCTTAAACCTAGTAAGACGAAATGCTACGACATTCATTCTTTCGAGGTAGAAGATGATTAGATATAGAAGACCTTGAATTTTTCCGAAAAAGAGAAAACAAAAGTTTGAGAAGTGATATACAAACAAACCTGACATCCAAAAGGATGTAGACGGATAAGCTTCTCCTAAGAGATTGCCACTTATTGTTGGTGAAGGATAAGCTTCTCTAAAGAGATTGCCACTTATTGTCGAAGACGGATAAGCTTCTCCCAAGAGATTGCCACTTATCATTGATGAAGGATAGGCTTCTTCGAAGAGATTGCCACTTATCATTGAAGGGTCAAGTCTGCTGGAGACAAAGCACTGGGAATCGCCCATGACTTTACTGGAGATGCCCCTGTCTGGGCTGAATGTTGATTTGAAGATCTGATTAACCACGGGGTTGAAATACATCATGCAATACACCCATGGTATTGAAAAGATTCCCCTGACTGGGCTGGATTTTGCTTTGGTGATCTTGAGTTTTGTGGGAGGACCCACGATCTTTGCAAATAATTCCCCTGACTGGGCTGCTGATTGCGTTGAAGCTCTTGAATTTACCCAACAAAAGTTGCACAACTTCGTAGGGAACACCCACAGTCTTGCGGAGAATTCCCCTGACTAGGCTGATGATGATCTTAAAACTCTTCGAAATTGATCATGGACCTGAGCTTGCATATGTGAATGCTTGATGATAATGATGTTCTATAATGAATGGAAATGCAAATGCAAATGCTAAAACACGGAGATGCAATAGCTGGGGAGATATGATATGATTCTAGGTATGCATATGATGTAAGATGCTTATGAAGTCGAATGCGATGCGTATGATGCATGTGATTGCAAGCGGGTGGTTGAAAGTGCAGGTGATTGGAAATGCAGGTTGGACTTTGGTAGTTGCCAATGCGGATTGGACTTTGGGTGGGAAGTACCAGACGAGAACTGGTATTCAAAGGGTAGGCTACCAGACAAGAACTAGTGGCGAAAGGTTAAGCTGTCAAAGGAGGGCTAATTTTGTGGTTTGCCAGATGGGATCTGGACTTTGGAATGAGGTTTACTAGACAAGGACTGGTAAAATGGTAGGCTAAAGGAAAGGTGACCAGATGGGAGCTGGTTTAAAAACTGACATATACCAGACGGGGCTAGGTATTCAGCAAAGGGTTGACCAGATAGGACTGGTTTGAAGGTAGGCTAAAGGAAGGGTGACCAGATGGGAGTTGGTTCAAAAGCTGACATATACCAGACGGGGATAGGTATTCAACAAAGGGTTGACCAGATGGGACTGGTTTGAAGGTAGGCTAAAGGAAGGGTGACCAGATGGGAGTTGGTTCAAAAGCTGACATATACCAGACGGGGCTAGGTATTCAACAAAGGGTTGACCAGATGGGACTAGTTTGAAGGTAGGCTAAAGGAAGGGTGACCAGATGGGAGCTGGTTCAAAAGGTTTGCCAGACAAGAACTGGACTTTGGAGGTTCTGGTTTGTTTTGATAGGTGACAGGTTTAGGCTGTGGGATGAAGGATCCAATGACAACAATGCCTTTTCGGAAGGTTATGGTTATTGGGTGAGACGACGATACGATTCCCCGACACTTGTTTTGAACTCCATAATTGCTGATAAGGATGGACTTGATTGCGCAGCTTGTCATGAGACGACCTCGATATGGCTTGCCCCAGAGTTTGTACCACGAATAGATTCATCATTGTTTAACTGATTCTTGTGGTTGGCTTCAACATACTTTTGGAGCAGCTTGCCCTTGAAAGAGCGTTGAAGCGACTTGACTTATCCTGATTGAACATTGGAGGGATTTATCCTCAAGTCAAAGAAACTTTGGGTGGCCTGCCCCTGATTGGTGTGATTCACTTTTGATCAACCTGCTTATTGCATGATTTTCCCCATAATCAACAGTTGTTTGGAGATTAGCCTCAGGCTGATTGATTCCATATTTTTGATGCCCATGCCCCAGATCCATAGGGTGACAAGGTATACTAGATTATGATCCAGACTGCTGAATGATCCAGTCCTGTTTGATTGCTCTCTGTTGGAATTTTCCTTAATGTCAACTACTGGCTTGCGATTAAAACTGTTTGTTCATGAATGGTAATCTCAATGCAAAGTTCATGCAAGTTTTTGAAAGAATTATCTTTTATTACGTGTCGTGATTGTGAGACGAATGGACCGTTAGTCCAAACATTGTGCTAACTTGATTGGTGTGAAAAATACAACATGGATATTGACACCAACACTGATGATTAGCAAAATTGTGAGGAGTCAGTTTACGCAACCTTGCGATAATATGCTTTCAGAATAAACCTGACCTCAATTAGGTCTTTTGAGGGTTGTAACGTGGTCTGGTTCACGGTTTATGAAACAAAAGATATTAGGCTCAAACTTGGTTTGTACCCATCCCTTCTCTTGACGGTGTAAGCTTGACGGTTAAGGTTTGCTTGAAATGGCAGTCACCTTATTTTGATGGATGTCAGTGACCCTTTTGGTTTGACCACTGAATCTTATTTTGTTTTTTCTAAGGGTTTAAGGACCTCTTTTGATTGTGTCTTCAATCCCTAACTTTTGCATGGACTGATTTGCTTATTAGATCCATCGGGATTGCCTTGATTTTGCCTAAGTCCCCTTTTGAGGTGCTTGAATTTAGCAGACTTTTGATTATTTTTTGATTTTGTTGTGACTGCCATGTCACGGGTCATTGATGAACAACCGTCATGTCTTTGGATTTTTCTTTGTTGATTCGAGTGCGGGATTAGATTAACTGAACAACTACCCTGCCCCAGGTTGAGTGTTAAGGGTTTGAATATCCGAAGGAAACTCCTACTTCTAGGCTCGAAGTGGTTGACTAAGGATTAACTCCTTATGTCTCAGGTGTTTAGGGGATTTGAAACAATGCCTGTACATCATTGACAAGATTTTATCTGAAAGCATATGGTTTGCAATTATGGGTATTTTGTCATCCTCCCTCCAATCTTTGCTAAAACAACAACGATAAAGTGGAATGGATAAAAAGTGTATGTGTCTGTGATAAGTGGAAATAATGAGTGAATACGACGTGACTGATTCGGAAAATGAATAATCACTTCATTAATATTACCATTCAAAACAATAATGTTTAAAAACAAGTAGCAATTAACAAGAAAGAAACTACAAGATGCAAATGATAAAAGCGCCTAAGGACTGCCAATGTTGAGGATGTCTGCCTGTCTGGACCACTGGCTTCTGGAAATGACCCTTGAAATCTTCGAGCTTAGACAACTGAGAGGTTGACATGGACAACTAAACTTCCTTCTGGAAAAGAGATGTACCCTTTGTCAATCAGTTGTTGCACCTTGGCTTGGAAGGCTTTGCATTATTCGGTCGAGTGCCCCATGGATCCACCATGATATCCACACTGAGCATTGGGATTGTACCCAGGAGGGTAAGATTCTGGCACAGGCTTAAGAGTTTTAGGCTCCACCAATGAGTTTTGAATCAAAGGCGGGAGAAGCTGATTGTGCGACATAGGGACTGGATGAAGAGGAACAGTCTTTCTTTCCAAGTTGTTGCTGGGCCTATCCTGATTACGGCGCTGATTCTGATAACTTCGGCCATGGGCTCGTTGGTTTGCATTAGGAGCAACCCATGGTTTTCGGAATGAAGTTTTAGGCACGACTAGTTTCCCATAAGGATAACATGGCACTGGTAATGATGTCTGTTGAGCATATGAGGGACCACAGAGTTTTGCTGGTACATCGTGAGAATACCCAACATTTGCTATGAGTGTGTTGGTTTCATCCCTCTCTTCCTCATGGAAATCGTCAAAAGATTCAATGTCACTGGCCTGACTGCTTGAGGCGTCTTGGATTTGTCCACTTTTAAGGTAGCTTTTGATGCGCTCTCCTACAATCACAAGGTCAGAGAAGCTTGATGGCGTACAACCAACCATTCTTTATAGATAAGAGCCATGCAAACTGTTGATGAACATTTTAGTCAGCTCCTTGTCCGAGAGTGGTGGTTGCACTCTTGCTGCGAATTCTCTCCACCGCTGTGCATATCCCTTAAAAGGTTCATTTTTGTTCTGAGATAGGATTTGCAACTGCATGCGGGTGGGAATGATGTCTAGGTTAAACTGGTAAAACTTTAGAAAAGCGCTAGCTAGGTCTCTCCATGATTGGATATGACTTCTTTCTAGGTCTGTGTACCAACTTAATGATGCCCCGCTGAGACTTTCTTGAAAACAGTGAATCATCAATTTATCATCGTGAGTGTAGGGGGTCATTTTTCGACAGTACATCACCAAATGACGCCTTGGGCAACTATAGCCTGTGTACTTCTCGAAGTTAGGCATCTTGAATCTCGGAGGAATCACCAAATCTAGCACTAGACATATATCAGCAGCATCGAGGCCGGGCATGTCAGACACTCTCATAGCTTGAATTGTCTCCTCAAGGGAACGAAGCTTTTCTTCCATGGGATTAGTCAGCGGCATCCTCTGGGGTCGAGTAGGAACGTTTACTTCCGGAGGATGGTCATCCGGCGGAAGATCATACAGTGGATTATTCGTCACAGTAAACCCTTGTGGGGGATCAACATTCTGGCGGTCGTTCTTTGACATAGCTATCTCAGCTTGCCTTGTTTGATTGGCCCTTTAAGGCATCTACGTTCCTCTTGCTTCAAACACTTCACAGCTCTCACGCGTTTAGCAGGAGTGTCGGGAAATCAACTGCGGGTTATGAATAGAGGATGGGTAAGCTTTTGGTATCTGGTAAGAAAATGCAAAATGATGCAGAGATGTTTATGCAAATGCAATGCAATGAGTGCACACAAGAACAGATCCACATCAAGGATTAAAGTTACAGATCCTGCAAAACAACAACAAAAGGTATCTCTCCCCTTGGGTGGGCAATCTACTGGTTTATAAGAGGGTATCCCAAAGGATTTAAAACAAAGTCCCATGCACTAACCCTCAAAAGTTTTCCATCATAACGACTACTCGTAAGACGGTAATCCTTTCAAAGGATGAACACAGAGTTGTGTTTTAGCAACCTTCGGAATGAGGTTCTACAAAAGGTCCTCAGAGTCACGGACTCCCAAGTTGGAAATAAAGATGCCGTTACGACTACACGTAAGGCATAATCATCCCAAAGGGGTCTCATCTAAGCGGTGGGATTCAATCCAACTCAACGAGTCCTAAGTCTCGCAAATCAGAAAGAATCCACCTCCTAACTTAGTGTATACTCAAAAGCTCGGGTAGGAAGCTTTATTCTCACAAAGCAATCCCAAATAAACCCAACAGGTTAAAAAATAAAGCACAAACAAATAAAGCAAATAAAACGCAAACACGACAAACAAAATAGGCTTGGCTCGCTAGGAGTCCCCAGCAGAGTCGCCAGCTGTCGCTACTCGAAAAATGCATCACGCAACGACGGGGAGGCGAAAAAGAAAGGACAGAAGAGTCGCCACCGAACTTTATTTATCCCATGAGGGGAAAGAAAAATATCGAGAAAATCTTAGGAAAAGAAAGGATAAGATGGTCTCGCAACCAAGAATGAGTTCAAAAGCCGGTTATGCAAGGGGAAGGTATTAGCACCCCTCGCATCCATCGTACCCGATGGGAACCATTTGTTTGTCGACGTGTGAATTTATTTGCTTAAATATTATGCTATAAAAGATGTTCCACAGGGAGAGAAAAGGGTTAGAAACAGGAAAATGAGAGGTTAGGAGGAAAGAGAGAACGAGGAAGAAAAGAGAAAGAATAGACTCGATAGGACTTCGCGGTCCTAGGCCTACGTATTCTCAATGGATGTGAAAAAATCAGAGTCGACGTAGTTCGGGGCTACGGATATAGGGGGAATGTACTCGGCAAGGATTGTGGCCCTTGTGCCTACGTATCTTTACTTGCAAGAGGTAAAGAATCAGAGTAGCCGTAGTTCGGCCTACGGTGTGCGGGGAATTTCTGGTAGACGATGCTATCGTGCGCATTCTAGCAGTTTAGGTGTTTTGCTGCTCGCATGTGAGGAGACTTAAGCGTTACCTGTTTGCGGTAGAACGGACGTAGCATGCCTTTCTGGGAAAGGGTCGAAAAGAAAAAAAGGTGCTCGCTAGGATCATTGCAATCCTATGCCTATGTATTCTCAACATGCAAGAGAAATCAGAGCAACGTAGTTCATGCCTACGGTGCGGACAATCGGTGTGTTTTGTGGATGATTTTATCATGCGCGTTCTAGCAGTTTAGGTGTTTTTTCTGCTCGCATGTGAGGAGACTTATGCGTTACCTGTTTGCGGTAGAACGGACGTAACATATCCTTTTTGAAAGATTGGTTTTCGCCATGTGAGGCAAGAAGTCGCGTTTGATTGGTGGAATTGTTTTTGGGGCGAGATAGGTCTTCAGATAGTAACCCCTACGGGTAGTACCCAATTCTTTATCTCAAAGTTTTTGTTATAAAAAGGTGTGGCGAACGTAGCGTCTTTGTATTGAAAGACGAGTATCGAGACCACACACACTACAGTGAGTATCCTGACACTCGGAGAGGAAGAAGTCTACACTCAATCCTCTCTCTTTAATTAATTCAACACAAAGAGGGCTTCATTCTCTTATTAAAGATGTTTTTGGTTTTGACTGGTAAGTGCTTTGCGACAGAGAACCCTATGGTAAACGTCAGCACTCGGGATAGGAGAAGGCCTACGCCTAGCCACTCCACGACCATTCAAGTTTTTGTTATGAAAATGGTTTGAAAATGCACTCGGTACGGGACCGAGGTTTTTTAGGTGAGAAAGTTGTGGAAAGAAAGTTGTGAAAGTGAGAAGTGGTGGATAAAGTCGTGTCTTCGTATTGAAAGACGAGTATCGAGACCACCCACACTACACTAAATATCCTGATACTCGGAGAGGAAGAAGTCTACATTCAATCCTCTCTCTTTAGTTCAATATAAAGAGAAATCGATTTTCTTATTGAAGAGATTTGAAAATGGACTCGATACGGGACCGAAGTTTTGGGAAGAAAATGGTTTGAAAATGTACTCGGTGCGGAGCCGAGGTTTTTTAGGAGAGAAGGATGTGGATGAGTGCGGAGAATACAAGTGTCTTCGTATTGAAAGACGAGTATCGAAACCATCCACATTACAGTGAGTATCTCGACACTCGGAGAGGAAGAAGTCTACACTTAACCCTCTCTTTTTAATCCAATACAAAGGGAAATTGATTCCTTATTGATGAGATGTTGATAACCTGCCAAAGAGATGAAAAACGGAAACAAAATATACAAGATACAGATAATATACAGAATATGAAACAGTCCACCAATTAGGATTTTAATGGTTTCAATATTTATTAAGTGTTTTAAAATAATGTATAAGTGTTTGAATATTTACAAGATAATAATATACAGAATATATTATATGTACAAGAATGTAGATGACTGAAATTAAAACAGTTAATATTTGATAGAAAATTAAAGCAATTATATATTTGACAGAAAGTAAAGGTTAGTGGTTAGTTGGTCGATTGAATCGGGACACAAAAGAGTGGGATCTCGTCTTAACCGCAAACAAAATGTCGATTAACCGAAGGTAGCCTATCGCGATCCCAAAGTAAGAAAGATGACCCCAATGGTCATCCCCCATAGATTTGAAATCGGGAAGGTTATCAACACCGATACGCGACGCTTGCGGATACAAGACTTCATCGATCCATAAGTCAAAATAAAATCGAGACATAATAAGAAATGAGGAGAGAAAGAGGTGGGTCTCGGATCCAACGATACTTATCAATATTGACTTAGTAATCGGTTTATGGAAGCGTCGTCATCAACCTAAAAGGCAAAAATGCCGAATAACAAATGCGAAGTGAAATCCAACTTCTACTAATAAAAGAGTTCCACAAGAAATTAATAAAAACTCTGAAAAGTTTAAACTAAATTTAATTTATCTACAAAGTTTTATAAAGACAAAATATATATATTTAAATTCTAAAAGAAAATAAAACTCAAACTTAAACATAAAATAGTTCTAAAAAAAACTAAATATAATATAATATAAAAAAGATATATATATATATATATATATATATATATATATATATATATATATATATATATATATATATATATATATATATATATATATATATATATATATATATATATATATATATATATATATATATATATATATATATATATATATATATATATATATATATATATATATATATATATATATATATATATATATATATATATATATATATATATATATATATATATATATATATATATATATATATATATATATATATATATATATATATATATATATATATATATATATATATATATATATATATAAACTATAAACAATATATGTATATACAAAATAATAATAATGGTAACTAAATACATAGTAAATATTTAAGGTAATTAAATAATAGTATTTACAAAAGAATAATTTACATTTTATATTTTTTTTAAAAAGGAACAAAACAGGGGGTTAGAAAATAAAGAAATGGGATGTGAGGCCCAATCAATTTAATCAGCAAAATAAAAAAAAAACCCAAAAAGGAAAATAAACAAAAATAAAAATAATAGAACTATCTTCTTCTTTGTAGACCGTTCAAACTCTCTCTTTCTCAGAACAAGATCAAACCAAAGAAACGAAAGGGAAAAAAACACTCGGAATCATCGCAAACACCATCGCGCATCAAGAAGAAGTAATGCTTCATGTCCAACCTTTAAGCCAAATGAATTGATTAGCTCAGGTTTGTGACGTTTTGGATCTGAATTTCTCAACCTCTTTGACTCTGTTTGGCTTCATTTTTTATTTATAGATTTTTGTTTTAAAAATGGAAAACGGTAGAAGGTTGAAGAAGGTGGAGGGTGTGAAGGTTTCGAAAAGCTTCGTTTGGGTTATAAGTTTGAAGTGGGTCACGGTTATGGACGGAAGGAGTTTGACGGTGAGTTTGGAGGACTGGGTTACGGTAGACGAAGGGTTGTGTTTCGAAATGAAGATGGGGTGGAGTTCTGTGTGGTTCAGGCCATTATTGTTCGAAGAAGGTAAGATTGTGGTTGGTTTGCTTTTGGAACTTCAAAGTCTCCGTCGATTAGATCTGGTTTTGATTTTGGAGACTCAGATTGAGAACTGGTTTTAGTTTTTTTTCACTTCGAAGAAGGAGTTTGAGTTTGTTTGAGTTTGGAAAATGTTGTTAATGTTGAATCTGAACAAATGGTGAGGGAGATGGAGGATAGTGCTTGGAGGCTGCTGTTAGGGTTGTCCTATAGGTTTAGGGTTTAGAGGCTCAAGGATATATATAGGGGACACTTGTGGCTACCTTTGCTGTTTTTCTTTTTTAATTAATTTTCTGTACTAATTTTGTATTAACACTCTAATAATAATAGATGTATTCTAATCTTAATTTAAATTAAATAAAATTTAAACTAATTCTAATTCTATAATAATTCTAAATGAAATAACTACTAATTAAATTAATACTAATAATAAAATCCTAATTAATAAAAATTAATCTAAATAAATCTACTGATAAAATAAAAAAAAATTATATCTTAGTTAAAGTTCCATTTAAAGTCTAAACAACTATAAAGAATCATTTCTATCTAAAAACTAATATTTAGTAAATCTATAATTTTATAAACAAACTAATTTTAAAAGGTTAATAAATAAATAAATAAAAACTACTTTTAATTAAAATAAAATAAAAAAATCTATTTCTATTTAAAACAATATATAAAAAACCTATTTAAACTAAATTATAAATAATTCTACCAAACCTATAAAATAAACCTATTTAAAAAAACTATCATATATTTAACAAATTCTATTAAACTATTAAAAAGCTATTTCTACAAACAAACAAAAAAGTTCTAATAAAAATTATTAAAAAAATTAAATCATATTTAAATCTAAAAGAAAACTCTAAACAACTAAATTTCTATTAAAACTAATTAAACTAAGAAAATAAAATTTAAATTATTAAAATTTAACTAAACAAAATCTGACTATTAATAATGAAACAAATCAATCCTAATTCAATAATATTAATAATGACCATAAATCCTAATTTAATAATATTAATAATGACCATAAATCCTAATTAAACTATCAATAATATCTTATACTAAAAATAAAATTCTAATAAGTAAATAAATTAATAAAAGAAAATAATCCTAAAAAGATAATCTAAAAAAAACTCTATTTAAAAAATAAAACTATTTACAAGTTATAATAAAAAACAAATTGATTATCTAAATGAAAAGCTAAAATAAAAACATATACAAAATAAAATTTTAGAAAGAAAAATGAGAGAATAAACATGGGATTAAAATTTACAAAAAATACCCTTAGGCCACGTGTCGCGCTCCTATTGGATAAAAAAGTCGAGATTTTAAGAATGCCCAATCGGGGCGCACACGTGTCTAAACGGTATGAAATTAAATGAAAAATGCGAAAATATTTACAAAAGTTGGCGGACAAATTTAGGGTATGACACTGGGTAAAGATACTTAAACCGAAGAGAAGAGGTAAAATACTTTATGTTGGTTACTGAGTAGAAAATAAGGGCAATAAACACGAAAGAATTATAATCTACCGGTTACTGGGTAGAAAACAAAGAGATGTATTACTTATTACCGGTTACTGGGCAAAAAGTAATCAATCTGACGAGAGATAATCAACTACCTGTTACTGAGTAGGAAAAGAAATATTGCCAACTACTGGTTACTGAGTAGTTTAGCGAGAGTAATAGTCCCGAAGAAAAAGGTTACCAACTATCGGTTACTGGATAGGGTAAACAAAGTATCAACTACTTGTTACTGGGTAGGAAAAGGAATATTACCACAAGGAAAGATTACCGACTACCAATTACCGGGTAGAAAAATAATGATAACTAACCAAGAGAGAGACAAATGTTACCTTCTACTAGTTACTGGGTAAGAAAATAAAGGCAACAAGATCGGGAGGAAGGGTTACCTTTTACCGGTCACTAGGTAAAAACAAAGGATAACCAACCAAAAGAGGTGAGAAATATTACCTGCTACCTGTCACTGGGTAGAAAAATAAAGGTAATATACTTAAAAAGTGAAGAAACATTATCGGCTACCCGTCACTAGGTATAAAATAAAGGCAATGAACTGCAAGGAAAGATTACCGACTACCTGTCACTGGGTAAGGTAAACAAAACTCAACTACCTGTCACTGGGTAGGAGAAAGAAAATAAAGGTTGACTACCTATCACTGGGTAGGACAAACAAAATTCAACTACCTATCACTGGGTAGAAGAAGGAAATAAAGGTCGACTACCTGTCACTGGGTAAGGTAAACAAAACTCAACTACCTGTCACTGGGTAGGAGAAAGAAAATAAAGGTTGACTACCTATCACTGGGTAGGACAAACAAAATTCAACTACCTATCACTGGGTAGAAGAAGGAAATAAAGGTCGACTACCTGTCACTAGGTAGGAAAAACATACTTGACTACCTGTCACTGGGTAGGAGAAAGAAATATATTATTAGCTACCTATTATCGGGCAACTCAAATCACATAATAGACTTCTCAAATAAAGAGATAACCATCTGTTGGGGATGAAATATTCATAACTCTGTCGGGGATCTTCAAAAGAGATACAGACAGGTTAAATCATACAACAAACTTCTCAAATAAAGAGACAACCATCTATTGAGGATTTCACAACAAACTTCTCACAGAGACTTCTTCCACAGAGATTCCATTTGATGGAAAAGCTGGTCGGATAAGGATCCAACATTTCACAATAAAATTCTCTACTGAGGATGAACTAGAGAAACACCATTTATTGCAAAGATATCAATAAATTCCTGGAGATTACACAAACTGCTCAAATAGAGAGGCTGCCATTTGTTACCGGGGACATACGAGTTGCTCAAATAGGCTGGCACTTGAAGTTGCACAAAAGGTTGATATATCAAACAATCTTCTCAAAGAGACTGGCACTTGTCAATATGCTGAGGACTCACAACTTCTCAAATAAAGAGAACACCATTTGCTGTCAGACAAAAATTTCCAAGAGAGTGTTATCATAACACTACTGAGGAAATTTAAATCTTCATCCTCTGATGGGGATTAATAACACATTTCTGCCGAGGAAAATAAATCCTCAAAAGAGAGAAATAAAGGCCTTCTCATCATCTAAATTTCACAGCCCCAATAAAATCAGAATAACCGCTGCAAGAGGCCAAAGTTTAATCCAGGAACAAACTGGAGAGAAACAGTCAAACAAGACTCGACCCAATGAGGAAATATCTCACCCGGGATCAATTTCATCCAAATAAAAGACGGGGAGGAAAGCTAAAACAAACATCTTCCACGAGGCATAAACTCAGTGGGGAATTAGAAAGGATAGGTATTTCCTGCTTAGGGTCGACATTCTAATGGAAAGAGGACACACGCACTATGCGGGGATAACAACACCGGAGAATGGGGAAGCACCAACAAAAATGCAAGATGCACAATACGACAAAAACATGCTATGCTCAACAAAATGAATACGCATGTAATGCATATGAGTATGAGTATGCTGAAAAAACATACAAAAAGGATAAATAGAGGATGAACAAAACATCACAACACCACTGAATATTCGGCTAATCTCAACAAGCTAGAGACAACACTGGAGATCCTGCTAGGAATTTAACTAAAGAAATCCTGCAAGAAATAAGAAAAAGCCATCAAAGGAAAATAAATCCTACTACAAGGCTCAAATCTCGCTGAGGAGAGGAAGATACTGCTTGGGGGAAAAACCAAAAGATCAATATTCAATAATCAGTAATCCACAAAAGGGGATAACAACATCAACTCTGCTTCAAGGACAGAAGATAAACTGTTGGGGGAACATCAACCTAAATCTTCCCGACCCATCCTGGGGATAAGAATAAAAATCAATAGAAATATGCTTCAAAAGGGATGGAGAGATCTGCTGCGAAATATAACAGATCTGCTAGGGATTGAAATCATGTAAACAACTGCACAAACTCAACTAGGGAATAATACAGCTCTTCTGGGGATACAAGAAAGAACTCTGAGGACTATTTAACTCTGAGAGAAACATCCTGGACTTGTCAGGGAATAAGAAGTTAACATCATAGCAAAAAATCAAGTTGTGGGGGATTTTAAATCAATACCCATCACAAGGCGAGAGAAAATCTGACAGGTAACTGATATATCAATACTTCTTAGAAGAAAGCAACATTGCTCTTTGCTTGGGAAACATCTGAAATAAATAATGCATAACCTCCACTGGGAACCAACAAGGAACACTCTCTGCATGGGCATTAACATCAAGGAGAGGTGGAACTTAATAAATGCTCAACTAACTGATTATAACTTGCCTTGATGAAGGAAACATACTCAGTTGGAGACAATTTGAATCAAGACTTAGCTGGAAAAACCGAACAATAGAAAGGGCTACATTGAAATACAATGACCACTATTCTCCCAAACAACTTTCAATTCCAACTGCGCTTGAGAATTCAGCTGACGATGGTTGAAGTAAAGTCCTTGATAGGAAATGTTACTTCAAACGATCAAGACTGGCCAGATGCATTTACTTGCCATAATCCCTAACTTTTTCCTAGATTTCCTTCTCGAGTTTTCAATCTACTAGGACAATTATTTATGCTTTTGTCTCTAATTTTTTCCTGGACTGCCTTTTCAATTTTTCAATCCACCGAGATGCTCATTTTTGCCTAAGTCGCCCTTTCGGGTTTTCAACTTAGCGAGCTGTTCTTTTAATTTTTAGGTGAAGTATTTCTTGACTGCATTGGCATTCACAGGACAAGTGAACTCTTCACCATCCATAATTGTAAGAATTAATGCACCGCCAGAGAAGGCTCTCTTAACAACATATGTGCCTTCATAATTAGGTGTCCACTTGCCCCTAGAATCATTGGTAAAAGTTGAGATCTTTTTTGCACGAGGTCGCATTCTCTAAACACACGAGGTCGAACCTTCTTGTCAAATGCTTTCTTCATTCTCTGTTGATACAATTGTCCATGACAAAAGACCGTCATTCTTTTCTCTTCAATCAGATTCAACTAGTCATATCTACTCTGATCCCATTCAACTTCAGACAATTCAGCTTCCATCAAAACTCTCATAGAAGGGATTTCAACCTCTACCGGGAGCACTACTTCCATTCCGTAAACAAGAGAGAAAAGGGTTTCCCCTGTTGAAGTGAAAATGGATGTACGATACCCATGCAGAGCAATAGGGAACATATCATGTCAATCCTTGTATGTAACAACCATCTTCTGAATGATCTTCTTAATGTTCTTATTAGCAGCTTCAACAACCCCATTCATCTTGGGTCTGTAGAGAGAAGAATTATGATGCTCAATATTAAACTCATCACATAATTCCTTCATCATCTTGTTATTCAGATTCGACCCATTATCAGTGATAATCTTGCTCGGAACACTGTACCGACAGATGATTTGGTTCTTGATAAACCAGACAACTACTTGCTTGGTCTCATTGGCATATGATGTCGCTTCAACCCACTTGGTAAAATAGTCAATAGCCACCAATATAAAATGGTGTCCGTTCGATGCTTTAGGCTCAATCATTCCAATCATATCAATGCCCCACATGGAGAAAGGCCATGGAGAATAGATAAAATTGAGAGGAGTTGGAGGCACATGAATTATGTCAGCATAAATCTGACATTTATGGCACTTCTTCACATATTTACAACAGTCAGATTCTATTGTCAGCCAATAGTAACCCGTCTTTAACATCTTCTTAGCCATTGCATGTCCATTGGCATGGGTACCAAGGGACCTTTCATGAATTTCTTTCATCAACATGTCTGCTTCACGCTGGTCTACACATCTTAGCAAGACCATGTCATAATTTCTCTTATACAACACATCATCATTCAAGAAGAAACTACCGGTCAATCTTCTCAAAGTTTTCTTATCTTTCTTAGATGCCCCAAGTGGGTATTCTTGATTATGAAGAAAACATTTAATATCATAATACCAAGGTTTATCATCAACAACCTCTTTAACTGCAAACATATGAGTTGGTCTATCAAGATGCATAACATCAATTTTTAGCACATCGTTCTAATGATTTACCACAACCATAGAGGATAAAGTTGCTAAAGCATCTGCCACTTGATTCTCTGCTCTAGGTATATGGTAAAACTCGATCTTATTGAATTAACTTGACAACTTTCTTGCATAATCACAATAAGGAATTAAATTAGGTTGACGTGTTTCTGTCGCAACTGCGAAAAAAACAACCGGCAGAAACAAACAGAGTAGTCCCCATCGCACATTATTTATCCTAAAAAGGGAAATGAAATGATCGAAGAAAACCTAAAATAAAGGAGAAGTCAAGGTCATCGCAACCAAATCTTGGGTTCGGGAGTCGGTTACGCAAGGGGAAGGTATGAGAACCCCTCACGTCCTTTGTACTCAACGAGATCCATGCTTGTTGTCTAATCAAAGGGTGTGTTATCTAAAGAATACCGCTAAGCGGAAATGAGGAAGGAAAAAGAAAAAGGAGATTCAATAGGACACCGTCGCCCTATGCCTACGTATTCCCTCGTGCAATGGGAAAGTCAGAGTCAACGTAGTTCGGAAAACTATGGATGAAGGGGGAATGTTGCTTGCCAAGACATCACCATCTTGTGCCTACGTATCCTCATATGGTATGAGAAATCAGCGCAAACGTAGTTCGGGTAACTACGGGAGAAAGGAAAAGGGTGCTCGCCAAGACTTCGCCGTCTTGTGCCTACGTATTCTCATCTGGTATGAGAAATCAGAGCAAACATAGTCCGACTAACTAAACCACAGGTTGGTTAAGTGTTTTTTATGAGCAAAGTTAAGCTCCCATTCCAATAGTTAGGGTCCATTCCTGTTTGCGGTAGAACAGAAAAATAATGAACTCTTTTCTGAAAATAAGTTTGAAGGACAATCCCGAAGGATAAAAAGGTTTGAATTTTGTTTGTGAGTTTTAATGAAGTGAATTGATTGGTTTGAGATTCATGTTGCACTAAAGACTATGATATAGGAATGAACGTGTCGTATATCTCCCCCAGATGGGACGTACACTAAACACTCTAGACATGTAACGAGAGACCCCTCACTCATCACTCCCCATATCCTTAAGGCTCGTGGCGCACAATGTCCATCGTCTTTATTAAGTGTGTTAAAATTGTTTTGTGATGAGAAGAGAAAGGATTCAAAGGTTAAAAAGAAAACACTAAGGGAAACTGGATCCTAATGTTATCATACAAAATAGCCCTATGATTGAGATAAAAGGGAAGTCTACCTTATGTTATCATACAAATGATGGACCTAAAGTTGAGGTCAAAGAGGGATTATCCTAACTGTTATCATGCAAAGGATTAAAAGCCTAATTTCTCTCCTACTCCCAACTTAATCAAAAATTAAGTGGGACTGGGAATCCTAAGGGAGCATGTGAACAAACACAAGTAAACACCATGTTAATCAATCACAAAAAGAAATGATGTCATGATCTCAACTAAGGAGCAAAACTGAGTGACTCCTCATCCTTAACCAACAGGCAAGACTGAGTGACTCCTCGTTCGTCACAAAGTATAACAAAATGGTAACAAACAAAACCAAAATATCAGTTGAATTCGTATGCAAACCAAACATACAACTAGGAACGAAGACTCCTCAATCAACAACAAGTTATAATACAAAATGACAAGCCCTAAATATGCTTCAAATCATCAACAACATGGAAAAGAATATGTCAAAGTTATAAAAGTATAAACTAAATATAAAATAGCGGCAACAACAACGCCTCAACATAACATAATCGTAAATTCCAGCAAGCAAGCAAGAACAACACTTAATGGCTCCTACCTTCAGAACAGAAGTGTAGACGTAATCATCGTTCCCTACATTCAAATCAACTTATGCACAAGGAGAATTTTAGCCACATCAACCAATAAGAGTTCATCAACAAGATCAAGCAAGCACAAATATCTCGAGTATCAAAGCATCAATCTTATCAAGAGAATTCAAACGTCATCAAGAGAAATAAACAAAGTTAGTCACCAAGATTCTAATCAAAACTCAATAATAAAAATAATTAAAGAATCTACAAGAATTTAACCAAAGGATCAACCAAAAATTCAATCAAAAACTTATTAAAATTCAAATGGAAACTAAACCCAAACCCAAACAAAATTCAATTAGGAGTTCAAGGAAATTAATCAAAGAATTCTAAACAAGACTTCAACAAACTCTAATTAACAATTAAAAATATCTAAACAAATTTATCAAAAATTAAATATCGATCTCTTAACAAAAACTACTCCAGAAATTAAAATTAAGATTATCAATGAAATTACTCAAGAAAGTAATCCAATATCTAACAAAGTAGTTAATCAAAATTCAGTTATAAACTCAATCAACAACTAACAAAAGGTTTAATCAACTATTAGCAAAATTCTAACAATTATCTCAATTAAAGTTTAATAAGAAAAATTAATCATAAATATAACAAGAATTAACCAAAAATTATCTAATTAACAATTAACAAAAATCTAAAACGAAATTTTAATCAAACTTAAATAAAGAAGATAAACAAAATCAAAATTTAAACATCTTAAACCAAATTATTCAAAATCAAAACTTAAAATCAAATTCTAGATATCCAAAAAAAATTAATTAACACCAAAATAAAAAGGTACAACAAATTTTTTTTGGAATCATCATGGGCCATGAGGCCCATTCATCCATCACGAGTCAAATAAAAAAAAGGCTTTTAATCCCCGGCCCACGACACGCATTATCCACAAAGAATCATCAGCAAGGCAATTAGAATGAACCCATTATCTTCAACAATATATTTTACAGTCAACAACCAAAGAATGATTTCTCCGAATTCTTTGGTTCCTCGCCGTATAATCCTTCTCTCTTCTTCGTTCTCCGCTTTTGTATACCTCACGGTGTGCTCCTCTGTTGTTTTATTTTCTCCCAACGGATCTCGCTTGGTGACGGCGGATCCGCGTCTAATTGGCGGTGCTTGCTGTGTTTGTTGTTGAACATTCCCAATAATTGACAACGCCGACGACATTTGAGTGAAAGTAAAATAGAAAGTTCTGGAGGAGTTCATCGGAATCAAGTAATTCTTTGCCGTTAAATCCCAAACTTTTTCGGTGCCAAAATGAAGCGACACTGTTGGAACACGCCTACTTTGTAGATTTGACAAATCGTAAAAGCACAATACCTTCGGCTGAATGGAGGTTCTGAGCCAGACTTTTGAACTTGCTGCGGACTAAGTTATAAGCTTGAGTTGCAACCGAGTGACGACAGTTCCTGAGTCAACGAGGATTCTGGTTTAGTCCACTGAGAAAAACTCCAGGGAGACAAATACCATGTCGAGTTTTTTTATTTCTTAAGAACGGTGTTGTTACTAAGTCAGCGGGTTTAAGTGGGTTGAACTTGAGTTTTAATGATTTATCTGAGTTACGATCTATGAAAATGATGATTCTTTGATATGTGAAGTTAACGAGAGGTCACCACCACCGAGCCCGAGTAAACCAGCAGAATCAACGAATAAACCTTTGCTATCATGCCTGCACCCGATTGCAACCCGGTTAATTGATCCGGATGAACCAAACAACACTGTTTCAGTCATGTATTCACCAACGATGAAAGAACCATCATCGTAGTTTACTTGATAGAAACTTCTAAATTTTGACATTGTTGTGCTCTGCAGGCGAATGATTCGTAGGTTGAAAATGGGTTTTTTTTATGTTGAGAGAAAGTTTTAATTTTGTTGTGAGATAACAAAGTTGAAGTTTTGGAAAATAAAAAAGAAAGTAAACAATCAAAGAAAATATTTTATTAAGAGAAAGAGAGAAAAATCAGGGAAGCGACAGATCTTTTTCTTGGGATTGGGAGTTTTCCTTCTTTCATGCAGATCTAATATTTTGTTTCATTTTATACTTGGGTCAAACAAGTCAAGAATTTTGCATTGGGCTTAGCAAGAAAACAAGACATGGGCTTATTGTAAAAGGACTTAGGGTTAGAATGACACATGGATATGAAACAAATTGGTTTGGAAAAAAAGTTTAATCAAAATGGATTTTAAAATGGAAATGGATATTAAGAATTGGATATAATAAAAAATGGATAAATTTAAAAAATGGGTTTTAAAATGGAAATGGATATTAAGAATTGGATATAATAAAAATAGAATTTGGACATAGGAAAAAAAGGTTTATGGTTCTAAATTTGGATAATGAATATGGTTAAAAGAGAAAGGATTAGAAAATATGGTATATGTACATATGAATTGACGTGGGTTATGGATTTGCACATGGACAAAGAAAAATGGCTCTAAAAATGGACAACCACATTACACCAACCTCAAACTTTTCACAACATCTGATTAAATGCACACAACAGCCATTGAATAACTTGCAATAGATGCACCAACCATCTGAATGAGCCAACCTATGAATCTCCAATCAAGAGAATCCTGAATCACTTTGAATCTGTCTGAATAAATCTCTAGGAAAATAAATCCACAGATGAACAAAACTTAAACTGATGATCATGATGATCCTGACTTTTGAACCAAACTCTTCAGGAACTAATATTTGAAAACCTGATACCCTTCATACATGACAACTTGATTTTGGGTATGCACCACTGTGTAAATAAACCAATGGTACAAATAACTTGCAACTGAAGAAATCTCTTGATGGTTTGACCAAGATTAGGTCAAACTTTCATCTGACTTTAATCGTAACTGAATAGCCACACTTGATTTGAAATTATGCCATCATCCCCAATAACTATGATCTTTTATCTATGGTGAGAATCAAACTCTAACCTTGATTCAATTGAATATAAGCTTGCCAAATAATTCGAACCAAGGAAGTGATGAAACCCTAGGGTCTTGATGCTTGACAACTCTTGAAGAAATTAAGCTTGATACTTGATGACCTGATGTGAAATTACAACAATAAGAAATCAGTCCTTTTCCAAACTTGAATGAAAGTTTCTCAAGGAAAATAGGAAGCCCTCATTCAGAGAAACTCCTGATCCCGTGTCTTAGACGACCAATGCAAAGTATGATTATGAATTATGACCTAATGATAATGCAAATGAAATGAAACATAAGTAGAGAGAGGTTGGAAAAAGGGAGGGAAAATTTTGGGGTGTTATGGTCTCCCACTCCCTTTTAATCTGATTAATCACCAGGGTTGAATCTCCATATACATTAAGAATCTTAATTCTTAAATCAATAGCTTCTTCCAAGCCCATAATACACGCTTCATACTCTGCCGTATTATTTGCGCAAGTGAACACCAACCTTGTAGTGAAAGGAATATGAGAACCATTGGGAGTAACAATAAGTTCTCAAATACCATTGCCATACTCATTAACAACTCCATCAAAAATCAAACCCCACCGGGATCTAGGCTCAGGTCCTTCTTCAGATAATGGTTCCTCACAATCTTTAACCATTAGATACATCACATTCTCATCAGGAAAATCAAACTGGATAGGTTGATAATCATCAATTGGTTGGTATGCTAAATGATTAGCCAAAACACTTCCTTTTATCACTTTTTGAGTTCGGTACTCGATATCATATTTTGACAACACTTGCCAACAAGCAATCCTCCCAGTTAAATCAGGATTTTCAAAGATATACTTGATTAGATCCATTTTAGATATCAACCAAGTTGTACGATTCAACATATACTGGTGGAGGCGCTTGGCAGCCCAAGATAAAGCACAATATGTCTTTTGAAGCATTGAGTATCGAGGCTCACAATCGGTGAACTTCTTGCTTAGATAATAAATGGAAAATTCTTTTTGACCAGATTTATCTTGCTGACCCAGAACACATCCCATAGACTCTTCTAGAACAGCCAAATATATGATCAAAGGTATTCCTTCAACGGGAGGAGACAAAATAGGAGGTTCAAGCAGATACTCTTTAATTCTTTCAAAAGCTTTCTGATAATCATCTGTCCATACGCAACCCTGATCTTTGCATAAAATCTTGAAGATCGGTGCACATATGGCAGTCATATTGAATATAAACCAAGAGATATAGTTCAAACGTCCCAAGAATCCTCTTGCTTGTTTCTCTGCTTTGGGCACAGGCATTTCCTGAATAGCTTTAACTTTACATGGATCAACTTTAATGCCTTTATGACTAACAATAAAGCCCAACAAGTTTCTAGAACAGACACCAAAAGTGCATTTATTAGGATTCAGACGAAGCTTAAACTTTCTCAAACGTTAAAACAACTACAACAAGTATTAAATATGATCTTCTTCAGTCTTCGACTTACAAATCATATCATCCACATAGACCTTAATTTATTTATGCATCATATGGAACAAAGTTGTCATAGCTCTCCGGTACATTGCACCAGCATTTTTCAAACCGAAGGGCGTCACTCTGTAACAGAATGTTCCCCTGGGTGTAATAAATGTTGTTTTTTTTCCATATCCTCAGGTGCCATCTTTATTTGATTATAACCAGAAAATTCATACATAAAGGAAAAGATATTGAACTTAGCAATATTATCTACTAGCTATCAATGTGTGGCAGTGGAAAATCATCTTTCAGACTTGCTTTATTCAAATCTCTATAGTCAACGTACACTCTGACTTTTCCATCTTTCTTTAGAACAGGAACAATATTGGCCACTCATTGAGGATACTCAACAATCACAAGAAAACCAGCATCAATCTGCTTATGAACCTCCTCTTTAATCTTCACAACCATGTCGGGATAAGTTCTTCTCAATTTATGCTTCATAGGTGGACATTCAGACTTCAACGGCAAATAGTGCTCCACAATATCAGTATCAAGACCAGGCATGTCTTGATAGGACCAAGCAAACACGTCAAATATTCTCTAAGAAGCTCTACCATCCTCTTCTTAACATCTGACTGAAGCAGTGCCCCAATCTTGACTTCTTTCTTATAATCATCGGAACCCAAATTAACCAAACCCACCAGCTCTTCATGAGGCTGAATGGTCTTTTCCTTGTGCTCAATCAATCGGGAAATTTCATCTGGAATTTCTTCAACATCCTCTTCTTCCGCTTCAAATACTGGGAACTCAAAGTTGAGAGGGCATAAGGTCATTGTTTTCAATGGGTTTAACAAACAATCTGTACAATGATTTATGTTTGATTTTAGAATATGAACAAGAAGTGAAAATATTATGTAGATAAAAGTGATTATCACATTATTATTTTTTGGTTATTTATGTTACCATTTTTCAGAAATAAAGCAAAAAGAGAAAAAATAATATGGATAAACAAAATAACATTTTATTGATGATGATAAAAGTTGAAACAAAACCCTTACAAATTCACTTTCACCTTGGGCATAGTGAAAGGATTTTTGAAAGAAATAAAAGCAAATTACTTTTAAACATGAACAACAATAGGAATGTCAACAACGATCCAATTCTGCCATATCAATCCACACGTCACAAAGTTGGGCGTTTCCTCCTCTTGGTTGTCGCTACTGCGAAAATCGGCGCCGGCAAAACAGAAGAGTCGCCACCGTGCGTTATTTATCCCACAAGAGGGAAAGGAAACGCTCAGAGAAAACCTAACGCAAAGAGGGGAAGGAATGGTCATCGCAACCAAATCCTGGATTCGGGAGTCGGTTACGCAAGGGGAAGGTATTAGCACCCCTCACGTCCGTCGTACTCGACGGGATCCACGCTTGTTTTCTATCTAAGGGTATGTTTATCTATCTACTCTAAAGGTCTGGGTTAAAAAAGAAAAGAAAATGACTCGGCAAAGTATCGCACTTTATGCCTACGTATTCCCGTCTGGAACAAGAAATCAGAGTCAACGTAGTTCGCCTAACTATGGGTTAAGGGGGGAAAGGTTGCTCGCCGAGATGTCGCATCTCGTGCCTATGTACTTTCATACGGCATGAAAGATCAGAGCAAACGTAGTTCGGGCTACGGAAGACACAAATTCGTCTGACAGTTTTTTATCTCCTTAAGAAAGGGTTTTCCTGATTAAAGGTCCAAGAGGACAAAACAGAGTTTGAATGTTCGTTTGAATCTTTTACGAAAGAACTGTTTTTTTAGGATGTTTGCAATCTCAGTCGCACTAGAGACTATGACCCAGGAGTGAACGCTTCGTATGGCACCCAAAGGGTGCCATACTAACATCCAGATTACTGGAGAGAGACCCTCCACCAACCTTTTTCCAGATAGCTTAAGGCTCGTAATGTACGACTTCAATTAACCTTATTACTGTATTTTTGAATTGTTTTGAGATGAGAAAAGAAAGACACCCTAAAACTATGGTTGAAAGGGGAATCTACCTACAGTTATCATGCATGGGTCAAAACCTAATGTATATCATAATTCCCTCTTGCACAGAGGAAATCAGAGATCCTAGGGGAAACAGCAAAAGAAAGCCAGCAGTAAACAGTAAACAGTAAAATGCATGCTATGCAACAGTATAAGCGAGGCAAGGGAGAAAAAAAAAGGCAAGAGGAGACAAGCTCCACCTTAAACCTAGAGGTAATTAACACAAGCAAACATACAATACAACAAAAGAAAAGAAGCAAAGAAAGCAGCGTAAGCAGCAACAACAGTCTTCAGCAGACAACAACTTCAATACTCAGCAACAACAGCTCTGAACAGCAAATCCTCTTGACAGCAAAAGACTTCATCTTCAAGCTAGCTTCTATCTTCAAGCCTCATCAAACTTCATCTTCAAGCTCTATCAAGCACACTCCAAGCAAAGGATTAATCCCTAAGATTAAGGTTGCAATGTTGAGAACCAAATGAAAACCAAAGGAAATCATCAAGTAACAACATTGAAATGGAAAGGCATCCTCAAAGTTCTACTCAACTATGGGCATACCACACATCCCTCCAAAGGAGAGATGGAGTTTCCCTAGGAGGACTTTACATCATTGGATAGAATAGAAGCACACAATGCATTCTATGTTTGATGAAAGAATCAAAACTAGTCCTAATGGCTCTTCCTAAAACCCTAATTTCCTAAGCTCCTAAAACAACTCCTAAAAGAAAAGGAAACTTCAACTCCAAGATCCAATCTTCAAGCCACAACAGCTACACCAAGTCCAAAAGACCTCCCAAAAAGGAATCCAAGCAAATCCAGCTCCAAAGTCACCAACAAGACCAAGCAAGCAAAAGCACACAAAATAGAACACCACAAGCACAAGCAACTTGCAAAATACAACTAAAAAAGAAAACAAAGTTGTAAAACTCGAATAAAATTCCTAGGAGAACATACATGTTTTAACAGCCTAGGGTTAAAATATTAAATCCTAATTCAACTTCTAAGTCACCTAAATAAATTCTAGATTGAAGGGTATCAAGGTGATCCACAAGTTTGGGAAGGCTTTATTCTCAACACCTAAAACAGAACCTAAATTTGTTCTAAAATTCCAAAAAAAAATCCTAAGGGAACATACATGTCTACCCTAACACATACTAAAAAATCAAAGCCAAATTCATCACCAATTGGAAGAACAAAATTCAACAAAACAGATGGTCAAATATGCAAAATTAAAAGAATTAAACAAAATAGGAAACATCAAATAAAAATGAAAAATGCATGAAAATGCATTTTATTGATTTCAAAAAATCACAAATCCTCTCAAGATCATGGAGATATTTTTGAAATAATTTTTGGATCAAAATTGAATTTATTGTGATTTTTTGAATCAATAAAGCATTTAAAATAATAAAAATCAAATAAAAGAAAATAAAACTCAGAAATAAAACCACAACGCTTGGATCAATTGACTGAGTATGCAGATCTAAGGTCATTGAGCGTGTCCACGCAAGCATCCCAGTCACACGCTAACTGGGATTAATGAAACGCTGCGTTTTGGTTGAGAGGCAAATCCTCAGATCAAACGTGAGCCCTCAGATGCTCCTACTAAGTCCAACTTTCAAACTAATCCAATGGCTATGAACTCATCTTCTTCGTTCAAATCTTCAGATGGAGGGAGCTCTGTTCAGGTGGCCGGAGAAGACCTCCGGTCGTCTTCTCCGGCGAGCAGGTGGTTGCAGGTGATCAAAAACTCCAAACCTCATACCAATCTCACTCAAAATTTTATGCTAATCACGATTATGAGCTTAGAATTTCCTAAATCCTTATGCATTTTCAAAACCGATACCAGATCTAAATTATGTCAAATTCTTGAATGTCACCAAAGCCGAAACTAAAGGTATAAATGTCTTCCTCAAGTTACACTGATCATCCTAAGCTATTACAATTGCAATGATTCCTCAAGATCAACCGTAACTGAATCCAAACAGAAATTGTGACACCTCCTTGATCATCACCAAATGCTATCAAATGGATCCTAAATCGTTCTACAAGTCATAAGGAACCTAACCACATGCATAATATGAACTACATCTCCCTAGATCAAGAGGAATTTTGAATTATACCAACCTTGTTTCAAGCTTCAAATGGAGATGATTCTGACTCGATCTTTGCTCCAAGAACTTCCAGAATCCTTCACTGATGATGATAGAAACCTCTTGCAACTTCAATTTGATCTAAAACCTCCCTGAGTCTCAAATATGATTTTGAGTTGAAGCTCCAAAATTCCAATGTCAATCTCTCTGCTCAGCCTCCAATAACCACCAACCCTTGCTCAATTCTTCTCCTGAACATTTATAGAATGGTTTGGGACCTTCTAGAGTCCAAGCCCAGGCCCAAATTGAAAGATCCAAAAAAACCAACCTCTCCAAAATTTTCACATGGCAAATGCACGAATTTGCTTAAACAGCTTGCATTAGAAGCTTTGTATCACTTGCATACCACCTTTGGAGTGTATTCAGACCAATAATAACCTCCACATTGCCTTGGTGAATGAATTGCCATGAGGTTGCTTATGTGTGAAGAAACAAGTGAAAAACTCATGAATTAAGGGTCAATTGAAAAATCTAAAAGAACCAATGTTTCCAAAACATGATTTCTGATCAAATCAAGTACTCATTTGACTTGTTTTGGTCACTTAACCCATAATTTTGAATTTTTCAACTTTGAATCCTTTGAAAATCTCCCTTATTCAAACCATTTCAAACCAAGTCTTGGTATGAGCCCAATCAATCCATAATGACCTCTTGGCTAGCCTAAAAACCACATTTTGAGCAACTTTCATATTGAACAAAAATCCATTTGACAAGTGCAAGTTGGAGATTTTGACCTATGATTGAAAATGACCTATAATCTCACTTTCCCAAAATACCCCTGACTTGTAAACCTGATAACTTGAGTTCTACAAATCAGATGGAAGACTTCCAGTACAATTTAGAAATCTAAGATCATGAGGAACAACTTTCATGTTGGCCAAAAGTTCAGGTGAAACCTCCTTCTAGGTAAAAAATAGCTTTGAAGTCATATGATTTTCACAGACAAATTTCAGTGGCCTCTAAGGACTTGTAACTTGTCTGGGTCATAACTTGAGTTCTATAAATCCCCTTGAGGACTTCTAGTACTCAAATTAAAGGTATTGAGATTCTATACAAGTTTCATGTGGGCCAAAGATCCATTTGAAACTTATATCTTGACTTATGTGGTCATGAAGTTAGGCACTAAACAGGGAATTTTGCACTAAAACCCTAATTTAACAACTTCCCACACTCTTGACTCTTCTTGATTTGATCTTGGCATAACACCACAAATGTCTTATCATATCATTTCATGAACTCCATGACCTAAAAGTAGGCTTTGATACTCTTCAATTGCACAGTTGACCTAGAATTGATCCAGATGAAACCCTAATTGCTTGCACCTCAACTGTGGCTCTTGCATTTGACACAATGACTTGATTAAACTCTCCCATGGCCCTCTAGGAATACTATGAGCTCCATACCCATCCTCTTCTCACATTCAACACTTCACAACCCTCTGATGGTCTTTAGTTGATCCTCAAGTTAGGAGAAGATTCACACTCAAGCATCTAAACCCTTAGGTACTCAAACCACCTTCTGATGACCTTGACAACTTCTCAATATTGAATGAGACCTCTTGCTAGGCTTCTCTTGAGAAGAAACACACTTGATCCCCTGCTATATGAATGATATCATGATATGCAAATGATATAACTATGCAAATGTTAATGCAATGAAACATAAACCAGGTAAGAAAAGGTTGAGCATATTTTGGGGTGCAACAGCTGCCCCTATTCAAACGGCTTGGACCCGACTGGGTGAAGAGCGAACGGCCTTCAAACAATCGAGGTAGAAGACGGTTGAATACCAAGAAACCCGGAAATTTGCCAACCGCAGAAATACACAGCGAAAACTGCTTGGGAAACAACATCCGTTGTACTGAACCCAGTTGTTACGACAACAACTGATCAAACATCTGATAAAACTTGGGATTTCAACATCAGCCCCCTGTGTGACGCCACAAGCATCGAATTAACTTTGCAAGAAACAACTACGTCCACAAATGAACTAAACTTCGTCAACACGAGGAGAGACTCCATCACCATGGGTACAATTCCGTCCATAACTGGAATAACGATCTCTGTCAATCACAGGTAACAACTCCACCGGGGACAATTCCGTCGATCACGGGTAATAACTCCGTCCACACGGATAACAATCACTGTCAACACAGGTAACAATTCCGTCAACACGGATAACAATCACTATCAACACAGGTACGATTCCGTCAACACGGATAACAATCACCGTCAGCACGGGGTACGATCCGTCAACACGGATAACAATCACCGTCAACACGGGGTACGATCCGTCAACACGGATAATAATCACCGTCAGCACGGGTACGATCCGTCAACACGGATAACAATCACCGTCAGCACGGGTAGCAATCACTGTCAACACAGGCGCAATCACTGCCAATCACAGGTACAATTCCATCAACACGGATAAAAATCACTGTCAACACAGGTATGATTCCGTCAACACGGATAACAATCACTGTCAACACAGGGAAACAATTTCGTCAACACGGATACATTTGAAGAATACTTTGTTGGGGAATACGAGAGACTTAACCAAACCACTCTGTGGGGAAATCACTAGTGACAACTCTAAAAGTTTAAGACATGAAATCTTCCAATGCTGACGTAACAGCAACCTGTGAAGAATCCCGCCGGGGACAAAGAGAAACTTAACCAAGCAACTCTGTTAGGGGACGAACACTATCATCACCCATCTCACGCTGAGAATTTGAATATCTAGAGATCCTTCTGAGCAAAAATCCCACTCCTCTGCAAGGGATAACACCTGAAACCAAAGAGGTAACTAACCTGGCTTATGTTTCCAAATGCATATGTTTGACAATGTCGTAATGCTCCATACGGCATGGAAATGCTACGCGTTTAGGTAGATGCAAATATGCTGATGTATGCAAAATGCAAAGATGCCAAGAGGCGCTTCAGCAAAATAAATGCCGAAGACAAGGCCCAATCCGCTGGGGATAACCAGATATCACAAATATATTCCAACAAAATAAATGCTGGAACGGTGCAACCAACTCCGCTGGGGATAACCATCCTATCGGAGGATGACTCACAAACTTGAAATTACGAACTCTGCTGATGATGTTCATCCTGTCGAAGGAAAAACAAACTGCTGGGAAGAAGGAAAAACAATCCTGCGCGGGGATAATCCTTCTGAACCAAAGACGACTTGGCTATATTTTGCGGGAGTTACCCATGTTGGGTATTGAGTGTTAACATACTCACGGATGGGAATGCACCTTCTGTTGGGGACATCAAAATCCACTGAGGATACTCTCTTGGCAGATTTCCTGGGGAATACTCTTCTGAGGAGGACAAACCACATCCAATAGGGATATTTACCATCTCGACTACCTCTGGGATAAGATGCGACTTCCATCTGCTGAGGAGTGATACCATCACTATGTCACATGACTCTAGTTGGGGAACACAATTTCCATGCCTGTTTGCTCCAAAGGTGAGAACCCTGCAAAATAAAAACGAGACAAAAACAAATCTATACAACAAGATCTATTCCGGTTAGTATCTGTGACGTTCGTTCAGTCAATTCGAAGTTTTAGCAATTATTGGCAAGGGCCAGCAAGTTTATGCACATGCAAGTTTATCAAAAACATCGACGTTTTTCACAAACAAAACAGTAAAGAACAAGCATCAAGTACTGAATAACATGCTTTATTGATAACGAGCCTGTGAATAGGCAAAATTTTGTACACTGGATGCAACTCCTGAAAAGAGGAAGTCACGCACAAGCAAAATACAAATATTACAGAAGCACAAAGAAAATTTGTATACATGTCGACAACATGGTACAGACGAACACCACGAGCTGATCCTCCTATGACTCGCCTGACTCTGACGCTTTCCCGATAATCGATCTTCGAAAGAGATTGTTTCGGATATACGACTCTCAGGTACTCCCAAACCACCAAGCAACGCAATATCAACTCGGACCGCAATCATTTGCTTTTTCAAATCCCTAACTTTTGCGTGAACTGCCCTTTGCGGGTTTTCAATTCACCGGGATACCCTTTTTTGCCGAAGTCGCCCTTTTCAGGTTTTTCAACTCCGCGGGTGTACATCTTTTTTTTTCCAATTTTATCCCTAACTTTTGCCCAAACCTTTTATTCTTTTTATGGTTCGCCGGGATGCCCCATTTTTGCCTGGACTTTATTTTTTCTATCCAGCGGGTCTCTTTTAACTGCGTCCGAGTTCACAGGAGATGTAAAATCCTCACCATCCATGGTGGACAACAGTAAGGCTCCTCCAGAGAAAACCTTTCTAACGACATATGGACCTTCATAGTTGGGAGTCCATTTGCCCCTGTGATCTGATTGTGGTGGGAGAATCTTTTTCAACACAAGATCGCCCGTCTGAAAGCTTCGAGGACACACCTTCTTATCATAAGCTTTCTTCATCCGGCTTTGCTACAGTCGACCATATGCTAGAGAAGCCAATCTCTTCTCATCCATTAAACTGAGCTAACTCAGTCTATCTTTTACCCATTCCACCTCATCAAGTTGGACATCACGCAAAACCCTCAGAGAAGGAATCTCAACCTCCAATGGTAGGACAACCTCCATACCATATACCAATGAAAAAGGAGTTGCCCCGGTTGATGTGCATACTGTTGTATGATAACCGTGCAAAGCAAAAGGCAACATCTCATGTCAGTCCTTGTAGGTCACAACCATCTTCTGAACGATCTTCTTTATGTTTTTATTGGCCGCTTCAACAGCGCCATTCATCTTGGGCCGATAAGGAGAAGAGTTGTGATGTTCAATTTTGAAATTCTGGCACAATTCCTTCATCATCTTGTTATTCAAATTCGAACCGTTGTCAGTGATGATCCGCTCCGGGATTCCATATCTGCAGATAATATCTTTCTTGATAAATCTGGCTACCACCTGCTTGGTAACATTAGCATATGACGCCGCTTCAACCCACTTGGTGAAGTAATAAATAGCTACCAAGATAAAACGATGTCCATTGGATGCCGTGGGCTCAATCTTTCCAATCACATCAATTCCCCACATGGAAAAAGGCCAAGGTAACGACATAACGTTCAGAGGGCTCGGAGGCACATGAATCTTGTCTGCATAAATCTGGCATTTATGACACTTCTTTGCAAATTTGAAACAATCTATTTCCATAGTCAGCCAGTAATACCCTGCTCTTAATAGCTTTCTCGTCATTGCATGTCCGTCGGCATGTGTGCCAAATGTACCCTCGTGGATTTCTTCCATGAGCAACTTAGCCTCTTTCTCATCCACACACCGCAACAACACCAAGTCGTGGTTTCTCTTGTACAAAACCCCGTCCGGATTCAAATAGAAATTGCCAGCCAATCTCCTAAGAGTCTTCTGATCACGACTGGATGCCCCAGCCGGATACTCTTGGTTCTTCAGGAAATTCTGGATATCATAATACCACGGTTTACCATCGGAAGCTTCCTCAATGGCAAATATGAAGGCGGGCCTATCAAGGCGAGAAATAACTATCCTGGGAGCCTCATTCCAGAAGTTAACCTTATACATTGAAGACAACGTGGCGAGAGCGTCTGCCATCTGATTTTCTGCTCGTGGTACATGGTGCAATTCCACCTTGTCAAAGAAAGGTAACAACCTCCTTGTATAATTCATATAGGGTATCAGATTGGGCTGACGAGTCTCCCACTCTCCCTTGATCTGATTCACAACTAGAGCAGAGTCTCCGTACACATCAAGATTTTTAATTCTCAGATCGATAGCTTCTTCGAGCCCCATAATGCACGCTTCATATTCGGCCTCATTGTTGGTAACTGGAAAGGTCAATCTAGCAGTGAATGGGATGTGCGACCCATGGGGAGTAGTAATGATTGCCCCTATTCCACTTCCATATGAATTGACGACACCATCAAATATCAATTGCCATTTGGAACCCAACTCTGGACCTTCATCCGGCAACGGCTCCTCACAGTCCTTCATTTTTAAGTACATGATATCCTCGTCAGGAAAATCAAACCTCATTGGCTAGTAATCATTAATTGGCTGCTCAGCTAGGTATTCTGACAGAACACTACCTTTAATAGCCTTTTGAGAAATGTACTGAATATCGTATTCTGTCAATACCATCTGCCATCGGGCAATCCTTCCGGAAAGTGCTTGCTTTTCAAACACGTATTTGATCGGATCCATCTTTGAAATTAGCATGGTTGTATGATTTAGCATGTATTGCCTCAAACATTTGGCAGCCCAAGCTAGCGCACAACACGTTTTTTCGAGCATTAAGTAACGGGACTCACAGTTTGTGAACTTTTTACTCAAGTAGTAGATCGCATGCTCTTTACGTCTAGTCTCGTCATGTTGACCGAGAACACAACCCATACTTTTCTCAAGAACTGTCAAATACATAATCAATGGTCTCCCGGCTACTGGGGGTATCAATATTGGAGGTTCCTGCAAATATTCTTTTACTTTCTCAAACGCCCTTTGACAATCTTCATTCCAGGTCACAGCCTGATCCTTTTTCAATAACTTGAATAATGGCTCGCACGTGGCTGTTAGATGAGATATGAACCGGGCAATGTAGTTCAACCTCCCTAAAAAACCACGAACCTTTTTTTTCTGTTTTCGGCGTTGGCATTTCTTGTATTGCTTTTATCTTAGCAGGATCAACCTCAATTCCTTTTTTGCTAACAATGAACCCCAATAACTTACCAGATCTCACCCCGAAGGTGCACTTGTTAGGATTCAGCCTCAGCCTAAATTTCCTAATCCTTTTGAACAATTTTAGAAGATTGACCAGATGCTCTTCCTCCGTCTGGGATTTGGCAATCATATCGTCAACATAGACTTCGATCTCCTTATGCATCATGTCATGAAAGAGTGTCGTCATAGCTCGCTGATATGTTGCCCCCGCGTTGTTCAAACCAAAGGACATCACTTTGTAGCAGAACGTTCCCCACAGGGTAATAAAAGTTATTTTCTCCATATCATCCGGCGCCATATTTATCTGATTATAGCCTGAAAAACCATCTATGATTGAAAACACGGAGAATTGAGCGGTGTTGTCGACCAGCACATCAATATGAGGAAGCGGAAAGTCGTCTTTTGGGCTCGCCTTATTCAAATCTCGGTAGTCCACGCACATCCGCACCTTACCATCCTTCTTTGGTACAGGTACTATATTAGCGACCCATGAGGGATAAGTTGTAACAGCCAGAAAACCGGCGTCCCATTGTTTCTGAACTTCCTCCTTAATTTTCACAGCCATATCTGGTCTAGTCCTTCTGAGTTTTTGCTTAACTGGCGGACATTCCTCACGCAATGGCAGACGGTGAACCACCATATCAGTATCCAATCCAGACATGTCTTCGTAAGACCAAGCAAAGATATCACTGTACTCCCGCAGCATCTCAATAAGCCTTTGCTTGATATCACTTTGCAGTGCAGCCCCTATCCGGATATTCCTGACAACCTCTTCGGATCCCACGTTGATAATTTCGATTTCCTCCTGATGAGGCAAAATGATTCTCTCTTCTTGTTTCAAAAGTCGAGTCAGCTCTTCTGATAAGTCATCATCCTCAACAATCTCTTCTTCTGCTTGAAATATCGGGTGCTCGAAGTCGAAGCGAGTCATAGGAAGTTCGTGATCGGTGTCGTCTGAAATATGAACCCTACAATGAGAATGGTTAAATGTTTCAAATAATGCAAACAAAACACATAACCACGTTGCCATTTTATTGTTAAACAAAAATAGGAAAACAAGGATCACAAAATTTGCATGAGAAAAACGCCTTTACTAATGATTAAACAAAGTACACACATAAGCAGGTAGCCCTAAAAACAGAATCACCATGCCTCGGGTAGGACACAAGATTATACAATAATTGAGAAAACAAATCATTACTGTTTTGTAGTCACTGGGACAAGTTCCTGGATAGACCAGTTGCACAGATTCTGTCCTGGCACGCCGGGCTTGATCCACGAGTCCATATCACAGTCACTATCTCCGTCTTCGGCATCGGAAACAGCATTGATCGTTTCATAACAGACCCCACCTGGAGTGATCACCACCGGTCCTTTGAACTTTGGCACGCCTGATGCGGAAGCTGACGATGTCGGGCGATACCCCAACCCAAACTTGTCCATCTTGACCGGAATTTCCAAGACTTGGCCCCATCCTTTGGTTGCTCCAGCCTGAACCACTGCCTGAGCGTCTTTGTACGAAGACATGGCCACCTCCGGCCCTTTGCTAGGAACATGAGACTTGTCTTTGATCTGCAACCCCTCGAAGGCTTGGCATGGCATCTCATGGATCTCCCCATCCACTTCGACGTACTTGAATGACGAAAGATGACTAACCAGAATGTCTTCCTCACCGCAAATAGTAACAACACTATCACCGACCATGTATTTAAGCTTCTGATGTAGCGTGGACGTCACAGCCCCTGCATAATGTATCCATGGTCGCCCAAGTAAACAGCTGTAAGCTGGATGTATGTCCATGATGTAGAACACAGTGTCAAACACTTCCGGCCCGACCTGGAGTGGCAACGTTATGGATCCAAACACCGACTTCCTGGTCCCATCAAAAGCCCTCACGACCAAGTCATTTGGCTTGCATATGATTCCTCGGACATCTAGCTTCATCATAGCCTTCTTCGGCAACACATTCAAAGATGATCCGGTGTCTACAAGAACGTGCGACATAACAGTGCCTCAGCATTCCACTGAAATGTGCAAAGCCATATTATGGTCCCGACCTCTAGGCTTCAAATCAAAGTCAGTAAATCCCAAGCTGTGGCCAACATTCACATGCGCCAGTACCCCCTCAAGCTGATTGACAGTTACTTCCTGAGGTACAAAAGATGTGTCCAAGATTTTCAACAAGGCATTTCGATGGGCCTTTGAACAAAGCAACAAAGATAGTATTGAAATTTTGGAGGGCGTCTGCTGCAAGTGCTCCACAATCTTATAGTCACTTTTGCGAATCAACCTCATAAACTCTTCTACATCCTTGACCGCTGTTTCCTTCTCTTTTGACTGGGAAGGTCCTCCTTCATTCACTTTGGCTTTGCCTCTAGCAATTCTTTCAGCCTCAATTTCAGGTGAAGTGAAGATTCTACCACTTCGGGTCATGCCTCCCGCTTCAACAAGACTACCCACTGCCCCTGCTGGCTGACTATCCACATTAATCTTTTCCCCGTTGCAAAAAGCTTCCAACCCATAATTCCATGGAATGGCTTTCGTACTCTCATAAGGAACAGGTCCTGCTTTCGTTATCGTGATAGTTGGCCGCTTGGCAGGCGCTGATATCGTAATAGTCTTTCGTGGAATTGTAATTGTTGCGACCTCACCCTGCTTTTCACATGTTACCTCATCAGCTTTGTCAACAGCAGTGCGGTCAAACTGCAAAGTTCCCTCATCAATCATGGCCTGAATACCTCTCTTCAAATCAATACAGCCCTCTAGTCGGGTCCAACAATCCAAACAATATTCGTCACATCCGGGGAAGACCCCTCCTTTCAACAATCTGCTTTTAACATAACTTAAAGGTGTCTTGAGATCATTTACGTCCATAACCAAATCCAAATCCTCCTTTGCCAGAACAGCATTCGCTCCATGATTCGGCATTGGTTTCTGTACAATGTTGGGACCATCATTACTGAAGTTGATGACTTTACTATCAATCAAATCTTGGACTTTGTGTTTAAAAGCATGACAACTCTCGATATCATGTCCGGGTGCCCCAGAATGAAAGTCACACTGCTTACTAGTATCATACTCGTAAGGAAGCGCTCCTGTGGGTGGGTCCAACGTTCTCTTCTCAACCAGATTCAAACTTAACATCGTCTGAAGCAGTTCTGTATACGTTGACGGAGGTGTATCAAATACCCTCTTCGGCTTCCCATTCTGGATCCTTCTCTGAGCAGGATTATACCTTTGTTGTTGTTGTTGCTGCTGCTGTGGTTGTTATCGTTGTTGTGGTATAGGGATCGTCACGCTAGCAATCTGTTGTTGAATATACTGATTCTGACCTCTATCTCGTCCTCGACCACCATACACTGCGCTGGTGTCTCCTTGCCTTTTACCACCAAAGACCTTTTTTGTACCTCCAGCTGAGGTCGATTCACCGGCTTGAATCTTACCAATTTTGATGCCATTTTCAATTTGTTCCCCCATGAGTATCATGTCAGAGAAACTACCCATTGAGCAATTGAGCAATTTATCATAATACATCCCAGAGAATGTTCCAACAAAAATATCAATCAATTCCCTTTCAACCATAGGTGGGTGGACCCTTGCCGCCAGATCGCGCCAACGCTGAGCATGCTCCTTGAAACTTTCCCCATTCTTCTGTGAAATACTTTGGAGATGGACCCTATTTGGTGCAAGGTCACTATTGTATTGGTAATGTTTGACGAAAGCATCAGCCAATTCTTTCCAACTTCCGACCTGTGCAGGCTCTAGTCCCATGTACCATTCCAGTGATGGTCTTGACAAACTATCTTGAAAAAAATGCATAAGCATCTTCTCATCATCAGAGTACACAGACATCCTGCGGTAATACGAACGCACATGAACCCGTGGGCATGTATCCCCTTTATATTTATCGAAAGTTGGAGCTTTGAACTTCAATGGCACCCTCAGCCCAGGAACCAGCCCTATGGTAGCCATGTCCAAACCTGCAAAATTTTGATTGGCTATACCTCTCATCTGTTCCTCCAGCATTTTAATCCTCCGATCACTATCAGTGGGACCCTCAAAACCCATGCCTTGCCCAGAAAAGGCATCTTCCTGACGATCTCTATTCCAGTACGGCCCCTCATTACCATATCCGTCATAAGCAGCATTACGACCATGACCATGACCACTTTGGAAGAACCTGGGATCATACCTCAGATTGCCAAGCTCTTGATTAGCAGCCACTCTCCCAAAACCAACATTGAAAGGACCCATCCCAGCGCCATTGGTATTCACATTGCCAAACCCAGCATTGCCGTAGCCATTATTACCAAAACCTTGATTGTTATCACCGAACCCTCCGTTGCCGAGGCCCTGATTATTGAAACCATCATTGCCATCTCGATTGCCAAAGCCAAGACCCTGATTGTTGTCACCGAAACCAGTATTGATACCAACATTACGGTTGGTTTCCACGTTCCCATTAACATTATCAGCATTTCTGTTACCAGTGTTACCGTTGCCGTTGCCAATACCAGTCTCACAAGCATTTGGTATCACTTCCTCCCTGCGAGGAGTCTCAACATGAGCAGAGTTGTATTCAGTATTGCCAGCCGCTCGCGCTAGCAGCGGTTGCACCAGAGTTTGAAGATGTTCCTGGCCTTTAGCCACAACTTCCATGGTCTGCATGAATTGGGCCAACCTATCCCGGATCTCCTGCATCTCAGACTGTACCTGATCCATAATCTTCTTACTGTTGCTTCTTGTAGCGTACCGATGAATTCTCTGTTCGTCAATCTTGAAACAACCTGTAAGATGCAGGAGATAAGATTCGAGCTCAAAAAAAAGTACCTGCCATGCAATATGAATATGCAAATGCACACATGTAAATATGCAACAGGTTAATTTCCCCCTCGATTCTAGTTCCGGAGAAGAAGCCATAACGACAATGGAGTCCCAAGTAAGCAAGCGCAGAATCAGAAACCTCATACATAGACAAATGCCAAGAGGCAGAGTACAAAGATACAACTAAATACAACTGAAAAAGACCTTGGTCAACAAGCCTGACGATGGTCAAAATACAAGTACAAATAACAAGAGAAAAGTAAAGGAAAATCAGGCCAAATGGCGCGCCCTGACATCTTCCAATATCCTCAACGTCTCCAAATGACCTAGTCTGGAGATTAGTTCCTGTATCAGTAATGCGTGCCGCTCAACAGTGGATCTCAGCTTTTTGGCGTCCTCTTCACAGGCTCCCTTGCCAAAACACTCATCAATCCTGCATCTTTTGAAGCCAACCTTCAATTCACCACCCCTAGTTTCTTTGACCATGCTGCTCACTTTAGACTCAGCGTCACGTCTAAGAGATGCCTCTTCAGCAATCTTCACATCCTTAGCGTTGAGCTGCTCCTCTAATTGGGAAATCTGCAGCTTCAACTCATCTTCACGCTCCTTCCGGCTATTAAGCGTGGCATTCCACAAAAGTTCCCATTTGGAAAGTCGAGAATAAGCCTTGTTCAGAAGCTCTTTCTTAGTAGCAAGTACACTACTAACCCCGTTCAAGGCTACTCCTACTTTCTCTCTCTTGTTGGTCTCTTCAGTCAAGTCTGAACCCAACCTATTAATCATCTCAGTCTGCTTCTTCAAAGTGAAGATTGCCTCATTCTTCTCATGCCGAAGCTGGAAAATCTCTTTCTCTAACTCTTCATTCGCTCTTTGTAACTCTTCCTTTTCAGCCAGCAGCTGGTTATACTTCTCAATCTCTATTGAAGTAGGTTCCTCAATCACCGGAAGATACAAAGGCTCTGCAGCAGGATATGGCATCAGAGAAGTACTAACTCTATCATGGATCCAGAGCCGATAAGGATTATAAGCTCGACTATCACTCTTGCCAAGCAATGTCTTTCCTCTTCTGTGAATATTACCCCAAGCATGCCTCAATCTGACTAAAACATCTCTGTCTAATAAACCTGCGAGATACAAAGATTCCTGTATCTCGTCTTCAACCGGAGAGTCCCTCAAAGCATATCCAAATTGCCTCACAACCAGAGAAGGGTTATAGTTAATACAACCTTTCCGTCCAATCAAGGGAACGTTCGGAAAGCCACTGCAACTATATATAATATCCACTCCGAGCAAGTTCCGATCAAACCAAACAATGTTCTCAGCACACAATCCCATCAATCTGGAAGACCAATCTAAAGTACCAGCAGTATCAACAAAAGGTCCCTTCTTAGGAAGATGCCCCTGAAACCACCTGGATAGATGAGGTACACAGCAAGAAACATTCTTTCCCCGACGCTTCTCATTCTTATAGTGAATAGAATGATAAATGTCACCCAAGAGAGTAGGCACCGGATTCTTCGAGGCAAGAATAAAGAAAGCATCTGAGTCAACAAAATCAGGCAAGTTGGGGAACAATACAATCCCATAAATGCAAACAGCCAGAATAGTATTGAAGACAATCCAACATCCATCCTTCGCACACTGTGCAGCCTTCTCAACCAAGCAAGAAAGATGAAAACCATAAGCTCCATTCAGCTTGACCAAACCTCCGGGGAACTCAGAAGCATCTAAACTGACAATCTCAGCAAGCTTAGCCAACTCAGGCTCAGTATCCTCATGAACAAAAGGCATCTGATCTAACATAGGAACTCCTAGCACATCAGAATACTCCTCCAAAGTAGGAGCCAGAATAAAATCAGGGAACAAGAAGCATCTCAACTGAGGCTCGTAAAACTGCATTAAGGTATACAATCCAGTCATCTCAAACACAGAAGGTCTGCACACCAAACTGAGCAGTTTCCCATAAGACTCTTTGAACTCATCCCTCACTCTCTGATCTGCTAGAGCTACCAACTGCAATAAGGAACTGATATCTGGAGAAGGCAACCTGTAAGCAACTATTCTCTTCATGGACTCCATGTCTGGCAAGAAGAACACTAGAATCTGAGGGGAACAAACACACCTGCAACATAAATACACGTTAATGAAATGAAGACATGAAAATGCAGATGCATATGCAACAGGGGATCAAGTGCAATAATGAAGAACTGTGATGTGTTGTACTGCAGCTTGAGAACCATCAGATCTTCTCCTCAATCCAAACCAACCACAAAAGAACCCTCACAACCAATTCTCACTGACAGAGACAAACCAGGTATTCTGAGGCCAGAGTTTTCCTGCAAAAAGACCCACCTACCCTCTCACAGGTATGTACTTAACTCGCAGACGAGGTACGGCATCCTATGCGGTCATCAACGTCACAGACTTTCAAGAGCGATGATACGATACCCAGAAGGTGTAGCATCATCATCCCTTGAAGAGGCCTCACTTAGCCGAATCCCAAATGATAGGTTCCCAGAGTCGACAACCCTCAAATCCAACAACCTGTCGAGCCCAAAGGGCCAGGCAAGATGCCATCAAAGAGAATCTCGTCTGAGTGTAAATTTCGTAGCTAGCTGGTGCGAGCAAAGCAAGCAGGCTAACCACTACTCTCTACTTCTAAGTCTATGTACACTCAAGCCCAGGTCCGGCTTATCTCTCAAACTAACCCTCTACCTACATCACAATAACAATAATATACAGTACTGAAAGTAAAGACAGAAAGATAAATATATAAAAACCCCCAGACGGGAAAACAAGCGCTAGGATTGACTCGCATAGGGAACCAAATTTCCCCAGCAGAGTCGCCAGCTGTCGCTACTGCGAAAATCGGCGCCGGCAAAACAGAAGAGTCGCCACCGTGCGTTATTTATCCCACAAGAGGGAAAGGAAACGCTCAGAGAAAACCTAATGCAAAGAGGGAAAGGAATGGTCATCGCAACCAAATCCTGGATTCTGGAGTCGGTTACGCAAGGGGAAGGTATTAGCACCCCTCACGTCCGTCGTACTCGATGGGATCCACGCTTGTTTTCTGTCTAAGGGTATGTTTATCTATCTACTCTAAAGGTCTAGGTTAAAAAAGAAAAGAAAATGACTTGGCAAAGTATCGCACTTTATGCCTACGTATTCCCGTCTGGAACGAGAAATCAGAGTCAACGTAGTTCACCTAACTATGGGTTAAAGGGGGAAAGGTTGCTCGCCGAGATGTCGCATCTCGTGCCTACGTACTTTCATACGACATGAAAGATCAGAGCAAACGTAGTTCGGGCTACGGAAGACACAAATTCGTCTGACAGTTTTTTATCTCCTTAAGAAAGGGTTTTCCTGATTAAAGGTCCAAGAGGACAAAAACAAAGTTTGAATGTTCGTTTGAATCTTTTACGAAAGAACTGTTTTTTTAGGATGTTTGCAATCTCAGTCGCACTAGAGACTATGACCCAGGAGTGAACGCTTCGTATGTCACCCAAAGGGTGCGACACTAACATCCAGATTACTGGAGAGAGACCCTCCACCAACCTTTTCCCAGATAGCTTAAGGCTCGTAACATACGACTTCAATTAACCTTATTACTGTATTTTTGAATTATTTTGAGATGAGAAAAGAAAGACACCCTAAAACTATGGTTGAAAGGGGAATCTACCTACAGTTATCATGCATGGGTCAAAACCTAATGTCTGTCATAATTCCCTCTTGCACAGAGGAAATCAGAGATCCTAGGGGAAACAGCAAAAGAAAGCCAGTAGTAAACAGTAAACAGTAAAATGCATGCTATGCAACAGTATAAGCGAGGCAAGGGAGAAAACAACAGGAAAGAGGAGACAAACTCTACCTCAAACCTAGAGGTAATCAACACAAGCAAACAGACAATACAACAAAATAAAAGAAGCAAAGAAAGTAGCCCAAGCAGCAACAACAGTCTTCAGCAGACAACAACTTCAATACTCAGCAGCAACAGCTCTGAACAGCAAATCCTCTTGACAGCAAAGTTGACAGCAAAAGACTTCATCTTCAAGATAGCTTCTATCTTCAAGCCTCATCAAACTTCATCTTCAAGCTCTATCAAGAACACTCCAAGCAAAGGATTAATCCCTAAGATCAAGGTTGCAATGTTGAGAACCAAATGAAAACCAAAGGAAATCATCAAGTAACAACATTGAAATGGAAAGGCATCCTCAAAGTTCTACTCAACTATGGGCATACCACACATCCCTCCAAAGGAGAGATGGAGTTTCCCTAGGAGGACTTTACATCATTGGATAGAATAGAAGCACACAATGCATTATATGTTTGATGAAAGAATCAAAACTAGTCCTAATGGCTCTTCCTAAAATCCTAATTTCCTAAGCTCCTAAAACAACTCCTAAAAGAAAAGGAAACTTCAACTCCAAGCTCCAATCTTCAAGCTACAGCAGCTACACCAAGTCCAGAAGACCTCCCAAAAAGGAATCCAAGCAAATCCAACTCCAAAGTCACCAACAAGACCAAGCAAGCAAAAGCACACAAAATAGAACACCACAAGCACAAGCAACTTGAAAAATACAACTAAAATAGAAAACAAAGTTGTAAAACTCTAATAAAATTCCTAGGAGAAAATACTTGTTTTAACATCCTAGGGTTAAAATATTAAAGCCTAATTCAACTTCTAAGTCACCTAAATAAATTCTAGATTGAAGGGTATCAAGGTGATCCACAAGTTTGGGAAGGCTCTATTCTCAAAACCTAAAATAGAACCTAAATTTGTTCTAAAATTCCAAACAAAAATCCTAAGGGAACATACATTTCTACCCTAACACATACTAAAAAATCAAAGCCAAATTCATCACCAATTGGAAGAACAAAATTCAACAAAATAGATGGTCAAATATGCAAACTTAAAAGAATTAAACAAAATAGGAAAAATCAAATAAAAATGAAAAATGCATGAAAATGCATTTTATTGATTTCAGAAAATCACAAATCCTCTCAAGATCATGGAGATATTTTTGAAATAGTTTTTGGATCAAAATTTAATTTATTGTGATTTTTTGAATCAATAAAGCATTTAAAATAATAAAAATCAAATAAAAGAAAATAAAACTCAGAAATAAAACCACAGCGCTTGGATCAATTGACTGAGTATGCAGATCTAAGGTCATTGAGAGTATCCACGCAAGCATCCCAGTCACACGCTGACTGGGATTAATGAAACGCTGCGTTTTGGTTTAGAGGCAAATCCTCAGATCAAACGTGAGCCCTCAGATGCTCCTACTAAGTCCAACTTTCAAACTAATCCAATGGCTATGAACTCATCTTCTTTGTTCAAATCTTCAGATGGAGGGAGCTCTATTCAGGTGGCCAGAGAAGACCTCTGGTCGTCTTCTCCGGCGAGCAGGTGGTTGCAGGTGATCAAAAACTCCAAACCTCATACCAATCTCACTCAAAATTTTATGCTGATCACGATTATGAGCTTAGAATTTCCTAAATCCTTATGCATTTTCAAAACCGATACCAGATCTAAATTATGTCAAATTCTTGAATGTCACCAAAGCCTAAACTAAAGGTATAGATGTCTTCCTCAAGTTACACTGATCATCCTAAGCTATTACAATTGCAATGATTCCTCAAGATCAACCATAACTGAATCCAAACAGAAATCGTGACACCTCCTTGATCATCACCAAATGCTATCAAATGGATCCTAAATCGTTCTACAAGTCATAAGGAACCTAACCACATGCATAATATGAACTACATCTCCCTAGATTAAGAGGAATTTTGAATTATACCAACCTTGTTTCAAGCTTCAAATGGAGATGATTCTGACTCGATCTTTGCTCCAAGAACTTCCAGAATCCTTCACTGATGATGATAGAAACCTCTTGCAACTTCAATTTGATCTAAAACCTCCCTGAATCTCAAATACGATTTTGAGTTGAAGCTCCAAAATTCCAATGTCAATCTCTCTGCTCAGCCTCCAATAACCACCAACCCTTACTCAATTCTTCTCCTGAACATTTATAGAATGGTTTGGGACCTTCTAGAGTCCAAGCCCAGGCCCAAATTGAAAGATCCAAAAAAACCAACCTCTCCAAAATTTTCACATGGCAAATGCACGAATTTGCTTAAACAGCTTGCATTAGAAGCTTTGTATCACTTGCATACCACCTTTGGAGTGTATTCAGACCAATAATAACCTTCACATTGCCTTGGTGAATGAATTGCCATGAGGTTGCTTATGTGTGAAGAAACAAGTGAAAAACTCATGAATTAAGGGTCAATTGAAAAATATAAAAGAACCAATGTTTCCAAAACATGATTTCTGATCAAATCAAGTACTCATTTGACTTGTTTTGGTCACTTAACCCATAATTTTGAATTTTTCAACTTTGAATCCTTTGAAAATCTCCCTTATTCAAGCCATTTCAAACCAAGTCTTGCTATGAGCCCAATCAATCTATCATGACCTCTTGGCTAGCCTAAAAACAACATTTTGAGCAACTTTCATGTTGAACAAAAATCCATTTGACAAGTGCAAGTTTGAGATTTTGACCTATGATTGAAAATGACCTATAATCTCACTTTCCCAAAATACCCCGGACTTGTAAACCTGATAACTTGAGTTCTACAAATCAGATGGAAGACTTCCAGTACAATTTAGAAAGATAAGATCATAAGGAACAACTTTCGTGTTGGCCAAAAGTTCAGGTGAAACCTCCTTCTAGGTCAAAAATAGGTTTGAAGTCATATGATTTTCACAGACAAATTTCAGTGGCCTCTGAGGACTTGTAACTTGTCTGGGTCATAACTTGAGTTATATAAATCCCCTTGAGGACTTCTAGTACTCAAATTAAAGGTATTGAGATGCTATACAAGTTTCATGTTGTCCAAAGATCCATTTGAAACTTGTATCTTGACTTATGTGGTCATGAAGTTAGGCACTAAATAGGGAATTTTGCACTGAAACCCTAATTTAGCAACTTCCCACACTCTTGACTCTTCTTGATTTGATCTTGGCACAACACCACAAATGTCTTATCATATAATTTCATGAACTCCATGACCTAAAAGTAGGATTTGATACTCTTCAATTGCACAGTTGACCTAGAATTGATCCAGATGAAACCCTAATTGCTTGCACCTCAACTGTGGCTCTTGCATTTGACACAATGACTTGATTAAACTCTCCCATGGCCCTCTAGGCATACTATGAGCTCCATACCCATCATCTTCTCACATTCAACACTTCACAACCCTCTAATGGTCTTCAGTTGATCCTCAAGTTAGGAGAAGATTCACACTCAAGCATCTAAACCCTTAGGCACTCAAACCACCTTCTGATGACCTTAACAACTTCTCAATCTTGAATGAGACCTCTTGATAGGCTTCTCTTGAGAAGAAACACACTTGATCCCCTGCTATATGAATGATATCATGATATGCAAATGTTAATGCAATGAAACATAAACCAGGTAAGAAAAGGTTGAGCAAATTTTGGGGTGCAACAGCGGTCATCCTCAATGATGGCACTGACTTCATACTGAGGTTCCTTAAGTATTAGTCGAGGAGAGTAAAAGGGTACATATGCATCTTCTGTCTCAGAATCGTATCCAGAATCTTATAAATAAGGCTCCTAGTCTTGAGCAGGAACAAAATCATCTTCAAATCCATCTGAGATGTAATCTTCAGAGTCATCTTAAAGAGTCGCAACTGTAGAATGATCTTTAGCATGGATGAACCCAACACTTCAAAAAATCTCATGAATACTCTTCAGCTCTTTACAGGTTGAAACAAGTGTAAAACCCAAACCAACTCTATCTTTTTTCTCAGCAACTTTAATGACTCGTCCCCATCTATCAGCTTGGCCACTCTTCAACACATGTTGTGCATCTTTCAGAGAAGACATGGACATTCCATTCTTCTTAACAACATTATTAACCACAGAAAGAGCATGGAATGGAGTTCCAACATCCTCGTCAGCATCAATATAAGAAAAAGATGACAAACTGCTCACCAACATAACATGTTCTCCACCACCAACAACAAGATTTCCCTTCTGGACAAATTTTAACTTTTGATGGAGTGTCTAAGTGACAGCTCCGACTTCATGAATCCAAGGGCATCCCAAAAGACAACTGTAAGCAGGACTAATATCCATTACCTCGAAAGTAATCTGAAATAAGCACGGATCTATCTTGATAGGGATATCAACCTCTCCAATCACAATCTTCCTCGAGCCATCAAAGGCTTTAACAATGACCCCACTGAATCTCATAGAAGTACCTTCATAAGACAATCTAGGTAAAGTGGATTTTGGCATCACATTCAATGATGACCCGATATTAACCAGCACATTGGACAGAGCGTCCTCCTGGCAATTCATAGAAACATGGAGAGCCAAGTTATGATTTCTTCTATGTTCAGTAAACTCTTCATCACAAAAGCTCAGATAATTACACATAGTGATATTGGAAACAATGATATCAAACTGATTAACAGTCACGTCATAATCTACAAAAGCTTGCTCCAATATTTTCTACAGAGATTCTCGATGAGCCTCAGAGCTCATTAGAAGGGATAAAACAAATATTTTTGATGGCTGTCACACCCTCATTTTCACCTTTAGCCTTTTATACCCTACATTTCGTCATATCATACATCGTTCTATTGCATATCGAGCATGTGGGTTCACAAGGTAAGGATTGGGTCGGTTCTTGGTTTTCCATTCCAAATAAGATAATTTGCCTATCATTGGACTACGTGGAGGAAAAGATACATCATTAAAGATACTCCGTTGGGTCAAGTATGAATCCAATTTGAGGTGGTCACCCAAAGATCAAGAACAATGCAATTCAGGATCCCCGATTAGGGTTTCTGATCAGGAAAAGTCAATTGTAGTTTGACTTTTGATTAAAAAGGTGTTCCAATGATGGAATCATGGTTTATGAAGCTCATATGGCTTAATGAAGTCCACTCAAGAAGTTTTAAGACTTCAGGAGACACAGAACAACAACAGTCGATCCGATAGTTATCGATCGATCGCTTCATTGACCAAAAAGTCAACTCTTCAACCATAAGGAATTTGACCTCAAGGTGTGAAGAAAAAATGTTCCTAATAACATATTACACCTGTCCATGAAGTTTCATGACCATTGGATCAAGGATTGAGGAGTAATCGGAAAAGTCGGGAATTAGGATTTTGAAAGGGGCAAGACCATAACTTCCTAACCACACATCCAATTGAGGTGGTTCAAAGCTTGTTAGAAAGTACTTTACAAGTCCTAAAGAAGTCTTACAGTGGTCCATGTGCAAAAAATGCATAGATTTAGAGTTATGGTCAAAGTCATCACAAGAGGGAGAAAACACTTAGAAAAATTCTAAGTTTTTGGTCTTGTTAGGCATGTTTTCAGCCAACTTTGAAGGGATTTTTGACCTAGTTCCACTTGGAATCTGAAGATCGTGTAAACATGAAAGTTGCATTACTCCATGAGGTCTTTCCAAAAAGTACTATAACTCCTCCATAACCCTTGTGAGTTGAGAGTTATGAATCCAACAAGTTGGGGTTTCAACACTTGAATGCACCATTTCAACTTTTCCATATATTCACTTTTCAGCCAATTGAATCATTTTCAACCATTGGATCATATCTTGATCTGATAATTAGAGAGGTTGATGGTTTAAAATGCATAAGAAGGATTTGGTAGGCATTGCAGGTTGGCCAAGCAAGTGGCATTATTTTAATAAAAAAATCAATAGGAAAGAGAAACTTTTGTGAAGAGAAGCTTGCAGCTGCAGTCCCCTACATACTAGACTCACTTCAGTCACCTCATATCCTTCATTTCACTTGATTTTTTCCTTTCATTGAGTCAAGGAACTGATATGCACAGCTGCCACATAATCTTGGATGGATTTTCTTCCAAAACTTCCCTCCAAAGGCAAAAAAAAAAACAAATCTGCCCCAAACTCTTCTCTTAGCCTATAAATAGAGAATTCATCCCATTGTACTCTACACACCAGAGCTATCAGAAACATCACAAATACATAGCTCTCTTTCTTTCTCCCTTTGCTTGAAAGTGAAGAAATCTCACAAAACCACCATTTTCACCACTTTGCATTTTTCATACCAGTTCTTGTTCTTAATCCAAAAACACTTCAAAGACCATATACACACCCTTAAAATGTCCATTTGAAGTTGTTCCCATCATTACTTTCTCCAAAAAAACCTTGAATCAAAAAGTCAACTGTCCATCCATCATAGTTTGACTTTTATGCATATTGTGAGCCAAATCACTACCTAGATCCATTCCCACCACTTTATCACTCAAAACACCTCATGCTCATGATATTCTAGCTATCCATAATCACAAACACCAGCTGGAAGCTTGTTTTCTCAAACTGTTCTCAAGAGTCATTTGTTGCTTGAAAAGGAAGAAAGCTCAAGGGAGGAGGGAATACATTGCTCTTGCTGCTAGCTTGCTCAAGGAAGTCTACAAGAGGTATATCCTTATAAAATCATCCATTAAATATACATCATCATGTGTTGGTTGTTTGTGATTTCAGTTTATATATTACCATGTTGAAATAGTTTGTTAGTTATGTTGTCAAAGTATGTAAGAAACCAACACCATATGCATTAGTTGTAAGACTGTCATTGGAGTTCTTTGCTCAAGGACTGTCTTTGAGATTTGATGGTTTAAGACTTGTTGTTGGAAGTTGTGTTGGAGCTCTCCATTCATGTTTAAGAGGCTTAAGTGGATAGGTGAGTGTACGCCTATTCTTATAATTCTTCCTTGTATAGAAGCCGTTGCTAGAGTTTTTGAATCTGACAGTCTATATGCTTTGAGTCTGTGGACTTTTTGTTTTATTACTTTATCCCTAACATGGTCCTGCTTCAGTTCTAGTTTAGTATCCTCAGTTTTTTACTTTAGGTTTTGAATTTTTAGCTTGGTATATATGTTAGACTTTGACATTGTGTAGGGTAACTTTGTTATAGGTAACTGATCTTAGGGGCTGAGTTTGTCAACTCATTGTTGCCGAGTTTAGTATCACATTTTCATGGGCTGGTTTTACTTTGTTGGTTTGTTGATGTAGGTAACCAGTTTGGTGTTATCATGAGGGTTTTGACTGATTAGGGGAGTCATCCCTCTGCATGAGATGGAAATGTGAGGTGCTTCAAGCCTGCTAGGTTTTAGTAAGAGTTAGACTAGGTAGGTTTCACAACTAGGAGTTGGTTCATGCTGTTGGTTTTCATCTAAGGGGTTTAGGATGATAAGCAAGTTGGGTTGTCATGAGAATTTTTGACTGGCTAGTGCAGTCAACCCCCTGCATATGTTAGATCTGATAAGCATTGATAACAGGTGGTTTCAGTTAGTTTTAAGTGAGCTCTGATGAGGGGAAAGCTATCATCATGAGTCTAGTTGAGTTCATAACATATTATAATTTCCAACTTCTTTAGCATAGTGCCTTGATGTGCATAACTGTCCAAGTTTTGCTAGAGGATTGACCAACTTTGTTTCCCATCAGATTTATGTTTAATTCCATGGTTTGCTGTTGTAGAGGAAGATCATGTTGGAACCTGTCATAAATTGGATTCAGACATTAGCATGTTAGGGTCCATGATTGTTGTCAGGATCTATTTTGGATTGAGATTGCCAACTCATTGCTGGCTGTTTAGACCTATTGTTAGAATTTGGTTTATGATTTGTTTTAACAACATTGGGAACTGTCATCTAAAACAGTTTTGGATTAGTGGGTGGATTTGACATTGTGTTAACAAGTTGTTACTATCATGAGATGGAAAGGGGATTGGCTGTTATCATCAGGTTTTTCTACATTTAGCATACACATGGTGTATCAGGATTAATGAGGGCAGGTTTAGGCAGTCTAGGAGAGGCTGGATTATAGTACTTAGCAAGATCTCTTGTAATTACATTGCTTGTGTGATTTTTTTAAGGAGAGGGCAGTCATTATAGATCAGTTTGAATTCAAGTCAGGTTTGAATTTCATGCTTTGTTGACATAATGGAAAGTTATTTGTATATTGTATTCACTGTCCAAAGTTGTTGTGAGGTTTATCAACCTGGATTCTCATTAGATGTGCATTTGATCTTTTTGGATTTACCTCATGTCTTTGGCTAAAATCAGTTTAGGTTGTGAGACTCTTACTTTTGCTTTGTAAGTCCAATGATGAATAGGTTGGTGCATTGATATGCTGTTAGTCCATTGTCTTGAGGGTCTTTAAACCTCTGTTGTCATGTAAGGTTGCATTTTGTTATTGTTGCATTGGTATGCATTGAGTGCATGGCTGTTGGCATTTTAGATTGAAAATTGTTTGCTACCTTTATGTATTGATTTAACATTGTAATGGTACTGCACAATTAATTCACTAGGTTGACAGTTGGATAATCACATTGGGATCTATGACAGAAATTCAATTCTCATCCTAAATTTATCCATGTGGATGGTGTTTACAACTTGCACAGCCCCTTGTTGGATCATGAAGATTTTGCTTTGATCATCTTGTGTTGTTCATAAGCAATTCATGCTTTTCATGGCAATTCACATACCAACTTTTTGCTTTGATGCTTTTAGAACAAACTTTCTTGGTGGAACTCTTTTATTTACATATTTGGAACTTGCTCAAACCATTTTTTACCCTTAATTGCACCTGCTTTAAAACTTAAGGTTTCAAAGTGCATTCCAAAGTTCATCATGGCATTTTCATTCGAGTTTCAGTATGGGTGAATGTTTTCAAAATTTGGGTGGTACCATTGCATTCCTCTTAAAAAATCAAGCAAGTTTGACTTAAATTTTATCAATTTTGGTGGAGAATTGAGAGAGTTATGTCGAAACCGTTTTGATGTTCTTCACATAGTTTTGGCCTTGAATTTGCCCAGCCATGTGCCCTTTTGGTATATATGCACATGGGGTGGCTTGATACAATGGATGTATTGCCACCCCAGTGGTTAGTGCCTTGCCTTAAGAACTTACATTGCCATGCGCGTGTTACTGGTTCGATCCTCAGTGAGGACAATTTTTGGGCATCTCTTGATTTTTAGTCATTTTTAATATTTCTATTCCTTTTCTCATTCTATATTCCAACACATCAAGTGGTTGGGCTGGCTATGTTTTGAGCCTATGACCCCAAGGTCTTGGGTTCAAGCCTTGGGTGAGTCATTTCTTATTTTTTAACAATTGATTTAATTTAATTTGATTTAATTTAATTCCATTTAATTTTCAAAAATCCATAACTCTGTCATTTTTAATCCTTTTTGAGTGATTCTTTTTTCTAAATTCTCATATTAATGTGTATTCTCACATAATGCTCAAAGAATTCTAAACTTCTTATTTTAGAAACACTTTTCATTAGGAAGAAGTTGTGATTCGTTTTAGGGTTTATCGAGCCATTTTCAACCTTGTAAGACGATTGTCTTGTGCATCACCATCGACTTTGTTCACGTCACTTCAAGTATTTTTACCAACAATAAAACCCTTGATCCAACATCAAGAGGTACTTTTTTCTCATAAAAATCCAAAAATACAATAAATATGTGATTAGGGTTATACACCATGGACTTTAAGGTGGTGGAGAAGGAATGAGAATGGAACCATCCTACACTCGTTCCGAATGTTTTAAATACAAGGCGCTCGACTTGGTTATTTGAAACATTCATCTCTATCCAAAGTCCTTAGTGTGATCCTAATCAAAAACAATCTCTTCTCAAAAACCTAAAAATAACATCAACTCATCAAACTTCTTTTCGCCTTAGGGCATCAATCCGAAAACCCTTCTTTCAAGGTATAAAATCAATCAACACACAATCATTTCACAAACGAATGAACTACGAATGCTCTGATTCTTCACTTCCTACAAGTGAAAATACGTAGGCACAAGGGCCCAAATCCTTGGCGAGCACTCTAATATAAAACCAACCCCTCTTCTCTTTTAAGCAAGCAAACTTTTAGAATAAAACACCCATTCACGCCAAACAACCTAGAAGGTTCCCATCGAGTACGATGGATGTGAGGGGGTGCTAATACCTTCCCCTCGTATAACCGACTCCCGAACCCTAAAACTTGGTTGCGATGACCATGCTCTTTTCCCTAAAGTTTTTATCGCTATTTCCCTTTCCCTCCTTGGGATAAATAAAATCTGGTGGCGACTATGTGTCATTTTTTGCGTAGCGACAGCTGGCGACTCTGCTGGGGAAGAATTTTCCTAAGCGAGTCAAGCCTAACTTAGGTTCTTTTGAGCGTTTGTGTCCTTTCTTTTTATTTGCTTGTTTATAACTTTTCCTTATTATTCAATTGTATCTCACCATATTTGGTTTCACTCTCCGTGGTATGGATTGGTTACTTTGGTGGAAAACTTAAGGGAAAGACTCTACACCTGAGTCTAGAGTGTTAAAATTGAGATAGGAGAGGTTGAGTAGTACGGGCCTTCGAGATGCTCATCTTGTGATAGTCGATACGAGAACCTCTCTTAGAGTAGATTCTTTTGAGAAAGATGAGAACCGTCAAGCTCTTGGCGTGTTTGATCAACGTTCTCTTGAGAATCCATTACTCTAAGGACCTTTTAGAACCCTAAACCTTTGGCCAACTAAGATTGATGGTCATGTAGTATGGGTCCTCGAAAAGCTCTTCTCGTATGGATCGATACGAAGACCTCATTCAGAAGAGACTTTCTTGATGTGTTTGTTGCTTGGAAATGACTGACATACGTAACAAACAGTCATGGAAGTCCATGACTCTGAAATCCTTGTCTAGAACTCAGTGTTGATGTGTCTCGTAGTATGGGTCCCCGAGAAGCTCTTCTCGCGTGGTTCGGTACGAGGACCTCACCCAAAAGAGATTCATGTGATGGAGTCATCATCCGACATGTTCATGTCGTGTATGATGAAAAAACATATGAACCCATGACTTTGGGATCCCTTTTAAACCCTAGATCACACCTTGTGAGGACCTGTTCACAAAGTAGTCAGTATCGGCCACATCCATACCTCAGACTTATGAACCCATGTGCTCGGTTTCCATTTATGCATTCGTTCATACATACATACTTCATAAAAGCAAAGCTCTTAGTGTCTTGTTCTTATTGCAGATATAATCATTTTTCAAAAAACAATCATGATGAATGTGAATCTAGGGACGATGAGGCTAAACAAGAAGACCGACAGAAAAAGTACTTTCCCTTTCAAATACAAAGATCCTTCAATTGACAGTCTAAAAGCTCTAAGTGCCAAGATCACTCCTATCAAGCACAACAAATTTCACTCTTCTTATGGTAGAATTTTAAATTTGTTGACAAAGAAGATAGAGTTTGAAGCCCTCACAGCCTTGGCTCAGTACTATGACACTTCTCTCCGTTGTTTCACCTTTGCTGATTTTTAAATAGCTCCCACTTTGGAAGAATTCGAGAAGATTCTGAACCTCTCCATCAAAGATCGTAATCCTTTTCCGAAGCTCGAAGAAGAATTCACTTTGAAGAAAGTGGCTTCTGCCTTAGGGATTCCCACAGGAGACGTGATAGTCAATTGGGCACCCAAAGGAGCTAGGGGATTCTCGAGGAATGGGAAATATGTGGTTCAGTTTTGGCACTCTTGGTCTATGGAATTGTGATGTTTCCAAATGGGGAAAATTTTGTGGACCAAGTGGCTGTGGAAATTTTCTTGACCAAGAACCCCGTGCCTTTCCTCCTAGGTGACTTCTACCATACACTTCATATAAGACATAAAAAAGGAGGTGGAATGTTCCTCTGTTGCGCCCCACTCTTGCATAAGTGGCTAAGGTCCCAAATGCCCGAGAAAGGTCTTTTCGCTTCCGAGAAACTCTCATGGCCTCAAAGGTTCACTTCACTCACCGCTAGTTCCATCACGTGGTACAAGAGGGAGTGGGAAACCAGAGATATCATCTTTTCTTGCGGAGAATTTCCCAATGTGCCTCTCTTGGGAACACGAGGTTGCATCAATTACAACCCGATGTTACTCAAAAGACAATTTGGACACTCCATGGATGGCCCTCCTAAAGAAAAAGATTTGGTGTTGTTCCTTGTCAATACAGCCGATCTAAATGACCCAGCGGTAAGAAAGGTAAGAAGAGCATGGGCAAACATTACAAGAAGCAATCCAGACAATGGGAGGAAGAATTCCATTGCTCGTGAAACTTATGTTAAATGGGTGAAAGAGAGAGCAAAAGAAGTCAGATTACCTTTTGTCTTTGATGCATTTGCTTTCCCACGGAATCCTGAGCCTGAACCAATCTTACTCGAAGACATGGAGAAACTTAAGGCTAAAGTCCAAGAACTTGAAGATGAGAACACTCAGCTTTGAATTCGACTCAATAAGACTAAGCAGAAAAGCGAAGCTTGGGAAGACAAGAGCAAAGAGTTGAAAGAAAAGTTTGAGGATAGCAAGAAAAGGGCTAGGGAAGAGAAAGGAAAGAAAGAATGGGTTGGTGGAGCACTCAAAAGCGCCAACGCTGACTTGGATCACCAAAATGAAAAATTGGACCGAGTGTGGCGAAAGGTCAGAGACTTAGAAAACGATGTAAGAATAGCCACCCAAATGAAGAAAGATGAAAGGGAAAACTTTGAGGCCCAGATTCACAAGCTGAAAGGCATTATGAAAGGCTGCAAAGATCAATTAGCTCGTGAACTATTGGAAAAGGAGAATGCGCAGCAAGATTTTGTACAAGCAGAGTACCAGTTGGGTAGAGCTATTGAGGAAATCAGAAGACTGAAAGATGGAATCTATGATGAGTTATACCTAGAGCTGCAAGACAGTTGCCACTATTGGGAAGGAAGTTGTCGTCAAGCGGAAGCTGTTGTACTTTAAAGAGATGACATCATCAACAATCTCCAAATTCTCTATGCAGAGTGGAAGAATAAATTTGTGAACTTGGCGGGATTCTCCAACTTTGTGCTTCGGCAAATCCCTGAAAAATCGAAGGTGGCTGATCAAGTGATGACTCCTAAAAACACTCTTGTCCTTGTGTTTGACTTTGTGAAGTTTTGCAAGGAAACAATGGGAGAGCTTGTTATAGATTTAGAGGTGGTTCGCAGAGCCCAAGGAGTCACCTTTAGAGTTGATTTGTAATTTGTTTAAGAAGTGTATCTCTTGTATTTTGTATTTGAACTTGGCCTCGAGCCTTAATGAAATGGAAATTTTTGTTCTATTATGTCTCTTCTGATTGATTGCAATGGAAATGTTTATGTTTTTAATAATAACTAACAAGGTTACTAAGAGCTTTGCGCATAACATATTTGTTTCATATGCATTCATACATCATTCCGCATTTCACAAAACAAAACCAAAACTTACAAAAAAACTTGACCTTCATTCGCAGTAAATAAGCTGACTTCCCGACATCCCTACTACACTCGTGGCAAGAAAAGATTACTAATGGATCAGATTGAGCGGAATCAAGCCGCTTTCAGGGCAGAGATGACCCAAATGAAGACTCAGATGGGCCAGCTGATGGAAGTCATCCAGGCTATGGCTAGAGGACAAGAAGAGATGAGACAAGCTGTGGAGAGAAATGTTACTAATACTCCAATTCCTGCTACTACATACTCAAATTCCACTCCCGTTGGTGCCACTCCTGCAAGTGCAATTCCCGCTCCTGGTGGTACAATCCCTACTCTTGTTGGCGCAGGCGCAATCCATACTCCTGATAGTGGTGCAGCTACCCTTCCAATCCACTTTGATGATCATGAAGGTTTCTACAACCCTCACGACGACTTGGCTGTAGACACTTTCGGAGCACCAACTACTGACTTGGAAAAGAAGGCACTCGCCTTGCAAGAGACAGTCAAAGGACTACAAGGCCCAAGCACTTTTGGGTTAGATGCTGCGGATATGTGTTTGGTACCCAGTGTTAAGATTCCTCTCAAGTTCAAAGTCCCAGACTTTGAAAAATACAAAGGGACAAGTTGTCCTCGAACTCACATCCGATCTTATTGTAGGAAGATGGCTACCTACTCCAACAACGAAAAACTTCTAATGCATTTCTTTCAAGATAGCCTCAGTGGGGCTTCCCTTGAATGGTATATGCAGTTGGAAGGTACGTATATCAAGACATGGAAAGATTTAGCTGAAGCATTTCTGAAACACTACCAATACAATTTTGACATGGCGCCTAACCGCACTCAACTCCAAGGCTTGACCCAAAAATATGGTGAAGCGTTCAAAGACTATGCACAAAGATGGAGGGACTTAGCTGCTAGAGTCCAGCCTCCTCTTCTTGAAAGAGAATTGACAGATATGTTCATGGGGACTCTTCAAGGTCCTTTCCTAGAACGTTTGGCTGGATGCACATCCTCTGTATTCTCATATTTAGTTATGGTCGGGGAAAGGATTAAGAACATGATAAAGATTGGAAAGATTCAGAATGCTGATGGAGTTTCCGGTGGATCTAAGAAGCCCTACCAAGGTTTTGCAAGAAAAAGAGAAGGCGAAACGAGCGCTGCCTTGATGGATAAGGAGAAAGCCAAAGCATACCAAGGCTCTTATCATCATGTGGCCACTGTTACTCCAAATCAACCTCTCTCCATACCTGCAAGCCAACAGGCTGTTCAAGTCCCCTACCAACAACAACGTCAAGGCTATTATCAGGGTCTGCCAAGACAAAGGAGACCTGAGAAAAGATTTGATCCCATTCCGACAACATACGCTAGGTTGCTTCCACTTTTGCTTAAGGGTTCCTTAGTACAGTTGAGAGAAATGAAAGCTCCTCCCGCTGTCCTACCTCCTGGCTATGATGCAAATGCCCGTTGTGAATTCCATTCTGGAGCTCCCGGATATAATATTGAAAACTGCAAAGCTTTGAAGTATGTGGTACAAGATCTCATTGATTCAAAAGCCATCAATTTCACTAAAAATACTCCCAATGTGACTAATAATCCAATGCCAAAACATGCTACAAACATGATTGAAGAATCTAAAGGGAAGAAGTTGGTGTCAGAAGTTGATAAGATGAAGACCCCCTTTGTAGTTGTTAAAGAACAATTGTTAATGAAGAATATTGTCTCAGGATGTACCGAGGATTGTCAACACTGTTTGAAAGATCCCCTAAACTGTCATGAATTGAAAATGGGCATCCAAAATTTGTTAGATCAAGGCGTCATATTGATAGAACAGATATCAAATGCCGAAGAAGTGGCAACTCTGGATATTCCCTATGATCTGATGGACTTCACTTACGATGAAGAGCTATTGAACAATCCATATGGTCAGAATCGTACGCCTTTGACAATTCCATGTGATGAAGATTGGTATCTTGTCCAAGTTCCACTACAAATCTCGTATGATGTTGCACCGCTAACAATCCCATGTGATCAGCCTCATGCGCCTTTGGAAATCCCTTGTGATTATGATTGGCATTCTGTTCAGACCCCATATAATCAAGTTCGTGAACCATTGCAGATACCGTATGATCAAGTAGAGATTCCGCTGTCTCCACCTTCACTCACTCCGTTAGTGATATCTACGCCTGCTCCTTTCCCTTTTGAGAGCACCAAGGCTGTCCCTTGGAAATATGAGCCAACTGTTTACATTAATGGACAGAAGGTGGATGAAGATGTTGTGAAAGCCGACAATTCTGTAGAAAACCTGGTTGGAACCGGTGGAATAACTAGAAGTGGGAGGATTTTTGCGCCCGTACCACCACCAAATAGTACAAATGAGAAGCAACCAATGATTGAGCAGGGGAAAACTTCTAATCAAAAAGGAAATCCCAATGAAGATGTTGAAGAATTCCTACGAATCATCCGAAAAAGTGATTATAAGGTGGTTGACTAGCTCAACCAAACGCCTTCAAATATTTCCATGTTGTCACTGTTAATGTGCTCCCCTGCCCATTAGGAGTCATTGATCAAGTTTTTGAAGACTTCTCATGTTCCCCAAGAAATATCTGCTGTGCAATTCGAAGGAGTTGTGTCGAATATTGCCTCCGCTCATATTCTAAGCTTCAATGGTGGAGAGTTACCCCCCGAGGGGAAGAATCATAATAAAGCTTTACACATTTCCATTGAATGTGTTGATGTTGTTTTGTCAAGGGTGTTGGTAGACACTGGATCATCTTTGAATGTCTTACCAAAGAATTCGTTGGCCAAACTGACCATCGAAGGATTGATGATGAAGCCCAGTTCGGTGATAGTAAAAGCTTTTGATGGAGCGAGAAGGACTGTGATAGGGGAAGTTGATCTCCCTATCAAAATAGGACCTCACACTTTCATTATCACATTCTATGTGATGGATATCTACCCGGCGTACAATTGTTTGCTAGGTCGTCCTTAGATTCATGCAGTCGGTGCTGTAACATCCACTCTGCATCAAAGGCTAAAGTTCATGGTTAACAATCAGCTTGTCGTTATCGAGGGAGAAGAGGATATGCTAGTAAGTCATATGTATTCATTTTGCTATGTGGAAGTGGGAGGGGAAGTTCATGAGACCCCTTTTCAAGCATTTGATGTGATAAGTGTGGAAATGATCCCTGCTAAGAAGGAGGAAAAGAAGTCAGAAAGGTCTGGATCCCCCATGGTTACTTGGAAGGATGCAAAGACTATAATCGAGGCCGGTCACCCTGAAGGTTGGGGAAGAGTGTTGGAGCTACCTATCAACAAGAACAGAGCTGGTTTGGGTTACGCTGGTGGTCATAAAGTTCAGCAGAAGACAACCGTTGACAAGGGCAAAGGGTTCATCCTTCCACTCACCTTCATTAGTGGTGGACATATGGTAGATGATCAGGTGACCTTTGTGGAAGTTGAAGACGATGCACTGAATCAAGTCTGCATGGTGCACCCAAGAGCACCTAATCAACAACTCAATAATTGGACTGTTATGGAGGTACCAGAAGTCACCTTTATCGAAGAGTAATTTTCCTTGTTTGCTTTCAAATCCTATGCTCTACCCAAGGCATAAGGATTATTTTGTATGGCCCCCCATGTTTTCAATTAATATTTATCATGAATGAAATGAACCTTTTGTATTCAATTGTGTTCCTTGTCTTTCTTTTTTATTTTTGCATAAATAAATGGCAATGTTTTCTTGCATTTTCCTTTTTTTCATCTTCTCAAAATAAAGCATAAAATCACCAATCATGCAGATCTACCCTGGATTCCATTGATAACGATACTACTACGGTTCCATATGACTTCGATAACCTAATCTACCACGCTGATGAGGATTGTGAGGAAGATTGTGAGCTCCCCGAAGAGTTAGCCAGACTATTGAATCAAGAATCAAAGATCATTCAACCGCATCAAGAGTCAGTGGAAGTTGTCAATCTTGGAACCGAGAAGGATAAGAAAGAAGTCAAGGTAGGCGCTGCCCTAGAAGAGAATGTGAAGAGAAGACTAATCGAGCTCCTACACGCGTATGCAGATGTGTTTGCTTGGTCATACCAAGACATGCCAGGATTGGATTCAGACATCGTGGTGCACAAATTGCCGCTCAAAGAGGATTGTCCGCCTGTAAAGCAGAAGATGAGACAAACTCGACTTGACACGGTGTAATACCCCCAATTTTACCCTCAGATTAGTCGATTCAGGTTGCATGACATTTCATTTGTGCATCAGCTAATTACTAACAGGTTACGTAGTTTGTCTCGTTTTGCAGGAACCACGGCTGGTACACTTTAGCTATTAAAGGGCGAAATGGTCATTTTCACGTTGTTTATTGACAGTCCTTGAAGCTGAGTCATCATTATAGATTTATTAAATGAATAGAGCCTCCGTCTCCGAGCTCCTTATTTTCTTTGAAGGTGAACAGAAATTCACGGTAATTTTGGCATCAGGATCTTTGAGATACAGTAATCAATTCAACGGGCTGAGACTCTGTCGTCAGTGGACTTCTGAGACAGTTATTTTTTCATGCGGGTTTGATTATGTTGAGATATTAATTTGGTTTGGTTCAAGCCAAATGCAAGGATCTGCTCTGCGGAATTTGGTTTCAACGAATATTTATTTCTCTGTTTCTTCTGCTACCTGCTGTCGCTACTGCGAAAATCGGCGCCGGCTGAACAGAAGAGTCGCCACCGTGCGTTATTTATCCCAACGGAGGGAAAGGAAATGCTCAGAGTAAACCTACCGCAAATACGGGAAAGGAATGGTCATCGCAACCAAATCCTGGATTCGGGAGTCGATTACGCAAGGGGAAGGTATTAGCACCCCTCACGTCTGTCGTACTCGACGGGATCCACGCTTGTTTTCTAGTACAGATTATTATTCTATCTATTCTACAGGTCTGGGGTTAAAAGAAAATAAACTGACTCGGAAAAGTATCGCACTTTATGCCTACGTATTCTCGTCTGGAACGAGAAATCAGAGTCAACATAGTTTGCCTACCTACGGGAAAGGAGGGGAAGGTTGATCGCTAGGATATCGCATCCTATGCCTACGTACTTTCATACAGCATGAAAGATCAGAGCAAACGTAGTTCGGGCTACGGAAGACACATATTTGTCTTGACTGTTTTTTATCCTTCTGAAAAAGGTTTTCTCCTGATTAAGAGTCCAAGAGGACAAAAATGACACTTTTGATTGGTTTCTAGTCTTTTACGCAAGAACTGTCTTTTATTGAGGTTTGACCCCTTATTGTATTTTTGATTGTTTTGAGATGAGAAGAGAAAGAACTCTAAAGACCTATGGTTAAATGGGAATCAAAACTACCCTAATGTTGTCATGCATGGATTAACACCTAATGTCTGTCATATTTCTCTCTTGCGCAGAGAGAAACAGAGATCCTATGGGATAAACGGAAAAGAAACAACATATATACAGTAAAGCAGTAAAATGCATGAATGCAACAGTACAAGCGAGGCAAGGGAGTCCCACTCAACCTCGAACCTAGAAAACAATAGGCAAAGTGAAATGTATTCACTTCAAACCTAAGGGGAAAAAATAACAAACAATACAACAAAGAAAAATAAACCCCAAAACCAGCTCTGACAGCACACCAGCTCCTACAGCAGCAGCTCTGAAAAACATCCAACTCTGACAGTTGATTAACAGCAAAACAATAACATCCTCAAATGACCCCCAAAGTCAAGCTCCAATGATACCCAAGCTACAACAAGCTTCCATCTCCCAGAAATCACCAAGCTCAAGCAAGCACAGAATCTTAACCAGTTGACAGCATCAGACAACAGATAGCTCCAAACAGCAGTAAACCCTAGCCTTAACAGCTGCACAGCTCTGACATGAATCATCTTCATCTTTGTCAATCTTTGATCTTCATCTCTATCTTCAATGGCTTCTTTCTTCAAGGTAAGCTCTCCTAGATGATAGTCACTTAACAAGATGAGTTGAATGTTGAACAGTTCATTGACTACCAAAGGAAGCCTACAAACAGTTTAACATTATAGAAGAGTGGTTCTCTCAAAGTTCTACCTCTAAGGTAAGGCCACTTATCCCTCCAAAGGAGGGAGGTGAATACCATAGAGGGACTTTATGTCATAGAGAGGAATGGAAGCACATGAAGCTATCCATGTTTGTACAAAAAACATCCAGTCTATTCTAAGGCTCTGCTTATTCCTATTATTTCCTATGTCTTCAATTAACACCTTCAATCTCCAAGCTCCAAGGATCTTCTTTTGTCTTCAATTAACACCTTTGATTCTTCATGCTCCACAAGCTCAAACCAAGCCCCATACCCCATAGAAAAGCCCAAAAGCCCAAGCAAACAAATATAAACCCCAAGTGGGAACACCAAACAAACACTCCATTTGTAAAATCTACTAAAAATAGTAATATAGTATTTAAAATTCTAATATTAATTCTAAGGGGATTTCTACATCTACCCTACATACCCCATATGTCCCAGAACCTAATTCATGCTAAAAACCCCAAAATAAAATGTTATGATGCACCTATGTTTAGTTTAACCCTAATACTATCACCCTGATGTTCCTTATTCAAAACTAATCAAAATTAAATCACAAAAATGTGAGATAAATCTCTAAGGGAACCTATACCTCTAATCTAATCAACCCAACAAGAATCAACTCAAAACTATTCACCAATTGGTCACAAGCAAATTTACAAAAACATGTATCAAATGTACAAAATTAAAGAAATCAATAAAATGGGAAAAATCAAATTAAATTGAAAAATGGGTGAATATGAAATTTATTATTTTCATAAAATCACAAATAAATCCAAGATCATGGAGGTATTTTTGAAATATTTTTCTGATTAATTTTGGATTTATTATGATTTTTGTAGTAAACTATATGCAAATATGAAAATTCAAAAAAATGGAAAAACAGGGGTGGCAACAACAATTTTCTACAATGCAGAAAGGCATTGGGCCCAGGAGGGGGGTGCAGGCAGCAAAACGCACTAGGCCCAATGATATTCCAGAAAACTAACAAAAAACCATAGCTGAAGAATAATAGGGGGGGCGGATAACACAGATTCGCTTTGTGATTCATGCTTGGGCCCCAAACGGGGGTGTAGATAGCAAACCGGCCTATGGCCCAAATGAACAACACATGGAAAGGAAGGGGTGCCAATGGTAAACGATGGGGGATGGATCAGCAATCCTAGTGACTGGGCCTAATGCCCGAGCCCAATTCACACTCAGCCTTAGTAAAAAAATGAAAACCCTAATTCTCCTCTCAAACACTGTTCATCACTCTCCACACTGAAACCCTCAACGAGGCCATCTCTCCCTCTCTCAAACTCTGAAGCAAAAAATCAACTCCCTATAACCCTCAACCTTCGTTCCAAACTCAAATCACCAGCATCGTTCTTCAAGAATTTGGCTACCACCGATCAATCATCCAAACTCAGTTCAAAACACCACCCTAAACTATTCGCCTCACCAAATCTCAATGTTCATACCAAAGCCACAAAGTTTAACCTAGTCTTTCAACTTAATCATCTTCACCAATCTAAATCTACAGCTAACAACCTAAACAGCGCATGCAATGGATCAGATGAGAAAAAGAAAACCTGGATAGTGATGTTATTGAAGATCCACGGCTGAAGGAGCTTGAGCGTCTGACGAGAGTCTTGAGGAAGATCTGGAAAAGAAGAAGCTCGCTGAAGAAAATAGGCGATGGCGTTCTTGGATCGAGGACGCGCTTTTGAAGATCGTTGATTGATTCCGAAGAAGTTGATGACTGTCGCTTCCGCGAAAATAAGGTGCCGGCAAAACAGAAGAGTCGCCACCTTTCGTTATTTGTCCCTCAGAGCGGGAAAGGAAACGATCGGAAAAACCTGACGAAAAGGTATAGACAAGGTCATCGCAACCATTGTCTGGGTTCGGGAGTCGGTTACGCAAGGGGAAGGTATTAACACCCCTCACGTCCGTCGTACTCGATGGGATCCACGCTTGTTGTGTTTACTGGACGGGTTGGTTTATCTGTCTACCTATCAAGGCTGGCTTAAAAAGAAAAGAAAATGACTCGGCAAAGCATCGCGCTTTATGCCTACGTATTCTCATCAGAGAATGAGAAATCAGAGTCAACGTAGTTCGACCTACTACGGGTTACGGGGAAGGTGGCTCGCCAATACGTCAGTATTGTGCCTACGTACTCTCAACAGGTATGAGAGATTCAGAGCTTACGTAGTTCGGGATAATACGGATTACGGGAATTCAGATTCATCTGTTTTATCGAGTAGGGTTAAACAACAATTCTAGCAGTTAGGGACGAAGCCTGTTTGCGGTGGAACTGGAGTTTAACGACACTCTTTTCTTCAGAAAAGCTTTCCTTTGAATTACGGGCCCACGGGGCAAAAAGGTTTGAAGTTTGTTTTCTGTCTTTTACGAAAGAACTGTTTTTTTATTGTGTTTGCAATTTCCATCGCACTAGAGACTATGACCTGAGAGTGAATGCGTCGCATGTCATCCAAAGGGTGCCATACTAAACATCCAGACTGTTGAAAAGAAGCTCTCCAACAATCCTTTCTCAGATAGCTTAAGGCTCGTAACGTACGGAAGAAATCATTCATGATTACTGTATGTTAAGCTGTTTTGAGATGAGAAGAGAACAGGCTCAACTAAAGGGAGACTATCAAGTCCTACTGTTTTCATGTCAAGGATTCATCCTATGGTTAAGGTTTGAAACAGGGAACTCCTAGAAGTTATCATGCATAGGTTTCAACCTAAAGTTCTATCATCACTTCCTTATCAAAGGAAGTGAGATTCCTAGGGGATCATGTCAATGATAAACAGAAACAGATAAAGCATCAACTTAATAGTAAACAGTAAACAGTAAAATGCATGCAATGCAAGTGAGGGAGGAAATGTGTGTGGGGCAGCAGCCTCCACAAGCTAATCTCAACCTCAAGCCAGATATGAACAACAACAATCATACAGAAAAGACATGCTATCAAGCAGAATACAATAAACTGCAATCATACAGTAAAAATGAGGTGCTATCAAGCAGAATAAACCACATGGGCAAGGGAGCTGGGCTCTACCGAATACCCGCAAGCAAAACCATACAGTAACAATACAAGCAGAGGGAGTAACTCAACCTCTAGTGCAATCATGCTCCTAGCTTACAGTCAGTCTAGATATGAACTTATTCTAATGCATCAAGCAGGTCAAACAAGGCACATCAGCACAGACAAGAAAACAGACAAGAAAGAAAGCAGATCAACAACTCTTTCAATTTCAAGCTTCAGCTCTTCTGACAGCAACCTCAGTCAATTCCACCCTCAGGCTTCACTCCTAACTGCAAGTATCAACTTGATTCCTTCAGGCTCTCCAAGCATCAGTGCAAATGTCAACTTGTCCTTTATTCCTCAAGCCTCAGCTCTCCACTCAATCTCAATTGAATCCTCTTCATAAGTATCAACTTGATCTTCAAGCTTCAGCTCTCTTTGCTTTACCAGTATCAACTTGGTCTTCTTCATCTACAAGCTTCAGCTTCCCAGAGTAATATTCAATCACATGAAAGTGTCAACTTCATCCTTAAATCCTTTAAGCCTCAGCTCTTCACTCAATCTCCAGTGGATCTTCAAGTATCAACTTGTTCTTCTTGCTCTTCAAGCTTTAGCTGCAATGGCAATGCTCAAGGAATCATCCTCTTCCACACTCTTCAATGAAGTCCTCATCTTCAAACTCAAGTCCAACATCCTTCAAGATACTCAAACCAAGAGACCATTGATTTAACAGAATGAGTGGAAATGATAAACAGCTTACTGACAACCAAAGGAAGCCTGTAAGGGTTCATCATTATGAGAGCCTGGTTCCCTCAAAGTTATACTTCCCAGATAAAGCCACTCATCCCTCCAAAGGAGGGATGTGATTATCTTAGTAGGACTTTTAGTCATTGGGAGGAATGGAAGCACAAGATGCTTTCCATATTTGTGAAAGAAATCATTCTAATTATAAGGCTCTCCCTATGTCTCCTGCCTCCTAACTCTTCATCAGACACCCTCAGGCACAAGCAATTCCTAGCTCCAAGCAACTTCAAGCATCCTCACCTTGTCTTCAACTTGTCTTCAATCTCAACCAAAGGCAAACAAAGCAAAAACCCTAATCTAAGGGGACTAAAGAAGTTAATCTATTTGAGTTAGTGCCTTAGAATCATCTAAAACTAGCACCTAAACTAAAATCAATCAAAAATGGGAAACTATCCCATAAATTTCCACAAAAATTCCTAAGGGATCCTAATTCAATTAAGAATGCCTCACACAAAAACCAGGGACTAAATCATCTATTAAGCCCTAAAATTAAATCCTAAATCCAAAGGTATCAACCATAAACCCTAAAAATGGATCTTCTAAAGGTTTCAACCTAAACTACCATCTATGTTCATCACAAAAATGTGATAAAAATACTATGGGAGTATACATGTCTAAACTAATCACACACAAAAAATTATCTCAAGAATCATCACCAATTAATCACACAAAATTCCACAAAATTAGGTATCAAACATAACCATTTTAATATCAATTAAAATGTAAAATTCCCATAAAATCAGTAAATGCATGGAATGAAAATATTTTTTATCTAAAAAATACTAGACTCAATCATGAGTATAATGCAAAAAGAATGGGGTTAATTGGATCATTTTTCACTTTTATATAATTTTTTCAAGAACCATGAACAAAATGAAAAAATAAAAGAAAATCATAATAAAATAACAAGCCCACGGTGCAGATAGAAATAAAACACAGTTAACTATGACAATTGGGCCATCAGGGGGGTGGGGATAACAATTATTTCACTAAGCCCAAAACCACTAATTAAATGAAACGCAGCGTTTCATAATCAGAACTCCTTCACAAATTGAAATCAATATGTGGTTGTTGGATCATGCCGTCAGTCAAAGTCCAACCCCCATCCAATGGCTCTAGAGTCATCTTCAACCTTTTGAATGTATGAACTTCACGCGCAGCTCCGGCCACCACCGGTGGTGCTCCGGTCACCATTCCACAACCCTAGTTCAACCTAGAGTCCACTATAGGCCACGATCCCTCAATGAAACATGTCCCAAATTCCCTCACGAATTCATTCATGCCTCTTATTATCTCTGAAACCTCAAGATTCATCATAACCAACTTTCAACCGAAAATGGTAATACCCTAAATTGGTCACTAATTCTCAAATTAACTATCTGAAAACCTTCCTACACCGTTCTACAATGCATCTAACACCTTAATTCATCTTGATTCTACCTAATTCATGCTGGAGGAAGAAAGTTACTAACCTGAAAAATCTTGGATGAACAGATGTACTAAACCTCCAAATCAAGCTCTCCAACCTTCTAGACACGATCAATGGATCCTTTCCTTGCTTCTGTATGCAATAGAACTGGTTGAAAGCTTCTGAATCTTGAAACCCAATGGTGAGTTGCAGGTGGAAAAATTCACTTGCTCATACACGATTCAGCCACGAATTCTCTTGGATTATGATCTGGATTCAACCCCTAGCATCCATGGAAGAAGTTGCAATCAAGAAAATGGATGAAAAGTGAAGAACTTGGTGAAACCGAATTCAGTTGCAAGCCAAGAAATCTCAATCTCAATCTATGCTCTCTCCTTCAATCCTCACCAACCTTTGCATTGGATCACCTCTACTCAATATATAGATGATGTTTGGATGATCTAGAACCCTCTAGATCCTTCTAATGAGAGTTTCAATCTCTCATGTCATGAGATTTTCAATCACATATCATAGTATGCATAATTCTGCAAACAGCTTGAAACCAACCTCATTCACTTCCAATTTCTCCCCTAGTGACATTTTGAAAGTGTTTGGCTTGCAAAGGGCCTTGGTTATGCCTTGATTCTAGGTTTTGCACATGTTACTTATGATGTAAGTAATCACTTTTCAAAGCAAGTCCACCAATTGAATTTCAATTCAAAAATGTGGCTAAACCAATGTTCTTAAAATGTTTTCAATTATGATGAGTTGACCTTGGAATCACCCTTATAGCATCTCAATGCCTCAATCCATGATCACATGGCTCTTGGATTAGGTCTCAACCTTGTTCAAATCATCAGTTGACCTAGGGTTGACCCAGTCAAACCCTAATTACACCAATCATGGCTGAGTCTTCTTAAACTTGCACAATGACCTGTCTAGGCCTCATGATGGCTCCCAAGACATCTCATAAGCTCTCTCAAGGCTTCAAGTCCACATTCTTGGCTTCAGAATCATCTGATGAGTTCCCACAACTCTCAAGTTAGGAGGCACACCCTCTTGGTTTCAACCACTCTCTCTGAGGATCTTTTCACTTCTCTGACAAGGATATCAACCCTTGAGCACTTGAATAACCTTCTCAACTAGCTTCAAAGTCTTGCATAATCCTTGATTGGTAGTCATACCTCTTGATCTCCTGCACACATGTCAATGAAATGCAAATGATAATGCTAATGTGAATGAAATGAAACACAAGCTAGGTAAAGAAATGTTGGTCAAATTTTGGGGTGCAAAAGCTGCCCCTATTCAAGCGGCTTGAACCTGAATAGGTGAGAAGCGAACGACTCTCAACCAATCAAGGTAAAAGACGGTTGAATACCAACAAACCCGGAAATTTGCCAACTGCACAAGTACACAGTACTCTGATGGGGACAAATCTTCGGAAACTGAAATAATAGCTGCACGACAACTAGCTGGGGAATTGGTCACACGGTAACCGGTGATACATGGTCGATCATGCCGTCAGGCATCAGGATTCCTTGGGACTTATCAGGTCACTAATCAAGTTAATCACGCCATCGGGCATTCAAAGAAATTTTCGGGCATCAGCTGGACTTCATCAGTAAGTCGGGAATAGAATTCTCAGTCAATCATGAACCAATTGGGGATATCCAAATTTCTGCCATCAGGCACTCCGCCTCAGCTGAGAGAACTGCTTCGTCAATATGGTTGGACTTCAATCATCAAGTCTTCGAGGGAAGTTTCAACTTCGCTGCTCAGAAACCTGCCGGGGATGACACATCTCCGCTGGGGATTCTTGAGGACTATCAAGTAACTCTGCTTCGGGGTTCCAGAAATCATTCTGGGTGAATCAACTCTGCTGAGGACTTCAAGACTCATCTTGAACAAATAACTTCGTCGGGGACTTCAAGAATCATCCTGAACCCATAACTCTGCTGGAGATTTCGGGAATCATCCCGGGCACGCTCTGCTGGGGGCTCTAAGCATCAACTTGAGTAACCCACTCTGGCAATTTCACAGGGGATTTTAAGAATCATCTTAAACGAACGCCTTCGCTGGAGAATTCGAGAATCATCTTGAGCGAACGACTTTGCTGGGGAATTTCAAGAATCATCTTGAGCAAGCGACTCTGCGGGGGAACACCTGCAAAACAAGAACGGTAACGACCTAGCTCATGTTTAGTATGCATATGTCGTGACAATGACGCAATGCTCCACACGGTGGAAATGCTACACGTTTACGATAAATGCTATGCAATCATGCAAAATACTGCGATCCCGTCAGCAAAATAAATGCTGAAGGAAGAATCCCCCTGTCAAGGAGAAAAAACCACTCTGGTGGGGGAAGGAATCATCCTGCCACGGAGAAAAGGTCACGCCAGTCTCAATTGGACTCCGCATGGGGAAGCAAACTTCAGTTGACTGCTGCAGGGGAACGAAGCTCTACGAGAACCTGGACCTGCTGAGGAAAGCGATGTCAATCGTGGAAATAAACTGCACGACATTCGCAGCAAAACTTTCCGGGAGAAAACGACTTCGGTGGAGCAATACAGCATCAGCTACTCAACACTCTACTGGGGAAAACCAATCATGGCCCAAACTGCTTTCCAAGGACTTGGCTCCCTTGGGGAACTGCAAACTCGGCTGGGGAAGAAGGAATCATCCGGCTTACAGGGGAGAGTACGACTCTGTGGGGAGTCTCGATTCCGCTGGAGACTTCAGTCTTGAACTATCGAGTGCTGCACACTTCAGTATATGACTCAGCTGGGGAGATGTCGTTCCTTTAGGATACATCTGACTGGGGAGAGAATCTTCTCTTCCTGGGAAACATATCAATTCCTTCAATTTCATGTTCAGACTCTGCGGGGAGAGGCTGGTGAACTTTGCTGGAGGAGAAGGAATCATCCTGCTTGGGAACGCATACGGCGTATTGTCTGGTATATGCCATACCTGCAACAACACAAACAAACAGACAAGACACCCTTCTCAAAGGGACCTATCAAGGTTATCATCTTGACAATGCTCAAGTAATTCATTGTTTCAACATTCAGTGGCCTAGGCCAGTAAGTTTATGTATGCGCATTTTATCAAAAACACCGGCGTTCTTTTTCGCAAACAAAACAGATAAGTGCTAAACAAACAAACAGAATTGCTGAATAGTATACATTTTATTGATAACGAACCCCTGAATGGGTAAAAATGTTTTACAACAGATGCAAGCCCCTGGAATGAGGAAGCCGCGCAAAAATAAAACATAAATATACATCAGTATATACAAATGTCGGCAAGGAGGCGTAGACGAACACCATGAGTTGATCCCTCTATGACCCACTCGACTTTGATACTTCTCCGACGCCTCAGCTTTAGAAGAGATTGATTCAGATAAACGGCCCTCAGGTCTTCCAAACCACTAAACAATGAAAGTCCACACGCGGAACGCAGTCATTTGCTTTTTCAAATCCCTAACTTTTTCCTGAATCGCCCTTCAGGGTTTTCGATTCACCGGGATACCCTTTTTTGCCAAAGTCGCCCTTCCGGGTTTTCGACTTTGTGGGAGTACACTATTTTCCTTTATATCCCTAATTTTTGCTCGAACCTTTTTCTTTTTTTTATGGTTCGCCGGGATGCCCTCTTTTTGCCTGGATATTCTTTTTTCTTTCCAGTGGGTCATTTTTAAGCAAAGTATTTTTTAACTACGTCCGCATTCACCGGGGATGCAAAATCTTCACCATCCATCGTGGATAACAACAAAGCTCCTCCCGAAAAGACCTTGCTGACGACGTACGGAACTTCTTAATTGGGAGTCCACTTGCCCCGGTGATCGGAGTGTGGAGGAAGAATCTTCTTCAGGACGAGATCACCCGTCTGAAAGCTTCTAGGACGCACCTTCTTATCATAAGCTTTCTTCATTCGGCTTTGGTACAGACGACCATACGCAATCAATGCCAACCTCTTCTCGTCCATCAGGCTTAGTTGGTTTAGTCGGTTCTTAATCCATTCTGCCTCGTCGAGTTTCACATCAACCAAAACTCGTAAAGAAGGAATCTCAACTTCTAACGGTAGGACAGCTTCCATACCGTACACCAAGGAGAAAGGAGTTGCCCCGGTTGACGTACGTACCATCGTACGATAACCGTGCAGTGCAAATGGTAGCATCTCGTGCCAATCCTTGTAGGTCACAACCATCTTCTGAACAATCTTCTTGATGTTCTTATTGGCCGCTTCAACAGCGCCATTCATCTTCGGCCGGTAAGGAGATGAATTGTGGTGTTCAATCTTGAAACTCTGGCACAACTCCTTCATCATCTTGTTATTCAGATTTGAACCATTATCGGTAATGATCCGCTTGGGAACTCCGTAACGACAGATGATGTCCCTCTTTATGAACTTAGCCACCACCTGCTTGGTCATATTAGCATATGAGGCTGCCTCCACCCACTTGGTGAAGTAGTCGATAGCTACTAGAATGAAGCGATGACCGTTAGATGCAGTGGGCTCGATCTTGCCTATCATGTCGATGCCCCACATGGAGAACGGCCACGGGGAGGACATGACATTTAACGGGCACGGCGGCACATGAACTTTATCAGCATAAATCTAGCATTTATGACATCTCTTCGCGAATTTAAAGCAATCTGATTCCATCGTCAGCCAGTAATATCCTGCTCTTAGGATCTTTCTCGTCATAGCGTGCCCGCCGGCGTGCGTACCAAATGTGCCTTCATGGACTTCTTCCATGAGCATACTCGCTTCTTTCTCATCTACACATCTGAGTAGCACGAGATCGTGATTTCTTTTATACAAAACTCCATCAGGATTGAGATAAAAATTTCCAGACAGCCTCCTCAGAGTCTTCTTATCCTGGGTTGATGCTCCCGCAGGATATTCCTTAGTCATAAGGAAAGTCTGGATGTCATGGAACCATGGCTTGCCGTCGGAGGCTTCCTAGATCGCAAAGACGAATGCAGGTCTATCAAGACGAGAAAGGACAATTCTTGGAGCTTCATTCCAAAAATTGACTTTATACATTGAAGCCAACGTGGCTAAGGCATCAGCCATCTGGTTTTCTGCTCTGGGCACATGATGGAGTTCCACTCGATCAAAGAACGGAAGCAGCCTTCTGGCATAGTTCATGTACGGCACCAAATTCGATTGACGAGTCTCCCACTCCCCTTTAATCTGGTTAATCACAAGTGTCGAGTCACCATATACATCTAGGTTCTTGATTCTCAAATCAATTGCTTCTTCTAGACCCATGATGCATGCTTCGTACTCCGCTTCATTATTGGTGACTGGAAACGTCAGTCTCGCAGTAAACGGGATGTGGGATCCGTGGGGAGTCGTGATGATCGCCCCGATGCCACTTCCATAAGAATTAACCGCCCCGTCAAATATCAATTTCCACTGGGGTTTCCTATCTGGCCCCTCGTCGGGCAACGGCTCATCGCAATCTTTCGCTTTGAGAAACATGATATCCTCATCAGGGAATTCAAATTTCATCGGCTGGTAATCCTCGATCGGCTGATCGGCCAGGTATTCAGACAATACGCTTCCCTTGATGGCCTTCTGGGAAACATACTGAATGTCATATTCTGTCAACACCATTTGCCATCTGGCAATCCTGCCCGAAAGCGCTTGCTTCTCGAAGACGTACTTGATCGGATCCATCTTCGAAATTAGCATGGTGGTGTGGTTGAGCATATACTGTCGTAAACGTTTGGCAGCCCAGGCTAGTGCACAACACGTCTTCTCCAGCATCGAGTAACGAGATTCACAGTCTGTGAATTTTTTACTCAAGTAATAAATGGCATGCTCCTTTCTGCCCGTCTCGTCGTGCTGACCGAGAACACACCCCATACTATTCTCAAGAACTGTCAAGTACATGATTAAGGGTCGTCCAGCCACTAGGGGTGTCAAGATTGGAGGTTCTTGTAGATACTGTTTTATCTTATCGAATGCCTTCTGGCAATCTTCGTTCCAGATAATCGCCTGATCTTTCTTTAGCAGCTTGAACATCGGTTCACACGTGGCCGTGAGCTGAGAAATAAACCTTGCAATGTAGTTTATTCTGCCCAGGAAACCACGAACTTCTTTTTCTGTTTTTGGTGATGGAATTTCTTGTATCGCTTTAATCTTCGCAGGATCAACCTCGATGCCTCTTTCACTCACGATAAACCCCAGTAACTTTCCGGACCGTACTCCGAAAGTACACTTGTTAGGATTCAGCCTCAACCTGAACTTCCTAAGCCTCTCAAAGAGCTTCAGCAAATTGACCAGATGTCCCTCCTCCGTTTGGGACTTCGCAATCATGTCATCAACATAGACTTCAATCTCATGATGAATCATGTCATGAAACAAAGTAACCATTGCTCGTTGGTAAGTGGCCCCTGCGTTCTTTAGACCGAAAGGCATTAACTTGTAGCAAAATGTTCCCCAAGGCATAATAAACGTAGTTTTCTCCATGTCCTCCGGCGCCATCTTGATCTGGTTGTAACCGGAGAAGCCATCCATGAACGAAAACACGGAGAACTGAGTTGTATTGTCGACCAACACATCAATATGAGGCAGCGGGAAATCATCTTTAGGGCTCGCCCTATTCAAATCCCGATAATCGACGCACACTCGCACCTTATCGTCCTTCTTCGGTACAGGCACTATGTTGGCGACCCACAGAGGGTAAGTGGTGACCGCTAAGAAGCCAGCATCAAGCTGTTTCTGCACTTCTTCTTTGATCTTAACGGCCATATCTGGTCTCGTCCTCCTAAGCTTCTGCTTAACGGGAGGACAATTTTCTCGCAGCGGCAAGTGGTGGACCATAATGTCAATGTCGAGTCCGGGCATATCTTCATATGACCAAGCAAAGACGTCACTATACTCTCTTAGCATCTCGACCAATCTCTGCTTGACATCACTCTGCAATGCAGCCCCTATCCTGACGTTCCTGACGAGTTCTTCAGAACCCAGATTCACAATCTCGATCTCCTCTTCATGAGGCAGAATAACTTTTTCTTCTTGTTTCAACAAGCGGGCCAACTCTTCAGGAAGGTCTTCGTCTTCATCAATCTCTTTTTCGGCTCGATAGATCGGGCAATCGAAGTCGAAGTGAGTCGTAGAAGGTCCAGAGTCGATGTCATCTGTTATGTGGATCCTGCAATAACAAGGGTTAAACTTAAAACAAGGATATGCAGGTTAGCACAAACCCCATTGCCATTTTATTGTTTTTCAAAACAAATATAAAACAGGAATAACAGAGATCACAACATTTGAATACGAAGAAAAACGCCTTTTGATTTATTGGTAAAATGCATGTACATAATCAAACGAGGCCCTGACAATAAAACCACTATGCCCCGGGTAGGGCATAGGGTTGTACAATGATTGGAAAAAGTAAATCATTACTCTTTGCTTGTCATCTGGATGATATCCTTGACGGACCAGTTGTTGAGGCTCTCGCCTGGCTTGCTTGGCTGGATCCAAGAGTCTAAGTCACAGTCGCTATCTCTGTTGTCTTCAGACGCCGTGTTGACGCTTTCAAATATCACCCTGCCGCTGGTAAACTGGATCGACCCTTTACCTCGCGATGCACTGCTGGAAGAGGAGGCTTCAGTTCCCGGAGAATATCCCAACCCAAACTTGTCTTGCTTGTTAGGTATCTCCAAAATTCGCCCCCAGCCTGGGGTAGATCCGGCTTGAACAACGGCCCGGGCTTCCTTGAAGGAAGAGAGAGTCATCTCTTGCTTTTCAGTGACTACAGGAGCTACGTCCTTGACTTTAACAGCTTCGAACGCTTGGCATAAAGTTTCGTGGATTTCCCCATCCATCTCAACATACTTGAAGGACGACAAATGGCTCACCATTATGTCTTCCTCGCCACACACGGTCACAATGCTACCTCCGACAGCATACTTGAGTTTCTGGTGCAATGTGGAAGTCACGGCACCCGCCGAATGGATCCATGGCCGGCCCAAGAGACAGCTGTAGGCAGGCATGATGTCCATAATGTAAAAGATCGTGTCGAACGTTTCCGGCCCGACTTGGATTGGCAACGTCACCTCCCTGAAAACATGGCGTTTGGTTCCATCGAACGCTTTCATAACCAGATCACTGGGTGTGCAAATCACTCCGCGAGTATCTAACTTCATCAATGCCTTCTTCGGAAGAACATTAAGTGATGACCCTGTGTCGACCAACACATGAGACATGATCGTTCCCCTACACTCTATCGAGATGTGCAGGACGCTATTGTGGTCCCTCCCCTTTGGCGTCAGCTCTAGGTCAGTGAACCCTAATCCGTTTCCAGCATTTACGTGGGCTACGACCTCTTCCAACTGGTTTACCGATATTTCCTGCGGTACATACGTGGCATTCAACACCTTCAGCAGTGCGTTGCGGTGTGCTTCAGAACACAGGAACAGGTTCAGGATGGAAATCTTTGAGGGTGTCTGATGGAGATGATCCACGATTTTGTAGTCACTCTTTTTAATCAACCTCATAAATTCCTCGGCGTCTTTAACCAGTAAGTCTTTTTCTACCCCACGAGGGATCTCTTCAACGACTTTACTTTTACCTTTATCGGCTGCATCAGCTCTGTCCGCTTTATCCGTTACGACCTCCGGTGGTGCAAACACTCTTCCGCTGCGAGTGATTCTGCTAACGCCCACTAGGTTCTCCACAGACGACCCAAACGGTTCTAGCTCCAACTTCTGTCCGTTGCAGTAGACTTCAGCCCCATAATGCCATGGGACAGTGTTAGTGCTTTCGAAAGGTATCGGCCCAGCTTTGGTGATGGTAATCGTGGGCGGTCTGGGTGCAGAAATAGTTATCGTCTGGCGAGGGATGGTGATGGTGGTAACCTCATCATCTTGCTTCAGCATTACCTCTCCCGATCCACATTCGGCCCTCCGGCTAAACTGTAAGATCCCTTCAGTCATCAGACTTTGAATCCCTTCTATCAACTGTTCACATCCATCAGGACTTATCGCACAGCCCATACACAGCTCTCCGCAACCTGGAAAGAAACCTCTTTTCATCAACTTAGCTTTAACGAAGCTAAGCGGTGTCTTCAGATCTCTGACGTCAGTCAATAAATCCAAGCTCTCGTCTTCAATAATGGCGTTTACTCCACCTCCCCTATGATTCGGCATAGGGTTCTTCGTGACGTTTGGCACATTATCCGAGAAGTTGATGATCTTAGCGTCCACCATGTCCTGCACCTTGTGCTTGAAGGCTTTGCAATTCTCTATGGTGTGGCCTGGTGCCCCTGAGTGAAACTCACAAGTTGTATTTGCGTCATAACCTGGCGGCAGTGCCCCTGTCAAGGGAGCCAAGGTTCTCTTCTGGATCAACTGTAGTTGGAGCAGGGTCTGCAATAGTTGAGCGTACGACATGGGCGGTGTCTCGAGGTGACGGCTCGACAGAGGTGCCCGGTTCTGATACTTTCTGTACCCTTGTTGATTCGGTTGATGCTGCTGTGGCTGTTGAACTATCGGGATAGTTATGCTGGCCACCTGCTGGTGAGGGCCTTTACCCTTCCTTCGAGCGTTGGTCACGGCGCTCGTTTCTCCTTCCCGTCTTTTGCCACCATAAGGTTTCTTTCCTCCTCCTCCGACTAAGGATGAATCACCTTGATTTTTCCCCAGTTTGATCCCATTTTCGATGTGCTCACCCGTGATAATGAGATCTGAGAAGGTTCCAGACATACCGCTGACCAATTTCTCATAATAAACCCCCGGGAGGGTGGCTACGAACATTTGCACAAGCTCACGTTCAACCATCGGCGGCTGAACCCTGGCTGCCAATTCACGCCACCGCTGGGCGTATTCCTTGAACCCTTCGTTGTTCCTTTGCAACAGATTCTGCAGTTGGACTCGGTTCGGTGCCAAGTCACTGTTGTATTGGTAGTGGTGCACAAATGCTTCAGCAAGTTCCTTCCACGTGCGCACACTGGTAGGTTCCAGAATCATGCACCATTCGAGGGAGGGCCCGGACAGACTGTCCTGAAAGAAGTGCATCAGCAACTTCTCGTCCTCAGAATGAGCGGACATTTTTCTGTAATATGATCTCAGGTGGACGCGAGGGCAAGTGGTGCCCTTGTACTTTTCAAAGTCAGGTACCTTGAACTTGGGAGGCACCTTGAAATCAGCGATCAGTCCCAACTTGGACATATCAACACCCAGGGTGTTCTGGTTCTCGATATTTCTCATCTTATCCTCGAGTGCCTTGAACCTTAGACGTGCTTCAGCAGTCAGCTCACCTTCGGCACCTCTCTGAGAGAACATATCGTCTTGACGATCTTCTAACCACGACTGAGGCCCAAACAGATTCCCAACACCTACATTACCGTTGCCCAGTCCAACATTGACGTTAGCTTCAAGACTCCCATTACCGACGCCCGTCGTATTACCATTGAGTCCCATGTTAACCATCACATTGCCGTTAGCACTGCCATTTCCCCCGGTCACGGGGACGCCATTCTGAGGAGTTTCCACTAGTGGAGGGGTAGGCACAGTCCCACCATGGAGTACGCCATTGCTATCGACCCTTGAAATCAGAGGCTGAACCAAGGTTCTGAGCTGATCCTGGCCATTGGCGACCGCTTGCATGAGCTCCATGAAGCGATCCATTCTTTCGCGGAGTTCCTGAACATCAGTTTGCACTTGCTCCATGATTCTGGTTTGATTTGCTCTGGTCGGATAGCGGTGGATAGGTCTCTGATCAATCCTAGAACAACCTGAAACAACCTGAGAACACAAAAGGGTTAGGAAAAACAACAAAGTGCTCGTTATGCATATGCTTCATGCAAATGCAAACGTGTGTCTGTGCGTTAGGGAGATTTCCCCCGATCCTAGTGCCTGAGTGCCAGTGCTGATAATAAGAAGTCCGAGTCTAGTCATGGAAATAACATCTCATATATATGAAGAAAGCCCATCAAGGCGGTACACAACGTCAGTGAGTACAAGATGAATCAATAGCACGACCTCAGCCAACAAGCCTGGTGATGGTCAGCATCCAACAATGATCAACACAAAAGGATTACAAATATAGTCAAGTACGGCCACGGGCGCGAAACTCTTCTAACAGATTCCTCGTTTCTGGATGGTCAGGCCGAGTGAGCAACCCTTCAACGAGTAGCTCTCTCTGCATAATGGTGTACTGGAGACCTTCAACCGAATCTTCCCATGCTCCTTCGTCGAAACAATCTTCTAACTTCCGCTTCTTGGACTCAAACGTCAGTTTGCGCTCCTTCAGGTTAGCGAGAGCTTTGTTGAGCTGGCCTTTGGCGGTATATCTGCGAGCGTTTTCTTCATCGAACCTCTTCTCACTAGCCTTCACCTGGGCCTTCAGCTTGGAGATCTGTTGCATCAGCTTATCCTCCCGCTCTTTCCTGTTGGCTAGGGAGGCCTTCCAGTGCTGGTTAAACTTGGATATCCTCCGATACGCTTCGTCCAAGTGCTGCTTCTTCGTGGCCAGTACATCGTTGACAGCTTTGAAGTCTCAACCCATGCGCTCACGCTCAACTATCTGCTTAGTCAAATCTGTACCTAGCTGGTTCACCAGCTCTGTCTTCCTCTTGAAGGAATGAACGGCTTCGTTTCTCTCGCTCCTGAGTTGAGCCAATTCTTTCTCCAATTCTTCATTTGCCCTCTTCAATTCATCTCGCTCAGCTAACATCTGATTATGCTGCTGAATGGGCATGGTAGTAGGCTCTTCAATCACTGGAGGGCTTTCTGGCTTGGCAGGAAGAAACGGCATCCCTATAACATCTGCTCTGGCTCTGATCCATGCCACATACGGAGGGTAGGCTTGACTATTGCTTCTCCCCAGCAATGGTTTTCCCCTCTTACTGATACCATTCCAAGCGCGCTGAAGCTTAGATAACATATCCCCCTCTAGAAGACCAGTGAGGTACAGAGATTCATGTACCTCTTCATCCTTCGGCGGAGCTCTCAAAGCATAAGAAAACTGTCGGACCAGCAAAGACGGATTATAGTTTATACATCCTTTCCTGCCTATCAAAGGCACGTTCGAAAACCCGCTGCAGCTGAAGATAATCTCGGTACCCAATCTATCTCTGTCAAACCAGTCAATATCCTCTGCAGATAGACTCATCAAACGCTCGGACCACTCAGATGTGGTTGCAGACGAAACAAAGGGACCCCTCTTGGGTAGATGACTATCAAGCCATTTATAAAGCAGGGGCACACAGCACGAGACATTCTTACCCCTTCTGTTCTCATTTTTGTAGTGGACGGAATGATGCCATATATGCACAGAGCATATTGGGGAACAGAATGATGCCATATATGCACAGAGCGAGAATGGCGTTGAACACGACCCAACATCCATCTTTGGCGCACTGCTGGGCCTTTCCCACTAAGAACTGCAAGGAGAAACCGGGAACCTTGTTCCAACTAGACAATACCGACTCGGAGGCATCCAGATGAAGTGACAGAGCTAGACTAGCCAGATTAGGCTCAGCATCCATATGAACAAAAGGCATCTGCCTCTTGATAGGCACACCTAACAAATCAGCATATTCCTCTAGTGTGGGCGCGAGAACAAAATCCTGGAAAGTAAAGCATCTCAACGGAGGATCGTAGAACTGCAGCAGAGCGTGCAACCCATTCAACTCGAACGCAGAAGGTTTACGAACCAAACTGAGCAATTTGCCGTAAGATTTTCTGAACTCATCTCTCACAGAATCATCTTCTAAAGCAATCAAACCAGTTAGTTGAACCACATCAGGGGCAGGGAGCTTGTAAGCCACGGTCTTCCTCAGAGAACCCATAACAATACAACAGAAGGCCGAAAATCCTGAATCGGGGGGAAACGATACCTGCAACACAGACACACGTTAATGAAATGCAAATGAGTATGCGAAGCAATGTAAAATGCAATCATGCAGCAGGAGATCAAGGCAACTGTGCTCTGGAGATTTTGTATCAACAAAACCATGATGCTGCTCTGTCAAGAACAACCCATATATCTGATACTAAGAAATCCCTGGTATCGGACCACAAATCTGCTCTGTCAAGAACACACACACATAGACCATAAATCTGCTCTGTCAAGAACAAACATCTGATAATAAGGACCTCTGATACAGGACCATAAATCTGCTCTGTCAAGAATAAACAACTGACAATAAGGACCTCTGATACAGGACCATAAATCTGCTCTGTCAAGAACAACCATGCATCTGCTGATGAGACCCTCTAATCCCAATCATAAACCTGCCCTGTCAAGAACAAATGCACATCTCTGAATATAAGGTCCTCTGATACAGGACCAAAGCTCTGCTCTGTCAAGAACAATCATATCTGATGATGAGAATCTCTAGTACCAACAGAACCGATTCACTATCAAGAAAACTAGGTAGTCTGAGGGTCAAAGTTTCCTGCAACAAACCCAACCCTGCTCACAGGTATGGACCTAAACTGACTCAAGTTCGGCATCCTATGCGGTCATCAGCGTCACAGACATTCAAGAGGGGTGATACGATACCCAGAAGGTGTGGCATCACCAACTCATAAAGCGGCCTCACTCGGCTGAATCACAAATGATCGGTCCCCAGAGTCGACAATCCTCCAAACCAACAACCCCCTCAACCTAAAGGGTTGAAAAAGAAGTCAACCAGGAGAACCTAGTCTGAGCATGGATTTCATGAGACACTAGTGCCTGCCAAGCAAGCACGCGCCCACTAATTTCCATAACTAATGCTATGTTCACTCAAGCCTGGGTCTGGCTTCTCACTCATCAGAATACCCCTCCCACAACAGCACAGATAATCATATCATACTGAAAATAAAGTGCGGGAAATAAAAACGCAATAAATAAACACAACCCGACAAGTAATCATACAAGCGCTAGGATTGACTCTCGCAGGGGACGTCGGATCTCCAAACTGACTCGCATTCGGGACGTTGGATCCCAGGAAACTATCAAGTCCCCAGCAGAGTCGTCAGCTGTCGCTTCCGCGAAAATAAGGTGCCGGCAAAATAGAAGAGTCGCCACCTTTCGTTATTTATCCCTCAGAGCGGGAAAGGAAATGATCGGAAAAACCTGACGAAAAGGTATAAGACAAGGTCATCGCAACCATTGTCTGGGTTCAGGAGTCGGTTACGCAAGAGGAAGGTATTAGCACCCCTCACGTCCGTCGTACTCGACGGGATCCACGCTTGTTGTGTTTACTGGACGGGTTGGTTTATCTGTCTACCTATCAAGGCTGGCTTAAAAAGAAAAGAAAATGACTCGGCAAAGCGTCGCGCTTTATGCCTACGTATTCTCATCAGAGAATGAGAAATCAGAGTCAACGTAGTTCGACCTACTACGGGTTACGGGGAAGGTGGCTCGCCAATACGTCAGTATTGTGCCTACGTACTCTCAACAGGTATGAGAGATCAGAGCTTACGTAGTTCGAGATAATACGGATTACGAGAATTCAGATTCATCTGTTTTATCGAGTAAGGTTAAACAGCAATTCCAGCAGTTAGGGACGAAGCCTGTTTGCGGTGGAACTGGAGTTTAACGACACTCTTTTCTTCAGAAAAGCTTTCCTTTGAATTACGGGCCCACGGGGAAAAAAGGTTTGAAGTTTGTTTTCTGTCTTTTACGAAAGAACTGTTTTTTTTATTGTGTTTGCAATTTCCATCGCACTAGAGACTATGATCTGAGAGTGAATGCGTCACATGTCACCCAAAGGGTGCCATACTAAACATCCAGACTGTTGAAAAGAAGCTCTCCAACAATCCTTTCTCAGATAGCTTAAGGCTCGTAACGTACGGAAGAAATCATTCATGATTACTGTATCTTAAGCTGTTTTGAGATGAGAAGAGAACAGGCTCAACTAAAGGGAGACTATCAAGTCCTACTGTTTTCATGCCAAGGATTCATCCTATGGTTAAGGTTTGAAACAGGGAACTCCTAGAAGTTATCATGCATAGGTTTCAACCTAAAGTTCTATCATCACTTCCTTATCAAAGGAAGTGAGATTCCTAGGGGATCATGTCAATGATAAACAGAAACAGATAAAGCATCAGCTTAATAGTAAACATTAAACAGTAAAATGCATGCAATGCAAGTGAGGGAGGAAATGTGTGTGGGGCAGCAGCCTCCACAAGCTAATCTCAACCTCAAGCCAGATATGAACAACAACAACCATACAGAAAAGACATGCTATCAAGCAGAATACAATAAACTGCAATCATACAGTAAAAATGAGGTGCTATCAAGCGGAATAAACCACATGGGCAAGGGAACTGGGCTCTACCGAATACGCGCAAGCAAAGCCATACAGTAACAATACAAGCAGAGGGAGTAACTCAACCTCTAGTGCAATCATGCTCCTAGCTTACAGTTAGTCTAGATATGAACTTATTCTAATGCATCAAGCAGGTCAAACAAGGCACATCAGCACAGACAAGAAAACAGACAAGAAAGAAAGCAGATCAACAACTCTTTCAATTTCAAGCTTCAGCTCTTCTGACAACAACCTCGGTCAATTCCACCCTCAGGCTTCATTCCTAACTGTAAGTATCAACTTGATTCCTTCAGGCTCTCCAAGCATCAGTGCAAATGTCAACTTGTCCTTTATTCCTCAAGCCTCATCTCTCCACTCAATCTCAATTGAATCCTCTTCATAAGTATCAACTTGATCTTCAAGCTTCAGCTCTCTTTGCTTTACCAGTATCAACTTGGTCTTCTTCATCTACAAGCTTCAGCTTCCCAGAGTAATCTTCAATCACATGAAAGTGTCAACTTCATCCTTCAATCCTTTAAGCCTCAGCTCTTCACTCAATCTCCAGTGGATCTTCAAGTATCAACTTGTTCTTCTTGCTCTTCAAGCTTCAGCTGCAATGGCAATGCTCAAGGAATCATCCTCTTCCACACTCTTCAATGAAGTCCTCATCTTCAAACTCAAGTTCAACATCCTTCAAGATACTCAAACCAAGAGACCATTGATTTAACAGAATGAGTGGAAATGATAAACAGCTTACTGACAACCAAAGGAAGCCTGTAAGGGTTCATCATTATGAGAGCCTGGTTCCCTCAAAGTTCTACTTCCCAGATAAAGCCACTCATCCCTCCAAAGGAGGGATATGATTATCTTAGAAGGACTTTTAGTCATTGGGAGGAATGGAAGCACAAGATGCTTTCCATATTTGTGAAAGAAATCATTCTAATTATAAGGCTCTCCCTATGTCTCCTGCCTCCTAACTCTTCATCAGACACCCTCAAGCACAAGCAATTCCTAGCTCCAAGCAACTTCAAGCAACTTCAAGCATACTCACCTTGTCTTCAACTTGTCTTCAATCTCAACCAAAGGCAAACAAAGAAAAAACTCTAATCTAAGGGGACTAAAGAAGTTAATCTACTTGAGTTAGTGCCTTAGAATCATCTAAAACTAGCACCTAAACTAAAATCAATCTAAAATGGGAAACTATCCTATAAATTTCCACAAAATTTCCTAAGGGATCCTAATTCAATTAAGAATGCCTCACACAAAAACCAGGGACTAAATCATCTATTAAGCCCTAAAATTAAATCCTAAATCCAAAGGTATCAACCATAAACCCTAAAAATGGATCTTCTAAAGGTTTCAACCTAAACTACCACCTATGTTCATCACAAAAATGTGAGAAAAATACTATGGGAGCATACATGTCTAAACTAATCACACACAAAAAATTAGCTCAAGAATCATCACCAATTAATCACACAAAATTCCACAAAATTAGGTATCAAACATAACCATTTTAATATCAATTAAAATGTAAAATTCCCATAAAATCAGTAAATGCATGGAATGAAAATATTTTTTATCTAAAAAATACTAGACTCAATCATGAGTATAATGCAAAAAGAATGGGGTTAATTGGATCATTTTTCACTTTTATATGATTTTTTCAAGAACCATAAACAAAATGAAAAAATAAAAGAAAATCATAATAAAATAACAAGCCCACGGTGCAGATAGAAATAAAACACAGTTCACTATGACAATTGGGCCATCAGGGGGTGGGGATAACAATTATTTCACTAAGCCCAAAACCACTGATTAAATGAAACGCAACGTTTCATAATCAGAACTCCTTCACAAATTGAAATCAATATGTGGCCGTTGGATCATGCCTTCAGTCAAAGTCCAACCCCCATCCAATGGCTCTAGAGTCATCTTCAACCTTTTGAATGTCTAAACTTCGCGCGCAGCTCCGGCCACCACCGGTGGTGCTCCGGTCACCATTCCACAACCCTAGTTCAACCTAGAGTCCACTATAGGCCACGATCCCTCAATGAAACATGTCCCAAATTCCCTCACGAATTCATTCATGCCTCTTATTATCTCTGAAACCTCAAGATTCACCATAACCAACTTTCAACCGAAAATGGTAATACCCTAAATTGGTCACTAATTCTCAAATTAACTATCTGAAAACCTTCCTACACCGTTCTACAATGCATCTAACACCTTAATTCATCGTGATTCTACCTAATTCATGATGGAGGAAGGAAGTTACTAACCTGAAAATCTTGGATGAACAGATGCACTAAACCTCCAAATCAAGCTCTCCAACCTTCTAGACACGATCAATGGATCTTTTCCTTGCTTCTATATGCAATAGAACTGGTTGAAAGCTTCTGAATCTTGAAACCCAATGGTGAGTTGCAGGTGGAAAAATTCACTTGCTCATACACGATTCAGCCACGAATTCTCTTGGATTATGATCTGGATTCAACCCCTAGCATCCATGGAAGAAGTTGCAATCAAGAAAATGGATGAAAAGTGAAGAACTTGGTGAAACCGAATTCAGTTGCAAGCCAAGAAATCTCAATCTCAATCTATGCTCTCTCCTTCAATCCTCACCAACCTTTGCATTGGATCACCTCTACTCAATATATAGATGATGTTTGGATGATCTAGAACCCTCTAGATCCTTCTAATGAGAGTTTCAATCTCTCATGTCATGAGATTTTCAATCACATATCATAGTATGCATAATTCTGCAAACAGCTTGAAACCAACCTCATTCACTTCCAATTTCTCCCCTAGTGACATTTTCAAAGTGTTTGGCTTGCAAAGGGCCTTGGTTATGCCTTGATTCTAGGTTTTGCACATGTTACTTATGATGTAAGTAATCACTTTTCAAAGCATTTCCACCAATTGAATTTCAATTCAAAAATGTGGCTAAACCAATGTTCTTAAAATGTTTTCTAGAGTCAAAATGATATATTACATGTCATGGTTTGGATGTGTAAGTTGAAAATATCAATTTCCAACTTTGATTCATTTAACTTATACTCTTATTTTAGGTCATTTTTGCAACTTTGAGCTACAAGCATTCCCAACATATCATGACCTCCTTACTAGCCTTAAAACATCATTTTGAACAAGTTTGATGTTGAACATTTTTCCATTTGAAGCTTGGAAATAGGAGTTATGGCCTTATGCTTGAAATGACCTGTAATCTCCAAATGACCAAAATGCCCTTGACTTGTCAAAGCCATAATTTGAGTTCTACAAATCCTATCAAGGACTTCTAGTACTATCTATAAAGATAAGAGGATAAGGAACAACATTCATGTTGACCAAAATTTCATAGGAATCATCCTTCTAGGGCAAAAGTGTCATGCAAGTTGGGCAACTTTCAAGCCCCCAAATTCACATACCTCAGATGACCTGTAACTTGTCAAAGTCATAACTTGAGTTCTACAAATCCTATCAAGGACCTCCAACACTGAAATTAAAGCTAAGAGCAAGCTCTACAACATTCATGTTGGGGGAAAGATGAGATGACAATCACATCTTGAGCTAAATTGCCTTGAAGATAGGGGTCAAACTAGGGGATTTTACACTGTCAAGCCCTAGAAACCCTAGCTTGAAACTTCTCAAACTCTTCAATTATGATGAGTTGACCTTGGAATCACCCTTATAGCATCTCAATGCCTCAATCCATGATCACATGGCTCTTGGATTAGGTCTCAACCTTGTTCAAATCATCAGTTGACCTAGGGTTGACCCAGTCAAACCCTAATTACACCAATCATGGCTGAGTCTTCTTAAACTTGCACAATGACCTGTCTAGGCCTCATGATGGCTCCCAAGACATCTCATAAGCTCTCTCAAGGCTTCAAGTCCACATTCTTGGCTTCAGAATCATCTGATGAGTTCCCACAACTCTCAAGTTAGGAGGCACACCCTCTTGGTTTCAACCACTCTCTCTGAGGATCTTTTCACTTCTCTGACAAGGATATCAACCCTTGAGCACTTGAATAACCTTCTCAACTAGCTTCAAAGTCTTGCATAATCCTTGATTGGTAGTCATACCTCTTGATCTCCTGCACACATGTCAATGAAATACAAATGATAATGCTAATGTGAATGAAATGAAACACAAGCTAGGTAAAGAAATGTTGGTCAAATTTTGGGGTGCAACAATGACGACGTTGTGTTCCTGGCGATTTAGCGATGAAGATGAACAAATATTTACGAAGATATGGCAATTCTAGAGAGGAGGCGATGAATACCGATGAAGTTCTTGGCACGAAACCTTGAATGTTAATGGATGACGAACGAGAATGGATGAATCTTGTGTGAATCGCTGGCGAAAATGAAGATTCCGGCGAAAGTAGCTTTTCCGGCGATGGATGGATGAAGATGGACGAAGAAGGTTGATGGTGGTCGGATGAATTTTCTAGGAAATTCCAGTTTCCGGCGAGTTCAGCGATTTCCGGCGACAGTTTGGCAGTTACCGGCGAGAAGTTACGGTGGAGGACGGTGTCTCTGGTGACGTTTGCATGGCCGACGGTGGAAATCCGTTGGTAGGACGCGTGGCGCTCGCATGCAATGGGTGGTGGCGGTGAGTGTTCAGGGCGTGACAAGTGGCGCTTAGGGAGGATTAGGGGGAGCCACGTGTGATCAGAGAGGAGATAGTGGAGTGTGTGTTGTCAGTGAATGGATGAAGTGGCCAAAATGGGATACACGCGTGGCACTGTATTTATAGGACATGTGGCGGCAAAAATGGACCCTCTGACTGGGCTTTGGACTTGGATACTGACCCACTGGATTCTGATTAAGGATAAACATGATTATTTGGACTAAACTCAAAGATTAACTCTAAAAACAAAACAAAATTAAAACTGAAAAAAAACCTAATTAATCCTAAAACGAAAATTAATAAAAACCTAATTAAAATCTTTTATTAACCCTAATTAATCCTAAAATGAAAATTAATAATAAAATCCTAATTAACCTATTAAAAAAAACAGAGAAAATTATTTAATATCTAAAAAACTATTTTTTTAAAAAAAATCTAATTAAATCTGAAAAATCAAATAAAATCTAAAACATTTAATATCTATTTTAAAACCTAAAGTTTTAAAAAACAATTACAATCTAATAAAATCTAAAAAACATGAATATCTATTTTAAAAATCTACTCTTATTTAAGAAAAATAATATCTAGTTATATCTATTTAAAAAAAATTCTATTAAAAGGAAAGTAATAAAAAAAAATTTTTTAAAAACTATTAAATCTCTAAAAAAGGAATATTTGTTTAAAAATCTAAAAACTATTAAGAAAATATCTATTAAAATCTATTAAACTCTAGAAATATCTATTTAAAATCTATTTAAAAAAATCTAGAAAAATCTACTTAAATCTAAGGAAAATATCTAAAAATCTATTAAATTCTATTAAACTCTATTAGAAAAATTCTAGAAAAATCTATTTAAATGCATTAAAAATCTAGAAAAATAAAAGAAAAATCCTAAAAATGCCAGGAAGCCGATTAAATCGGTTGGAGAACAATTGCGCAACCATAGCGAAACCCGGGTACCGAGATGGCCTGGAAACACAGGGAACGAGCACCAATCCTTAAAATACGCTCATTCAAACCGGCCTGAACTGCCTGAAACGCCAGGGGCTGTAATCCCGATAAAATCCATCTAACTGAGAAAAATGTGATGCATGCAGCATGCGAATGCGAATGTAAAATGCGTCGAAACATAAACCAGATATGGGGACCGGTTGGTCAAATTTTGGGGTGAAACAGCTGCCCCTATTCAAACGGCTTGGACCTGAAGGGTTGAAGAGTGACCAGCCTTCAAACATTCAAAGGTGGAAGACGGTTGAATACAAAATAAACCCGAAAATTTGCCAACCGCAGAAATAAACTGCGCACTTGCTTGGGAAACACCATCCAGAGAACTGAATCCAATTATTATGGCAACAAACTGATCGATCACCTGATAAAGACCTTGACTTTAGCCCCCAGTTACTTGTGTGACACCACAGATAACAAATCCGAAGGTTGGACCAACATGCACTTGATCACCCCCCATCGTCTAATGATAGACAGGAAGAAATATAATCACATCGTCTAGAGATAGACAGCAAGACACCATCCCGAAGGAAAACAATATCCATACTCACATCGTCTAAATATAGACGGAAAGACACCATCCCGAAGGAAAACAATAACCCACTCACATCGTCTAATGGTAGACAGAAAGACACCATCCCGAAGGAAAACCATATCCATATTCACATCGTCTAATGGTAGACGGAAAGACACCCTCCCGTAGGAAAACAATATACATACTCACATCGTCTAAAGATAGACGGAAAGACACCATCCCGAAGGAAAACAATATCCATACTCACATCGTCTAAAGATAGACGGAAAGACACCGTCCTGAAGGAAAACAATAACCCATACTCACATCGTCTAAAGATAGACGGAAAGACACCATCCCGAAGGAAAATAACATCCATACTCACATTGTCTAAAGATAGACGGAAAGACACCATCCCGAAGGAAAATAATATCCATACTCACATCGTATAAAGATAGACGGAAAGACACCATCCCGAAGGAAAACAATAACCCATACTCACATCGTCTAATGATAGACGGAAAGACACCATCCCGAAGGAAAATAACATCCATACTCACATCGTCTAAAGATAGACGGAAAGACACCATCCCGAAGGAAAACAATAACCCATACTCACATCGTCTAAAGATAGACGGAAAGACACCATCCCGAAGGAAAATAACATCCATACTCACATCGTCTAAAGATAGACGGAAAGACACCATCCCGAAGGAAAACAATAATCCATACTCACATCGTCTAAAGATAGACGGGAAGACACCATCCCGAAGGAAAACCCGTTAGCGGAAAGAGAACCATATTCATCACCACCCATCAAATTTCAGAATCCTTTCGTCTACAGGAATTGATGGAAAGAACAATATCCTCCAAGGGGCCACCTCATCAATAAGGATTGACAGGAAGAAAAACCACCTCCGAAGAGCCATGCCATTGATAAGGATCAACAACTAGGAAAGCCAAACATTCTTCAAATAGCCTTGACGTCAATAAGGATCGACGGTCAGGAAAACCTTATTGAAATGTCATCTCGTCCAATAAACAGAAAGAACGCCGATATTTGAAAGATCGCCTTGGAACCTCTCAACGTCTAAAGATAGACGGAGAAAACCATATCCAAACTCACGACGTCTAATGATAGACGGAGAAGGCTCGCTGGAGGAAACACATCGTCAATGTGAACTGACAGTAAGACCTGCTGAAAAACCACCTGCTCAAACTCCCAACGTCTAAACATAGACGGAGAAAACCATATCCAAACTCCTGGCGTCTACAGATAGACGGAGAAAGTTCCTGCTGGGGAAATACATCGTCAATAGGAATTGACGGGAAGAACAGTCTGTCTTCATCAAATGATCAATAGGCAAAGCATAACCGTCGTATGATTTGAGAATCAAATACCAAATAGTTGTCTGAATAAAGTTGCTGGATAAATGCCCCTGAACTGATTACAGAGTACTTCATGTTGCCACTGAAGGCTGATAGAAAAATTGGCTTATGCTTCGCATGCATATGCGTATGTTTGAATTTTTCTATGGCGTAATGCTCCATATGGGATGGAAATGCTACGCATTTGAGGATGAAATGCAAGTATGATGCAAATATGATGATATATGCAAATGTAAATGTGGGCTCGGGTCGCTGGAGAAGTTGGATACAGAAAACCGCTTCAGCAAAATAAATGCTGAAGACAAAACCAACTCCGCTGGGGAATAACCGAATATCACATAATTATTCCAGCAAAATAAATGCTGGAAGAGTGAAACCAACTCCGCTGGGGAATGACAGCATGTGCCAAGCATGATTGGACTTCTGTCAGGGATAGCTTACCCGTGCCAATGAAAATTGGACTTGCGCTGAGGAAAACAGACGGAGTCTTCCTGCGTACCCATGAATATTGAATTTTGAAATGATGTGCCGCCACAAGTTGGGCCTCACAGTGATTGCCAATATGGATTGGGCTTCCTAAAAATTGCCAATAAGGATTGGGCTTTAGGCTATCCGTGACGGGTCATGTACGACTGACTCTGGAAAACGTCTTGTCTGAGTTCACAGTTTCTGATTGAAGGGTCAATAGATGGTAACACGACTTCCCGACATTTGACTCACACTTGGAGATTAGCTGAATCTGCTCGAATAGCTCTGAGTAACTCTGATGACACGGAGAAAATCAATTCCTTCGCTTTCTGATATGCCCCGGCCCGTGGGAACTCTGTGGGGATAAACTTCAAATCAAATGCCTCTCGAAAGAACAACTTCTGCGCTCTTAGGATGGTCTGCCCCTGTCTGCAATGACTTTGCCCCTGATTGGCTGACTCGGTATAGTGACTCTAGTTACGAGAGATTTACCGAATCTCGACCTGATTGCCCCGGAGTAACGACTTTGGACGGCTGACCTCACTGGAGATCACTTGATAATAGCTTGCCCCGGCTCTCGGACCATTCGGGCATCCTGCATTCTATCCTGATCAGACTTTCCACTGTAGGAAACTTTCCCGCTGTCAAGCGCTTACTCGCAAGTAAAACAAGTTGTTCTGCATAAAAGATATATTAATGTAATGCATATGACAGTTTTAACATCCAAGCTGTTCACTGGAAAAGGAGAACCAATTTATGGCATATAATGCACAAATCATCTATCAGAATATCAACATCAGTACCAACATGGTAAGAAGAACCCTTTTAGGAGTCAGCTTCAACGCGATCTTTACCGATGTATGCCTTTGAAACATCCCTGCTTCAATTAGGACTCTTGAAGGTTGTAACGTGGTCAGGTTCACGGTTTTGAAAGAAAGGATAAAGGCTCAAATTTTAATTTTAACCCACCCATTCTCCTTGATGTTCTCCGATCCTACGTTCAGCTAATTCGACCTTAGCGCTCACCTCTTAGAGGTTGAAATATAGGAGTGATAGTTCGAGAAACTATGAGCTTTTGGAGTGACAGCCACTCACTCTTCGTCTTTGACACTTGGGGTCACACGACTCGTATTTCATTTGAGGATTCTTTTTTTTTATCCTTTTCATTTTTCATTTTCTTTCACTAATTTTTGCCTGGACTAACTCTTTTGAGTTTCTGATTTTGAAGTCCAGCGGGATGCCCTCTTTTGTGCTTAAGTCATTTGCTTTCAAGTTTTGACTTAACGGGCTTTTGATTCTTTTCGCTTTTCGTTTTTTTTTTCCGAACAAGTCGTGTGACACTGGTTGTCTAACTCTTTGGGGAATAATGTGACTGTGTCACTCCTGACGCTTAACCACTGTGGCTTTTTAGGCACGACCTATAGAGGTGTGATTGATCCTTGAACGGACACTCCTTTTGCAATTTGGGCGCTTGGTCAAACTAGCCAACACCTACCCTGCCCCAGGTTGAGATTGAGGGTTTTTCATTTTCAGAAAGAAATCCTACTACTAGGCTCAAAGGGGTTGACAAGGGATTATCTTCCTTATATCTTCGGTGTTTAAGGATTTGAAACAATGCCTGTACATCATCAGCAAGTTTTATTTCAAAGGCATACAATATCGGAAGCTTGCATGTCGTTCATTTTCGTCATCCTCCCCGGATTCCGCTTAACCAAGCGTTGGATATCTGTAAAAATCAATTAGTGAACACGAATGGATTTAATCAAAACATGCATACTCATTTCATTATCATCAATTGAATGAAAACAACAAGTTTTACAAACAAGATTGCAATTTAACAAGAAAGAAACTACAAACATAAAGAAATGACAAGATGAAATACAGGAAAACGTCAGCTTTCGAGGACCGGGCTTTCACATCTGACTTGCTACTGAACCAGCCATCTTCAAAGTTGCCTATTGAAACCATACTGCTTAAAATGGATGCCGGGTGAATTGCCTTTCTGACTTCATTGGGCTTTGTCTAGCACGCAGGTTTGACCGATAACGATAAGGTTGCTGACTCTGGAAAGGAGTTGACGTCTGTTACGAAGACTGGATAGATTGTTGACTTTGAACAGTCGGACCACTTGGAGGTCGAGTCTGAATTATAGGGACTCCTTTTGTTCAAGCGCTTTCATTCTCAGGCTTGGTCTAGGCAGCAACTGAGGACAGGGGGATTCTGACACCAATGATTGCAGAATATACTTCTGATCTACGGCAACTTCAGGGACGTCCATCATCTTAGCACCAACTGGGGTAAGATCATTAGGTACAATTACGCCGCCCGGCGTGAGTTCAATAACTTTTGCGTCAATCAAGTCCTGAACGTTGTGCTTAAAAGCATGACAACTTTCCACATCATGTCCGGGTGCCCCGGAATGAAATTCACACTGCTTACTAGTGTCATACCCATAAGGAAGCGTCGTTCCTGTGAGTGGGGCCAATGTTCTTTTTTCAACCAGCTTCAAACTCAATAAAGTCTGAAAGAGCTTAGCATACGTTGAAGGCGGCGCTTCAAATACCCTCCTTGACCTTCGCTGAACCGGATGTATCCTTTGTTGTTGGTGGTGGTGTCGATCAACACGTCTTTTAAGCTCAGGTTCCACAGGCACGAGTTCCACAGGCACAGGTGAAACAAGCTCCTTCACTGCGGCTTCAGATAGCTGGTCATCCTCTTTCCTAAGCACATTCTTGACTACTTCCATGATCAAGCTCATTTGGGTCTTCAGCTGATTATTTTCCTCTTTGAGTATCTTCTGATCCAGGCGCAACTTTTGCATGTCTTTCATCATCTGCCCTAGCTGGCTTCGGACTTCAATCAATTCAGCCTGATTCTGTTCCATATCTCTGGGGGATTCCTACATCAAACTGGATATAGGAAATAAAACCCACGGTTCTGATGTACCTGTTATGTGAGAATGCAATGCAGAAATCAAACACATATTCAAGACAAGACAAATAAACCCCAAGCTATAAGCATAGAGATAAGCGCCTCACACCACTATGTAAAGCCAACAAGAGCAGCAAACAAGCACACCCAAGTACAAAATACAATGACCCCCGCCAACAAGCCTGGTGGTGGTCAGCAAACAACAATGCACGAAAGCTAAACAGATGCGACGCCTGGCGCAGACACCTCTAGCAACTTCCTCCATATTCAACTGAGCTCTCAGTTGGACATTCTTCCGAACATACACTTTCGGTGGAGTATTCCATGACATTGACTGACGAATCCACACAACTGGACGAAGGAGAATCAATAATCTGAACAAAACCCTGAGGTGTGATAAAGATCCTGTTAGAGTCTAGCAGATTCTGAACTTGGCTTCTAAGCACCTTACAATCATCTGTCGAATGCCCTTGTACCCCAACATGGTACTCACAGCGGGCGCTGGCATCAGAACCTGGAGGATAAGGCAGGATCATTGGATTAGTCTCTTTCGGCACTATTAATCCACTTTCGACCAAATCTGGCAACAACTGACTGTACGACACTGGTAGCTGAGTAAACTGCCTTTCAGGTTTCCTTGGTCTTTGTCGGACGTGATGACGCGGCTGACGATAATGTGACTGCTAGTTTGAAGTGTCTGACAACTGAGCCTGAGACGCTAGCGATTCTAAGACAACATCGCTTCCTTCTTCCCACTCCTCTTGAGAACTGAGAACTGATTCATTCTTATCAACTAGGATATAAGGAGCCTCTCGAATCTTTCCATTCTTGAGTCCTCTCTCCACAAGCTCCCCCATTCTCATCAAGCCCTCAAAGTTTGTACAACTGAACATCATGTCAAAATAACGACCCTTCTAAGTACCCAAAATGAGGCTAATCATTTCTCTCTCCTGAATCGGTGGTTGAACACGAGCAGCCAATTCTCTCCATCTTTGCACATACCCCCTAAAGGATTCATTCTCCGCACGAGATAATTCTTGCAACTGCACGCGAAAAGGAGCCATTTCCAGGTTGTAGTCGTACTGCTTCACGAAGGCATTGGCTAAATCCGACCATGATTTAATACTATCACTCTTCAAGTGCAGGTACCAGTCCAAAGATGCTCCGATCAAACTATCTTGGAAACAGTGAATCATGAGCTTGTCATTAGTGATATGTGAAGTCATTCTTCTGCAGAACATAACCAAATGTAGCTTCAGACAGCTATCCCCTTTGTACTTCTCGAAATTGGGCATTTTGAACTTTGGAGGCAATACAAGACCTGGCACCAAACACATGCCCGCAGCATTCAGATCAAGAGTATTCTTATTCACCAGGGCAGCAATTTGATCTTCCAACGTCTGAAGTCTTCTCATATACTCAGCAGTCCTTGGGTCCTGAATATTAACCTGCGGAACAACTCTTGGAGATGGAACAATCCTTGGAGAATCTGGCGTAGAGAAAGTGGAATTGTGATGCTCTGTGTCATTGAAAGAATATGGACCTCTGACAGGGGTTTGCACGGGCTGAGCAACATTGTTCATCTGAGCTTTCTGACCATTGTTTCCTCCTGCATTTATAGCTGTTATGGCTTCCATGACCTGACTCACCTGGTGCTTCAACAATTCAAACTCCGCCCGAGTAACAATAGTGTTCTGCACTCCTGAAGCCATGATCTTTCCAGATGCTAACTCAAGTCCAATGCGAATGTCGGGAAATCAACTGACGAAACGGACAAAAACGGGTAAGCTCCCTGTTCCGGCTGAGGATGAATATGCAAAATGAAATGCAAATACAAACAGTCATGCAAAATGCCAAATGCACACACAAGGGACCAAGTGTGTTGCTGAAAAGAATCCACCATACTGGTCTTAACCAGACCCATAACACTGCTCAAGCCTGGTCTCAACAAACCCAAAACAATACTCCAACCTGGTCTCCAACAGACCCCACAATGCTGTCCTCAAATATCAACGCCATTGAATCTCAATCAAGAAAACCGGTAATCTGAAGGTCAAGTTACCTGCATGTCCCAACCCTTCTCACAGGTAGGTGTCCTAGTAACTGACACAAGGTATGGCATCCTATGCGGTCGTTGGCGTTACAGACTTTCAAGACTGATAATACGATACCCAGAAGGTGTGGCATCATCATGTCCTGAAGAGGCCTCACTTAGCCAACTTCCAAATGATCGGTCCCCGGAGTCGACAATCCAACTAACCAACAACCCCCTCAACCCAAAGGGTTGAAAAAGAAGTCAACCAGAAGAACCTCGTCCGAGCGTGGATTTCATGAGACACTAGTGCTTGCAAAGCATGCACGCGCCCACTAATTTCCACTCTAATTCTAGGTGCACTCAAGCCCAGGTCCGGCTTATCTCTCAATCATAGAACCCCCTCATACCCACAGCAGTAATAACAATAATATAATGTTGAATGTAAAATACAGAAACATAAATCCATACAAAATCCACGACGGGAAAACAAGCGCTAGGATTGACTCGCGCAGGGAACCGTTGGAGTCCCCAGCAGAGTCGCCAGCTGTCGCTGCTGCGAAAATCAGCACCGGTTGAACAGAAGACTCGTCACCGTGCGTTATTTATCCCAACGGAGGGAAAGGAAACGCTCAGAGTAAATCTACCGCAAAGACGGGAAAGGAATGGTCATCGCAACCAAATCCTGGATTCGGGAGTCGATTACGCAAGGGGAAGATATTAGCACCCCTCACGTCCGTCGTACTCGACGGGATCCACGCTTGTTTTCTAGTACGGATTGTTATTCTATCTATTCTACAGGTCTGGGGTTAAAAGAAAATAAACTGACTCGGAAAAGTATCGCACTTTATGCCTACGTATTCCCGTCTGGAACGAGAAATCAGAGTCAACGTAGTTCGCCTACCTACGGGAAAGGAGGGGAAGGTTGCTCGCTAGGATATCGCATCCTATGCCTACGTACTTTCATACAGCATGAAAGATCAGAGCAAACGTAGTTCGGGCTACGGAAGACACAGATTTTTCTTGACTGTTTTTTATCCTTCTGAAAAAGGTTTTCTCCTGATTAAGAGTCCAAGCGGACAAAAATGACACTTTTGATTGGTTTCTAGTCTTTTACGCAAGAACTGTCTTTTATTGAGGTTTGACCCCTTATTGTATTTTTGATTGTTTTGAGATGAGAAGAGAAAGAACTCTAAAGACCTATGGTTAAATGGGAATCAAAACTACCCTAATATTGTCATGCATGGATTAACACCTAATGTCTATCATATTTCTCTCTTGCACAGAGAGAAACAGAAATCCTAGGGGATAAACGGAAAAGAAACAACATATATACAGTAAAGCAGTAAAATGCATGAATGCAACAGTACAAGCGAGGCAAGGGAGTCCCACTCAACCTCGAACCTAGAAAACAATAGGCAAAGTGAAATGGCTTCACTTCAAACCTAAGGGGAAAAAATAACAAACAATACAGCAAAGAAAAATAAACCCCAAAACCATCTCTGACAGCACACCAGCTCCTACAGCAGCAGCTCTGAAAAACATCCAACTCTGACAGTTGATTAACAGCAAAACAATAACATCCTCAAATGACCTCCAAAGTCAAGCTCCAATGATACCCAATCTACAACAAGCTTCCATCTCCCAGAAATCACCAAGCTCAAGCAAGCACAGAATCTTAACCAGTTGACAGCATCAAACAACAGATAGCTCGAAACAGCAGTAAACCCTAGCCTTAACAGCTGCACAGCTCTGACATGAATCATCTTCATCTTTGTCAATATTTGATCTTCATCTCTATCTTCAATGGCTTCTTTCTTCAAGGCAAGCTCTCCTAGATGATAGTCACTTAACAAGATGAGTTGAATGTTGAACAGTTCATTGACTACCAAAGGAAGCCTACAAACAGTTTAACATTATAGAAGAGTGGTTCTCTCAAAGTTCTACCTCTAAGGTAAGGCCACTTATCCCTTCAAAGGAGGGAGGTGAATACCATATAGGGACTTTATGTCATAGAGAGGAATGGAAGCACATGAAGCTATCCATGTTTGTACAAAAAACATCCAGTCTATTCTAAGACTATGCTTATTCCTATTATTTCCTATGTCTTCAATCAACACCTTCAATCTCCAAGCTCCAAGGATCTTCTTTTGTCTTCAATTAACACCTTTTATTCTTCATGCTCCACAAGCTCAAACCAAGCCCCATACCCCATAGAAAAGCCCAAAAGCCCAAGCAAACAAATATAAACCCCAAGTGGGAACACCAAACAAACACTCCATTTGTAAAATCTACTAAAAATAGTAATATAGTATTTAAAATTCTAATATTAATTCTAAGGGGATTTCTACATCTACACTACATACCCCATATGTCCCAGAACCTAATTCATGCTAAAAACCCCAAAATAAAATGTTATGATGCACCTATGTTTAGTTTAACCCTAATACTATCACCCTGATGTTCCTTATTCAAAACTAATCAAGATTAAATCAAAAAAATGTGAGATAAATCTCTAAGGGAACCTATACCTCTTATCTAATCAACCCAATAAGAATCAAATCAAAACTATTCACCAATTGGTCACAAGCAAATTTACAAAAACATGTATCAAATGTACAAAATTAAAGAAATCAATAAAATGGGAAAAATCAAATTAAATTGAAAAATGGGTGAATATGAAATTTATTATTTTCATAAAATCACAAATAAATCCAAGATCATGGAGGTATTTTTGAAATATTTTTTTGATTAATTTTGGATTTATTATGATTTTTGTAGTAAACTATATGCAAATATGAAAATTCAAAAAAATGGAAAAACAGGGGTGGCAACAACAATTTTCTACAATGCAGAAAGGCATTGGGCCCAGGAGGGGGGTGCAGGCATCAAAATGCACTAGGCCCAATGATATTCCAGAAAACTAACAAAAAAACCATAGCTGAAGAATAATAGGGGGGCGGATAGCACAGATTCGCTTTGTGATTCATGCTTGGGCCCCAAACGGGGGTGTAGATAGCAAACCGGCCTATGGCCCAAACGAACAACACATGGAAAGGAAGGGGTGCCAATGGTAAACGATGGGGGATGGATCAGCAATCCTAGTGACTGGGCCTAATGCCCGAGCCCAATTCACACTCAGCCTTAGTAAAAAAATGAAAACCCTAATTCTCCTCTCCAACACTGTTCATCACTCTCCACATCGAAACCCTCAACGAGGCCATCTCTCCCTCTCTCAAACTCTGAAGCAAAAAATCAACTCCCTACAACCCTCAACCTTCGTTCCAAACTCAAATCACCAGCATCGTTCTTCAAGAATTTGGCTACCACCGATCAATCTTCCAAACTCAGTTCAAAACACCACCCTAAACTATTCGCCTCACCAAATCTCAATGTTCATACCAAAGCTACGAAGTTTAACCTAGTCTTTCAACTTAATCATCTTCACCAATCTAAATCTACAGCTAACAACCTAAACAGCGCTTGCAATGGATCAGATGAGAAAAAGAAAACCTGGATAGTGATGCTATTGAAGATCCACGGATGAAGGAGCTTGAGCGTCTGACGAGAGTCTTGAGGAAGATCTGGAAAAGAAGAAGCTCGCTGAAGAAAATAGGCGATGGCGTTCTTGGATCGAGGACGTGCTTTTGAAGATCGTTGATTGAGTCCGAAGAAGTTGATGACGACGTTGTGTTCCTGGCGATTTAGCGATGAAGATGAACGAAGATTGACGAAGATCTGGCAATTCTGGAGAGGAGGCGATGAATACCGATGAAGTTCTTGGCACGAAACCTTGAATGTTAATGGATGACGAACGAGAACGGATGAATCTTGTGTGAATCGCTGGCGAAAATGAAGATTCCGGCGAAAGTAGCTTTTCCGGCGAGGGATGGATGAAGATGGACGAAGAAGGTTGATGATGGTCGGATGAATTTTCTGGGAAATTCCAGTTTCCGGCGAGCTCAGCGATTTCCGGCGACAGTTTGGCAGTTACCGGCGAGAAGTTACGGTGGAGGACGGTGTCTCCGGTGACGTTTGCATGGCCGGCGGTGGGAATCCGTTGGTGGGACGCGTGGCGCTCGCATGCAATGAGTGGTGGCGGTGAGTGTTCAGGGCGTGACAAGTGGCGCTGAGGGAGGATTAGGGGGAGCCACGTGTGGTCAGAGAGGAGATAGTGGAGTGTGTGTTGTCAGTGAATGGATGAAGTGGCCAAAAATGGGATACACGCGTGGCATTGTATTTATAGGACATGTGGCGGCAAAAATGGACCCTCTGACTGGGCTTTAGACTTGGATACTGGCCCACTGGATTCTGATTAAGGATAAACATGATTATCTGGACTAAACTCAAAGATTAACTCTAAAAACAAAACAAAATTAGAACTGAAAAAAAAACCTAATTAATCCTAAAACGAAAGTTAATAAAAACCTAATTAAAATCTTTTATTAACCCTAATTAATCCTAAAACGAAAATTAATAATAAAATCCTAATTAACCTATTAAAAAAAACAGAGAAAATTATTTAATATCTAAAAAACTATTTTAAAAAAAAAATCTAATTAAATCTTAAAAATCAAATAAAATCTAAAACATTTAATATCTATTTTAAAACCTAAAGTTTTAAAAAACAATTACAATCTAATAAAATCTAAAAAACATGAATATCTATTTTAAAAATCTACTCTTATTTAAGAAAAATAATATCTAGTTATATCTATTTAAAAAAAGTTCTATTAAAAGGAAAGTAATAAAAAAAAATTTTTTTAAAAACTATTAAATCTCTAAAAAAGGAATATTTTTTTAAAAATCTAAAAACTATTAAGAAAATATCTATTAAAATCTATTAAACTTTAGAAATATCTATTTAAAAAAATCTAGAAAAATCTACTTAAATCTAAGGAAAATATCTAAAAATCTATTAAATTCTATTAAACTCTATTAAAAAAATTCTAGAAAAATCTATTTAAATGCATTAAAAATCTAGAAAAATAAAAGAAAAATCCTAAAAATGCCAGAAAGCCGATTAAATCGGTTGGAGAACAATTGCGCAACCATAGCGAAACCCGGGTACCGAGATGGCCTGGAAACACAGGGAACGAGCACCAATCCTTAAAATACGCTCATTCAAACCGGCCTGAAACGCCAGGGGCTGTAATCCCGATAAAATCCATCTAACTGAGAAAAATGTGATGCATGCAGCATGCGAATGCGAATGCAAAATGCGTCGAAACATAAACCAGATATGGGGACCGGTTGGTCAAATTTTGGGGTGCAACACCTGCCATTCAAATTTTAAAAGGGAAGCAGTTAATATACCTGTTTAATCATGATCTTGGGCCGAATTAGTTCAGGACATGGGATCTCGTCATCAGAGAGACACGTTGAATTTTTCAGTACCGCGGTCAGCTCTGTTTTGCCGTAATTGAATTTCTCTGCTTTTTGTTGTTTTACCTCATTCAAGGCCCATACTAATGCTGTCATCAGAAAAATATCATATGGCGCACTTTCGGGTTCACAAAAGGCAAAACGGTCATTTGTTCACATTCGGCTGTCCAGTTGAATTTTGAGCTGTAATCGGAAATTTTGAGTTGTTTGATATGGTTGGGAGGTTTTAATCGGAAATGGCGTCGGAAGCGAAGTTAGCCGGATAGATTGAAAGTTAAGAATTACTAAAAAATTGGAGTTTCGTTTCATTTGTGCGTTTAAAATTAATCGTATTGCATAGCACCGTCATTTTACTTTAATTTAATTTCATTTAATCCTATTATTATTTTCATTTCATTTAAAATATAACTCATCTCATTTTAAGTTTCTTTCATTTTAAAATAATTTATCTCATTTTAAATTCTATTGCATTTCATATTGAATAACTTCCTTTTTTTTTAAAAATATAAATAATAATTTGTTCACACGTTTTAGATTAACTTATCTTCAGCATTGTTTTGTTCTATATTTAAAAATAATAATAAAAAAAAGAGAGCATATACAGTAGTTATCGCTTTATACTTGCACAATAAAAATCTTAATAATAATGTTTCATAAAATGAAGAGTTTATTAATTCTTTACACAAAAATAATAAAACACGAAATTACAAAGGATAAATTCACAATTTTTACAAAAAATACAATTTCTAAAAGAATTCTTAAGTCTTCCGATTATCTTTCGACTATCCGAACTTCCGACCGACGCTCCGAACCTGCAAATGAAATAAACAAGCAGGGTTAATTGGTTAGTCAACACCCTCAGAACGGTGTCATCACCGGGTGTCCGTTCTCGGCCAATGGCCTATCCGGCAACAGCCTGTTCTTATCGAAAGCTACCGAAAAGATGAAGAGGAAAAGTTTTATTTCAAGATAAGTTGTGAGCAGAAGAGTTTATTCGAAAGTCCTTTTTTGAAGAAAGTGATTTTTGCCGGAGACGGTTTGCTCAAAAGATTGAACCGTAACTCCAATTCTCCGAGAAAAATCAAATTCAACATCAAAATAGTTCAAGCAAATAAACTCAATTCAATCCAAAAACCAGTTCAGAATCCAACGGAGGAAAACCAGTTCAGAAAATGGTTCAGACCACCAGTTCTTCAAATCAGTAAACTGGATTGGACCAATTTAGGAAGTCCAATCAAATGGGGCGAACCGTCAGCGTAACACATCAGCCAAACCAATAAATCTGTAGCAACAATTTTTCCGAAGAAAAATCCAACAAATTCACCCAACGGGCTCAAATAAGTCAAAAGCTGCAAGCCAAGACAAAACGTTTCAGCAATTAAATCTGAAACAAATTCAAGCCAAGTTTAGTCAAAATGGCAGCGATAACTTCTCCCAGAATAACAGCAAATAACATAACGAAGTTGTATCCATCTCGCCATCATTTTAGCAAACGCAAAGCCGACCCATAAAAGAAATCACAGACATATAAATATCACCATAAAGGGTTTTAAAACCCTAACTCAAAAAAACAAAAAAGTTAAGCACCAACCGAGAAACGGCGTCGTGGCTCAGGGAGGGAAGATCAAAGGGATCTTCATTCAGCATCATCGCCGGATTCTCAGAGAGACATTCGGAAGTCTCATCGTCATCGAACCGTGAAGAAGAAGGAAAGGATCGTTTTGAAGCAAACAGAAGCGCGCGTCGGAACCACGAGCTCCTCGCCTGCACCGTCGCCGAAAGACAACCGGCGGGCAACGTAGCCACTGGACTCAGAAGATTGACGGATCTTCATCACCGTCTGTAAGCTCTACCAAAGTTGTAAAAGCTTCATCGAGGTCGAGGCTCAGAGGCTCGGATTTCAGACCAGATCGTCACCATCACCATCATCATCGGCTACAAAGTAAGAAGAGGGAAGAAGTTCAAACCTTTGTCTCTGTCATCGGCGAAGACGTCTCCATCGGTAAGTATTGTGTTTCAACAACTCATTTTGGGTTTATTTTCAGGTAACACGGTGAGAGATAAAGAGTGAACCGCCAACATGCAAAGAAGAAGTTGAAGTTTCAGTCGTTAATGGATGACGGCGGCGCAAATGAAGAAGAAGAGTGAGGAGGCTTGGAAGCCTTAGATAATGAAAGGGCAACCAACGGAAATGCCCTTTTGTCTGACCTTTTGTGTTTTATTTTATGTTATTATATTATTTAGTAATCACCACGTTACTGTTTCTATAATGGTGAATCAGTAAGGATAAAAGAAAGAAAACGTTTTGTTTGGGATTAACTAATCATTTTTGTATTAAGTTAAAATATTTTATGGAAAAGTTCTACAACTAACGTTAGGCATTTGTTTAGATGGTAAAATTAATGGCTTTTTTTAAAAAAGTAGAACAAGTTGTTTTTCATCCAAATAATTTTCTTTAATTTAAATTAAAACATTATTTCTTTATTAAAACAGTAAAGTTAAAACTCTCTTTTTATTAAAACTAAAACTAAAACTTTTTAAAAAAAAAAATTAATATTTGAATATTTTTTTAAAAATTAAGACTAAAATATTTTTCAAATTAAAAATAAGACCCTTTTTGAAAATTTGACAATTAAACTCTTTTTTCTTATGTATTAAAAAACCCTCTTTTAAATTTAAAACAAAAAATTCTTTCTTATTAAGACTAAATCTTTTTTAATTAATTAAGACAAAAATCATTTTTTTTTCAAAGTTAAAACCGAAATCTTTTTTAAAAAAATAAAACAATATCAAATTAGCAGCTTTCTCTTCACTATCTCATTATCCGCTTTATTTCTGTCTAATCCTATTAACATTCTCCGATTTTTTTTAGCTAATTGAGTTTAACTTCATTTATCATCAGTTAAATATTTCATTATCATATTTGTATTTTGTTCCATGGATGTAATTTACGCGAGGCCATGGTCGCGATTTTATTTTATCTTTCTTTTTTGGGGATTTGTAATTTACGCGAGTGATCGTCGCGATGCTTTCTTTTACCGCTTTCTTTATTTTTCCGCACTTTAATTCTGTCAAATAGTAATTTGCCGTATTTTACATGTTTTTACCGTTAGAATCCCTCCGAAGGAATTAGGTCTAGCCGTTTGACCGTCGAGTCAATAACCCTAATTTTTGACCGTTTCAAAAACCCTAATAGCCTAGGTGTCCCGCCGTGGACGAAAATGCCCTTTACCCTAGCATTAGGTCAAAGAGTCGTCGTACTCTGTTTAGGGTTTTCCGCCGTGGAATCCCTAATTTTAACCATAATTTCAATTAACAAATTCAACGTAGAAATAGGAGTTTCAAGACTCCACGTAAGCGTGTCCTTATGATACGTTTATTCCCCGTGAAACCTTGGCCATAGTCAAAAGTTTCTAACATCCCTTTCGAGGGGAACTACGATTACTCTGATTCCATTCCCGTCAGAATACGTAGGCACAAGATGCGACGTCTTGCCGAGTAAACTTAGGACTAACCCTTAGGTTTTTTAGGTCACTTTATCCCTTAGCTCAATATATATATATTAAAGTAGATAATAAAAATAAAAAGCATACAATAAGCAAAAGGTTCTTGTAGAGTACTACAGAAGTTTAGGGTGCTAGTACCTTCCCTAAGCTTAACCAACCCCTTACCTAGGCCTCTCCCCGCATTGTGTTTACGATGCAAAAATAGGTTTTTCCTCTTTTGACCTTTTCCTTCGGATAAATCAAAGAGCGGTTGTGAATTAAAAAATTGTGATTCAAATTAATTAATAATTTGATATCCTATTTCCACCGCAACACATGGCCCTTAAGATTAAGGAGGAAGTGCAAAAGCAGCTTGATGCCGGATTCTTGGCAGTATCGAAATACCCTCAATGGGTCGCCAACATTGTACCTATGCCTAAAAAAGGTGGTAAAGTGCGGATGTGCGTTGACTACAGAGACCTAAATAGAGCCAACCCAAAAGATGACTTTCCGCTGCCGCATGTTGATATGTTAGTGGATAATACGGCTCAATTCTCTGTGTTCTCTTTCATGGATGGTTTCTCCGGATACAACCAGATTAAAATGGCTCCAGAGGATATGGAGAAGACTACCTTCATTACCCCTTGGGGAACCTTCTGCTATAAGGTTATGCCATTTGGTCTAAAGAATGCTGGTGCGACATATCAACGAGCAATAGTGACTCTCTTTCATGATATAATTCATAAAGAGATTGAAGTTTACATCGACGATATGATTGCAAAATCCCAAACTGAAGAGGAGCATCTCATCCACGTGGAAAATTTGTTTACAAGGCTAAGAAAGTTCAAGCTAAGGCTCAATCCAAATAAATGTACCTTTGGGGTAAGATCTGGTAAGTTACTAGGTTTTATCATGAGCCAAAAAGGAATTGAAGTCGATCCTGACAAAGTAAAAGCTATCCAAGATATGTCAACTCCAAGAATAGAGAAGGAGGTTCATGGTTTCTTAGGGAGATTAAACTACATTGCCAGATTCATATCTCACCTAACAGCCACCTGTGAGCCAATATTCAAGTTGCTTCGCAAAGATCAGGCAATTGTGTGGAATGACAATTACCAAAAAGCATTTGAGAAAATAAAGGAATATTTGCAAGAGCCACCGATCTTGATGCCTCCCGTGCCAGGAAGAGCTCTCATCATGTACTTGACCGTTCTAGAAGGATCAATGGGATGTGTGTTGGGGCAGCATGACGAAACGGGTAGAAAGGAGCACGCTATCTATTATTTAAGCAAAAAGTTTACCGACTGTGAAACGAGATACTCAATGTTGGAAAAGACATGTTGTGCGCTTGCATGGGCTGCCAAACGCTTAAGGCAATATATGTTGACCCATACCACATTGTTGATTTCAAATATGGATCAAGTCAAGTACATCTTCGAAAAGCCTACTCTCACCGGACGAGTAGCCCGTTGGAAAATGGTACTGACAGAATACGACATCCAGTACGTCTCACAAAAAGCTATCAAAGGGAGTGTGTTGTCGGAATATCTTGCCCACCAACCTATGGAAGATTACCAGCCCATGCGTTTTGACTTCCCTGATGAAGACATCATGTTTTTCAGAGACTATGAAACATTAGGCCCAGACGAAGGACCCGAACTAGGATCGCGATGGACGCTCGTGTTCAATGGTGCTGCAAATGCTCAAGGCAATGGAATAGGGCCAATCATCACATCCCCTATTGGTTTCCATATCCCATTCACCGCAAGGTTATGTTTCGAATGCACCAACAATATGGCTGAATATGAAGCATGTATCTTCGGAATTGAAGCCGCCATTGATCACAGAATCAAGATTTTAAAAGTGTATGGGGACTCGGCTCTAGTCATCTGTCAAGTCAGAGGCGACTGAGAAACACGTGACAGCAAACTAGTCCCATATCGAGATCACGTCTTAAAGTTAATCCCATACTTTGATGAGATTACTTTCAATCACATTCCTAGAGAAAACAATCAATTGGCAGACACTTTTGCCATGTTGTCGTCCATGTTGAAAGTCAAATGGAAAAATGAGGCACCCGCTATCCGCATTGAATATCTTGATGAGCCTGTCCACTGTCTGGAAGCAGAGTTAATAACTGATGATCAACATTGGTTCCATGATATCAAAAGGTATCTAGAAAGGCAAGAGTATCCAGAAAACGTTTCCATCACAGATAAGAAGTATTTAAGAAGGCTTTTGTCCAAATTCTTCTTAAGCGGAGATGTGCTTTACAAGCGAAACTATGACTCAGTCTTGCTCAGATGCGTGGATAGACACGAAGCCGATCGAATCATAAACAAAATCCATGAAGGCTCTTTTGGTACACATGCCAGTGGACACACGATGGTTAAGAAGATTTTGACGGCTGGTTATTATTGGTTGACGATGGAAACTGTTTGCTATCGTCACGTGCAAACATGCCACAAATGTCAAATCTATGCAGATAAGATACATGTGCCGCCAGTTCCTCTAAATGTCTTGACATCGCCTTGGCCCTTCTCCATGTGGGGCATAAATATGATTAGACGCATCGAGCCAACTGCTTCAAACGGTCATCGTTTCATCTTAGTGACCATTGACTACTTCACTAAATGGGTGGAAGTCGCGTCTTATGCCAATGTCACCAAACAAGTGGTCACTCGCTTTATCAAGAAAGAAATCATTTGTCGTTATGGGGTCCTAAATAAAATCATCATGGAAAATGGTTCAAACCTCAATAACAAGATGATGAAGGAATTGTGTGAAAGTTTCAAGATCAAACATCACATAATCACCATATCGCTCGAAGATGAATGGCGCTGTTGAGGCAGCAAACAAAAACATCAAGAAGATTGTTCAGAAAATGGTGAAAACATACAAAGATTGGCACGGAATGCTACCATTTGCTTTGAATGGCTACCGCACTTCAGTGCACACTTCCACCGAGGAAACTCCATTTTCTCTTGTATACGACATGGATGCGGTACTCCTCGTCGAAGTAGAAATTCCTTCCTTGAGAATTTGACCGATGTCAAGCTTGATGAAGCAGAATGGGTGCAGGCGAGATTTGATCAACTTAATCTCATTGATGAAAAGCGCATGACAGCCATCTGTCATGGCCAACTTTACCAAAAGCGGTTGAAAAGGGCGTTTGACAAGAAAGTTCGCCCCTGAGATTTCGAAGTAGGAGACTTGGTATTGAGAAAGATTCTGCCAATCCATACAGACCCAAGGGGAAAATGGACACCTAACTATGAGGGTCCATATGTTGCGAAGAAGGTTTTCTCTGGAGGAGCCTTGATATTATCCAACATGGACGATGAAGATCTGTCATCCCCTATAAACGCAGACGCAGTCAAAAAATACTACGCTTGAAAGCAAACCCGGTGGACAACAAAAAGAAACGTCCAGGCAAAAATTAGGGTTAAAATAAAAAAAATATTACCCGATAAGTTGAAAACCCTTAGGGGAAACTTAGGCAAGAGAAAGGGTATCCCGGTAGGCTGAAACCCGAAAGGGAGGTCTAGGCAAAAGTTAGGGATCTTAAAAGAGAAAAACTGCAATCTGCGAAGAGTCTGTGAGCTCCTCACCAGAATAAAGAGAGCTACACACGGGAAAGATCAATCCAACCACCTTCCTGAGAAGCTTCAAGTCCATAGAGATCATAACAGAATTGAAACTCAATGGAAATCCGATCTTTATTTTCTCATTGCCATTGTACTTTTTTGTCATATTTTTGCAATTACCTCTTTTGGGAATCGTATCCTTATGTAAAATTACCCATTTATGGGCCACTTTATCAGCAATAAAATCTTTCTCACCAATTTATGCTTCACTTTTTTTACTTTTTATGTTTGTTTGCAATAGTGGAATTTTCATTCTTAATAAATATTGCATTGAGAATTATGGGATGACAATAATAAAAAAAGAAAGCATAAAATTGCTCTCCAATCAAGGTGTATAAAGGATAAACGCAATCTCTAATAGGCGCACATGTACACGAAGCATCGCCTGATCATAAAGTTCATTGAAATTCAACCAAGTCAGGGGCAACCCAAATGACCAGCACAACTTGTCTGATAAAACTATCTGGAGATGATTCAAATTTCTTCAGAGGATGTTGGGAAGTCAAACTTGGCACCCAAAACAAAAACCCAATCACTTGGCATAAATCATCACCCCTAACCTCCATGTCCTTACATTTTTGCATACATACTGCATCATTACATGTGCTTAGCCAGTCCTCCTCGAAGATGTGAGTTCTTATGAAAGTCATGTCCGGATTCTGACATGGTACTTAACCCCTCAATTCACTGACCTTTCGTAAGTCTTTTCAAGCCTATTGCATGAGATATTCTCTCACCTTACCTTTCGTAAGGTATTTCATTGTCTTTCGCGTGAAATCTTCCATTCGCTTTCCTTTTGTAAGCGTTTCTTCGTTGTCTTTTACACACGACAAAAATTTGTTTTGGGTATCTTCAATCAATTTGGATGCTTGATGCCTATGTGGCCAAGAACTGAATGGTCACCATACTTAAAGAATGTCATCTCCGTTGTTGTGCCTCTGAGGTCAAATGATGTTCTAATACCCTATACAAGTTTCCTCTACCTTTTGCAAGGGGATGGTTATTGCCCTCAACTTACGTTTTGTGAGTCTTTCCGTGTCTCTTTCACGAAGTATCTCCACCTTGCCTTTCGCAACATATTCAACTTACCTTTAGTAAAAACTATTGTGCCTTTTGTACAGGTTCTTTTCAGCTTACCTTTTGTAAGTATCCTCTCTACCTTTTGTAGAAGGAATTTTTCTCCTAACCTTTTGTTCAGGAGTCTGTTCTGCTTTTTGCAGAAGAAAGTATGATCGTCCTCTCCTAAGGGAGTCTCCTATCTACCTTTTGTAGAAGGAATTATCTCCAAATCATTTGTTCTGGAATCCTCTCTACCTTTTGTAGAAGGAACTTCTTCTCATAACCTTTTGTTCTGGAGTCCTTTCTGCCATTACAGAAGGAAATACGATCATATCCTCCCAAGGGAGTCTCCTTTATATAATGTAGAAGGATTTACCATGTCTTCAGACCTTTTGTTTTGGAGTCCTCTCTGCCTTTTATAGAAGGAAATTTATCTTCAAACCTTTTGTTTTAGAGTCCTCTCTGCCTTTTGTAGAAGGAATTTTATCTTCAAATCTTTTGTTTTGGAGTCCTCTCTGCCTTTTGTAGAAGGAATTTTTTTCTTCAAACCTTTTGTTTTGGAGTCCTCTCTGCCTTTTGTAGAAGGAATTTTGTCTTCAAACCTTTTGTTTTGGAGTCCTCTCTGCCTTTTGTAGAAGGAATTTTTTTCTCCTAACCTTTTGTTCAGGAGTCCTCTCTGCATTTTGTAGAAGGAATATTTTTCTCCTAACCTTTTGTTTAGGAGTCCTCTTTACCTTTTGTAGAAGGAAACATTTTCTGCAAACCTTTTGTTTAGGAGTCCTCCTTGCGTTTTATGAGAGGAAAACCAATGTTTACTCTAGAGTCCTCTCTACCTTTCGTAGAAGGAATATCTCACATTTCTATATCTCTTGAGTCCTTTCTATCTTTTGTAGAAGGAATATCTCTTGGCCAATTATGATTCCCTATTATGAGGTGTCTCCCATTCTGGCTGGCAAAGCACTCATGTTCATTCTGTATTACATCTCAAGCATATCATCATATCCCCCTCAACCCTTCCTCACTAACACACACCCTCTTCAAGCCATCTCGTTGGCTGTCTACTTTCATCCCACACCTCTCCAGTTGAAAATCCCGGGTATTCTAGTATTTAATTCTCTTCTACCATGAATGTTCAAGCACCTTTATCCTCCAGACATTCAGGCCCAAGAGGATTAAATAGGGGCAGTTGTCACACCCTCATTTTCACCTTTAGCCTTTTATACCCTACATTTCGTCATATCATACATCGTTCTATTGCATATCGAGCATGTGGGTTCACAAGGTAAGGATTGGGTCGATTCTTGGTTTTCCATTCCAAATAAGATAATTTTCCTATCATTGGACTACGTGGAGGAAAAGATACATCATCAAAGATACTCCATTGGGTCAAGTATGAATCCAATTTGAGGTGGTCGCCTAAAGATCAAGAACAATGCAATTTAGGATCCCCGATTAGGGTTTCTGATCAGGAAAAGTCAATTGTAGTTTGACTTTTGATTAAAAAGGTGTTCCAATGATGGAATCATGGTCTCTGAATCTCATATGACTTAATGAAGTCACTCAAGAAGTTTTAAGACTTCAGGAGACCCAGAACAACAACAGTTGATCCGATAGTTATCGATCGATCGCTTCATTGACCAAAAAGTCAACTCTTCAACCATAAGGAATTTGACCTCAAGGTGTGAAGCAAAAATGTTCCTAATAACATATTACACCTACCCATGAAGTTTCATGACCATTGGATCAAGGATTGAGGAGTAATCGGAAAAGTCGAGAATTAGGATTTTGAAAGGGGCAAGACCATAACTTCCTAACCACACATCCAATTGAGGTGGTTCAAAGCTTGTTGGAAAGTACTTTACAAGTCCTACAGAAGTCTTACAGTGGTCCATGTGCAAAAAATGCATAGATTTGGAGTTATGGTCAAAATCATCACAAGAGGGAGAAAACACTTAGAAAAATTCTAAGTTTTTGGTCTTGTTAGGCATGTTTTCAGCCAACTTTGAAGGGATTTTTTGACCTAGTTCCACTTGGAATCTGAAGATTATGTAAACATGAAAGTTTCATAGCTCCATGAGGGATTTCCAGAAAGTACTAGAACTCCTCTGTAACCCTTGTGAGTTGAGAGTTATGAATCCAGCAAGTTGGGGTTTCAACACTTGAATGCACCATTTCAACTTTTTCACAAATTCACTTTTCAGCCAATTGAATCATTTTCAACCATTGGATCATATCTTGATCTGATAATTAGAGAGGTTGATGGTTTAAAATGCAGAAGAAAGAAGGATTTGGTAGGCATTGCAAGTTGGCCAAGCAAGTGACATTATTTTAATAAGAAAATCAATAAGAAAGAGAAACTTTTGTGAAGAGAAGCTTGCAGCTGCAGTCCCCTACACACTAGCCTCACTTCAGTCACTTCATATCCTTCATTTCACTTAAGTTTTGCCTTTCATTGAGCCAAGGAACTGATATGCACAACTTCCACATAATCTTGGATGGATTTTCTTCCAAAACTTCCCTCTAAAGGCAAAAAAAACCAAATATGCCCCAAACTCTTCTCTTAGCCTATAAATAGAGGATTCATTCCATTGTATTCTACACACCAGAGCTATAAAAAACATCACAAATACATAGCTCTCTTTCATTCTCCCTTTGCTTGAAAGTGAAGAAATCTCACAAAACCACCATTTTCACCACTTTGCATTTTTCACACCAGTTCTTGTTCTTAATCCAAAAACACTTCAAAGACCATATACACACCCTTAAAATGTCCATTTGAAGCTCTTCCCATCATTACTTTCTCCAAAAAAACCTTGAATCAAAAAGTCAACTGTCCACCCATCATAGTTTGACTTTTATGCATATTGTGAGCCAAATCACTACCTAGATCCATTCCCACCACTTTATCACTCAAAACACCTCATGCTCATGATATTCTAGCTATCCATAATCACAAACACAAGTTGGAAGCTTGCTTTCTCAAACTATTCTCAAGAGTCATTTGTTGCTTAAAAAGGAAGAAAGCTCAAGGGAGGAGGGAATACATTGCTCTTGCTGCTAGCTTGCTCAAGGAAGTCTACAAGAGGTATATCCTTATAAACTCATCCATTAAATATACATGATCATGTGTTGATTGTTTGTGAGTTCAGTTTATATATTACCATGTTGAAATAGTTTGTTAGTTATGTTGTCAAAGTATGTAAGAAACCAACACCATATGCATTAGTTGTAAGACTGTCATTGGAGTTCTTTGCTTAAGGATTGTCTTTGAGATTTGATGGTTTAAGACTTGTTGTTGGAAGTTGTGTTGGAGTTGTCCATTCATGTTTAAGAGGCTTAAATGGATAGGTGAGTGTATGTCTGTTCTTATAATTCTTCCTTGTATAGAAGCTGCTGCTAGAGTTTTTGAATCTGACAGTTCATATGCTTTGAGTCTATGGACTTTTTGTTTGATTACTTTATCCCTAACATGATCCTGCTTCAGTTCTAGTTTAGTATCCTCAGTTTGTAACTTTAGGTTTTGAATTTTTAGGTTGGTAGATATGTTAGACTTTGACATTGTGTAGGGTAACTTTGTTATAGGTAACTGATCTTAGGGGCTGAGTTTGTCAACTCATTGTTGCCAAGTTTAGTATCACATTTTTAGGGGCTGGTTTTAATTTGTTGGTTTGTTGATGTAGGTGTTGCACCCCAAAATTTGCCCTCACAATACAAGACTTTGTGTTCCAAGAAGGTTCACAAGGTTCACAAAATTCACAATTGGTCAGAAGAGTTGACAATTCCCTCAGACAATGCACCTCCTAAGCAGTGCATCCAAAACTAGGGTTTTGACTTTAATCAGGCTAAATGGACTTCCAAGACTTCAGATTTGGTCCCAGGGGCATTTGGTCATTTTCACGCTGACTCTGCCATTTCTCGAAGAGGGATCGTCACTAGGTCTTGAGGCAATGTTAACATTATTTTTGAGGCATTTATTTGATATGTGGTTTGCTTATATCAAGGCGTCGGTGTAGTTTGATTGGTATCAGGAAACCTTGTCAGAAATACAACTGGATTTGGGTTGTTCATAGCTCGTGGTCTATTTTAAGTCACTCCTAAACAATTTTGTTTCTGTTAATTACGAGTGATTTAATTTGGAATATTTGGTTGTACTGAAGCGCCAAAATGTGATTCGAGCGTTTGCAGGATTCTTGTTCATGGATTTTGTTAAAAGTTATTTGATCAGTGGAAATTAATTGAATATTTAATGTTAAGTCGGGCTGCTCTAAACACAGGCAAATTGTTACTTAAGAATGGATTGTTGTGGTTTTGGCGCATGTCTGCGGTTGGCCCAGAAAAACAATGGGATAATATTAATAAGGGATGTTGCTAGTTGAGGTTCAATCCCATGTTTGGCTGTTGTTTTCATCGAAGTCATGTGAGATACCCATATTTATTTACAAGTCCAATTCGTGGTTTGAGTGCTCACTGGTTATTATAAAGAAAACATGCTATATGTTGAACGAGAGGTTAATACCTCTGTTGGATACTTATTATTCAAATAACCGGCAACATTCATGGTTTGATTCTATTTCATTTAATATAAAAGGGCGGTACATTTCAAATATGCACAAAGTACTGATTTTATTTATTCAATATAGGGGATGGTGCATTAAAATATACAAACTCAGTTTAAGCCATAATTCCAAACATGAACATTACAAAAATAACCAACAAGTTTACACAAGTTACAAAGCCCTGTTTACATATTAAAATCAGCCAAGAATATCAAACTGAAGCTGTTGTCCCAAGATCTTGAACAGAGGGCTTGACAGGGCTGAATTTGAGAGGAGTTTATTTGAGAAGCTAGCAGTGTTCCCGCAGATATCTGTTGGTGTCGAGAACGCGCTTTCGGCAGCCAAGCACGACGCTCCGATGGTTACTCATTTTTCACAGCAAATATCATCCTCCAAATACTCATAAAACTGATCAGCGGAGTTACGGTAACCAGATGGCGCAACCTACATCACGATACGCACTAAATTATCATGTAATTCAGAACATAGAGAAGGAAGAGCCGCTGGGCTACTCTCAAAAACTTACGAGAGTTTCTCGGTCATCCTGTTCGCGGCAAGTACGAGTTTCCAATACATCACGCTGAAGCCAACGCTTCACCAGCGCCATTCCAACCTGTTAAAGTAAGAAAAACAGCCAGCAATGAGAATACCGTTGAGAGACATGAGTCAAAGCAAATAACAAAATGAATGAATTAAAATTCAGCCCTCAGTTTAGCTCATCATCGGGCGTGAAACTCGAGCGGCTGGAAGGGCAACGGCCGAAGCCTGTTACCAACGCCCTACCGAACACCGAGGATAGCAGAATTGCAAGCATACAATAATTTGGGACAAATTCTCAACATTCTTCGAAGCCGCCAGCCACATTCAAGGGGGCAACCACGTTCAGATTTTCAGTTCAGACCCAGAGTCATCATCACTGAAGCTTTCGGTAAAATCCAGACATAACCAAAGGCAAATAGCAGCCATATCGTTTTCTCGACGGTTCAGACTAAAATGTCTTCATCACCGCGTCAAACCTTTCTCGGCGGCACTGATCCGACAATACCCGAATCACCAGTTCTCTCTGAAAGAAGAAGAAGAAAAGTTAGTGTATGATAAAAATAGAAATCAGCTCCTCAGCAAATAATCCAAACTGGATCAGAAACCGAATCCGAATTGCAGTTAAACCAGATGTCTAAACCAAAAAGGCATCAAGAAGAAAACAGTTCGAAATCCCTGAATAGGAAAGAACCAAGTATCCACATCTGAAAAACCAAATCAATCCAGTTATCAAACAAATCAAATAAAAATCCAGAGAAATCCGAGCAAATCCATATCCGAAAAAGAGTCAAACAATATCCAATCAAGGCAAGTTCGAAAAAGGAAATTTCAACCAAATCAAAAAGATATGTTCTGAAAACCCAGCGAAATCAAATAACATCAGGAAGTGAATCAAAATAAGAAAGTCTCAATCAGGATAAAATCAAGCGAATCACTCAGTAACAAAATCTGCGGAACTAAGGGCCTGAAGAGGATCCAATCAAATCTGCAAATCAAATGCGAATCAGAAAACATAACGTAAATATCCAAGCCCAAAGAAAGAGGAGTATAAAACAAATCTCATCAGAAGAAAAAGGGGGCCGAAAAAAAAGAGATCATGAAACCCTAATACGAAGAACAGACAACCGCAAATAAGAACAAAAGGAACAAGCTCACCAGACGGAGAGATCCTAGCAGAAGGGACGGCGAATCACCCTTTTGTCTCAAACAGTCATCATCGGAACCAAGCTAACCGCGAAATCGGACAAACCAAGACCACCATTACCGTCAAAGAATCAACGGCGGGCCATCCATGTTCGAGGCCTCAGAGCACTTCATCATCGGCCGTTAACTCACCCCAAAAGCCTCAATCACGGATTCCGCAAGAGCTCAGTAAGTCATCGAATATAAGTCATTATATGGACATTGATTCTTGATGTAGTTCTTTATTTTTTCAGCACATTATGAGACAGAGGAAAGAAAACGAAAGAGAATGAGGAACAGAGAGTAGCGCCGCCGACCGTATGAAGACAGGGAACATAAAAACCCTAATTAGTGTTAAGAACTTTGGGACATCAGACCGGGTTGGGTCCGGATGTAGCTACCGGCCCAGCCCTTTTATTTTATGTTTTATTGTTTTTTATTATTATAATTATTATTATTATTTTTAAGAATTTGTTAAAACTCTTTTCTAACTAATATTAAAACTTGTTTTTTTTAAATAATAATAAAGCTCTTTATTAATAACAAAAACCTGATTTTTAAACCTTTTTTATGAAAAACTTAAACATTTTTAAATATTAACTACAACCTTTTTTTTAAGTAATAAACAAAAACCTTTTTTTTAAAATAAACAAACTAACATGTTTTTAGTAATAAAATTAAAACTCTTTCTTTAAAATAAAATATAAAATTTTTCTTTTTAGATTAAAAATTAAAATTGTTTTCAAAATTAAAATTAAATCTTTTTTTTAATAATATTAAATCACTCTTTTGCAAATTTAAATCAGGACTTTTTCTTTAAATCAAAAACAAAAATTTCAAAATTTACATCTTTTCCTTCATTGTCTCATAATGCATTTGATTGCCGCCTAACTCTGCCCGCTAACGTTATTTGTTCGTTTTGCAGCTTATTACGTTTACCGTTATTTATTTTATCTTATTTTTTAACTCAAATTTCATTATCATATTGTATCTGTTTCCCGGTTGTAATTTTTCGAGACAATTGTCACATTACACACTCTGAAGGAATTAGGTCTAGCATTTGACCGCCGTGTCAATAGTCCTCACCTTCAATCCTTACAACTTTTACAAACCCTAATTTTCACAAATGCCTCGCCGCAGGCAAAATTAAAATTTTACCCCTAGCATTAGGTCAAAGAGCCGCCGCGCTCATTTTAGGGTTTCCCGCCGCGGAATCCCTAACCTAACCCTAATTACAACTTAACATTTCAACGTAGAGATTTGGAGTTCCTACACTCCACGTAAGCGTGTCCTTAAGATGCGTTTATTCCCCGTGAGACCTTGACCACAGTCAAGAAGTCTCTAACCTCCCTTTTGAGGGGAACTACGATTACTCTGATTCCACTCCCGTAAGGATACGTAGGCACAAGATGCGATGTCTTGCCGAGTAAACTTAGAATTAACCCCTTTTATTATTTATTATTGCTTATTTATATTTTATTTATCTTTGCTATTTAATTATTTTGCTTATTATTTTGTAATTGTTTCTTGGATGTAAAGTTGTTTAATTATTTAATTATTATTATGGTTAGTAATTAGGGAGTGTAATAACATGTATGTAATATTAAAATAAATTTAGATCATTTTAATATAAGATAATTAAATTAAACATTTCACACACGTAAGTCGATTTTAATCGCCGTCTCACTTCCTAAGGATATCCCTCAAGTTGCCTATGAATATTGGTTAAGTGGGGTGTATAAAGCAAGTCCCTCAAATAGAAAAATCATCAAAGTCCCTTATGGTTGCCTTTACGAATCGAGTCCCTTTCGAAAAATGATGATGGCCCCTTATATGTGCTTATTACATCCCACAATGGCCTTCAAAGTCAAATTGTCCCTCACATGTCCCTTAACATCCAAAGTAAGGACTACCTACTCCATTATAGTAGGGATAGTCTTACTAAGGAAAGGATAAAGAATAAGAAAGACCTTTAAACATTAGGGTAGGTTACTCCTAGGTGCTTGCTCACTTCACAACTGTTTCGCACTTAAACAAATTTTCAACAAGTTTTCAAACAAGTTCTTAACACATCCTTACATGGATTATTTATCAACTATTCTGAAAATTTTCTATTCACACACTACACTTTCAAAACAATTCAAAAGTGAGCTTAAGTACCTAAGAGCCCATGGATAACCATGGATGAAAAGGGTGCTAACACCTTCCCTTTTCATAACCTACCCCCCGGACCCAAAATATTCTCTAAGGTCTTTCCTGTTCTTTTATAACCTTTCCTTATGGATAAAATAAAAGTCGGTGGCGACTCTTGCTATCCGCAACATTGTTTAAAGTCAGTTCTCCCACCGTGTTACAGAACTGGCGACTCTGCTGGGGATCTATTTAAGAGGGGTACCCTTAGGAATTAAGATCACTTTAAGTTGTTTGCCTTGTTTGCTTTATTATTATATTGTTGGGGTGCTCTTATGTGTGAAAGGTCCTAACCCGGATCTAGTGTACCTTAGGTAAATGGCAATAGACCAAGGAAACTGTACGACGTATATCGATACGGTTGATCTGGTGGCCATAGTTAGTGCGACTTCTTGGTTGGTGCTTATATTCCTTAAGTCAAGTTGAGGACAATATTGAGGCTGCCATATGTTGTCAATGCACTAACTGACTTTTAGAACCCTAGTTAACTCATCTTGGCCTTTAGAAAGTAGTGAGGTAACCGGCTTTGGTGCAGACTGAAGTTGGTTGACACTCGATACTACGCTCATTGAGATCTTAAACTTGGAGGGTTTTGGTTGGCAAGTAAGTTGCCTTCTGAACAACCACCCTTGTGAAGGATCAATGATATTGAGATCCCTTAGAACCTGGTTACTTTTGTAGGACAGGATGAACCATCTAACTTCAGGGGAGGGTACTTGCCTTTGAACCTCATGCAAGCCTTTAAACCTAGGGCTATGGTGTGACTTGTTTGTGTGTGCCACATGTTTGTGATTGAGCATGACATCATGACATCATCATGCATCATAAGCATATCATTTTCCCTAACCATTTCAAGGACCAAAGGATTTATCTTTGTTCTTTGTTGCAGGTCATGGCTTCTGCTCGTAGAAACACCATCAGGATCAACTTTGTAGGGATACCTGCTAAGCTCAAGGAGTTGGTTTCCCTAGTGCCTGATCATTCCCAGTTCAACAAGAGACATGGTCACTTATTGGATCTAGTTACTTCAGGGTTCAGTGAAGACATGATGAGTGTGCTGTTTCAGTTCTTTGACCCTAAGCACCATTGCTTTACATTTCCTGATTATCAGCTGGTTCCAACCATGGAGGAGTTCTCTAAACTTCTGGGTATACCTGTTCTTGATCAGAAGCCATTCACAGGCTTAGAGAAGGAGCTTAAACCAGAAGTTATTGCTGCAGCTCTACATCTGAAGAAGTCTGACATTGTTCTAGAGACGAGAAGTGGAGTTAAAGGTATTCTTGCCAAGGTATTAGTGGATAAAGCTCAAATGTTCTTGAAGGCTATGAGCTACGATGCTTTTGAGGAGATCTTAGCCTTATTGATTTATGGCTTAGTGTTGTTCCCCAATCCTGATCAGTTCATAGACGTTCATGCCATCAACATATTCCTGAGTCACAATCCAGTGCCTACCTTACTTGGAGACATCCTACATTCTCTTCACACCCGTACTACAAGGGCAAGAGGAACTTTGATGTGCTGCATACCTTTACTTTCTAGGTGGTTTATTTCTCACCTTCCTCGCTCAGTAATGAAGAATGAGCAAGGGTTCAGATGGTCCAAGAGGATCATGTCACTTTCTCACTCAGACATCCATTGGTGCTCCAGATCTATGGAGAATGTCACCATCATTGACCGTTGTGGGGAGTTTCCTAATGTGCCACTTCTGGGCATAAGAGGAGGCATCACCTACAACCCATCTCTAGCTTTACGACAGTTTGGTTACGCCCGGAGCGATGGTCCACATGACATGTTGATTCAGGGCATCGTGTTTGACTACGACAACGATCTTCAGGGTTACCGTCAGAGATTCATCCGAGCTTGGGGAAAGGTAAACAGGATTGACAGCAAGACACTGGAGCCTAAGTACACCATTCCTATGGAGGCTTATCTCAGATGGGTACGATTTCGTGCTCAGACACTCATGATGCCATATCCTGCCATCCTACCAGTTACCATGGAACCTGTTGCTGAAGGAGACACAGCTTATACCATCCTTCACCCAGACATGCCTACTGATATGGAAGACTTGCAGAGATCATGGATCCAACTGAAAGAGCAAAGGGATGCTTTCGAGGCTCATTACAAAGCAAGCCAAGCAAGGATCCTAGAGCTAACAAAGCTACTTCATGAGGAACGAAACCTCAACTCATACCTCAACACAAAGAGGAAACGTCCATGGGAGACTTAAAACCCCATCTTTTGTACTTATTTCGTTTTCATTTTTTGTAAGCCTAAAAGGCAAAACAAGTTATTACTAATAAAAAGTTACTTTCTTGTTTGTTTAAGCAAATTTAAATCCTACGGTCCTTGAAAACATTGCATATGCATTCCCATATCATTGCATCACAGGTTTATAATTGTGCACAGGTTTCTCATCTCCTCGCTGTTTATTTCAGCAATGGCTCTTGAACAATCAGTTAAGGATCTCCAGGCACAGAATGCACAGTTCCAAGAGCTGATCCTGAACCTATCCAAAGGGCAGGATGAATTGAAGACACTGCTGGCCAAGAAGACTAAGAAGGCTAGAAGGTCTGCTGGGTTGCTCAACATGGGAAGAAGGTTCAAAGGTCCTGTCAAGACCAAGGAACATGTTGAAGACTATGAATCTGAAGAATCTGAGCAGGAGAGAGGCAGTCTCCACAACACTATGGGGGACTCTGATTCTGAGGCTAACTACTACCATGAGCCTAACGAAGACAAATTCAAGATGCTGGTGGATAGAATGGATGCTATGGAATTACAGAAATCATCTGGGCTGGATTTTGAGGATTTGAGCTTGATATCTGGGGTGGTCATACCCATTGGATTCAAAGTTCCTACATTTGTTGTCTATGATGGGGTCTCTTGTCCCAAATTGCATCTGAGGTCTTATGTCAGAAGAATTCAACCCCACACTGCTGATAAAAAGTTGTGGATCCATTTCTTTCAAGAAAGTTTATCTGGAGCTCAGCTAGAGTGGTATTATCAGTTGGAGAGTGTCAACATCAGAGATTGGAATGACCTTGCTGAAGCTTTCTACAAGCAGTATCAATACAATGCTGACTTAGCCCCCACTCGCATGCAGCTTCAAAGCATGTCTATGGGTGCCAAAGAAAGCTTTAAGGAGTATGCTCAGAAGTGGAGAGACTTAGCTGGAAGAGTTCAACCTCCTTTGACCGATAGGGAGTTGGTTGATATGTTCATGTGTACGCTGAATGGTCCGTTTTACAGTCATCTCATTGGAAGCTCATCATCTGGCTTCACTGAGTTGATCATGACAGGAGAGCGAGTAGAGAATGGTATCAAGAGTGGTAAGATCCAAGTGGGCACTTCTTCATCAGGTGCTGCAAAGAAGCCTCCCACTGGGAAGAAAGAATCTAATGCTGTGTATGGTCAGCCTGATCGTAACAGAAGGCATCAGTCTGTTAGTGCAGTTCATATTTCAAATCCAACTCCTGCAACAACAGAGCAGCCTCAAGGCAACCAACAGAGGGCTAGAAGACAGTTCACGAAGATCAACATGTCAATGGCTCAGGCATTGCAACACTTGTTGAAGGCTGAACTTATTACCCTGAGGGAGGCTCCTCAGAATCCCAATGTTACCTCTCCCAAGTACAATCACAATGCACGATGTGCATATCATTCAAACTGTCCAGGACATGATACTAATAACTGCTGGGTCTTGAAGAACAAAATTCAGGATATGATTGACGCTGGAGAAATTGAGTTTGATCCACCAGGTACTCCAAATGTGATTACAGCTCCAATGCCAAATCACGAGAAGACTGTCAACGCCATTGATGAAGATATTGATGAAGATCTGCATGTCTATTCAGTTATGGAGTTGAGCACACCATTGTCTGTTATCAAAAAGAGGTTAGTACAAGCTGGGATCTTTCCAGGTTGTCATGAAGATTGTCTATATTGTACCTATAAGCCGGATAGTTGCTTCATTTTGAGAGATGGGATTCAACGTCTCATGGATAAATATACTATAGTGTTTGAAAGAAGACCAGCATCTGTAGAAAGTATGGTGGATCATCTGACTCAGGGTAAGAAGATTGAAGAGGTTGACATGGTTGACAAAGTACCACTAAGAATCACTTCAAAGGGTCCCATTAAAATCACTCATCAGGGCCCAATCAAGATTACTGCTGAAGGTCCTGTGAAAGTTGTTGCTGAAGCCAGAGTAGCTCCTCTGATCATTACCACTCCTGGTCCTATTCCTTATACATCTGACAAAGTTGTGCCTTGGCACTATGGGTCTGATGTTCACATCCATGGTGTCAAGCAGGAGCCTTTACCTGATATGCCTGTTGACATTGATAATATTGCTGGATCTAGCAAGATCACTCGTAGTGGAAGAGTCTTCTCTCCTCCAGTTGCTTCTAAGAGTGCAGTTACTCCTGCTGTTACTTCCACCACTGATGCTCGGGGCAAGGGTCCTGTTATTGAGCCTGTATCTACTGATGTGCCAGCTGCTGATGACCTCTCTAAGCAGATGGAAGAAGTATTGAAAATCATTCGCAAGAGTGATTATGATATTGTTGATCAGCTGGGGCATACTCCCTCAAAGATTTCTATGCTCTCCCTGTTATTATGTTCTGAGGCTCATGCCAAGTCATTGATCAAGTTTCTAAAGATGGCTCATGTACCCAGTGCAATTTCTGTGGACCAGTTTGAGAATTGTGTTGCTCACCTGACCTATGACAACGGGTTAGGATTTTCTGATGCTGACTTGACCCCTGCCAAGAGGGATCATAACAGGGCCTTGCATATTTCAATTGAATGCAGGGGCACTACCCTGTCTCATGTGCTGATAGACAATGGTTCCTCTCTGAATGTGTTGCCTAAGGAAGTCCTGAACAAGCTGAGTCCTAAAGATACGGTATTGAAGCCCAGTAATATTGTGGTAAAGGCTTTTGATGGTTCTAGAAGAGTAGTGCATGGGGAAATTGATCTTCCAATCAAGGTTGGCTCTCAGGTGTTTACCGCTACATTCTATGTGATGGATATTCGTCCTTCGTACTCATGTCTGCTTGGTCGTCCCTGGATCCATGGGGCAGGTGCTGTGACCTCCACATTACATCAAAAGTTGAGATATCCGGTGAATGGAAAAGTTGTTACTGTCTTTGGAGAGGAAGAATACTTTGTCACCCATGTAAACACTTTCAAGTATCTGGAAGTAGAAGGTGAATACATTGAAACTCCATGTCAGTCATTTGAAGTGGTTCCCTGGGCTGTTAAGGATTGTGTGACTCCTCCTGCTGTGAAGAAGGTTCCTGTGGTCATCAGAAACCCTCCAACAATGGCAATGGCCTCCCTCAATGATGCAAAAGCTGTGGTGGAAGAAGAGTCCCAGAAGGCTGTTCGTCGTGCTCGTGCTGTTCGTATCACCAATCAAGGGGTTATCAATGCTGTGGGAGATCAAGATGAAGACTACAACTTGGAGGCATGGATTTTTCCTACTGTGGGTGCTGGACTCAATAATTGGACAGCTGAAGATGTTATCCCTATCTCCTTTAGTCAGGAGTAAATACTATTACTGTGTTATGTTTTTAAATTTATAATTTCTGGAACAATTAAAACTTTCAAGCCATGTGCCTTACCCGGGGCACAATGGTGTGCTTGTTACGGGTTGTCATTTCATTTGCATACTTCATTCAATAAAATCAGTGGACGTTTCGTTTTCGTAAATATTGTGTTCCTTGTCTTTCTTTTTCTTTTATTTTTGCTTTATCAGCTATGTGTTTTTACACACACCCACGTCACTAAAATGCAGACCCTCATCCACTCTGGATCCAGTTGATAACAGTTCTACTATTGCCAATTACAATTTCGAGAATCCGATCTATCAAACTGAAGACGGAAACGAGGACGATTGTGAAATACCTGTAGGGCTTGCTAGGTTGTTACAACAAAAGTGAAAGCTATACGAGAGATGCCAGCTCCCCGTACTGAGAAGGAGGTTAGAGGTTTCTTGGGGCGATTGAACTACATTGCAAGATTTATTTCCCAATTAACTACCATCTGTGAGCCAATCTTCAAGTTGTTGAAGAAAGATCAGGTGATGGAATGGAATGATGAGTGCCAGACTGCCTTTGATGAAATCAAGAGATATTTGCTAGAACCTCCAATTTTAATGCCACCAGTTGATGGAAGACCCTTGATTATGTATTTAACAGTATTAGACAACTCAATGGGGTGTGTATTGGGGCAACATGACGAGTCTGGTCGAAAAGAGCAGGCAATATACTACCTTAGCAAAAAGTTTACCGACTGTGAAACAAGATACTCACTGCTCGAGAAAACTTGCTGCGCTTTGGCATGGGCTGCTCGCCGACTAAGACAGTATATGTTGACCCATACTACCTTGTTGATTTCGAAGATGGATCCAATCAAGTACATATTTGAGAAACCTGCTCTCTCCGGAAGAATTGCAAGATGGCAAATGATCTTGACGGAATATGATATACAGTATACTACTCAGAAGGCCATTAAGGGGAGTGTTGTTGCTGATCATTTGGCTCATCAAGCAGTAGGTGATTACCAGTCAATGAATTTTGAGTTCCCTGATGAAGACATTATGTCTGTTACCAAAGAACCTGGACAATATGACGGACCTGAACAAGGATCTCGATGGACTATGGTTTTTGATGGTGCCTCCAATGCACATGGTAATGGTGTTGGTGTTGTGATTAGTTCCCCTGAAGGTTGTCATACCCCGATTACTGCCAGACTTTGTTTCTATTGTACCAATAACATGGCTGAGTATGAGGCATGTATCATGGGTATGCAAGTTGCTATTGATATGAAGATTCAGTTCCTTGAGGTGTATGGAGATTCAGCTCTGGTAGTAAGTCAGATTAAAGGAGATTGGGATACAAAGCATGATAATCTCATTCCTTACAGAGAACATGTGTTGTCTTTGATCCCACATTTCAAAGAGATTACTTTTGGACATATTCCAAGAAGAGAGAATCAGTTGGCAGACGCATTGGCCACCATGGCATCTATGTTTGAGATAAGCTGGGATGATGAAGCTCTCAAGATTACCATTGATAGATTTGAGAAGCCTGCATACTGCAATGAGATTGACACTGAAGGGGCAAGTGGACTCCAACATATGAGGGACCATTTGTAGTCAAGACAGTGTTCTCAGGAGGTGCCATGATACTGACTACAATGGATGGTGAAGACTTCCCACAACCGGTAAACGCAGACATAGTTAAAAAATACTACGCATAAAAAGAGACCCGCTAGGTTGACAGGCCTAGGCAAAAATAAGGGCATCCCGGCAAACCAAAAGGGTTTGGGCAAAAATTAGGGATATATATATAAAAAGATGTACACCCGGCAAGTCGAAAACCTGAAAAGGCGGCTTGGGCAAAAAAGGGTATCCCGGTGGATTGAAAACCTGAAAGGGCAATCCAGGCAAAAGTTAGGGATTAAAGCGTATGACTATGTCTCTTTTGGATCACTCATGAAACTGCAACCAGTTGTACTACTTACTCAAGCTCAAACAGATAAAGCTCAATCCAATCGTTTCCGTCTCAACAGCAAGAAGATGAGATACTTGAGTGGCAATAGTAGAATTGAAACTCAATAGGATTATTTCCCACATAGCTGATTCTTTTTGTAAAACTTCATGACAAAATTCTCTTACTAGGGTTTATGTCTCCTTGTACAAACTTACCCGTGTATGGGTCACTTTTGATATAAATAAATTCCATCTTTTGAATCCAGATTTACTTTTACCCTATTTTACATAAGCGAAACGTCCATTGGTTGTGTTTGAATGTATGTATGCCTTTGAATATGATTGATGTTTACCAGAAATGCATGTATGCTTTTAATATGATTGATGTTTACCAGAAATGCATGAAAATGCAGTAATAGTATTTACTAAGGACGAACGAGGGAAGGATTTCAACGAAGCTTCGCCGGTTCATCTTTACAAGGCAGTTACAAACCATCAGTAGGACTAATCCATTTTCACAAAGTCTAATCTCCCCTGGAATTTATATCCATCTCTTTTATCCTCATACGGATATACGGGAAATTACTTTCCAATAAGGGCACGATGAACGAAGACGGGATGTTATACTTATCCTACTATCAAACGAAAACGAAGGTTATCTATACCCTACTATCCCCAACAACGGGAGGTTATCTATACCTTGTTATCCCCAACAACGGGAGGTTATCTATACCTTGTTATCCCCAGCAGACGGAGGGTTATATATTCTTCAACAACGAATCGGGATTTATTTTCCTTGGCCAGCAGTTGTTATACAAGGATATCCAGACGCTTCCAGCAGTGTCATATCATACATACATCATTTACATCATACCATAACATATATGTCTATAGTACATTACCTAAGTGCATCATGTCATACATGCATACATAAAGCATAAACTAATGTTGTTATACAGAATGCTACCTTGTTTTCAGGTTAATTATCCAACAAACAAGCTTATGATCTTTGGGACTGCTTTATTGTAACCTCAGGGTTACTTTATCCTCCTGATGAGCTTCTTATTACTTTGGGACTGCTTTATTGTAACCTCAGGGTTATTTTATCCTCCTGATAGCCTCTCATGACTTCAAGACTGCTTTAGAGCTATTGATTGCTCTATCCTCCTGAAGACATATCACATTATTACTTCAAGACTGCTTTAGAGCTATTGATTGCTCTATCCTCCTGAAGACATATTACATTATTATTTCAAGACTGCTTTAGAGCTATCCGTTGCTCTATCCTCCTGAAATCATTACTTCAAGACTGCTTTAGAGCTATTGATTGCTCTATCCTCCTGAAGACATATCACATTATTACTTCAAGACTGCTTTAGAGCTATTGATTGCTCTATCCTCCTGAAGACATATTACATTATTATTTCAAGACTGCTCTAGAGCTATCCGTTGCTCTATCCTCCTGAAATCATTACTTCAAGACTGCTTTAGAGCTATTGATTGCTCTATCCTCCTGAAGACATATCACATTATTACTTCAAGACTGCTTTAGAGCTATTGATTGCTCTATCCTCCTGAAGACATATCACATTATTATTTCAAGACTGCTTTAGAGCCATTCATTGTTCTATCCTCCTGAAATCATATCATTGCTTCAAGACTGCTTTAGGGTTATCACTATTGATTGCTCTATCCTCATGAAGACATGCTGCTACATCAGTATTACTCCAGACTCCTGACAGTTCTCATTATACTACTGAAGAACTTTCCCCTAGTGGCATCTTTAAGCCCACTCAATCATGTTCAACCAACCATCAATATCACTCCATGCACTGGTGAGTGCAAATTTTTGGGCTTTTGTGTTCAATCCCCTTCAACCTTCCAGGTTACGACTGGCAAATATACCAATCTAACCCCTCAGGTTTCAGAAAATTGAACAGGGGCAGCTGTTGCACCCCAAAATTTGCCCTCACAATACAAGACTTTGTGTTCCAAGAAGGTTCACAAGGTTCACAAAATTCACAATTGGTCAGAAGAGTTGACAATTCCCTCAGACAATGCACCTCCTAAGCAGTGCATCCAAAACTAGGGTTTTGACTTTAATCAGGCTAAATGGACTTCCAAGACTTCAGATTTGGTCCCAGGGGCATTTTGGTCATTTTCACGCTGACTCTGCCATTTCTCGAAGAGGGATCGTCGCTAGGTCTTGAGGCAATGTTAACATTATTTTTGAGGCATTTATTTGATATGTGGTTTGCTTATATCAAGGCGTCGGTGTAGTTTGATTGGTATCAGGAAACCTTGTCAGAAATACAACTGGATTTGGGTTGTTCATAGCTCGTGGTCTATTTTAAGTCACTCCTAAACAATTTTGTTTCTGTTAATTACGAGTGATTTAATTTGGAATATTTGGTTGTACTGAAGCGCCAAAATGTGATTCGAGCGTTTGCAGGATTCTTGTTCATGGATTTTGTTAAAAGTTATTTGATCAGTGGAAATTAATTGAATATTTAATGTTAAGTCGGGCTGCTCTAAACACAGGCAAATTGTTACTTAAGAATGGATTGTTGCGGTTTTGGCGCATGTCCGCGGTTGGCCCAGAAAAACAATGGGATAATATTAATAAGGGATGTTGCTAGTTGAGGTTCAATCCCATGTTTGGCTGTTGTTTTCATCGAAGTCATGTGAGATACCCATATTTATTTACAAGTCCAATTCGTGGTTTGAGTGCTCACTGGTTATTATAAAGAAAACATGCTATATGTTGAACGAGAGGTTAATACCTCTGTTGGATACTTATTATTCAAATAACCGGCAACATTCATGGTTTGATTCTATTTCATTTAATATAAAAGGGCGGTACATTTCAAATATGCACAAAGTACTGATTTTATTTATTCAATATAGGGGATGGTGCATTCAAATATACAAACTCAGTTTAAGCCATAATTCCAAACATGAACATTACAAAAATAACCAACAAGTTTACACAAGTTACAAAGCCCTGTTTACATATTAAAATCAGCCAAGAATATCAAACTGAAGCTGTTGTCCCAAGATCTTGAACAGAGGGCTTGACAGGGCTGAATTTGAGAGGAGTTTATTTGAGAAGCTAGCAGTGTTCCCGCAGATATCTGTTGGTGTCGAGAACGCGCTTTCGGCAGCCAAGCACGACGCTCCGATGGTTACTCATTTTTCACAGCAAATATCATCCTCCAAATACTCATAAAACTGATCAGCGGAGTTACGGTAACCAGATGGCGCAACCTACATCACGATACGCACTAAATTATCATGTAATTCAGAACATAGAGAAGGAAGAGCCGCTGGGCTACTCTCAAAAACTTACGAGAGTTTCTCGGTCATCCTGTTCGCGGCAAGTACGAGTTTCCAATACATCACGCTGAAGCCAACGCTTCACCAGCGCCATTCCAACCTGTTAAAGTAAGAAAAACAGCCAGCAATGAGAATACCGTTGAGAGACATGAGTCAAAGCAAATAACAAAATGAATGAATTAAAATTCAGCCCTCAGTTTAGCTCATCATCGGGCGTGAAACTCGAGCGGCTGGAAGGGCAACGGCCGAAGCCTGTTACCAACGCCCTACCGAACACCGAGGATAGCAGAATTGCAAGCATACAATAATTTGGGACAAATTCTCAACATTCTTCGAAGCCGCCAGCCACATTCAAGGGGGCAACCACGTTCAGATTTTCAGTTCAGACCCAGAGTCATCATCACTGAAGCTTTCGGTAAAATCCAGACATAACCAAAGGCAAATAGCAGCCATATCGTTTTCTCGACGGTTCAGACTAAAATGTCTTCATCACCGCGTCAAACCTTTCTCGGCGGCACTGATCCGACAATACCCGAATCACCAGTTCTCTCTGAAAGAAGAAGAAGAAAAGTTAGTGTATGATAAAAATAGAAATCAGCTCCTCAGCAAATAATCCAAACTGGATCAGAAACCGAATCCGAATTGCAGTTAAACCAGATGTCTAAACCAAAAAGGCATCAAGAAGAAAACAGTTCGAAATCCCTGAATAGGAAAGAACCAAGTATCCACATCTGAAAAACCAAATCAATCCAGTTATCAAACAAATCAAATAAAAATCCAGAGAAATCCGAGCAAATCCATATCCGAAAAAGAGTCAAACAATATCCAATCAAGGCAAGTTCGAAAAAGGAAATTTCAACCAAATCAAAAAGATATGTTCTGAAAACCCAGCGAAATCAAATAACATCAGGAAGTGAATCAAAATAAGAAAGTCTCAATCAGGATAAAATCAAGCGAATCACTCAGTAACAAAATCTGCGGAACTAAGGGCCTGAAGAGGATCCAATCAAATCTGCAAATCAAATGCGAATCAGAAAACATAACGTAAATATCCAAGCCCAAAGAAAGAGGAGTATAAAACAAATCTCATCAGAAGAAAAAGGGGGCCGAAAAAAAAGAGATCATGAAACCCTAATACGAAGAACAGACAACCGCAAATAAGAACAAAAGGAACAAGCTCACCAGACGGAGAGATCCTAGCAGAAGGGACGGCGAATCACCCTTTTGTCTCAAACAGTCATCATCGGAACCAAGCTAACCGCGAAATCGGACAAACCAAGACCACCATTACCGTCAAAGAATCAACGGCGGGCCATCCATGTTCGAGGCCTCAGAGCACTTCATCATCGGCCGTTAACTCACCCCAAAAGCCTCAATCACGGATTCCGCAAGAGCTCAGTAAGTCATCGAATATAAGTCATTATATGGACATTGATTCTTGATGTAGTTCTTTATTTTTTCAGCACATTATGAGACAGAGGAAAGAAAACGAAAGAGAATGAGGAACAGAGAGTAGCGCCGCCGACCGTATGAAGACAGGGAACATAAAAACCCTAATTAGTGTTAAGAACTTTGGGACATCAGACCGGGTTGGGTCCGGATGTAGCTACCGGCCCAGCCCTTTTATTTTATGTTTTATTGTTTTTTATTATTATAATTATTATTATTATTTTTAAGAATTTGTTAAAACTCTTTTCTAACTAATATTAAAACTTGTTTTTTTTAAATAATAATAAAGCTCTTTATTAATAACAAAAACCTGATTTTTAAACCTTTTTTATGAAAAACTTAAACATTTTTAAATATTAACTACAACCTTTTTTTTAAGTAATAAACAAAAACCTTTTTTTTAAAATAAACAAACTAACATGTTTTTAGTAATAAAATTAAAACTCTTTCTTTAAAATAAAATATAAAATTTTTCTTTTTAGATTAAAAATTAAAATTGTTTTCAAAATTAAAATTAAATCTTTTTTTTAATAATATTAAATCACTCTTTTGCAAATTTAAATCAGGACTTTTTCTTTAAATCAAAAACAAAAATCTCAAAATTTGCATCTTTTCCTTCATTGTCTCATAATGCATTTGATTGCCGCCTAACTCTGCCCGCTAACGTTATTTGTTCGTTTTGCAGCTTATTACGTTTACCGTTATTTATTTTATCTTATTTTTTAACTCAAATTTCATTATCATATTGTATCTGTTTCCCGGTTGTAATTTTTCGAGACAATTGTCACATTACACACTCTGAAGGAATTAGGTCTAGCATTTGACCGCCGTGTCAATAGTCCTCACCTTCAATCCTTACAACTTTTACAAACCCTAATTTTCACAAATGCCTCGCCGCAGGCAAAATTACAATTTTACCCCTAGCATTAGGTCAAAGAGCCGCCGCGCTCATTTTAGGGTTTCCCGCCGCGGAATCCCTAACCTAACCCTAATTACAACTTAACATTTCAACGTAGAGATTTGGAGTTCCTACACTCCACGTAAGCGTGTCCTTAAGATGCGTTTATTCCCCGTGAGACCTTGACCACAGTCAAGAAGTCTCTAACCTCCCTTTTGAGGGGAACTACGATTACTCTGATTCCACTCCCGTAAGGATACGTAGGCACAAGATGCGATGTCTTGCCGAGTAAACTTAGAATTAACCCCCTTTATTATTTATTATTGCTTATTTATATTTTATTTATCTTTGCTATTTAATTATTTTGCTTATTATTTTGTAATTGTTTCTTGGATGTAAAGTTGTTTAATTATTTAATTATTATTATGGTTAGTAATTAGGGAGTGTAATAACATGTATGTAATATTAAAATAAATTTAGATCATTTTAATATAAGATAATTAAATTAAACATTTCACACACGTAAGTCGATTTTAATCGCCGTCTCACTTCCTAAGGATATCCCTCAAGTTGCCTATGAATATTGGTTAAGTGGGGTGTATAAAGCAAGTCCCTCAAATAGAAAAATCATCAAAGTCCCTTATGGTTGCCTTTACGAATCGAGTCCCTTTCGAAAAATGATGATGGCCCCTTATATGTGCTTATTACATCCCACAATGGCCTTCAAAGTCAAATTGTCCCTCACATGTCCCTTAACATCCAAAGTAAGGACTACCTACTCCATTATAGTAGGGATAGTCTTACTAAGGAAAGGATAAAGAATAAGAAAGACCTTTAAACATTAGGGTAGGTTACTCCTAGGTGCTTGCTCACTTCACAACTGTTTCGCACTTAAACAAATTTTCAACAAGTTTTCAAACAAGTTCTTAACACATCCTTACATGGATTATTTATCAACTATTCTGAAAATTTTCTATTCACACACTACACTTTCAAAACAATTCAAAAGTGAGCTTAAGTACCTGAGAGCCCATGGATAACCATGGATGAAAAGGGTGCTAACACCTTCCCTTTTCATAACCTACCCCCCGGACCCAAAATATTCTCTAAGGTCTTTCCTGTTCTTTTATAACCTTTCCTTATGGATAAAATAAAAGTCGGTGGCGACTCTTGCTATCCGCAACATTGTTTAAAGTCAGTTCTCCCACCGTGTTACAGTAGGTAACCAGTTTGGTGCTATCATGAGGGTTTTGACTGATTAGGGGAGTCAGCCCTCTGCATGAGATGGAAATGTGAGGTGCTTCAAGCCTGCTAGGTTTTAGTAAGAGTTAGACTAGGTAGGTTTCACAACTAGGAGTCGGTTCATGCTGTTGGTTTTCATCTAAGGGGTTTAGGATGATAACCAAGTTGGGTTGTCATGAGAGTTTTTGACTGGCTAGTGCAGTCAGCCCCCTGCATATGTTAGATCTGATAAGCATTGATAACAGGTGGTTTTAGTTGGTTTTAAGTGAGCTCTGATGAGGGGAAGGTTGTCATCATGAGTCTAGTTGAGTTCATAACATATTAGAATTTCCAACTTCTTTAGCATAGTGCCTTGATGTGCATAATTGTCCAAGTTTTGCTAGAGGATTGACCAACTTTGTTTCCCATCAGATTTATGTTTAATTCCATAGTTTGCTGTTGTAGAGGAAGATCATGTTGGAACCTGTCATAAATTGGATTCAGACATTAGCATGTTAGGGTCCATGATTGTTGTCAGGATCTGTTTTGGATTGAGATTGCCAACTCATTGCTGGCTGTTTAGACCTATTGTTAGAATTTGGTTTATGATTTGTTTTAACAACATTGGGAACTGTCATCTAAAATAGTTTTTGATTAGTGGGTGGATTTGACATTCTGTTAACAAGTTGTTACTATCATGAGATGGAAAGGGGATTGGCTGCTATCATCAGATTTTTATACACTTAGAAGACACATGGTGCATCAGGATTAATGAGGCCAGGTTTAGGCAGTCTAGGAGAGGCTGGATTATAGTACTTAGCAAGATCTCTTGTAATTACTTTGCTTGTGTGATTTTTTTAAGGAGAGGACAGTCATTATAGATCAGTTTGAATTCAGGTCAGGTTTGAATTTCATGCTTTGTTGACATAATGGAAAGTTATTTATATATTGTATTCACTGTCCAAAGTTGTTGTGAGGTTTATCAACCTGGATTCTCATCAGATGTGCGTTTGATCTTTTTGGATTTACCTCATGTCTTTGGCTAAAATCAGTTTAGGTTGTGAGACTCTTACTTTTGCTTTGTAAGGCCAATGATGAATAGGTTGGTGCATTGATATGTTGTTAGCCCATTGTCCTGAGATTATTTAAACCTCTGTTGTCATGTAAGGTTGCATTTTGTTACTGTTGCATTGGTATGCATTGAGTGCATGACTGTTGGCATTTTAGATTGAAAATTGTTTGCTACCTTTATGTATTGATTTAACATTGTAATGGTACTGCACAATTAGTTCACTAGGTTGACAGTTGGATAATCACATTGGGATCTATGACAGAAATTCAATTCTCATCCTAAATTTATCCATGAGGATGGTGTTTACAACTTGCATAGCCCCTTGTTGGATCTTCAAGATTTTGCTTTGATCATCTTGTGTTGTTCATAAGCAACTCATGCTTTTCATGGCAATTCACATACCAACTTTTTGCTTTGATGCTTTTAGAACAAACTTTCTTGGTGGAACTCTTTCCTTTACATATTTGGAAGTTTCTCAAACCATTTTTTTACCCTTAATTGCACCTGTTTTAAAACTTGAGGTTTCAAAGTGCATTCCAAAGTTCATCATGGCATTTTCATTCGAGTTTCAGTATGGGTGAATGTTTTCAAAATTTGGGTGGTACCATTGCATTCCTCTTAAAAAATCAAGCAAGTTTGACTCAAATTTTATCAATTTTGGTGGAGAATTGAGAGAGTTATGTCGAAACCGTTTTGATGTTCTTCACATAGTTTTGGCCTTGAATTTGCCCAGCCATGTGCCCTTTTGGTATATATGCACATGGGGTGGCCTGATACAATGGATGTATCACCACCCCAGTGGTTAATGCCTTGCCTTAAGAACTTACCTTGCCATGCGCGTGTTACCGGTTCGATCCTCAGTGAGGACAATTTTTGGGCATCTCTTAATTTTTAGCCATTTTTAATATTTCTATTCCTTTTCTCATTCTATATTCCAACACATCAAGTGGTTGGGCTGGCTATGTTTTGAGCCTATGACCCCAAGGTCTTGGGTTCAAGCCTTGGGTGAGGCATTTCTTATTTTTGAACAATTGATTTAATTTAATTCCATTTAATTTTCAAAAATCCATAACTCCGTCATTTTTAATCCTTTTTGAGTGATTCTTTTTTCTAAATTCTCATATTAATGTGTATTCTCACATAATGCTCAAACAATTCTAAAATTCTTATTTTAGAAACACTTTACATTAGGAGGAAGTTGTGATTCGTTTTAGGGTTTATCGAGCCATTTTCAACCTTGTAAGACGATTGCCTTGTGCATCCCCATCGACCTTGTTCACGTCACTTCAAGTATTTTTACCAATAATAAAACCCTTGATCCAACATCAAGAGGTACTTTTTTCTCATAAAAATCCAAAAATACAATAAATATGTGATTATGGTTATACACCATGGACTTTAAGGTGGTGGAGAAGGAATGAGAATAGAACCCTCCTACACTCGTTCCGAATGTTTTAAATACAAGGCACTCGATTTGGTTATTCGAAACATTCATTTCTATCCAAAGTCCTTAGTGTGATCCTAATAAAAAACAATCTCTTCTCAAAAACCTAAAAATAACATCAACTCATCAAACTTCTTTTCGCCTTAGGGCATCGATTCGAAAACCCTTCTTTCAAGGTATAAAATCAATCAACATACAATCATTTCACAAACGGCTGAACTAAGAATGCTCTGATTCTTCACTTCTACAAGTGAATATACACAGGCACAAGGGCCCCAATCCTTGGCGAGCACTCTAATAAAAAACCAACCCCTTTTCTCTTTTAAGCAAGCAAACTTTTAGAATAAAACACCCATTCACGCCAAACAACCTAGAAGGTTCCCATCGAGTACGATGGATGCGAGGGGGTGCTAATACCTTCCCTTCGTATAACCGACTCCCGAACCCTAAAACTTGGTTGCAATGACCATGCTCTTTTCCCTAAAGGTTTTATCGCTATTTTCCTTTCCCTCCTTGGGATAAATAAAATCCGGTGGCGACTCTGTGTCATTTTTCGCGTAGCGACAACGGTGTATGCAAATGTTGAAACACCACATTATATTCACTCTTTTTGATCAACTTCAGCATTTCATCATTACCTGATTTCTGATTCACATTGCTTGATTGACCAAATTCAATAGAAGTCTTTAAATGAGTTTGCTTACCTACATCATCTTCACTTGTCTTCAAGGTACATTGGCAAATACTCGACCACTTCTGGTCACACGTCCTACATCTGCAATAGTCACAACTGAGGGAAGAGAAGGAATGAGAACCTCTTTTCCATCCTCTAACATAGTAGCATTGTATTTGTAGGGAACAACTTTATCTGATGCATATGGTACCGAGCCAGGAAAATGAATGACCAAAGGTGTCACAACAAATTTCTAACTATTATAAGAAATTACAACTCGCTCAGGGATGTTGAAACCTGGAACTATGACATTCACCTCATTCTCAACTTCATTTCTCTTTGCAGTAACTTGAATCAAATTCTAATTAATCATCTTTTGTAAATCCCTCTTTACAATCACACACCCACAGGGGTTCATAGAGCAAATACAACAAGCAGCATAATCATGCTTAAGATCATGGTATTCGCTTAAAGTAGCGTGTATCTCAATAAGTGGCCTTCGAATCCAATAAATATCAAAGATACAGTATGTACCAGGACACCGATATACCATATTGACAAACGAGTTACCATGCTTAGGCAACGAATTTGATTGCACATTAGAATTGGTATCTTCAAAAGACAGAATACCACTTTTTACAAGCTTTGCCACTTCATATTTCAAGGGGTAACAATTTTTGATATCATGCCCAGGGGTGCCCCGATGAAATGCACAATGGGCCTCTGGCTTATACCCCTATGAAATATCTGTAGGAACATCCGGTGAATCACGAGTCTGAACCAAATTCTTCCTTATCAAAGTCAGAAATAATTCAGCATACGACATCGGAATAAGATCAAATTGCACTTTCTTCTGCACACGACCTTGCTGACCATTTTGCTCTGCTTTCAGTTGGAACCGTGGTTGATAATTAGATGCAGCTTGCTGACCATTTTACCACTTCAAATCTGAAAATTCTTCAAATTAACTCCACAAACCACACTCCAAATCCTTGATCTACTGAAATTAATGATGAAAACGTGAATGGATGAAGGTTTAGCTCAAAGATTAGTAAGTTCTAATGATGGACTTACTAACTTTCAAAGGAAGAAAGAGCTTTGGTGAATTTGGTAGTTGGAGAAAAAAGAGAGAGTCAAGAAAGAATTTGACAAGGTGAATTTGGCTATCAAAAGCTTGTGAAATAAATGAAATGAGGCCTCTATTTATAGGATTTAGGCTTGAGAAATTTGGTGGATTGGAGTTTGGTTTGGAAACAAAATTAGGGTTGGAATTTGAATTTGGAGGGAAATTAATGATCAAGTGGTGACTAATGAAGGTGTATGGTGGGAATTAATTATGATGAGGTAGGGAAATTAAAATGACGTGATCTAGAATATTCTCATGATGCAACATTTGAATTTGGTGCCAAAAATGCTGCAGAATTTGAATTTGGCCAATTTTCACAAAACGTGCATAGGGTAATCGATTACCCTAATGCTGGTAATCGGTTACCACAGTCAAAAAAATGTGAAAATTGCTTTTTGACATGTTGTCTTGACTCTGGCTCGATTCTTTTTGTTTTTCAAAGAAGGCATGAAAATAAACACATGAACCTTGGAGTCTCTTGAATAATTATCAATTAAATCTTGGAAACCCTTGATCAGATGATTTTGAATTATTTGCAGATCAACTTTGACTTTGTTCAGATGAAATTTATTCGAGTTGAGGGATTGGTATTTTGATATCTTTGATCCAAATTCTTTCTGAAAAATTTAGTAAAGGAAAAACAAACATTTTTTGGATTTTGAATAATGGTTAGTAAACATAAACATAAAAAATATCAAACAAACAAGAAAGCAAGGGTGCCCAGTAATCTCTCAAGAACAAACATGCAGAGGAAGGTAAGAGAACCAAAGCTTGCGATCTCGTTTGTGGAATGAGATGCAAATGATATGTAGGATCTTAGGGGTAAAAATTAGGGTATTACAACTGGCTCAATAGAATTGAACTTATTTAGAATACAATAGGCAATAACTCTTGGAAGTGGGTGTGGCATATTCATGCTCCTGAGAAGGTAAAATTCTTTATTTGTACGACTTTGCATAAGTCCTTTCCTACGAGATCAATGTTGTTTAATCATGGTATGATCCAGACAGATCTTTGTCCTAGATGCAATCAGGATGCTGAGACGACTCTACGTTTCCTGAGAGACGGTGAATTTGCTACTCGCTTTTGAAAATCTATAGGCTTCTTGGACCCATTATTCTTCCATGGGGATAATTTATATGATTGGATTAGACATAACATTGAAGATGACTCTATCTTATTGGCTGATTGCTTGTGGTTGTGCCGCATTACGAGCAAATTGTGTCTTGCTAATAAAATGATATCTTCCTATACTTTTGAAACTCATCACAGTGAATTATGTTAATCTATTAGCTAAATATTTTCTCAAGCATAATCTGTTTCGTTCAATGACACCGATCACATGCAATGCACACTAAGGTAGTAATATAATTTTGAATGTTGATGATAGTAACATCGGTAATCCCAACGTCTCAGATTTTGGTGGATTGTTTCGAAATGCTAATGGTGCTTAGATTCACGATTTTGTGGGTAATATTGGTTATTCCAACATCCTTCACGTTGAACTGATGACGCTATATCATGATTTGCGTATGACCTGAGAACTTGGCATCAAAGACTTGATGTGTTATTTTGACTCCAATTCTGCTATCAAACTTATATCAAAGTCGGGTAATATTTAACATCACTATGTCGAAATTCTCCACAACATTAAAGGGATTCTCAGTAGAGAATGACAAATTCAAATATTTCACACTTCTAAAAAGACAAATGCTTGTGCTGACGTAAGTAATGATATGACGTATCGATCTTTTATAGTCTCCAATAAAACTCATGACTTTCTTATTAGCTAAAACTAGTGTGACTTTACTTTCAAGATTATTTTGTTACTCCATTTTTTTCTTTTTCCACTTACATAAATAAAATGATTTTTTTAAAATAATGGAAAAAAAATTGAATTGATGAAAAAAGAAAAAAAAAACAAATCTAGAAAAAGCAAAAACGATACCTAAAGTCCTAAACCAAAGGGTTTGGTGTGCTTTATTGGACCAGCACAACCAACAAACTCTTCACCGACACGCTTCTTCTGTTCTCTTCTTATTCTTCAATTTCATCTTTCTCTGCTACTAAAACACTCATCATACACTAGATTCATCATTCTTCTTCCAACAACACCATGTTGCAGTTACTCTACACTGCGATCTTCGCCGAAATGCTTCTCATCCTAACCCTCGTTTTCAAAACCCCGCTCAGAAAACTCGTGATCGTTTCTCTCGATCGAGTCAAACGAGGTCGTGGTCCAATCGTTGTTACCACCGTTGGTGCTACATTAGTTGTTGTGCTTTCTTCTAGTCTCTATAGTATGGCTAAGATCCAGCAACGTACCATTGAAGCTGGTGTTGTTAACCCTACTGATCAAATTCTTATGTCTAAACACATGCTCGAAGCTTCTTTAATGGGTACTTTTCAATCTCCCTCTTTTGATGTTTTTTTCTTGTGATTATGAACAGTTGCTTTATTTGAAATTGAACCCTTTCTATTAGAAACTTATAATGGAGTTGTTGATTTTGATTAATTAATTGACTGATTAGATTATTTGATTTGAACTTTAGTTTTTAGAGTTTAGTATGTTCTTAGTATTATCTTAAATCTCATTAGTGTATGTTTGGTTTTACGTTTGTAGCACCTAGAATTGATTTTGGATGTGTATAATCGATTTTGACATGTTTGATTGCTCTTGAGTAGAATTGATTATACTTTCTAGAATTGATTCATCTTTACATAATTGATTCACTTTTGTGCTGAAGTTGATTCTACTTGGGCTAAGATTAATAGGTTTTGAGTTTAAATATGATTTTTATACTGAAATTTACTGTTCAACTCACTTTTTTTAGGAATTTATCCGAACAAATCACTTTATCTTCAACTCATTTTTAGACAAATTCAATTTTACAGAATTAGTTCATTCAAAATCATTTTTTTCACTGCAGAACCAAACACACACTTAGTTTCTATATACCTACTTTTCAGTTCGTTGAAATTATAAATCTGCACTAGTAAGATGAAAATTTTATGAGAACTAAGAACATATTTAGTCTTTTTCTTATGGTTGTAGTTTTAAAAGGTAGATTTCCTCGATGGGATGATTAGGTTGATAGTGTTGGCTATGATTTGATTTGTGGGTCAAGTAATTTATGCATTTTTGTGGATAACATAATAAAAAAATGATGTATGTGATTATGATCACAGTGGAAGATGAATTGAGAAAGGTGGTGTTTTATGCATTGCTAGTTAATGTTTATTTCCTTTGATAGAAGCTCCATACAAGAGAGTAATGAACCTTTTCATTCAATGCTATTTGGTTTTCTACATTTGTCTGACTTTTATGACATCCAATAAACAAGGCTTTGTTTAGTTGGTATCTGATTTAACTTCAACTGATTCAATATATTGTGGCTTGTTTCAAACTTTCATGTTTCTGTATTTTTGTTTTGGTCGGGAGTGGTTGAGGTTTTCTTAGAAAAGGGATGTGATTATGTGCGTGTTTGATTTGAGCCACTGTCACTGAAATAATGGTCATCACTCATCAGTGTGCTGCATATAGGTAGTTGATTACTTTAAGTTTGAATGTTTGAGATAATCAATATCTTCGCCTACGCCTATTCCATTAATCTTTCCTGTTTTTATGTAATCATGCAATGGTTGTTTTATTGTTAATTGGCTATGCTTGTGTAACCTTTAAACGTTATAATATCTGTTTGGATGAAGGGGTGTTTGATTCTAAAGTTTGCAGGGGAAGTGAGGGAAAATAAGGGGCAAAAACGCCTCTCTCCTCCTATTTTCATATCCTCCGAAATTGGATGGGTTTGGAAGGGATTACAAAATAATTTAGAATTTGTTGACTTCACTATCCTTGTTTTTTTCCCAAACTATGCAATCCATCTTAATATTGCTGCCTTTAGCTTACTTTCATATTGTGCAAGTCTATGTTTTAAAGTTTCTTCATGGCTTTCCAAGACGTATCAGTTAATGTTTCTGCAACTTATTTTCATCTACTTTGTTATATATCATCTCTATTTGGTGATATGCTCTTATAATTGATTAGCTTGATTGGCATTTATTTGTTTCCTTGGCATAAATACTAAAAACAACAAGAACTATATCCCACTAGTTGAGTTGCATACATGATATAAACAGCAGCGTTATCAAATGGTGTTGCCATGGCTGCTATGGCAGATATACATGGCGGTTTTTGGGCTCCCCGCAATGGTAAATATCGGTGACATCGCAGGTTTTTCCGCCATAATCCGGTATAGCGGCGCCGCAAAGCGGACGTTATGGCGGAATTTTGGCTCTCCGCCATGGACCGCCATCTGCCATCGACAGCACTAATGAACAGCACTTATATGTTTTGTTGGAACTTGGAAAGCAATAATCATTTAGATCTAAGTTTTTAATGGCTCCTCTTAAGAGTTTTCCTTGTTCTTCATCTACCTCTAATTATTGTGACTTGGATCACGTGGAGTAATGATTCCATGCAGTTTAATGCAATAATCAATCTTAGCAATTGATTTGAGTTCAGACTTGGTAAAGATTACACATCTATTAAATCAATTTAAGCTGGTCTTGACCATGATTTATATTTGAAGGTTGAGATTTGTAACTCAGTCATACAATTACTGCACCCAATTGTTTCCCTGATGATCGGGCCATCTTCCATATGATCAACTTCCGTAGGTATTCTGATTGTATGGCCTAACCATCTTAAGTGAAATTCTATCATTTTAATCTCATTTTTCTTACACGTCTTACCAAATTTTCATCTCAGATACACTCAGATTATGTTCTTATCGGCATTTTATTGCTCAACCTTCATCTATATGTCATGAGTGTTGTTAGTTGAATGCTTCTTTGCATTAGCTATATTTATCAATTCTTTTTCATTTCTTATAGATGTTTTTTTAGTTCTTGAACTTGATTTTTCACATTGATTGTGTGCAGGTTTTGTGCTGTTCCTATCTCTTATGATTGATAGATTGCATCACTACATAAGAGAGCTCCGGTTACTCAGGAAGACCATGGAAGCAGTTAAGAAACAAACCCGAAGTTTTGAGGATGGTAAAAACGGAAACACCGAGGAGCAAAAAGCATTGACGGAAGAAGTTACCACATTGAAGTCTAAAATTAAGAAGCTGGAATCTGAATGTGATGCGAAAGGAAATAAGGAAAAGACTTTGGAATCGGAAGTAGAGGCTCTTAAAAAACAATCGGAGGGGTTCCTTATGGAATATGATCGTCTCTTGGAAGACAATCAGAATCTTCGGAGTCAGTTGGAAGCCTTCGACCCAAGGAGTACATGAGGGTTAACAATGTATCTAGAAAAAACTGTTCTCTCTTTGTTTTAACTGCTGTTTTAGTGTTACATGCTTGCTTAAATGAGTTCACAGTTGTAAATTCTAAGGTCTAAAAACTGCATTGTGGATTGAGTAAACTTACTGTTATTTAAGCAGGTAGCTTACATGTTGTTATCCGTAGTTTGATTTTGAAATTTTCATAGATTGGATGCAACTATGCTTACATACATATTTGATATATTATGGACCTTAGACCGTATCATATTTGTCATATAATAGATTGATGTGCATTGTTTTCTCTTGCAGATTCCAAAGAAGACTGCTTGGTAATAATACCAATTAATCTCAATTAGAGCATATTGTTAATTATTGTTGATTGTTTGAAATAAGGAATGAATAAGATTACCTAGTTTTTATCTTTGAATGAGTTGTAAAGAGTATATAATTCAAAAAGTAACATTTTTTGAAGCTAACATTTTCCTGAAAGCTGCGCAAGGTGTGAAGCGAACTCATATCGTCGTCCAGGGTGCGTAAGCCTTCTGATCCTACTTTGTCGTTTAGATTATGCCAAACAAAAAGACAGGGAAAATGATCAACTGTCACATTTTTATGCCAGTTTAGGTAGGGCTAAAATGAACTTTAATCTAAAAAGACCGAGAAAACGCTCAACTGGCAGGATTGAACTGTCACGGAAAAGTGATTGCTTCCAATTTTTCCGATAAAATGGCACATTCACATTGAAGATAATCGGCTGGTGCATCAGCGACGACAGTGAATTTGTGTTTATTTGTATTTGCGTGAATGCATGCCTCAGAAACTTCGTTGAATCTTCATTTGTTCCAAATAACATTAAAATGCATTCGTGCCAAGTAGTTAACTCTCTTGGTGAGTAAAATAATATTAAAAGACTTTTAGAATGAAGATGTAGGATGTGGATTTTAATTAAAAACTAACATTATCGCTAATTTATAAATGTTTGTCTACAAGAACTGTGCATCATTAACCGTAGTAGTTAACTAACATTAAAATGCATTCGTGCCAAGTAGTTAACTCCTTGGTTAGTAAAATAACATTAACTCGAAGTGAGTATTTAACTTGTCACCCTCAACTGTATTTTCATATTTTTGAAATTGTTTATGTTATTATTTATCAATCAAAATTTATTTTTTTCAAAAAATTTCACTTTTACTATCATCCTAAAATTGAAAATTTTCAGTAGCGTAAATGAAATTCTTAATACACATTTTCTTTTTGCATATTTTGAAAAATCTCGTATTTTACTGAAATTTTGTAAACTTTCGATGAAGAAATACTAGAATTTTTAAAAATTACGATATTTTTTTAAAAAATTCCAAACCCATATTGAAAATTAATGAAAATTTTGGAAAACAAAAAAACTTTCAAAAAGTTAAAATTTTTAGGTATATCGAAAATTTCAAAAATTTCCGATATACCGGAAATTTCGCCCATACTCGAAATTTCCGGTAGCAGTGCAGAAAATGCTTTACTTGTGTAGTCCAGATTCGCGTACAGATTTTACGTAGTTCTTCACCACTAACGCAATATATTTTCTATGTAACAAGTTTAATTTAAATGTTTTTCCACCTCTATATGATATTGATAGTATACTTTTTACATGTTGTAAATGATAAATATTTGAGTCCTAATATGATGTATTAGCATGAACACAAACTATTGGTAAACAATATGGTATTATTATTGTGACTGTTCATTCTGATAGTGCAAATGAGAAGTGAGGTACGAAAGATAAATTGATTATGGGTTGTAAAAGAGAGGAGGAAACTACAAAAGGAAGAATGCATCTAAAAGCAATAAATCCTCATAGGGGATTTATAGTATGAACCTGAAATATCCCTTTAGGCTGAGATCTGTGACAAGTGGTAGCGCTTGGAAGGTGATAGTTAGGTGTGTGTTGCACAATCATAACTATATAAGGGTATAGAAGGCCATGACATATTGGGTCGTCTAAAAGTTCATGAAAGCCAATTTGTGAATGACATGACGAAGTACAACATAACTCCACGGTACACAGTTGCTGCTTTGAAAGAAAAATATTCAAAAAACCTCACAAGTGTTACCCAGGTGTAAAAAGCTAGAGCTACATATAATGCGGGCAAAAGAGGTTCATTGACGGAAATGCAAATGTTGTTACCGACTACCATTGCTCAAGATTATTGGTGTTACGCCAACAAAATTGATGTTTTCGATAGGCTTTACCTATTTGGAACATGAAAGGGAGGAAAACTTCAAATGGGAACTAGAGAAGCTCAAAGAGTTGTCTCTTTCGAGAATTTTCTATCGAAGGTTGTGGTGATGGGCTGGGAGCTTGCATTGATGAATGTCATGGAAGTTGTGTTTTTAAATTCAACTCATCTGTTATGTTCGTTCCATATTTGAAAAAAAAGTTAGTATGAAGTGTAAAAAGTATGTTAAGTCAGAAAGACAAGAACATGTCATGGATCTATGACACAACATCATTTATGCTAATAGAAAAATTGAGTTTGTCGAACACTTGAAGCACTTTGAGACTGTTTGTGTTGATATTCCTTTATTTATTAAGTATGTGAGGGAAACATGGTTGACACCTTATAAAGAAAGATTTCTTGTTGCTTGGACTAACAAAGTCACTCATTTAGGGAACACTACAACGAACAGATAAAAAAAATATCATTTTGATGTTATTACATTACTAAACATAATTTAACATATATTTATAATTATGATTTTTAGGGTGAAGTCTGCTTATTGGAGACTAAAAGCATGTTGACTACCAGTCGGGGAGATTTATGCCAAAGTTAGGATGTTGTGAATACAATGTTGAAGTTGCAGCTAGGTTCAATCTGGGTCTCGTTTCAAAAAATTATTATCAACATTTAGCATCAGTATAACACTCAATTCTATACCAATTTACACGATTTTGTTGGGGTAGTGACTTGAAATTCTAGGTCAGACATTAGGTCGACCAGGTATTGGGCCTATTTTTGTGCACACATGAGCAACTGAGCAAATCCAAAAATTGATGGACTTAGAGTTTGAATTAATATTTTTCCCTTGAAACAAATTTGTAGAGTAGTTCAAATGTGACATTTGGCTCAAGTAGATTCCAAAAATGTTGAAAAATGAAAAAGTTATGGTGTTTGGACCAAGTGACATGCAACACTTGATTTTAGGCCAACTAAACATGTGCCAACTTGAGGTTTCTTACCATTTCTTGCATCCAAAGGCCCAGTAATGAACACTTGGACACCAAATGAGGGAAACTTGATTGTCCCTTTGAATATTTTTGATGCTTGCTTGAGAATTGGATGGAGGTAGTATGGAAATAAACACATGATCCATACTTGAACCAACATTGAAATCATGTATCAATCTTGAACTTCTTTTGATCTCATGATGTTGGATGAAGCTTGAAATGTATATGACCTAAGGTTATAGGCCATGCATTGAGATGGGAGATCTTGTGAACCATTTGTTGACCAAAATTTGACTTTGAGTATCTAAACTCTAATTTAGAAACCCAACTTGATCCTTTGATTGCAAGTCTCTACCTTGTACAATAAGGAAGAGAAAACAACATATATTTTTGTATTTTGGATAAGATTAGAAATGTTAAGTAAGCAAAGAAAACACAAAGGTGCTTGATGATCTCTCTCCAAAGGCAAACCCAAAGATATGAGGTTAGAAGGACACCATGCTTGTGATTTTGATGAGATGCAAATGATATGATAAGTGAAATCTTAGGGGTAAAAATTAGGGTATGACAGAAGCTATGAAATATTCTAAGGATATAACAATTTGTTTTCACATATATGACACCGGGAAGTTATAAGAGAGGTTTAAAAACAACATCATAACCCGTCTCTTATAGAAAAAGAATTAGTAACTTATATAATGCTTGGTAAAATAGAGGATCAAAAGGTTAAAGATAGTTTGAAAGAACAAGATACCCCAAAGAAAATTCCTCCTAATCAAATCCAAATTGAAAAATTAGGAGAATTATCCAAGTTAGAAAACTTTAAACTGAAATTAAAAACATTACCTTCACACTTTCGAGAAGAGAATGGTAATAACGTGGTAGTAATTAGTGTAACACCCCGCTCCCAAAAATAAAATAAGTGCAATTAATTAAAAAAAAAATATTCAAGATAGACAAACAGCAGAGTTTCACAATCACACACGGGATGTCACAAAAGAGAACCAATCGAAACATTTTCATTAAAGAATTTAACCACATATAAGCAGCGGAAAATCACCATCGTCATATATATATATATATATATATATATATATATATATATATATATATATATATATATATATATATATATATATATATATATATATATATATATATATATATATATATATATATATATATATATATATATATATATATATATATATATATATATATATATATATATATATATATATATATATATATATATATATATATATATATATATATATATATATAGAGAGAGAGAGAGAGAGAGAGAGAGAGAGAGAGAGAGATAGATCAACATCATATACAAGTCAGGTACATCAACATCGACTATCTGTCCAAAACATACATCATGTACAACCACACATCAAAAGATCCACCAAAACATATCATCAACAAGATACGCCACAAAGGCACTAGAAACATCATAAGACAAAGAACTCCCAAAAGCCCCGGTGTTATGTATCAGAGAATCCCTACGACTCGCCACATAACAAACTAGCTATCACCTGAAATCTCTGTACTTCCGAAGATGCACAGACCACATCAAGGCAAAGGGGTGAGAAATTACGAACAAAACATAAAGGTAACGGTAAACATGAATATGAAGGAAGTAAACACACAACATAATTCACACGCATCATCTCGGACCTACGGCCCCACACCATTGCAACATACACATGACTATGCAACACATGCAACTCGACACATGAAATGCGGTACCGACTCACGGTTCATCATCGAACCCGGATAGATCACTCGAGCCACCCAAGGCAATGATCTATCCCACCGAGTATATCTCATATGCCCCACCGAGCATTATGATCAACCCCTTCACATTCCCTTACGGAATCCCGAGTCTATCTCATATGCCCCACCGAGCAATATGATCAACCCCTGCATGCACTCCTTTTCAGAGCCTGAGTTTATTTCATACGCCCCATCGAGCAGTATGATCAACCCCTTCACATGCCATGCATAACATAATGCACCACAACAAATACTAGCACACACGCTACACGTAATCCACAGATCACATCTATCACATATCTCAGGTATCACATGCCACATTTCAAGGATCCCACGCCATATCACCAACACACATAATACCTATCATAAACTAAATCAACTATACGAATACTACGAGGAATCACGTTCCCGTGTTCACACATACACACAACAGTGCCCTGTTAACTCTCAGAATCACCCACAACCAACAGAGGTCTAACGGTACAAGAACGGAACAACACAACACAAAATGCCCAGAATTCTGTCACGTTCGCTGGCTCATTCGCCTGGCGAAGCCTCGCAGCGAACCTTCGCCACCATTCGCCCGGCGACCCCTTCAGCGAAGACAGACAACAACTATTGTAAGTATTCGCTGTCTCTCGCTCGCACACTCGCCTGGCGAGACCTCACTACGAGCACTCGCCACCATTCACCTGGCGAAACCTCGCTATTCCACTCGCCCGACGAATGTCTGCGATTTCAGAAACATTCTACAGCTCAGAATCAGAATCGTTCACCTCCTTGCACCCGATTAATTCCAGACGAATCCCCGACCATAACGATACGTTATAAGGCAGCAACCTACACTACCCATCCTAGTTTCTACCCGATAACAACCATAGTTCTGATAATTGCTCAGTTCCGGCATAACAATGTCAGTTTGCCCAGAAACCCCAATTCTCCCAACAACTTAACATCAACAACATGCAATGCAATCAACATGAACATAATCGATAACAGATTCACAATAACAACATGCATAACAAAATTCATGGGATTAGAGGAAATTCCCACTACCTAACATTCATGCTATCTACCCATTTTGATCACTTTCTCCCCCCTTACCTCGAATTCGAGTTCCGAATGTTGAATCCTTGCCCCAAACGGAAATCCTAGCCTCCTCTTCTTCCAATTGCTCAGCTGCTCTCCTCCACTCTTGGTTGTATTCCTCTTCTCCCTTCTCCTTCACACATTCTCTTTCTCTTTTCTTTTCCCAACTTCTCCCAATTCCACTTATGCCCTCAATACCCTTTTCTACTCTTTCCAATCTTACCCTTATTCACTAACTCCTCATATTATCTTAATCCAATTCTATTAACATAATAATAGTATATTAACAATAATAATAATAATAATAATAATAATAATAATAATAATAATAATAATAATAATATCAATATTACTAATATCACTATTATTTATTAATTATCATTTATCGTTAATAATAATATTATTATAATTTCTTAAGGTCCGATATTATTCGATCAAATTCCAACTTAAGGCCTACACCCATCCGCACCCGAACACACCCCCACAGACATGCCGGAAAAAAAAATAAACAACACAAAAGCATCGGAAACTGGATAATTAAAATGGGCGTGACAACTCTCCCCCACTTTAATTATTTTCGTCCTCGAAAATACCTGATGGAAACAGCTCTGGATACGCTTCCCGCATCCTGCTCTCCAATTCCCAGGTCACACTTCCTCCTGCTGCACCTCCCCAAGCCACTCTCACCAAAGGTATCTTTTTCCCTCTGAGTCGCTTCATCTTGCGATCCTTGATCTTTAACGGTAACGTCTCCATAGTCAGATTCTCTCTAACTTGGACTTCATCCCTCTGAATCACATGAGATGGATCGGGTACATACTTCCAAAGTTGCGACACGTGAAACACGTCATGCAAGTTCGAAAGCTCTGACGGCAACGCCACCCTATAAGCCACAGCACCAATTCTCTGCAATATCTGATACGACCCGATAAACTTCGGATCCAACTTCTTGGACTTCAATGCACGTCCAACACCCGTCACTGGGTTAACCCTCAAAAATACATGGTCACCCTCACTAAATTCCAACTCTTTCCTGCGGTTATCATAATAATTCTTCTGCCGATCCTGAGATGCTTTCATCTTCTCACGGATCATCTGCACTGTCTCAGTAGTCTGCTGCACCAACTCTGGTCCCAACACCACATTCTCCCCTGACTCATACCAACACAAAGGAGTCCTACACCTCCTGCCGTAAAGAGCTTCAAACGGTGCCATCCCGATACTGGAATGGTAACTGTTGTTGTACGTGAACTCAACCAAAGGCAAATGAGTATCCCACGCTCCACCTTTTTCCAACACACATGCCTGCAACAAATCCTCTAGAGTCTGAATAGTCCTCTCCGACTGTGCATCCGTCTGCGGATGATAAACGGAACTCAGTTTCAACTCAGTACCCAATGCCTCTTGCAAACTCTTCCAAAATACAGAGGTGAACCTCAGATCTCTATCCGACACAATGCTTAACGGCACACCATGCAATTTTACAATCACCCGAACATAGATCTCTGCTAGCTTCTCCAACGGAAAGCTAATACTAATCGGCACAAAGTGTGCAGACTTCGTAAGCCGATCCACAATCACCCAAATGGCATCAAAGTCTCTCGTCGTATTTGTAACACCCCCTTTCTATACCCCCAAATAAACAAATAAATCACTTAATCACTTATTGAAATTTCGTCAGAGTAAATTTAAAACATGGTATAAAAGGAGCATGTCACACATACATGAAAATAAAACATGCAACACCTGCTCAAATAAAGATATGTAACAATGGGGTAGCTACAACATAGGAACTTCGTCCTTACGCCCATGTCTCAATATTTAAAATTAAAGTGAAAGATTAAAACATTTGAATCACTTAAAACATGTTATCATATAAATACATAATTCAGTTTGGTTCACCATATCATTCATGTTTTCCAAAACATTATCAGCTGATACATTTACAAATGTATCACCAAAGGATGCTATACAATCCTAACTACCCAGTGCTACATATCAGAGCTGACCGACAAAAGAATGAAGCTATACTTCACAAAAAGACCTCCAGCAATTCTAATCTGCAATGCCTCATAGAGCATTATAAAATAGCAGAAGGGGGAGAAATATTATCATATTAACAATGCATATAATCATGTATTTATAAATATAGACATAAAAGTTTACATATTTCACATTCTCACCACATTCATCATAATTTACTCATATACATCGTCATATATACACATATATATAATCCAAGCATAACGTCATGTACACTTTCACAATTTCAATCAAATCCACATAAACATACACATTATGTTTAATTCACTACAAATCATATAAACATATACAATCATGTTTATTCATCAATTCACAATTTCACATTCGCAACTCTCAAATCAACAATTCATGCTCATAAGCATACTTTCATACAATAATCACATTTTCACAACTCTCAATTACGCAAGTAATGCACATACGTATATTACACAATTCTCACCATACTTCATCATAACTCATCATACACTTCACATAGCATATATATATATATATATATAGGCAAATATGGACAATCATCAACATATCCATAATTCTCAATTACACAAGTCATGTACATACACCTATGCATAATTTTATATAACAATCATATATTCATTCCATGAGACTCAATGCAACTCAATGAAACTCATGCCATGTGGTACAAACACTTGTTATTATTTTTTGGTTTTTACACTTAAACCGGGTCCGTTCCCTAGACCAATAACACACAAAAAGCCCATTCCCTAAGCTTTCAAACCCCGCTCTAGGTTTGGGACAAGTCACTAGCTCCCACGAAACTAGCAAACATTGCCTCTTGACTAAATGATGCATATGCAATCAACCACAAATGCACTTAAGACCGATCTCACGTCTTAATCCCATGCATTCAAATAATTCCTCCCTTCAAGAATTAAAACAAGATTGCACACACAACATATCATAAAATCACATATTCATACTTTACATCATCATGTTTATCAAACAATGCACGCATATCTTACAATATGCTCCCATGCATTAATTCACAACAATCGGATACAACAAATATGCATTCATAATTCAACCTCATTACCTTTTCAAACAATGCACACATATTCACAATATGTTCTTATGCATTCTTCACATACAAACAATATGCATATATTTGTCAAAAGACTATATTTCATAATCGATTCCACCATCTAGGATTCACGCCATACGGCTACCCACAACTAGGGCTGGCAATGAACCAAACCAACTCGAAGATAGTTCGAAATTCGACTCGACAATTAAATCGTTGAACTAGGTTCATGAACCAAATGAGTTGAGTATGAGCGAAAAATTAAGTTCGTTAACTAAATGAGCTGAACTTGAACTATACATAGTTCGACTCGTTAGGTTCATGAGTCAACTCGATTACATATGAAAAGAATTATACTGTCTTTAAGATTAGGTTTAAATATTTACTTCAAATCTTAGACAAATTTAATCTTCAATTTAGTAGTTTTTGAATTAGACTCTCAAATGTATCTCTTGAAAGTTGTGTAGGTTTTGAATTAGTAGATTTCAAAGATAAAGTTAAATTTCAATATGATAACTTTTATTTTATTTTAATAGATTATTTAAAATATATATATTTATTTAAAATGTCAAATATACTAAAAATATATATATTTAAAAAAATAGTTTTTAAGTTCGTGAACCATGTAAGCTGAACCTAATGAGATGAACCTAACGAGTCAAACCGAAATGTTCGTGAACTTATAACGAGTCGAGTTTGAGCTTAAAAAAAAGTTCGTGTCAAACTCGAACTCGAACTCGAATTCGAATAATTCTTAACGAGTCGAGCCGAGCTGAGGTGAGTTCGACTCGACTCGACTCATTTCCAGCCCTACCCACAACATATCATATCACAACATGCACAAGCTATACGTTATATAACAAAAGTATTATGCACAATAACACATCAATCACACACATTCGCGACGGTAAAATCAACACAACAATATATTTTCAATTTTCTGCTATAATTGAACCAGGTACAGGCCTCAAAGCCATTTTTTCTAGAAAGAGCATCTCGTTAACTTACAAACGCTTCGAACGGGGGTCAAAACCGACTTACGGTTCAAGAGTTATGAATTTTCGACGTTTTTCGAAAAACCAGAATTTTGCCTAAACACGGCTACGGGATTTTGCATTTTCGCCCGAAAATCCGACCGATTCAATTATTTTTTTCGAAACAAACACATACTCATACTCACCTAACATATAGCAGTGAATTAGAACCATTAAACACGATTTCTACGACGTCTGATTTCCACTCAAATCTCAAACCCTCAACTATCCAAAAATGTCAAAACTCACAAACTCAACCAAATTCAATCAAACAAAATCCAATAATCACGGCTAAACATTACCCGACTAAACTACGCAATTTATTTTGAATTCTAACCGTTCAAAACTCGATTCTACCGATTAAAACATTTATGCCATATAATGGAAAATGGAGAAAAACACCCAAACAAACTCAAATAATCCATACATAATCACATACATTGATAAGATAATGATATTTCACACCCTTACCTTGATTAAATCGGAGCTAGAAGTTGTTCTTGAGCTTTTCCAAGTTTTTCCTTCTTCTCCTTCTCTTTTCTCCTCTTTCTCCTTCTTTCTCTTATGTTTTCTATTCTTTTCTTTTCTCTCCAATTTTCCTTATATATCCTTCTCTTTTCTTTCCCTCTACTTTCCTTTTATATCTTTCTATTTTCTTTCCATCATAATTCTTCTCAAAATATATACCAATTCATTTTCTCATAAAATATCTCATCTCATCATTAATTAACTAGAGAATATATAGTAAATCCACATTATTCTACCAAATAGAATAAACCAGTTAAATCCATTAACTCATATAATTGAAATAAATCCAATTAATTCATTTAAATCAAATAAATCACATAATCCAATTAATTAGTACAATTAATCAATTATTGAAAATTGGGTTGTTACAGTATTCAGCAAACCCGTGACAAAATCCATAGCGATACAATCCCACTTCCAAACCGGAATCTCTAACGGTTGCATCATCCCAGAAGGTCTCTGATGCTCCACCTTCGATTTCTGACATACCAAACAAGCATACACATAACGAGCAATGTCCTTTTTCATGCCCGACCACCAAAACAACTTTTTCAAATCCTGATACATCTTCGTAGCTCCTGGATGAACACTCAGGCTACTACGGTGTCCTTCGTCCAAAATTGACCTCCTCAACTCATCATTATCCGGCACACAAATTCTTCCCCAAAATCTCAGCACACCCGCGTTATCCAACTTGAAATCACTACCGGAGTCACTTCTGGCCTCGCGCATCAAATCTACAAGTTTCACATCTAACTTCTGATGTTCTCTTATCATATCCAAGAAATCATTGTGCACTTGCAACTTACCCAACATCACACAATCCGTTGAAATCTCGCAAACCATGCTAAAATCTCTGAACTGCTCAATAAGCTCCATCTCTTTTACCATCAAAGCTGGCATATGAATTGCCTTCCTGCTCAGTGCATCTGCAACCACATTCGCTTTCCCTGGGTGATAACTCAAACTGAAATCGTAATCTTTCAAGAATTCCAACCATCTTCTCTGCCTCATATTCAACTCTTTCTGATCAAACAGATACTTCAAACTCTTGTGGTCGCTGAACACCTCAAATCTTGACCCATACAAATAGTGTCTCCAAACTTTCAACACAAAAACAACCACAACCAACTCAAGATCATGAGTAGGATAATTCCGCTCATGCACCCTCAATTTCCGCGACGCATAAGCTACCACTTTTCCCTTCTGCATAAGAACTCTGCCCAAGCCCAACTTGGACGCATCGCAATACACCACAAAAGGTTCACACGGATTCGATAACACCAACACCGGCGCTGAAGTCAATCTCTTTTTCAGCTCCTCAAAACTCTCTTCACAAGCAGCATCCCACACAAACACTTGATCTTTCCTCGTCAACTGAGTCAACGACAAAGCCAATCTGGAAAAGCCCTCAATAAATCTTCGGTAATAACCAGCTAAACCCAAGAAGCTTCTAACTTCAGTTACCATCTTCGGTGGCTCCCATTGTAACACCGCACTAACTTTCGAAGGGTCTACTGAAACACCATCACCCAAAAAAACATGCCCCAAGAAACTCACCATCCTCAACCAAAACTCACACTTCGATAACTTAGCAAACAACTTGTTATCCTTCAACACTTGCAAAGCAATCCTCAAATGCTCTGCATGCTCTTCCTCAGACTTATAATAAATCAGTATGTCATCAATGAACACGACAATGAACTGATCCAAATAAGAATGGAATATACAGTTCATATGTTCCATAAACACACCCGGCGCATTAGACACTCCAAAAGGCATCACTGCATACTCATAATGTCCATACCGAGTCCTAAACGCCGTCTTCTGAATATCACCTTCCTTAACTCTTATCTGATGATAACCCGACCTCAAGTCGATCTTAATGAACATACGAGCCCCCACCAATTGATCCATAAAATCCTCGATCCTTGGAAGAGGATATTTGTTCTTAATGGTCACTTTGTTCAACTGACGGTAATCGATGCACAACCGCATGCTACCGTCCTTCTTCTTCACTAATAACACTGGAGCTCCCCACGGCGACACACTTGGTCTGATAAACTTTCTATCCAGTAACTCTCCAATCTGAGATTTCAACTCGGCCAATTCCACTGCCGACATCCTGTACGGCGCCATAGAACTATGCCTCGTACCAGGAATGAGATCAATGCTAAACTCAACTTCTCTCTTCGGAGGTGATTCTGTAATATCATCCGGGAACACCTCCGGAAACTCATTCACCACAGCTAACTCATCCAACACTGCCTTGTTGTCAACAGACAGTGATGCAAATAAAGCAAACACCCGAGCTTCATCTTCCAACAAAGTTCTCAGTTCCTTACCGGACAAAGAATCTGCCAACGCTTCTTCCTCTGGAGTCAAAAACAATAACACTTTCCGGAAACAGTCGATGTAAACTCGGTTGAACTCCAACCAGTTCATACCCAGAATAACATCCAACTTACCAAGAGGCAAGAAAATCAGATCTACTCCAAAATCTCTATCAAAAATAGTCAGCGGACACTTCAAACAGACCAAAGAAGTAGTCACTGAACCAATCAAGGGAGTCTCAATAGTCATCCGCCGCTCAAGAGTAGTCGGCACCAAACCTAACCTCTTCACACAATCAACAGAGATAAACGAGTGGGTCGCACCCGTATCAATCATAGCAGACAAGGGAACATTATTGATGAAACAAGTACCTCGTATAGAACGATCATCACCAGAAGCTTGAGTTCCCACTACTGCAAACACTTTGCCGCTGGTCTGTGGCACCTGAGTCGACTTCGGTTTCCCACAATGAGTACTGATGTGGCCTTTCTCACCACAGTTGTAGCATGTAGGCATGGCGACTCGACAATTAGCTATCACGTGGCCTGACTTGCCACACTTGAAACACTTTTTCTCTTCAAGAGGACAATCAACGACACGATGACCCAAGTCACCACACCGAAAACACTTCCCTCCAGCAACTGCTCTCCCTTCTCTTGGCTTCTTATCATTAGCATCTTTGAACTTTCCCTTACCAGTAGGAACACTGTAAGGAGTCCCACCGAACCTTTGCTTACCCTTACGGTCATTAGCAGCTTTGTAATGCGCAATCCTTGCCCCGTTATCATTGTCATAAATCCGGCTCCTGCTTATCAGCTTAGGATAATCCCTGATCTTCTGACAAGCTATTCCTATCTTCACTTCTGGATGCAATCCATTTTTGAACTTCAAACATTTGGAGGTCATCGCTCCATCAGTATTGTAGTGGGGACAATACTGTACCAATTCCTCAAACTTAGCGGCATACTCCGCCACCGTCATATTTCCCTGCTTCAGTTCCAGAAACTCAATCTCCTTGGCACTTCTGATATCTTCAGGGAAGTACTTCTCCAGAAATCCAGTGCGAACAACATCCCAGGTAATCAGAGTCCTAGCAGTCTCCAACCTTTGGCGGCTGTTGTCCCACCAAGCTTCAGCTTCGCCCTCTAACATGTGAGTATCGAACCTCACCTTCTGCTCATCGTTGCAACCCATCATTCTGAAGATCTTCTCTATCGCCTTCAACCACTTCTGAGCAGCTCCCGGATCCAAAATTCCTCCTTGGAACATCGGCGGCTTGTTGCTTTGAAACTGCGCCAAGTCTCTGAACTACGCACCTGCAGTGTGGTTCTGATTAGCAACCACCTGTGCCATAGCCTGCATAGCCACATCCAACGCCGCGTCATTCCTCCCAGCCATACTCCTTCACAACAAAAATCCAAGTTAACAGAAAACAACTAACTCTATCCTACAGACAGACTCAAAACACTACACTGGCCGGACGGACCGACCTGCTCTGATACCAACTTGTAACACCCCGCTCCCAAAAATAAAATAAGTGCAATTAATTAAAAAAACATTCAAGATAGACAAACATCAGAGTTTCACAATCACACACGGGATGTCACAAAAGAGAACCAATCGAAACATTTTCATTAAAGAATTTAACCACATATAAGCAGCGGAAAATCATCATATATATATATATATATATATATATATATATATATATATATATATATATATATATATATATATATATATATATATATATATATATATATATATATATATATATATATATATATATATATATATATATATATATATATATATATATATATATATATATATAGATCAACATCATATACAAGTCAGGTACATCAGCGTCGACTATCTGTCCAAAACATATATCATGCACAACCACACATCAAAAGATCCACCAAAACATATCATCAACAAGATACGCCACAGGGGCACCAGAAACATCATAAGACAAAGAACTCCCAAAAGCCCCAGTGTTACGTATCAGAGCATCCCTGCGACTCGCCACAGAACAAACTAGCTATCACCTGAAATCTCTGTACTTCCGAAGAAGCACAAACCACATCAAGGAAAAGGGGTGAGAAATTACGAATAAAACATAAAGGTAACGGTAAACATGAATATGAAGGCAATAAACACACAACATAATTCACATGCATCATCTCGGACCTACGGCCCCACACCATCGCAACATACACATGACTATGCAACACATGCAACTCGACACATGAAATGCGGTACCGACTCACGGTTCATCATCGAACCTGGATAGATCACTCGAGCCACCCAAGGTAATGATCTATCCCATCGAGTATATCTCATATGCCCCACCGAGCAATATGATCAACCCCTGCACCCACTCCTTTTTGGAGCCTGAGTTTATTTCATACGCCCCACCGAGCAGTATGATCAACCACTTCACATTCCCTTACGGAATCCCGAGTCTATCTCATATGCCCCACCGAGCAATATGATCAACCCCTGCATCCACTCCTTTTCGGAGCCTGAGTTTATTTCATACGCCCCACCGAGCAGTATGATGAACCCCTTCACATGCCATGCATAACACAATGCACCACAACAAATACTAGCACACACGCTACACATAACCCACAGATCACATCTATCACATATCTCAGGTATCACATGCCATATTTCAAGGATCCCACGCCATATCACCATCACACATAATACCTATCATACACTAAATCAACTATACGAATACTACGAGGAATCACGTTCCCGTGTTCACACATACACACAGCAGTGCCCTGTTAACTCTCAGAATCACCCACGACCAACAGAGGTCTAACGATACAAGAACGGAACAGCACAACACAAAATGCCCAGAATTCTGTCACGTTCGCTGGCTCATTTGCCTGGCGAAGCCTCACAGCGAACCTTCGCCACCATTCACCTGGCGACCCCTTCAACAAAGACAGACAGTAGCTACTGTAAGTATTCGCTGTCTTTCGCTCGCACACTCGCCTGGCGAGACCTTGCTACGAGCAATCGCCATCATTCGCCTGGCGAAAGCTCGCTATTCCGCTCGCCCGACGAATGTCTGCGATTTGAGAAACATTCTACAGATCAGAATGAGAACCACTCACCTCCTTGCACCCGATTAAATCCAGATGAATCCCCAACGATAACGATATGTTATAAGGCAGCAACCTACACTACCCATCCTAGTTTCTACCCGATAACAGCCACAGTTCTAATAATTGCTCAGTTCCGGCATAACAATGTCAGTTTGCCCGGAAACCCCAATTCTCCCAACAACTCAACATCAACAACATGCAATGCAATCAACATGAACATAATCGATAACAAAATCACAACAACAACAACATGCATAACAAAATTCATGGGATTAGGGGAAATTCCCACTACCTAACATTCATGCTATCTACCCGTTTTGATCACGTTCTCCCCCCTTACCTCGAATTCTAGTTCCGAATGTTGAATCCTTGCCCCAAACGGAAATCCTAGCCTCCTCTTCTTCCAATTGCTCAGCTGCTCTCCTCCACTCTTGGTTGTATTCCTCTTCTCTCTTCTCCTTCATGCGTTCTCTTTCTCTTTTCTTTTCCCAACTTCTCCCAATTCCACTTATGCCCTCAATACCCTTTTCTACTCTTTCCAATCTTACCCTTATTCCCTAACTCCTCATATTATCTTAATCCAATTCTATTAACATAATAATAGTATATTAACAATAATAATAATAATAATAATAATATCAATATTACTAATATCACTATTATTTATTAATTATCATTTATCGTTAATAATAATATTATTATAATTTCTTAAGGTCCGATATCATTCGATCAAATTCCAACTTAAGGGCTACACCCATCCGCGCCCGAATACACCCCCACAGACATGCCAGAAAAAAAATAATAAACAACACAAAAGCATCGGAAACTGGATAATTAAAATGGGCGTTACAATTAGCAACTCTCTTTCCAGTTAGAGAGAAAGAAAATTAGCTCAAACCCTCAAAAGAAATAAAGAATCCATAGGTTGGAAATTAACTGACTTAAAAGGAATCAATCCATCTTATTACATGCATAACTTCATGATGGAAGAAAATTTAAAATGAGAGCTCAACCTCAAAGACATTTGAACCCCAATATGAAAGAAGTTATTAGGAAATAAGTAGTTAAACTACTGGAAGCAAGAATTTATACCCAATTTCATATAGTACTTGGGTAAGTCCTGTACAGGTAGTAGCCAAGAAAGATGGAATGACTGAGATTCAAAATGAGAAAAACGAGTTAATTCCAACTCAAGCAGTCACCAAAAGAAGAATGCGCAAGAATTACAGAAAGCTTAATTAAACTACTCAAAAAGACCATTTCCCATTACCTTTCATAGGCCAAATTTTGGAAAGATTAACTGGCCAAACTCTTCACTGTTTCTTGGATGGGTATTTTGGATATAACCAAATAGTGGTAAATTTGGAAGATCACAAAAGATTTAATTCACATGTCCTTTCGAAGTATCTACTTGCATAAAAATTCCCTTTGAGTAATGCAATGCTCCCACCACTTTCCAGTGTTATATGCAAACCATTTTCTCAAATATGATTGAGAAATTTATTGAAGGCTTCAAGATGAATTATTTGTATTTTGATCTATATTTGATGTATGCTTGCATAATTTGGATGCTATGCTAAAAAGATGTGCCGAGAGACTAATTTAGTTTTGAATTTGGAAAAATTTCATTTTAAGGTGACATAAGGGATTGTAGTCGGACACAAAATATCTATCAAAGTAATTGAAGTAGATAAATAAAAACTAAAATTGACTGAGAAAATTCCACCACCAATAAATGTCAAAGGAATCAAGAGTTTTCTTGGACACATATGGTTATATAGAAGATTTATCAAATGCTTTTCAAATATTCCAAAATCATTAAGCAACCTTTTTAATAAAAATAATTCTTTTCTATTTGATAATTCTTGTTTACATGTTTTTAATCGGTTAAATTATTTTTAGTAACTACATCTATAGTCACCATACCTAATTGGAAACTTAATTTTTGATTAATGTGTGATGCTAGTGATTATGCATTAGGTGTAGTACTAGGACAAATAAAATTTAAATTTTTTCATGCAATACACTTTGCAAGCAAAGGTTTAAATAAATCACAAGTGTATTATGCCACAACTGAAAAAGAATTGCTAGCAATAATATATGCACAAAAAAAATTTAGATTGTATTTGATTGGTTTAAAAATAGTTATCTATGTTGACCATGCAACTATCAAGTACTTAATGAACAAACCTGATTCTAAACCACGTCTGGTTTGATGTATGCTCTTACTTAAATAATTTGGCATAGAGATACAAGATAAAAGGGATAAACAAACAGGGTAATTGGCAACCTATCTCGGTTGGTGAACATATAAATAACCAATCAAGATAAAGAAGTACTGGATGAATTCCCAGATGAACAACTACACAATATACAAGAAAGGCCATGGTTTTCCGAAATGGACAATTAAAAAGTTGTTGAAATCATCCCAAAGGACATGAACTGTAAACAAAAGAAAAAATTCTTCAAAGATGCAAAGAAAATATGTGTAGGATGATCCTTACCTTTCAAAGTGGGGATGGATAATCTTCTAAGAAGATATGTGAGAAAATGAGAGACTAAAGGTATAATATGACATTGTCATAATTCACTATACAAAGGTTATGACAATGGAAAACACATCACAACCAAAGTTCTATAATCAGGTTTTTACTGGCCATTTATATGCAAAGTAAAATTATGTTCCTTAGGGGACAGATGTCGAACTTGATATTTTGACAATAGGTTCGATAAGATACATTAGAACCACTACACTAAAAAGCAATAGATGATGAGTAGAATAATAATAAAGAACACAATCAATTGTTTACCCAGTTCAGTGAAACTACACCCGCGTCTGGAGGCCTGAGTCCACAACCCAAGAAAGCAAACTCACTATTAGTAATTTAGTATAATTAGACTTATAAGAAACATTAAACTCGATGTTGTTCAATCCATCTTCCTAACACTACACAAGGACTTTCTATTTAAAGTCTCCTCATTAATATGAGAATCTACTCACTTTCTTCTCTGCCACAAAACCAGCGATAAGGGCAAACAACCACTAAACCCTAGTGATAAAATTCAATCTTTACAAGATGAAATAGTTACAACTCAACTAGACAAACCTTTCCTGCCAAGTTACTGAAACATAGAGGTGTACATAAACAATATTGATTACAGCTCAAGTAGACAAAACTTCTATGTTAAATTACTGAAACATAGAGGTGTACATAAGCAACTCTACACTAACCCTATTCAGACATTAGCATGGAATACACAATACAAAACCTCACACTCTAATATCTTCAATGGGAGTGCTTGCTTTCAAATGTAGGTTTAAGCTTTTTATAAAACAAAGTAACTTTGGGAATTTCTCCTTGGATAGTATCTTTGAGTTTGTCCATAATTAAGTGAAGAATTTGTTAGGTATTCGATTTTCTCCTTGAATATATCCAACATGATATGGTTTATTTTATATTAAATTCAAGTTTAAATATTCATTTAAATCCAAATTAAAAATATTCTAGTTGTGAAATAAATCACCTAAGCATATTGTTAAATTAATAAGAATAAAATCTTTAACAAATCTTCTGTAGAACATACTCCAAGACACAACATTCTGGCGCCTGTTGCACAAGGCCTAAATGTTGTACCAAGATGCTAGACCAATCTTGAATACTTGGAGCTTCATAAAACTTTAGCAAGCTAGACCAATCTTGAATACTTGGACACTTCTCCAAGTTGTTGTTTTGCTAAAATGCTGCTAATCCAATAGGAACAAAAATATCCCCTTTGGAAAATTATGGAAAATAAATCTTTAAGATAAATAACACTTCTTCCATGAGAACAAGTGACAACTAGTAGATATACTGGATCTTCAGAATATTTCAGTAGTAGAAGCTTGCATGTATCATAATTAAGCACCACCAATAATAGAAGTTAGAAGCATGAACATTCATATGCCTACACATAGTCTATTCAGTTGCTTTAAACCAAACAGACAATCATGTAATATTCATAGACTTAGTCATGCGCGAATGTAGTATCTCATAGTTAGTAAAATACAATCTTACTAACTAACATATACCAATATGCAATCATTCACATACTTAGTCACACACTCAAAATCAATTAATATTTGATTAATGAATACTACTATCACAGATAGATCTGTTTTCACAAATACAAGGACCAGGACCAGATGCCCTACCCGATGCTCCAGCACGGAGCACAACATTTTCACTTACCAGAGATGGTTAGTACCAAGAAAACGATGTTGCTTCAGCACTTAACAACACTATATTACCCCCTTTTTGCAATAATTTGGCAAAGGAATGGAAATAACAATTATCTTCAAAAATTAGGATAACATTCAATCCCGTAGCAACACAAAATAGTAGCATATAGTCAAAAGACACAGGTAGCTACCCAAGAAGAATACCATCATCCTTAACCTCAATCTCATATACTGTCTTCAATAACTAATCATCATGACAAAGCACCATAAGCCCATTATACACCAGTACCCAAAGAAAATATACTTCAACCTTATTTGAAGATTCTCCTTCTTCCATAGTTCCCTTTATCATAACTTTATCAATAAAGGGAACCATGATTTTGTACAATCAATTGAAAGTTGCAGATGAAAGTTTCACAAAATTTCTTCTATCAAACACCTTTTTAAATTCCTTGATCAACTTGTCATTAATAGGACTATCATCAATAATATTCTTTATCAGTACAACAAGTTTCATGCTTTCTTTCCAATCAAGAGCTTCTTCTCCTAGCTTCCCTTCAACATCAATATTTCTTTGAAGAACATATTTCCACTTCTAAAAAATTGTTTTTGGATGGAATGATACATTATCCATATGACACATGAAATCTCTTCTCTTCAACCTTTCTCTTTAAGGTGAACACAATGTCTCAGACCTTTGCTTCAACATTTCCCTCAGAATCCTTTGTTTGAACAAACTTGCTATCCAATTCAGACCTAACTAGGGTACCTTGCTCCTCAGTCAACATGTCACTCAAGTTGTTTAGATCATCCAGCTTTATATCTTCATCATTGATCGTTTGGTTACTCCAAAACAGTTTGTCATTACATGATTTTTATGAGTATTTACGATGAATTCGATGAAATCTTAAGTTGTCACAGTGAGAATTGGAGATCGTAGCTATTAGGTTAACTAGGCTCACAAATCTTAAGATATCACCACCGATCTTTAATTTATCCAAGGGAAAGGGAAAAGAAAGAATAACCCATAAATATGCAATGCAAAGACAAAGCAATAAAGTGATATAAGGTTTGGGGGTTGATCATACTAAGGGAAGGTATTAATACCCTAAGTATCTATATTCTACAGGAACCTCTTGTTGTATTTGTGTTATTGTTAAGTTGTTTGCTATTTGGGATTAATTGGTGAGATGAGAAGATAAATGTTTTTTTTTAAATTATTTTTGTGTTTGGCAAGACACAAAGTCTTGTGCCTACGTACCAATAAAGGATCAAAACCTGGTAGTTCGGGGTATAAAATTGAAAAGGGTTTGTTAAGGTGGATTTTAATAAAGAAGAGACAAGTTGTCATCTTAAGGAGAATACTCAACTTATCCACCACAAACATGTGGAAGAAGGATCTTTGCTTCACATTGAGAGAAAGGCTCCAACTTGGACATAGAATCAACAAGTATGCCACATACCTCTCTCAAGTAGAAAAAAATCAACATCGTTCTTAACAACGTCATTGGGTAGGAGAATTACATCTCAACTAAGGATGATTAATGTCTAATCTATTTAATAAGGTTTTAAATTAAAAATCCAAGTGGCAAAATATTTGAATAAGATTTGTGTCTTTTAGTCTTATGAAAAAGTTTGAATATGCTTAAGATGATCCAATGCAAATCAACATGGCACATTGGACCAAGGTTTTATTTAATGAATGAGGATTAATTGTGCAGAAATTTGGTACCAACTTGAAGATCTTATGAAGAGGAACAAGTTTCAAGTTGATCACATGCTCTGAAAATGCTTGGAAGATGGGAAAATGTGACCTCTAACTTGTGTGAAAAATATGGCTGAACACTTGCTGCAATTCTGTCTTGGACGAAACAGCTCTACCATGGCCACTTCCCAACCTTGTAACTTCATACTCAAGCAAGAGAAACTCATGCTCTTGGTACCACTGAAAAGAAGGCATTACATACTACAAATTTGATGTTGATCACTTGGAAAGAGTCAAATTGGATCATTGAGGAAAATGGCCATCAAAATTGGACTTTTAACTGTTTTATACTTAGAAAAATGTCCAAGTGTTTAGCATTTTTCACATCTTTGAAACTTCAACTTTGATCAATCATAACTTTTAATTGGTAAATGATTTTGGGTCCATTCTTTCACCAATTTGAAGTATGTAATACCATATTCAAAAGGAGTCCTCAAGTGTCTTCATTGGATGCTTGAGGAAGAAGTTATGGTCTTAGAAAGTAGGTTACTTGACCATGAAGATTTGTACTTAGAAAATTTTCCAAAACCATAACTTTTCCCAAATCTTGAACTTTGAATGATTTCTTTGATTAATCATGATCAAATCCAATCATACTTCACATTTTCATGATCTTTGACTTGTGGAGTCCATGTTTGACCAAAAATCCCAAAAGTCAAACTTTGACTTTGGTCCATAGTTGACTTTTCTCAATTGAACTAGAATTCTTTAATTATCAATGAATCAAGCTCCTTCAACCAATCCAAACATATGAATGGACTAAGATGATGTATTTGAGGCCTTTAAACCATGTCTTAAGGTGTGAGTCATTCTTTGCTCAAAAACTCAACTCAGGGTTGAATTAGGTCAAAACCCTAATTTGGTGCATCAAATGACTTAGAGCTTGGTGATCTTGAGTTGATGGAATTTTGCACTTGGTTTTTGATGAAAAGGAACTCTTGATCATGTTGAAGAGTTAGGACTATACAATTCTTTGATTGGTCAACCTGAACTCTTAGTTCCAAAACCCTAGCTTGCAGTCAAAGCAAAACAAAGCACATACTCTTGGGTTTCAAAGGGATTAGTAATGCATAAAAGGCACAGACATGAGATGATTAATGTCATTCTAAAATGATGCAAATTTGAGGTGGAATATTAGGGATAAATATAGGGTGTGACACAAGTTAAAGATGAGATAAATATGAAGAAGTATGAAGAAAATGAAGAAGTCGAAGAAACATAGTAAAGCCAACAAATTGGGAAGAAATTATGAAGAAACAACAATTTTTTAGCACAATTTACATCTTGACGCCTGTCTAGTAAATTGATCATATCTAGAGTTCTGTAACTCGTTTTGACGCCCGATTTTTTGCAAAATGAAGCTAAGACAATTATCTAAATTCTGAAATAATTGCACGCACTATGGAAGTATTATATGCGCGATACAACGTGTGCAATATCATGTGCATGATGAAAAGCATCGTGCGCGTGATGGGCCTTTTCTAACGCGTTTCTAACCCATTATGACTGCTTTTAAAGGGGATTTTGGAACTTTTTCAAAAGTTATAAAAATGGGAGGCTAGGGAACGAATTTGGGAGTGCAAAAGGATATTTTTAGAGAATTTGAAGCCATTGGATGCCATCTCTTTAAGGGACTTCTCATGTTATTTTCATCTATCGATTGTGGTTATCTTTTCTGAATAACGTGTAGCTAAATCCTCTTAGGTTAGGTTGTGTGACGATGAAACTTATTCAATCTTGTTGGCATTATATGATGGTTTGGATTTGTATGAATCCTTTGAATTATAATTTTATTTCGTTGTTTCTTATGCTTAATGCTTTTTATTTGAGATACTCTGTTAATCTGTTGTTAGACACATATGGATTCCTAACCCGTAGCCTATGTGTTAAACCTAGGCAAGATGTTATAATTAAGTTGGTTGAATAGGGTTAGGATACCTCGAGTAGAGGTACAGAGAATTAACAGTCTGTACATCGCCTAACACTACTTACGCTAGCGTACTAGGGATAGATAGCTCCAAGTAGTTGTTAGTGAGTTATTTCATGGGGGTCTGGCTATAACAGTTTTGTTAATTCGCCGTAAGATTATAAGGATAAGATCATTCATACAAGGCATCATACATCAACAAGAGGGGATTAGAGGATTCTAAAACACAACCTGATCGCTTTCGTGACATAGTTTTCTCGTTTATTTACCTTTTGCACTGAAAACTTGCAACCCCCTTTTTTACTATTTTTTATTTAATATTGCACATATCATTGTTCTGTTCAAACACTGTCCTTGTGGGTTCACTATTTTATTACTGCGACATTATCGAAACACTTGTTGAGATGTCATCAAGAACCACATGAGCAATTCTTCACTTGAGAAACACGAAAGTAGATTACATCTTTTGCCAAGCTCAACTCAAGGTCAGACTACATCTGATGAACTACATGATCCACCATGTTGTCTGACAGAACATCAACATACATGAGAGCTCTCCAAAAGACTCTCATTGTCTTTCATAATGACTTCCTCCAACAGCTGCACCTCCTCTTCAAAATTCAAAGCTTTTCTTGACAACATCCTATCAAGGGCTTCATTGACACATTCAGATCTATCATGAAATTCCTTCTTCATATTGACAACATCATCAATGTGGTCATTCTCTTTATGATTAATTTCATGAGTAGCCTCGTCACAAGACTTGGGAAATATCTTCATGATCTTTTTCACCATAATGAAAAATGGTAAGTCTTCAACTTTCATATTCAAGTTATTATTGAGGAAGGTACTTTAATTATCCATCCGGTTGAGTTTTGAGCTTCAGGATACATGACAGTCTGGGTCTCAAACTGATGGCTCCAAAAGTATCAACATGACATATTCTCTAATCTTCTCTTGCAGGTAGCAATGAGTTACCTACTTTATCAGTAACAACTTACTACATAGCAATACCATTGAGATCAACATCTTCACTATTATGGGGAGACATATCATTTACATATTAAGTGCACTTGGTAAACAATCCATACTCGATGTTATCATTACAAACCAGAAGTACACTTTCATTCTGACTTCTCACTTCTTCGCCCCATGTTTCCATATTTTGTACGATATGCTCATGATTATTAACAACATCTTTATTGGATACAACAATATCAACCATATCAGCTTTATGATCATCATTCTCCTTATGTATTTGATACTGTGTTAACATGTTGTATAAGATATTTGGCACATCATTATCATCATTCTGAATTCCCAGGATAGATTCCTGGGTTTCTTTACCAAAAGACACATGAATGAGATGATGATTATGCATAGGCCCATACAAATGAGGGATATTAATCACAATTCCACCAGCAACTAGATCAGATTTTTCAACAAGTAGAATGTTATGAAGAGCAATATTTGAAACATATTTCTTGACATACAACCCGAGTATAGACTCTAAGATACTATGGAAAACACCAATTCATGCTTCACCAAACTCACTATCATGATTTTGGTTAATTAGAACTCTAGTCATATGATAAGGAGTGCAACAATTCCTCTTATCCTCCAACCTCTTCTTTTGAACCACTACTGGTTGTTCAATGTTGGGAGGACCTCTAGTCTGACCATCAGCCTTCCCTTCAATGACAGCTCCTTGCACGAGTCTTACAAATCCCATAAGTGGTAATCCTTCTTCAATCTTGAGTTTTGGTAACCCATTGACATCATCTTTAGATATGATCTCCTTCACGCTCTTAGCCTTGGATAAGGGATGAGAAATTCACATATAATAGTTGTATTTGGATCTTTAGCACTTCATTAACATAACTTGATCCTTAATAGAGACAATATATTCTGACTTATTGTAGCTAACATCTGAACCTTGATCACATAATTGACTTATACTGATCAAGTTAGCAGTTAATCCTTCTACTAGCAGCACACCATCAAGACATGGTAAATGTGGATTCACCAGTTTGCCCATCCCCTTGATTCTTCCTATAGTTCCACAGAAAAATGTGACATGCATATTAGAATATGGTTTTAACTCTTCAATATAGCTCTGTTATACCCCAATTTTGACTATGGATCGCCAAATTAATACAACTATCATAGCATTTGCATTATCTGCATAACATGGCATGCATTTCATCTTGCATAACGCCCAAATTGTCAGTCAGAATAAATTCGTCGGATTTATAGACAAATCGGTCAAACGGATTCTCAACTGTGCGTAAAATTAGTAGACAAAAAATTTCAAAATCGAGCTTGCAGACACCAATTATATTAATCTATGTTTTGCATAGTTTAACCTAGTGTGCTCGTTTTATTTTTCCGAATACTTTTTCGGTCACATTTTGATTAGTCTGAGCCTTTTAACCGGTCAAAATTTATTTCAAAAATTGATCAAATGCTGTATTTTTCCAATATATTTATTTCGCACCGATCATTTTGATGCATTCGACTTATTCTTTTGAGCACTTTTCTGCCCGACTTTTATTTATTTTGAGTCCTTTTATTTTTTCATTTTTGTCAAAGTGTTTAAAGAAAATAAATAGGATTATTGATATTTTTAATTTAATTACTTTTTAGTGTTTAATTTTATTTAGTTTAGTTAATATTATTTATTTTTGTCTCTAAAATAAACACTAAGGTAATTTGTGGATTTTCAAAATTATTAAAAACCTTAGAATGACATGTATATATATTAGTAGTATTGAGCGAGACAGAGGGATTCAAAAACACAACACGAGCAGCGCATCATGTTGAATTCTCAGTTTTTCAATTCAATTCAAATAGAAAAAGCTAAACGTGTGTTCGCCAGTGCCTCTGGCGAACAACCTCTAGCCTCTTATTGAAGTTTACTTGCAGAACCGACTACAAAAATTCTAGACTACGTGTTAAGTATAAGCTTGGTGTTTGAGTACTAGGGTTTAAAGTGGTAGATGAAACGATATGATTGTAATGATAAATATAAGACAAAATTGTACGGAGAAACAAACAAAACAAACAAAGCTTATAAAAACAAATTGCTTAAGTACAAGAATAGACGCATGCATACATTTTCACAGAATTGACTCCTTTCTCTCACGCGATGATACTTTGAGTATATTCCTCTTAAATGTTTACAAAATGCGACCCCTAAAACTGAAATTGAAACTTCCTTAAATAGGCCTAAAAAGTGACGGTTACTCTACTGCCTACCATCCTAGTCTGCCACGTGTCTACCAACGTACGTCTACTATCTGTGTAACTTTCCATGTTTTCGTCCACTGCAAGCTTGCTTATTCGCCTAAAGCCTTTGGCCTTCCTTTAACTTCGAGTGAGATAGCCATCTGTCGAGCCTGTGTCAATGTTCTTTCGACGGGGTAGGCTGTCGAGGCTTCTTCGACCTAATTTTGGAAGATGTACCGTCGAATTTGTTTTTGCTCTCTTGATTGAAATTTTCCAGCTAACAAATTGCCCCCCCTAAAAGGCCAGCTTTGACTGAGAAACCGGTATTTTAACTTCCGCCAAATTTCGCCTTTATGCCACGTCTGCTGACATCACGCGTCATGATGACAATTTTTCTGCGCTGCGATTTCCAAGAAACCCTTCATTATTTGCCATAATAATGGCTACTCCCTAGGTCGTGGGTTTTCAACTTCCCCCATTAAACTTCCCACTACAGTGGAAACGGAACAGTCGTGAGACTGCTGTCGACTGCCACTTGTCAAGCGTGTCTGTCTGATTCTTGGTGTCTATAAATACCTTTTCCATCATTTTCATTTTTATTCTTCTCCTTCTCTTACATTTTCCTGAAACTTCAGCACTTTGAAACTTCAGCATTCTCTCCGCATTTTCAAAACCTTTCACTCTATTCACTTCACATCTTCAAATATTGCCATGGCTTCTATTACTCACGTTACTGGTGACAATGCTCTAGCTTTCACTCTCACTAATGAGAAGAGTCTGCCAACCGTCACACAACCCTCATCCATTAACAGAGCTATGGTGGAAAACTAGCAACACCAAATGTTAATCCCCTTCGTGGTGGCTGACAAACTATTGGCCTTCCATTGGCCTTACCCAGGTGCCAAAACACATTCCAAGCTTGTGCAAGAGTTTTTTTCCTTGTTTCACTCCTGCTATCCCGCCTGTCTTAGAGAAAAACAGTTCAATCGACCTGAAATTTATGGATCCTAATGCTCGAGTTTTTCAGATCGATGCCAACTCTTGGAAACAAAGAGTATCTAGCTTGGCTCGACAAGGTCCAGAATAAACGCAAAGCACAATGGGAGAAAACTGGCAATTTTGACGCCATTCAGATTTTGAGACAAGCTCACAAGGTCAATCCTTGCATGCTCCTTACGTCGATATACTTCTGGAAGGGATCGACTAACACCTTCCACCTTTCATGTGGCATGATGACGCCTACTCTCTTCGACGTGGCGACCATTACTGGTCTGTCTCCTTTGCGCGAGAATTTCGACCTTACCCTTTCTACTGAGAATTTTATCTCTTTTAATCATGCCGCCCTCAAGTACTATATTGAGGACTATCATGTTAAGAACTCGAAGGAGGTCTCCGATGAGGAGCACATTGCCTTCTGATCCGCTATCGCGCATGGATCAAAACCGAGTAATTTGAAAAATGTAGTAAAGCGACAGCAACTCGGGTGTCGATTCACAAGGATTTTTGTTTATAAAATAACCAATTGAAAACGATTATGGGGGGAGGGGGGTTGTTTTGATTTATGATTCGATTAAGAAAATAAATGGTAAAATAAGTGATTTTTAAAATAAGTGATTAAAACAGGTTAATCTACCGGTTCGACTCCCAATTTATCATCGGTCATTATAATTCCAATTTCCCAAGCGGTTCCAATCCCCATTTAATTGAAATATTGACGAACAAGCTTCACCAAGACCGCACGACTTATATTTCTAATTACCGAATTAAGCAGACGGTTAAAGATGGCGCACATTAACGAAAAAGCTATGTTAATCCGCGATTAAGGTAAGGAACATAGATAATCGAATTGAATCCAATCTATTCTATAAGAAACGAATTAAGAAAACAGTTATTATAAAACAAATTGGAAAGGAATTGAATTAAATCAGAATTATAGTAAAACCTCAAAGGATTACGGAATTCGAAACCGACAGATTTTCCCTCGGAATTAGTTCGCCATGGAATACATGAAAAGCAAAAGAAATTTCGGAAAAACTAGGGTTGAATTCTGTAGCACGGGAGCAAACCTTATAAACAAAATAAGGTTTGCATTACACACTCAACTGGGTCGGAAACATAAACCAGGCCCAATAGTGATGACCTAAAACAACTAAATTATTAGAGTCATAAACTTCAACGAATTATTCGAGACTCAATCAATCCGAATCAGCTTCTTCGCGATACATGAAAGTTGTAGATTGTTTTCTTAGCTTTCCAACGACTGGTCGAACGCCTCGATCCGATTCCTGTAGCTCCAGTTATGATTTTTTTATTAAAAACTGCTAATGTTGAAAATAACAAACGAAAATTAAATAAGGCTGAAAATAAATTGAATTGTAAAAACATTATAAAATAGAAAAATAAACAAACCAAAATATAGAAATGCTTAAATCTAAACATAGAGTAAGATGCATCAAAGTGCACTGATCAAATTCCCCCATACTTGAACCTTTGCACTCCGAGCAAAGTATTATCAAAACTCATGAAACACAAAAACATGTAGATACTCATTCTAGGCTGTAAAATCTTCTTCGGTCAAGATTGCATCGATAGGTACTAATTTTACACACTAAGGATATCGTAAGAACACAAATCCACAATTGTACAATCATAAAACTCCCTCCTATACAAACCAATCCAAATCATGTCATTATGCTTAAGTCTAACTTACTCATCCTCCTTTTTGCTCTATTTCACTCTAGTGCAATCACATTGAGCCCTTTATCTATTCACACACATGGTAAATAAGCTTGTTAGTGACTATGATCCATATATTTTCAAAATTAGACACTTTTTGTATTTTTTTGTGAAGGTTTCACAACCGTTAGCCTAAGTGACCAGGTGAGGGTCACCTAACTTAAAAGGCGGATTCCTATTTTGACTTCTTATTAAGCACAAGATCATTCACTTATTTGCACCAGCTTAATTACTTAGCGTGTGATTTGTAGATGGTGCTGACTACTAGATAAACTACTTAAGAGCTATTAAAGGACGAGAACTCAAGACTATGTCATAACAAGTATTTAAATCGATTTCCATATTCGGGAGACTTAAGGTGTTAAAACGATACCGATCTTATGAATTATTCCTAAGTCTCCATAATCTAACCTCAAATTGATCTATAGCCTAACATTTCAAAAAACGCATTGTGTTTCTAAGTTCTAAGTAATTTGTTTTAATTTTATTTTATTTTTAAAAATGAAAACAAAACCAACAGAAATAAAGAAAACAAAAAACACTAAACTAAACAAAAGGTTCCCTCCCCTACACTTAAAATAGACATTTTCCTCAATGAAAGGGACTCAAGGAAAGGGTGCTTCCTGGTCATATTGTAGTGTAGTTGGGTGCTTCCAAAGAAAACTCTTATATGGTAGCACCTTCAGGTAATGAACTTTCATGGAATAGCTTTAGCCGTTGTCCATTGACCTTGAAAACCTTGTTAGTACCTGCACTTTTAATTTCTACTGCACCATGGGGGAAAACATTAGTAACAGTAAAAGGGCCAATCCATTTGGATCGAAGTTTCCCAGCCATAAGCTTAAGGTGGGAGTTAAACAATAAAACCTATTGGCCCACAGAGAATTCCTTCCTAGAAATCATTTTATCATGGAAGTGTTTGGTTTTCTCTTTATAGATTCTAGAGCTTTCATAAGCTTCTAGCCTAAGCTCTTCAAGCTGTTGTAATTAGAGTTTCCTTTCAATACATGCTTGTTGCATCTCCATCTTACAACTCTTTACCGCCTAATAAGCACGGTGTTCTATCTCAACAGGAAGATGACATGCCTTACCAAAAACAAGTCGATAGGGAGACATCCCTATTGGTGTCTTGAAAGCTGTTCTTTGAGCCCAGAGTGCATCTTCTAGACGACGACTCCAATCCTTCCTGTTTGGTTGCACCATTTTCTCTAGAACCTGTTTGATCTCCCTATTAGAGATCTTAGCTTGCCCATTGGTTTGTGGGTGATATGCAGTAGAGACTCTATGCACAACTCCATACTTCCGAAGCAAAGCTTCCATAGTGCGGTTACAAAAATGAGTGCCTTGGTCACTTATGATAGCTCGTGGAATTCCGAACATGCAAAAGATATTAGACCTGACAAAATCTGCAACAACTCTAGAATCGTTAGTCCTAGTGGGGATAGCTTTCACCCACTTTGAAACATAATCGACAACAAGTAAAATATAGAGAAACCCAAAGGATATATGGAAGGGACCCATGAAGTCGATTCCTCATACATTAAACACCTCACTGAAAAGCATAGATTGCTGAGGCATCTCACTCTTATGAGTGATGACTGTACCTGCTATCTGGCACTCTTTATAAGTGCGGTAAGTCTCATAAGCATCCTTAAAAATAGTGGGCCAATAGAAACCTGAGTCAAGGACTTTTCTTGCAGTCCGTTGCGGGCCAAAGTGTCCTCCTACTTGAGTGGCATGAGAAAAATTTAAAATGGATTCTATCTCATAGTCGGGGACACACCTCCTAATAACCTGATCACTACCAAATTTCCAAAGATAAGGGTCATCCTACACATAGTATTTGACATCACTCTTGAGCTTGTGAATTTGTGCCTTAGATGCACCTGCAGGAAAAACACCAGCAACAAGATAATTAACAATATCAGAAAACCAAGGAGTAACTCCTTGTAAAACTAGTAGCTGCTTATCAGGAAAGTCATCCTGAATGGGAGAAGGATCTGCATCCCGCTCTATTCTGCTCAAGTGGTTAGCTACTAGGTTCTCGGCTCCACTTTTGTCCTTAATATCTACATTAAACTCTTGGAGCAACAACATCCACCAAATTAATCTTGGTTTTGCTCCTAGTTTCTTTAAAAGGTACTTGTTGCACCCCAAATTTTGACCCCTTAGATACTCATCATCATTGTAGGATCACTTTCATTCGATTAACTAACCTTAACTCAGTTCAAGTTTATCTTTGTCAAGATGCAGATGAATTAGGGTTCCGCACCGTCAAAATCAAGGCTTCAGTGGTCTGATCAAACAATGTTTTGGATTGATTCAACTTCGAATAAGTCTCCATATCATCAAACATACTCCATTGGATCAAGCATGAATCAAATTTGAGGTGGTCACCCGGGAATTGAGAACAGTACAGCTCAAGATGCCTGATTAGGGTTTTCGATCAGGAAAAGTCAACTGTAGTTTGACTTTTGATTTGAAAAGTGTTTCAATGGTGGGATCAAGGTCCATTAAGCTCCTATGGCTTAGTAAAGTCTATCCAAAGATTTTCAAGTCCTCAGAATGTCCGGATCATCGACAGTCGACTCGGTAATCACCGATTGATAGAACGGTTGACCGAAAAGTCAACTCTTCAATAATAAGGAATTTTACTTCAAGATGTGAATAAAAAATGTTCGTTATGTCATATTACACCTCCCCATAAAATTTCATGACCATTGGATCAAGGGTTAGGAAGTAATTGCAAAAATTGGGAATTAGGGTTTCGAAAGGGGCAAGACCATAACTCCTCAACCACACATCCAAATGAAGTGGTTCAAATCTCTTTGGAAAGCTCTTGACAAATACTACAAAAGCCTCAAAGTGGTCCATGATCAAAAAATGCATAGATTTGGAGTTATGACAAGATTCATTTTAAGAAGGGAAATAACTTAGAAAAATTCTAAGTTATTTAGCCTTTTTAAGTGATTTTTTCAACAACTTGGAAGGGTTTTTCAACCTAGTTCCATCTAGAATTTGGAAATCTCCAAAACATTAAAGTTATAGAGCTACTTAAGGGCTTTCTAAATTATGGTAGAACTCCTCAATAGCATGTGTGAGCAGAAAGTTATGAACCATGGAAGTTAGGGCTGCCAACACTTGAAACCACTATGTCAAACCTCTCAAAATTCAGATTTTCACAACTTGGGCTATCCTCAGCCATTGGACCTTGCTCCTTTCTGATATTATGAAGGTTGGATGATGCAAACACCAGAAAAATGAGAAATTGGAAGGCTTGTGCAACTTGGAACAAATGGATATTAAAATAATCATTTAAAATCATGAAAGAGAAACTTTTCAAGCAAGCTGCAGTCCCCTACCTTCTAGCCTCATTTCAGCCATCCCATCCTTCCCATCTCACTTGAATTTGGATCAACAATTGTCCATGGAACTGATGTGTAGAGATCTTGGCAAGATTTTAAAAAAAAAAACTTCACAAATCTCCCTCCAAAAGTGGCAAAATACCAAGCTGCCCTCACCCTTGCTTTCACTATAAATAGAGGCGTCCTCATTGATGTTAGAGACACCAGAGCAATCTCCAAAACCAAGAGAAACAATAGCTCTCAACTCTCTTTCATTTCCTCAAGAATCTCATTTTTCAAAACTTCCATTTTTCACTAAAAAGCTATCTTGAGCAAAACTCTGCTCAAACTCAAATCTACCATTTCCAAGTCACTCAAAACCATCTACACAATCCATAAACATTGTGTCGAAGGTGTCCATACATTCAAACCACTCAAAAATCTCATTTTCACAAAAGTCAACCTTCACACCTTAGTATATTGACTTTATTGCACTTTAAAAGCCAAATCCTTACTTGAGGCATTTCCTACCATTCTAACATTATCAACACCTCATATACATCATATCTCAACTGTCCAAACTCTCAAAAACCAGCTAGAAACTACACAACTCCAACTGTCTTGAAAAATGGTTTATTGCTTCAAGAGGAAGGAAGCTTCAAATCTTTGCCAAGGAAGAAGGTCTCTGGGTTTCTCAGCTTCTTAGCTTGCTCAAGACTTATCTACAAGAGGTATGTGATATTCAAACTCTTTATTGATCATACATTATCATGTTTTATCATTTTGAAGTAATTTTGTGGAAATGTAGTCTTGCTGCCCCATTTTTAGTTCTTTGTCAAGAACTCATGTCTTATGGTTATGATACTTGTTTTTGTTAAGGTGTTCCATTTGTGAATGACATATTGATGATGTGTTACAAATATTGCACTTTGATATCATGTTTGACTTGTCTTTGAAGATTTTGTCTATGTGGTGTTTTTAAGAATCCAACATTGAAATGTGGTGTGCTTGCCCTAGATCTGTTAGCCTTGGTTCATTGGTGAGATTTGAATGATTTGTAAATTGTTCATGAGATCCCCCTACCCTAGATCATGTTTGAATCTATTGTGGCACTTGTTTTCACACTTATGTTATTTCACTTTTACCATTTACCATGAGTTTGGTGTTGGGAGGTTTGTGCTTGACATGTTGTGTGTTAAGTGTTCCAAAATGTTGATATGTGTTTATATGATTTGGTTTGTCTATTTAAGCTTGTTAAAATGATGAAAACATGATATATGTTTATTAAGGCTTGTTGTGAGATTTCATGAGTTTTGCTGTCAAAATGTTTTGAACCAATATATCATATTCTGTTTCAATTGAGTTCTACTTGATCTATGTGCATAAAATCAATGTCCTACATATTTGAAACTTGTATGTGGTGCCAAACTTTCCCAACTGTCATGAACTTGCTTGCTGCATAGTTGAGTTTGTTTCTTTACATATTCATGAGCTTCTAATGTCATATTCTATTTGGTATTGTTTTGATCCATTTCTTGAGTTTGATCTCATTTGCTAGCATATTTATGGTATGTGTATAACATTAGTTTCATCACAAAACTCATTGCCTGCCAAAATGCCCTGCATATACCAAGTTCTGTTTCAAAACAGTTTTTCATAGCCATCACTATACCATTTTTTGCTCCAACTGTCATATGCCTAATTTTTGAGTTGAAACTCATCCATATTCATGTTTTTAATGTGCGTAGATGGTTGGTTTGATCTATGTTTACCTGCTTTCTCATTTCACCCTCAATTGTTTTTTTAAGCCAAAACACACCACAACCATACCAAATTCTTTCCTGCTTGCAATATGATGGTTTTTCTGAGCTGAGACTCATTTATCTTCACATTTGGATGTGTATGTGCTATCCCTTTGACATAAGACCATTTAGTCACAGCTAGACCATGTTTGTGCCATTCTGCTGCAACTGTTTTGAAAACCAGCTGCACACACTTCCTTGTTTTTCTGTTTGAATTATGCTAGTTTGTTCCATGAAGTATTAGTGCCTCTAGATAATGTTTAGGATTTTGTTTGTACATGAACCAACAACTTTGAGTATGCTATGCTTTTCTGCCTAACAGCCCCACCTACCATGTTTGATACAATTGTAGCTTGATAGTCATTTTCTTGTTATGTGCATTTCATGGCCATCTTAAGTGATAGACTCATCTATGATCATATTTGAGACTTGTGTGTGGCACTTTTTCTGTCTCAATCTGTTCCAATCCAGTTTTGATTCCAATATTGCAATTTTATGAGTGTTTGAGCAGCTGACTTGTGAATTTCATTTCCATGACGTTTGTGAATATTTTTGAAGTATATACAAACCTTATATGATGTTTTGAGGATGTATGCAGGGTCTGTTCATTTCAATTATGTCTACTTCTTGATCTGGTTTTCAAACTTGCATTTTTTCTCCAATTTTCACTTGGCATAGCATAAGCAGTTGTGTTTTTTGTGTTTGAAATTAACATTGTGATGGTTATATGTGTGTTACTCATTGCATTTCAAGTGTGTTGGTGGATACCTCATGATGTTCTTGTTTTGATTGATCAAGTTTTAATGTATACATCCATGTTGACCTGCTGTTCCAATTCATCCAATATGTTGTCATGATACATCCTACTTCTTTTCTTTGCCTGAGCATTGTTGAATTGATTTGTTTGACTTAATAACATCATCATTAACATGATTAGGACTTTTAGGCTATGTATTGATTTGGAATCTTCCCATCTGTCTTGACAGTTGCTGCATTTTCATGTTATTCACTTGCAACTCATGTGCCATTTCCTATTCTACTAGTTTATGTTTTAGCCTTAAGTGATCATTACTTCTGTTATGGTATATATGTCTTGTACACAATGCCTTTTACATGTATATGAACTCAGATTGGGTGGTAGTTTTCAAAATGAAACTCAATTGTCAATCTTGCATCGTGTTTTTAGTTGGAGGCATTATTTCAAAATTTCATTGACACTATCATGATCCTTGTTAAAAAACAGTCTAGTTAGACTAAAATTTCATCAAAAAAGACCAAGTATTGACATAGTTATGAATCAAAATGCATGTTGCATTTTCCACTTGTTCTTGCTTCCAAGCCTGCCCAGAAAACCATGAATATTTGCCTTATGTATTTATGGGGGTGGCTTTGTACTTGGATGTACAGCCACCCCAGTGGTAATCAACTTGCGCGCATTCTCCCCTTTCATTTGCCAGCCATGGGTTCAATCCTTGGGATCAACCATTTTTGGTATTTTATTTTCCAATTGTAATTGAATCGTTTTCTTCTTTGCTTCCATTTTCATTACCAGCGCGCGTGTGGTGCCCAAGTGGTTTTTTTTGTGTGTTTGTAAACATAAGGGCATGGGTTCAAACCCCACCCATGCCACTTTTTTATGTGCTTGTTTTTTTTTATTATCATAAATCTTTTCAAACTTCAAATATTCGTAACTTATTCATCGTTCATTATTTTCAACCTGTTTTTTTTGCAACTTTTTCATTGTGATGTCTAGTTGTATTAAATGGATTGTAATATCATAGTTTCTTGTTTTTACAATGATTTTTTCCTGCTTGTTAGTAGATTTGTTCTTAGGTCGTTACCGTACATTTCGATTAAATTTCCTTCATACCATGCTTATTTTATCTTGTGAGATTTATTGGTATTTGACTTCTTTATGTTTGTTAACATGTTGAGATTTCATTTTCTTGTTGGTTGTTACCATAAATTATTGTTCCTTTCCTAAAATCTTGAGTTTAACTGTTGCAATCGTTCCTTGCGTATTTGATTGTCATCAATGCCTAATTGTTGTTACCTTTGATACACTTTGAATTTATAACATGATCCTTTTTTAAGTTGTGACTTACTTGCATGATTATTGCTTTCATCTTTGTTAAGATATGTGATTCTTGGTCGTAACCGTTGATCTTATTTGATCTTTGCCTATTGTGATATGCATGCCTACTTGATTGTAATCTTATTCATCTTGCTTAATTGTTCATTTGCTTTGTTAAGTACCTCTTCCCCAAGTGATGGAACTTTTTAGTTCTCATCCAAGTTTCCTCTCTCTCTCTCTCTCTCTCTCTCTCTCTCTCTCTCTCTCTCTCTCTCTCTCTCTCTCTCTCTCTCTCTCTCTCTCTCTCTCTCTCTCTCTCTCTCTCTCTCTCTCTCTCTCTCCTTCCAAAGGAAAAGTCTTTCCATTGACCCTTGTGTCATGGATAGCTCATTACCCTTTTTGCCTTGACTTTGTGAAGTCATCTTAAACCCTAGCTTAGTTAAGTTAGAACATGCAAGCCATTAGACTTTGCTTTAAGTCTAGAAAGCCTTACCTACACTAGGAGTGTTCTTCAACTAGAACCCTAGGATAGAGTTTGTAAACTCTATTGTAAAAATCACAGTAATGATTACTTACTCCCCTCTTGAGTGTTTTAACATAAATCTAGAGAGTTTTGCTAAACTCTATACAAGCATTGTCATGTTTGTTCCCCTTTGAACCTTGACCACAATCAAGTGTTCTTCAACCCTAGTGAGGTGAACTACGATTGCTCTGATTCTATCCTAGTTAGGATACATAGGCAGGAGACGCGACGTCTTTGCGAGCAAGCTTAGAAACTATCTTTAGGTTTTAACCTACCCCTTTTACCCCCAATCCTTAGCAAACATTTACCAACTTAGCATGCAAGCAACAAAAGGTTCCTGTAGAGTACTACAGATGTTTAGGATGTGAAATACCTACCCTATGCATAACCAACCCCGATCCCCGAATCTCTTAGCGTTGTTGTTACATCGTGAAAAGAGTTTTTCTTTCTTTAGACCTTTCCTTTGGGAAAATTAAAGACCAGTTGTAAATTTAAGAATTTGAGATTCAAGTTTATCAATAGCTTGGTATCACGATTCTCACTGCAACAGTACTTCAAAGCTGCATGGTCAGTAAAAATAATAACCTTGGAACCTAGCAAATATTGTCTAAACTTGTCAAGAGCAAAAACAAAGGCTAAAAGTTCCTTTTCAGTGGTAGTGTAATTAGCTTGTGCATAATCTAAAGTCCTAGAAGCATAGTAAATAACATGGGCAACCTAGTCCACCCTTTATGCAAGGACCGCTCCAACTGCATAGCTAGATGCATCACACATAATCTCAAAAGGCAGGTTCCAATCAGGAGGTTGTATGATGGGGACGAAGGTCAATGATTTCTTCAAGAAATCAAACGCTTGCTTGCATTTCTCATCAAAATTGAAGGTCACGTCGTTCTTCAACAAGTTTGAAAGCGGAAGAGCTATCTTGCTGAAGTCCTTTATGAAGCGTCTGTAAAAACCTGCATGACCAAGAAAAGAACGAATCTCGCGAATGCAAGATGGGTAAGGCAGTGCAGAAATCACATCAATCTTAGTAGGGTCTACTGAAATTCCTTTTTCAGAAATTACGTGTCCTAAAACAGTTCCCTGCTTAACCATAAAGTGACACTTTTCATAATTTAAAACAAGGTCAGTTTCGACGCATCTCTCAAACCATATTCAAACTGTTCAAACATGCATCAAAAGAAGAGCCATAAACAGTGAAATCATCCATAAACACTTCCATGCAATTTTCAATAAAATCAGAGAAAATGCTAATCATGCATCGCTGGGAAGTGCCAGGAGCAATGCAAAGGCCAAAAGGCATCCTCCTGTAAGCAAATGTACCAAAAGGGCACATAAAAGTGGTCTTTTCTTGGTCTTCAGGTGCAATATGAATCTGAAAGCAACCTGAAAAACCATCAAGAAAACAATAATGTGATTTACCTGCGAGCCGTTCGAGCATTTGATCAATGAACGACAAAGGAAAGTGATCCTTTCTAGTCGCCTGGTTCAACCTCCTATAATCAATACAAACTCTCCAGATATTCTAAACTCTAGTGGGAACAAGTTCATTCTTTTCATTTTTTATCACAGTGAGTCCAGATTTCTTTGGTACAACCTGCATTGGGCTCACCCAGTTACTGTCAGAGATATGATATATGATACCTGCTTGTAACAATTTGGTTACCTCTTTCTTCACCATATCAAGAATTAAAGGATTAAGCCTCCTTTGGTGCTGCCTTACAACCTTAGCTCCTTCTTCAAGTAGAATCCGATGCATGCACCTGGAAGGACTAATACCGGGAATGTCTGCCAAGGTCCACCCTATTGCCTTTTTGTGCCTCTTTAAAACTTGCAAAAGTCTATTTTCTTGATCGAGATCAAGGTTAGCTGAAATAATAACCGGAAGCTTATCATTTATGTCTAAGAAGGCATATTTGAGATTTTCTGGGAGAGGTTTGAGGTCTAAAGAAGGGGGTTGCTCAATGGATGGGGTGGTCGGGGCAGCATGGACGTCCAGAGCCTCAGCCGCACAAACCACTTCATCGGTAACCTTATCCACCTGCAAAATATCAGTCTGCAATGCAACATTTATCTTAGCACAAGTAGAGCAAACTGTAGTGTTAGTGCATACATCACAGGAGAAAGTATCATCATAGTCTAGTAAAGACAGAAAATCAGATAAAAACTCTGGAAGTGTATCGTCTACTAAATTAGAAAGTAACTCAATATGAAATACTGAATGCTCTTCCATGGGATGTTTCATTGCATCAAAGATGTTAAATTTTGCGATAATATCACCAAATTCCATGGACATCGTGTGTCGCTACTGTGAAAAAAGGTGCCGGCAATGACAGAAGAGTCGCCACCGTTCGTTATTTATCCCAACGAGGGAAAGGAAACAAGCAGAGAAAACCTGACGAAAATGGGAGAAGACAGGTCATCGCAACCATGTCTCGGATTCGGGAGTCGGTTACGTAAAAGGAATGTGTTAGCACCCCTCACGTTCGTCGTACTCGACGGGATCCACGCTTTGTTATCTATCTAAAATGGTGATTGAAACTATCTACGCTAAAGGTCTCAGGGACAAAAGAAAAGAAAAATGACTCGATAGAGCATCGCCGCTCTGGGCCTACGTATTCCCTCGTGCAATGGGAAAGTCAGAGTCAACGTAGTTCGACTAACTACAGATGAAAGTGGGGAAAGGTTGCTCGCCGACACATCACCGTCTCGTGCCTACGTATTCTCATCTGGTATCAGAAATCAGAGAAAACGTAGTTCGGGCAATTAGAATACCGGTTGGTTCAAATGTTTTTTTACCCGAGTAGGGTTAACAAATAGTTCTAGCAGTTAGACGTATACAGCTCGACCATTGGAGACTTAGGCGTTACCTGTTTGTAGTAGAACTAAGAGTTAACGGAACTCTTGTTATGAAAAAGGTTTTCCATTATTAAGAGTCCCAAAGGAAAAAATGAAGTTTGATCATTTGTTTATTGTGTCTTTTAAGAGAAGCGTTTTTTGAATTGTTTGTAATTCATGATGCACTAAAGACTATGACCTAGGAGCGAATGCGTCGCATATCGTCCAAAGGACATACGCTAAACACTCTAGGTAATTGAGAGGAAGCCCCACAATCATCACTTCCCAGGTACTTAAGGCTCGTAATGCACAACATTCATCAGCCTTTATTAAGTATTTTAGAAATGATTTGAGATGAGAAGGAGAGAGGACAAACTAAAGGGAAACTAGTTCAAAACCTAGTAGTTGTCATGCAAAGTATACCTATAGTTGAGGTTAGGGATGCTACCTAATTTTGTCATGCATGGTTTAAATCCTAAGGTCTATCATAATCCCTTAACCAAGGAGATTAGAGATCCTAAGGGAGCATGGCAAAGAAGGAAAGCAAAAGAAGGAGTAAGCAAAGCATAAGATATGGAAGATGCAAGTATGCAAATGCAATGCAACAATACAAGCAAAGGGAGGAAAAATTATGGGGTAAACACCTCCACAAGCACATCTCAACCTTTATTAATGCAAGAGAGAAATGCAAAAAGATAAAATAACACACAAGCAAAAGGAGGAAAAAGTGTGGGGTAAACACCTCCACAAGCACATCTCAACCTTTATTAATGCATAAAATGAAAGAGAAAGCAATCACACAAATAAAAAGGAAAGAGGACATAATTGAATGATAAGATGGGAGGAAATGTATGAACCAAAGGAACCCACATGGGCACTCAACCAAACATACCACATTCAATATGCAAGCAAATCAAGCAAAGTGTCCTCAAAGGCTCACTATTTATGACATGCTTCAAATTCCTCCAAAGGAGGGACTAAGCTTCCATAAATAGGATACTAAAGTCCTATGATAGAAGCATAGATGAGGATAGAATATACTCAAAGTAAATGAAGAGAAATGCACAAAATAATACAAGCAAATCATGTCAAAAGATGGGAAACATTCATATATGTACACAAGTGAAACCCTAAAAGAAAGGTTTAAAATAGGAGCATGCTTCAACATGTTATAAACCAAATTAGGACCTATAATTCAAAATACAAACACCTCAACATATATATAACATGAATCCACAAGAATTAGAGGCTCAATCAATGCACAATAATCATTTACAAAGCAAACTAGTTCACTAACTAGTGTAAACATCAAACAAGGATAGCCTAAATTGGAAATTACACTAAAAATAGAAAAAATATCCAAAATATACCAAATAAAATCCTAGATGACCCCTAAGGTGTTAGGAACCAGGGATCAAAAGTATGGGAACTAAGTCCAAACACAACTATGCAAACAGAGATGAAATTCAAAGGGATACCCTAAATGCAAAGGGTGAATCGAGGGTCACAAAGACTAGCCTAAAACCCTAACCAAATTGACCCAAACCAGGGGGAAAATTGTCCAAGAAAATCATTTAACATGTAAACAACATGAGAAACATGGATCACCCATTAACATGAAAAGTTCATCAAGAAATAAAATCCACATCAACAAAGAAGGAAATTTAACTCAATTAAAATGCTTCCAAAGAAATAATCCTTTTTTAATTGAAAAAAAGTTCAAAAAATAAAACTAAAATTTCCTAAAATTATTTAACATCTTGAAAGGTGTAAAAACAATTTTCATGAATTTTTATCTTAGTTGGGAGCATTTTATAGAATTAAAATCAAACAGATTACAAAATGGGAAAGTAATGAAAAGAAAAAGAAAATGGGAAAAAGTCTGTGACAATTAGCAATTATTCCAGTTATTTTTGGCGGGATCATGTTCAGGGGTGTGTGAATAGTATCTATGGCCTAGGTCCAAGACAAATCAGAGGGGATGAAACTCCCCGTTTCATTAATCCACATGGCGCGGTCAATTAGTCAAAGCACATCAGGAACGAATCAAGGTCGTTGGATCATGTTAAGTCAAAAGGTCAGAGGGTGATGTGGATGTCCACGTAGGTTGGTAGGAGAAAAAGACCAGACGGTGGTCAAGGATTCTCCAGTCATCTTCTCCAATGAATCGCCGGAGAAGAAATGTCCAAACCTTATCAAAATGCCTGATTTTTGATACCATTCTAAACCTTATGTCACGTAGGTCATTAATCTATGATTCTTTTTAACTTTTGGTTCATAATTAAGACAAAACGAATCAAGCAAGTTTCAAGGTCGTATCATAAATCTTCAAGAACAGTTCTCAAACTAATCTAGAAACGACCTATGATGATAGGACTTCAATATGCGCAAAAAATGGCAATGAATGGATGCTTGTACGTGGAGAATTTTGGAGAGAAAGCTTACCTAACAGAGTGCCTCCGTTGGGCCTTGAATTGTAGATGAAACTTATGGAAAACGAACCAGAAAGCTTCAATGATCTTCAATAAAGCTTATGGGAACCTTCAATTGGATTGAAATGCTTTGATTCTTGATTTCACTCTTTCATGTTTTCCTTCACTCGTGTAACTGAATTCTCCTTCAAATCTGATCCAAATCACCTTCTAGAGCTTTGTACATGATCTAGATGTTATATACTTTGGATCTGAATTCTTATGGAGGCCCAATTATGGCCTGTTAAGGTCAATTGAAAAATACAACTTTGAACTTCAAAGATCCAAAATTCGCGTGGGAAGATGGCTCTAACAACTCCAATCTTAGTTCAAACACATTGCTTGTGGTGTAAGGTGATCTAATGGACAACATTGATCCCTTGAAATAATCTTGTGGTCGGTTTAGGATGTGTTGCTTCATGGTGAAGTAACTTGAAAAATGGCATGTCAAAATGCATCAAAACTTAGTTATGAAATTTTCATTGTGTTTGTTATGTTTAAGGGACTCAAAAAAATGCATAAACTTGTCATAAAATGGTTCGAAATGAATTTAATCAAAGTCATGGCTTTTAAGTACTTTTTCATGGAAATTCCTTCACCAATCTTCAAATTCAAACCAAACCCATGATAAGTTGATGTTTGATGATGTAAAGGATGTCATTTGAAACAATTTTTATGTTGGAGAAAGTTCCATTTGAAGTGTGCAAAGTCATGAAACTGACCTATAACCAAAATGACCTATAATCAAAGTTACCCAAAATACCCCTGCCTTGCAAGCTTCATATCTTGAGCTCCACAAATCAGATGAAGGACTTCTAGTACTTTTTGGAAAGCTAAGATCATAAGAAAAAACTTTCATGTTTGGGTGAAAGTAAGGAGAAACATACTTCTAGGTCAAAAATGTCTTGGAAGTTGGTTGACTTTTGTTGACCAAAATCACATTCATCTGAGGACCCATAACTTGTCAGCATCATAACTTGAGTTCTAGAAACCCAATGTATTAGTTCTAGTGCTCAAAATAAATCTAGAAACATGCTCTACAATTTTCATGTTGGAGTCAAGATGAGATGAGACTTGTATCTTGAGATATGTGGTCTTGAAGTTAGACAATAAATAGGGGATTTTACACTGACAAGCTTAGAAACCCTAGCTTAGCAACTTCTCACACTCTTGAATCTTCTTGATTTGATCTTGGAATAACTTCTTAGATGCCTCAACACAACATTCCATGATCATAAGGACTTGGAAATGAGTCTTAATCTCCTTCAATTTCCCAGTTGACTTAGGGTTGACCAGATGAAAACCCTAGCTGCACCACCTTTGACTGTGGCTTCTTGCACTTGATATAATGACTTGAACAAGCTCCTCAATAACTCTCAAGGCATTAAATGAGATTCCCCAACACTCTTCATCCACACCCCTGGACTCAATACCCTCTGACGACCTTCACATGGCCTCCAAGATAGGAGGTGAATCATATTCATTCATCTGCTATTCCAAAGATTCTAAGCCTAAGCAAGAGGTCTTATTCACCTCTCCCAATCCCCTGTAAATGAACAATGGTATACAAATGCTAATGCTATGAAAGTGCAACGAAACATAAACCAAGTTAGAAAAAGGTTGGGCAAATTTTGGGGTACAACAGCTGCCCCTATTCAAGCGACTTGGACCTGACTGGGTGAAAGGCGAATGACTTTCACACAATCAAGGTAAAATACATTGAATACCAACGAACCCAGAAATTTGCCAACCGCAGAAATAAGCTTCAAACTCTGATCAGGGCCTAAATCTCCGGAGATAACTGAACTGCTAGTTGCAACGTCTACACGCCGATGGAAGAAACATCTGATATCAACGTCAGACAATAACACTAAGTCGGAAAGATCACTTGACATCGCCGTCAGGTATCGACACTAAGTCGGGAAAACATCTGCCATCACAGAGTTGATAATAAGCATCTGACTTCGCCGTCAGGCCTCTACATGAATTTAGAAAAACACTTGACCTCGCTGCCAAGTAACAACATCACTTCTGAAAGAAGATACCTCTGACCTCGCCGTCAAGCGTCAACCTCAAGTTGGTAAACCTCTAGCATCACCGCCAGTTATCACCAACCAGTCAATAAAGCCTCTGACATCGCCGCCAGGCCTCGACATCAAGTTGGTGAAACAGCTGACATCGCCATTAGTCCTCTGTTAAATAAAAACAGGAATCGAACCCAAAGATACAGTCCTCTGACATCGCCGCCAGGCCCTCGCTAAATAAAAACAAGTAACAAATTTGAACATCGGATCAACACAAAGCCTCTGACATCATCGTCAGGCTCCTGTTAAATAAAAACAGGTAATAACTCCAAGAATTGGATCAACAAAGAACTGAACAGTATCTAACATCGCTGCCAGGAACCAACAAAGTTGGTAAAGACATCTGACATCGCCGCCAGACCTCTACGGGGGATAAAATTTTCTGACATCGCCGCCAGACCAACACAAAGTTGATAAACATCTAACATCACTGTCAGATAACCACAAGATTGATATACATCACTTGGCATCGCCGCCAGGCTTCTGTAGGGGATAACAAATTCTAACATCGCCGCGAGGCATCCGCAAACATGATAAATGTCTGACATCACCGCTAGACCACCACCAGGTCTAATAAACATCCGACATCGCCTCCGGATAACCGCAAAGTAGATAACATCATTTGACATCACCGCCAAGCCTTGACAAAGTAGATAAAATACCTGACATCGCCGCCAAATAACCACACAGTAGATAATCGTCTGACATCGCCGCCAGACAACCACCAAGTAGAAAAGCACCTGACATCACCGCCAGGCAAACATCATGTTGAGAAACATCTGACATCGCTGCCAGAACAACACCATGTTGAAGAATATCTGACCTTGCCGTCAGATAAACCTTAGGTTGCAAAACGTTTGACATCGCCGCCAAACAAACATAATGTTTAGAAACATCTGACACTGTCGCCAGACAAACACAATGTTGATAAAAATACCTGACATCGCCGCTAGGAAACTAGAAGATTGATGAAAATCTGACATCGCCGCAAGAAAACCACAAATCTAATAACCATATGACATCGCCTCTAGACAAATTCAATGAGGATAAACGTCTGACCTCGCTGCCAGACAACAACAAAGATGATAACCACCTGACATCGCCGCCAAACAAACTGCAGGGGGTAACACACCTGACATCGCCTCCAGAATTCCACGCAGTTAGGAAACAACTGATAAACATACGACATCACCGTCAGACGAACACACTATTGATAAACATTCAACATCGTCGTCGGATAAACCCAATGCTGATAAACATCCGACATTGTCGCCAGATAAACACAATGCAAATAAACCTCTGACATCACCTTCAGACAACCGCAAAAATGCTAAACATCTGGCATCACCACTGGATAACATAGATCTGATACACATCTGACATTGCCGCCAGACAACCATAAAGTCGATAAACCTCTGACATCGCTGCCAGACAAACACCATGTTGGTAAGAGAATCTAGCATCATCGTCAGGACTTTGCAAGGAATACAACAATATGACATCGCGGCCATAACTCTGCAGGGAATACAACTATCTGACATCGCCTCCAGAACTCTGTAGAAGATAAACTATCTGACATCGCCGCCAGAACTTTGCAGAAGATAAACTACATGACATCGCCGCCAGAACACTGCAAGGAATAACATCTGACCTCGCAGCCAGAACACTACGCATCTGATAAGCATCTGACATCGCCGCCAGAGAAACACAATGTTGACAAATATCTGACATCGCTTCCAGATAAACATACTGTCGATAACCACCCGACATCACCGCCAGGCAAACAAAATGTGATAACATCTGACATCACCGCCAGACAAACACAAATCTGAAAAACATCTGGCATCGCTGCCAGACAATCACCATGCTGAGAAACATCTGAAATCGCCGCCAGGAATCTGCAAGGGATATAACAAGCCTCAAATTCGAAGATAGGGACCTCTGACATCGCCGCCAGACCTTCGCTAAATAAAAGCGAGTAACGAACCCAAAAAATGGATAGGTAAGAAACCGATAATCACCTAACATCACCGTCAGGCATTCACAGAATTGATAACCATCTGACATCGCCGCCAGGCATCTGTAAAGTTGATAAATGTCTGACATCACTGCCAGACATCCACTGAAACTGATAAATTGTCTGACATCGCCGTCAGGCACCCGCGCAATTGAGAAACATCTAACGTCGTTGTCAGACGTCTATTGCAACCAATAAACAACAAACTCAAAGTCAAATCAACGAGAAGCTAACAAACATCTGACATCGCCGCCAGATCAACATCAGAGAGATGATGAACATCTGACATCATCGCCAGACCGACACAAAGCTGATAAAGTCACCTGGCATTGCCGCTAGACAAACACAAAGTTGAGAAAGATTGGCTGATAAACCTCTACAAACAAGTAGACAATTGCTGAATAGGACAAATCCTCAAACCCGAAGGCCAGGTCAACCCGCAACTGATACACATCTGACATCGTTGTCAGGCACCCGTTAAATAAAAGCGAGCATCTGACCTCGCCGTTAGATCAACACGAAGTCGATAAACTTCTGATGAGAAATCCCAAAGGAACTCGGCTGAGGAAAAGAGAGAACTTGAACAAGTAACCCTGATGGGGAACAAAGAAAAACTCAACCAGATAACTCTGTCGAGACTTCACTGGGAAGCATAGGAGAACATGAACACCGCTATCTCGGATCTTTTGTCGAACACGTCGACCTTCCGGAGATTACCTGAAACAAAAATAGTAACCACCTGGCATATGTTTCACATGCACATGCTTGAATATAACGTAATGCTCCATACGAAATGGGAATGCTACACATTTTTGAGGATGCTATGCATACATGAAGATGCAATGGAACCGAATCAGCAAAATAAATGCTGGAGATACGGAGATCACCCTGCTGGGAAAAGAAAACGACCCTGCCGGGGATAGTTAGCACATAACAGTAAATTGGACTTAAGATGGGGAAGCAAGCCTTGAATAGATTCCTGGAAGAAATTTCCTGAATAGCAAACGAACCTGATGTGGAGATAGAACAATCCTACTGAGGAAGATGCCATGAATGACCTTCCAGAATACAAACCTTTTGGAGAATAGGCGACCCTACCAGGGAGAAAGAACCACACACGGGGACCCGTCCGCCTGCTGGGGAATCAACGACTCTGCGGGGGATAATGGTCCACCTCCCGAGATTAACCATGTTCTACTAGGGACATTAGCCCTGAATAGCCTGCCAAAATATAACATTCTAGGGAACATGCACCTCTGTTGGAGAAACGACGCCAACTGCGAAGACCTAACTCCAATATACTGGGAGTACTCAGCTGGGGAAGAGATGTTTTCCCTTCGGCTCCACTGGGGATAAAGCAATGAGGGAATCAACATCAACCTCTGCTTGGGGAGATAAGGAATGGACTCATCAATGACCACTTGACCTCTGAGGGGATACAAAATCACCTGCTCAGACTCTGTGGGGGTTACTTACTCTGCTGAATAAGCCAATCTTGCACCGCTGAGGAATGAGTGCGCATAGACAATCTGCCGGAGCTAAATGTGTATTGACCAAGTATTGGGGAAGATTCCACACCTACTCGGTGGAAAGAAATCCAATCCTGACTTGGTGGATAGTAAGCACATATCTGCAATCTGCGGGGATTAATGTGTATCGACCAACTGCTGGGTATAAGCATACACACTACCTGCTCACAACTCTACTGGGGATAGAGATGCAACCTCCAATTGCTAATGACAGACTCTGGTTGGGGAGAATAACCTTTCTTGAGTAACTGCCCCAAGTGTAGTTCAATTTGCCCCACTCTAACCTCTAGGACGAAAAGAAAAGCTTGCCGTGAAATGAACTCGAGATGGCTTGCCCCAGCATTCGTACAATGAAAGGATTCGTCCCTAGTTGACTAAATCTGATGAACTCTGAAGATAGGGAGAGGAACAATTCCTTTGTTTCTCCTTTTGCCCCAGCCCGTGGGATCTCTGCAATATCTTCCTCGAAAGGAAACCTGAACATTCTGTACCCTGCCGGTTTGATATGAACTGCCTCAGCATTTTGAACCTCGAAGAGGTGCTTATATTAAATGCCCTCTGGCTAAGAATAGCTTACGTGCTCTTGGGGTGGCCTGCCCCAACCTTGCAATGGCTTTGCCCCTGATTGGCTGATTGGTGAAGCATTAACCACTGACTGCGAGAGATTTATCAAATCTCGACCTGATTGCCCCATGTTAACTGAGTTTCGAATGGATGACTCCCATGACATGATCATTTGATAAATTGCCCCGGTTCCACGATGTGTCAGGCGTTCTGCATTCTATCTTGCTCACACTTTCCACTGTGGAAACTTTCCTGATGTCAAGTGCTTACTTGCAAGTAAAACAAATTGTTCTGCACGAAAGACATATTAATGCAATGCATATGACAGTTTTGAAATCCAAGTCTGTTCACTGGAAAAAATTGTGACATATAGTGAGCAAATCACTTATCAGAATGTCAACACCAGTAACAACCTGATAAGAGGAATCCTTTTTAGAAGTCAGTTTCGACGCGATCTTTACCGATGTATGCTTTCGAAACAACCCTGCTTCAATTAGGACTTTTGAAGGTTGTAACGTGGTCAAGTTCACGGTTTTAGAAAAAAGGATATAAGGCTCAAAGCTTATTTTAACCCACCCATTCTCCTTGATGTTCTCCAATCCTATGTTCTTCTAATCCGACACTAGCGCTCACCTTTCAAAGGTTGAGTGACAGGAGTGATGTTTCGGGAAACCACAATTTTAGGAGTGACGGTCACTCGCTTTTCGTCTTTGGTGCCTGGAGTCACACGACTTGTTCTTTCGAGGATTTTTATTTTGTAATCCTTTTTGCTTTTCGCTTTTTTCTGTTTTTTCCCTAACTTTTGCCTGGACTGGCTCTTTTGAGCTTCTTTTGATTTCAAAGTCCAGCGGGATGCCCTAATTTTTGCCTAAGTGCTTGTTTCAAGATTCGACTTAGCGGGCTTCTTTCTTTGATTCTTTTTCTTTTTTTTCGAACAAATCATGTGACACCGGCTTGCCTGACTTGTTAAAAGGATTGCGACTATTTCACTCCTTGGTCGGTGATGGATACCCATTGTGGGTTTTTTAGGCACGACCTATACGAGTGTGATTGACCCTCGAACGGGAACACTCCTTTCGCAATTTGGACGCTTGGTCAAGTTAGCTGACACCTACCCTGCCCTAGGTTAAGATTAAGGGTTTTTTCGCTTTTCAGAAAGAAACTCCTACTACTAGGCTCAAAGGGGTTGACAAGGGATTATATTCCTTATATCTCCGATGTTTAGGAATTTGAAACAATTCATGTACATCATCAGCAGGTTTTATTCAAAAGCATACAATCAGAAGTTTTCGTCTTTCCATTTCGTCATTCTCCCCGGATTCCGCTTAAACAAGTGTTAGATATCAATTAAAAACATAAGTGAACACAAATGGATTTAATCAAAACATGCATATTCATTTCATTATTGATATCAATTTGAAAACAACAAGTTTTACAAGCGAAATTTGCATTTAAACAGGAAATAAACTACAAATGCAAAGAAATGACATGATAAAACAGAGGTTGCCAGCTTCGGGGAACCGACTTTCAAATCTTGACTTGCTGCTGAGTCAGCCATCTTCAAACTCAATCAGATGAGAGGTCGACATGCATCCTCAATCTTCGTCTCGGAAAGGAAATGTACCTCTTGTCGATCAACTGTTGCACTCTGGCTTGAAAGGCCTGGCAATCTTCAGTTGAGTGCCCCATGGATCCTCCATGATATCCATAATGAGCATGGGGATTGTACCCAAGAGGATAGGGTTCTGGCACCAACTTGAGAGTTTTGGGCTCCACTAATGAGTTCTGAATCAAATGTGGCAGAAGCTCACTGTACGGCCTAGGAACTGGATGAAGAAGAGCATCCCTTCTTTCCAAATTTTTGCGAGGCCTATTCGGATTCTGGCGCCGATAGTTTTGAGCAACAAGAGGTTGTTGGCGCTGACTAGGGATCTCCTCACGTTCAGAAACTTTCACCCTCAGACTTAGCCCAGGAACCGACAATAGCTGTGGGCACGGAGATTCGGAAGTCATAAATTGCAAGGCATCCTCTTGGACAAATGCAGCTTCTGGGATGAAAGCAGAAATGTCCACTTTTTCTGTAGTGACTGGAATGAAACCATCTGCTACATTCATGTCGCCCGGCGCGAATTTAACTGCCTTTGAATCGATCAAATCCTGAACCACGTGCTTAAAAGCTTTGCAGTTCTCAACGTTATGCCCCGGTGCCCCAGCATGGAAATAACAATGGGCACTTACATCATAGCCTGATGGTGGCTCACCAGTTAGCGGAGATAACTTTCGTAGTTCGACCAACCAAAGCTGAAGCAAGACTTGCAGCATCTGAGTATAAGTCATAGGGATCTGATCAAATATTCTCTCGAGCTGCTTCGTCCTTTGACCATACCTCCTAGTCTTAAGATTGCCTTGGGGAGCAAGAGGTAGCTGCTAACGTGGAAAACTTGGGGATCTCAGGTGGTGCACCAGATCTTCGAGGCACAGGCACATCACGCGTTGGGAGAGATTCCATAAGCATGGGTGGAATAGTTATTTCTGCAGCGGCTTCGGGCATCTGATTACTCTCCTTTCTTAGCACACTCTTTACCACCTCTGTGACCAGGCCCATCCGGGTCTTCAGTTGCTGAACCTCCTCCTTAAGCACTTTCTGCTCCAGACATAAGGTTTGCATACTGTTGCACCCCAAAATTTGCCCTCACAATACAAGACTTTGTGTTCCAAGAAGGTTCACAAGGTTCACAAAATTCACAATTGGTCAGAAGAGTTGACAATTCCCTCAGACAAGGCACCTCCTAAGCAGTGCATCTAAAACTAGGGTTTTGACTTTAATCAGGCTAAATGGACTTCCAAGAGGTTGGATTTGGTTCCAGGGGTATTTTGGTCATTTTACGCAAATTCAGCTAATTCCTTGAAAACGGGTTGTTATTAAGTTCTGAGGCGTTTATTTACGTGGGTTTGATATCAATTTGGTTTGGAAAGTCTGATCTGTGGAACAGGGTTTAACAAGGAATCATTCTTCTTTCTTCCAGAGGGAAAACGGTGAAAACTTCGACTGATTAATGGAACTTATTCATGCAATGGTTAGATTGAATTAATTCCAGGATAATTGAATAGTGAGATTTAATCGGATGTTGAGGTGTTTGCAAATTAAGGCCTGGAGAAGCAATTGGGAAATGATTTTAATAGAATATGTGAATTTTATTCATAATATTTTATTATCATTATTACAAGTTTGCAAAGTGAATTACAAAGAAGAAATGATTTGGATAAAAAAAAATGTTATTTATTCATAATATTTTTTTGTTACAAGTTACAAGGAATTACATTAAAGTTCTAAGGAATTACATTAAAGTATCTATCCTAAAAAGCCCTAAGTCCTAAAGAATTCTAAGTCTTCATGATGTCCCTCGATCTTCACCGCGAATCTCTGATTAATCTGCACAAAGAGAACAGATAAACAAAACAAACAATATAGAAAAAAGGGTTAGGAGTTTTTTCGACACTCTCAGAACAATGTCATCATCGAGTGTCGGGAGTGGCACAACCGAAGCTGCGTCCTACCCCCGTTACCGATCCGCGCCGTAGGCGTCAGATCAGGTAATACATGTTCTTATCAAAATGGGACATCCGAGAGATAGAAAAATATAAATGAAGTGGGACTGATTCGTTTCGCCGCGATTGGATTTCCAAACTGATACGAAGGTAAATTTGGACTCAGACCCGGATGCCGGCAGGTCTGGATCACTTTTGTTTTCGAAAGTTTCCAACACCTGAAATTCCACAACAGCATCAGTACAAAATTGATAACAGTTCATAAGCTGCAGCCACTGGTAATTGGAAATTCAAACTAAAAGTGCACAACTGCATCAAGTCTGAACCACATAAGTGAGTTCATGAACACCAAGTCCAAACAGAACAGAAAAATGAAACACAAAACAAGCTGCATCAAATTGCATCAAACACTGTATCCAAAAGTTCAGAAGAATCAGAATTAAGGTCAAGTTTCAGTTTGATATCACAGCCAAAACACCTCAAAAGGTAGTCAGTTCGCAAGTCACAAAAAACGTGAATGTAAGAATATACCATATCAAGGAACCAATCTGAGTCCACGTTAACACCGAAAAAATCAACAATCAAGAGGACTGTTTTCACAACCAGACAGAGTAAAGATAAGTCATACCTGCGACCGAATGCGCAAGGCACATGGGAAAGTCTGGGCTCAGTTCATACATCATAGCCCAGACTCACGGGCAACTCAAAAAGATTAATGGCATAAGCTCATGTTCCATCAATTCAGTCCCAGCATCATGGTAAAATTCAGAGAAGAGTCAAGGCGTATCAGGTTTGGATAACAAATTCACACAAGCCCAGAAACCCTGTTCAGAAACCAAATTCACACAAGCAAGGAACCCAGCAGAAGTTATCAAAGGCAGCAGTAGTATCATAGGTTCCCTCGTCAGGCTCAGAACATCATCATCATCGCCGTATACCATCCTCGGCGGCATTTAACTCGACCAAAGCATCAGTACCAATTCTGAAAGAAGAAAAGATGGTCAGTGAACTTAAAACTGGAAGAGTAAATTGAACTTGAAACCATATCAGAAAACGATTCGAAACAGCAGTCCCCAAAACTCATAACGGACCATAAGAACAGGAACAAGATCAGCCCCATAAGAAAAAGAACAAGCCACATTAGAAGATCAGGGTCAACATTAATGTTTACAAAGAATCAACAAGGAACGTTCCAATAACCAAACAGGGCATCAAAAATGAAATCACCAAATCACACATTATACCAAAAGGAGCAAGTGAATGCGCAAGATCATACCAGAAGAAAGCAATAAAAACAGTTCAATCTGGAAAAGAGGAGAACAAGTTCAAACAGCAGAACCAGCTCATATCAGTCACAGTAATCCCAGGGTCGCGCAGGAGCTCAAGGCTCAGTTCATCAACATCATGGCCCAGTTCACGGTCACATCTCAGCCAAGGGATAATTGAAACCGAGTTCGTGATCATGTAGACAACAAAGTTGTCATGAACATCAAAGACCTGCATCAGAAAAACCAACGTGAATCCAGAGAAATCCAATTCAATCCAATCGAGGAAACGAAGAAACTGGATATCCACAAATCAAAACGAATCTGGTTTGTTCAAAGAAGATCAAAATAAATTCAGATTGTGTTAAGAAGGTTCAGAAAATCCAATCCAATCAGTACCAGAAAAGGAAAGAAATCGTATCAAACCTCAATCAAAATCTAAAAATAGGGTTTCTAAAAAAATTAATGCCCAAAGTGAAACGTAAATCCAAAAATCCCACGAATAGCAACGAAATCAGAAGAATATAAAAAGGGAACGATATCACCTTGTTGAAAACCCTAGAAAAAACGGCGAGCAACAACTGCAAGCGAAACCCTAGAGGGAGGAGCGAGCGAGATTAAGAGAAATCCCAACGATTGTCATCATCATCCTCGCCGCGTTCAAGGAAGAGGACAAACCACGAAGCCCTAGCAACCATCGACGGTCGTCTGAACGAAGGGGAGTTGAAAAGCGAAGACTGCCTTCGTCTTTCGACGGGCAATTACGCTTCGAGGCTCAGCTTAGCATCATCGCCTCCTCCACAACGATCTTCAACCACCATCATCAATAATCGGTCTCGAAAACGTAAGATTTCGCTACTAACTATGTGGATTATGTTTCGTTTCAGGATCACCACAACCAAAAAGGGGGTCTAGCGAGATGATCGGAGAAGAAAGATCGAAGAACGGCGCCGCTCGAAAGGAGAATGGGGTCTCAAACCCTAATCTCCATGTTTCGTTTCTGATGTGTGTTTTGGGTCGGATGAAGACGACCACCGGCCCACGTACTGGCTTTTATATTTTTTTTACTTATATTACGTTATGTTCTTAAGTGCTAATTTTAGTTGAAAGCAATTTGTTTTTTAAATAAGTAAAATAAAACTTCATCTTGAATATACAAACCATATTTCATAATAAAATTATAGCTTTTTTAATAATTAACCTTAATACTTTTGTTAGTTTTAAATAATAGTACAAAGGTTTTAAAAAAATAAAATAACAAATAGAAATATAAAACATAGAAATATAATAAGACCTTTTTAATACAAATAGAGTTAAAACTCTCTTTAGGTAATTTAGGTTAAAATAAATTTTGAAAAAAGTAGATCTAGAGTTATAACTTTTATTTTAAAATTGGAAGTCTTTCATGAAATCAAAAAAAAAAACATGCAATAATTCCATAATCCCATCTCATGACTTGTCTGGAAATTTATATATTTCTGTCTACTAACGTAGTTTGTCCATTGTGCAGCTTCATCACGTTGCCCTTTATTTTTGCTTATTTTTAAATTAAATCGCATCATATTATTGTAACTGTTTCTCCCTTTGTAACCTAGCGAACCTAATAATCGCGTTTACTTTCCGCATTTAAATTTACGCTGATGTATGATTTAAATTTCTCACACTTTCATCACTATTATTCTGTCACATTACACACATCCGAAGGTTAGGTCTAACTGTTTGGCCGCCGCGCCAATAGTCCGTAAAACTTCACACATTCAATTTCAAATCCTACAAACTACAACCTCACAAACCCTAATTTTCACAAATGCCTCGCCGCAGGCAAAATTACAATTTTACCCCTAGCATTAGGTCAAAGAGCCGCCGCGCTCATTTTAGGGTTTCCCGCCGCGGAATCCCTAACCTAACCCTAATTACAACTTAACATTTCAACGTAGAGATTTGGAGTTCCTACACTCCACGTAAGCGTGTCCTTAAGATGCGTTTACTCCCCGTGAGACCTTGACCACAGTCAAGAAGTCTCTAACCTCCCTTTTGAGGGGAACTACGATTACTCTGATTCCACTCCCGTAAGGATACGTAGGCACAAGATGCGATGTCTTGCCGAGTAAACTTAGAATTAACCCCCTTTATTATTTATTATTGCTTATTTATATTTTATTTATCTTTGCTATTTAATTATTTTGCTTATTATTTTGTAATTGTTTCTTGGATGTAAAGTTGTTTAATTATTTAATTATTATTATGGTTAGTAATTAGGGAGTGTAACAACATGTATGTAATATTAAAATAAATTTAGATCACATTTTAATATAAGATAATTAAATTAAACATTTCACACACGTAAGTCGATTTTAATCGCCGTCTCACTTCCTAAGGATATCCCTCAAGTTGCCTACGAATAATGGTTAAGTGGGGTGTATAAAGCAAGTCCCTCAAAAAGAAAATCATCAAAGTCCCTTATGGTTGCCTTTACGAATCGAGTCCCTTTCGAAAAATGATGACAGTCCCTCCAGTTTGCTTATTACACCCCACAATGGCCTTCAAAAATCCAATTGTCCCTCACATGTCCCTTAACATCCAAAGTAAGGACTACCTACTCCATTATAGTAGGGATAGTCTTACTAAGGAAAGAATGAAGAATAAGAAAGACCTTTAAACATTAGGGTAGGTTACTCCTAGGTGCTTGCTCACTTCAAAACTGTTTCGCACTTAAACAAATTTTCAACAAGTTTTCAAACAAGTTCTTAACACATCCTTACATGGATTATTTATTAACTATTCTGAAAATTTTCTATTCACACACTACAATTTCAAAACAATTCAAAAGTGAGCTTAAGTACCTAAGAGCCCATGGATAACCATGGATGAAAAGGATGCTAATACCTTCCCTTTTCATAACCTACCCCCCGGACCCAAAATATTCTCTAAGGTCTTTCCTGTTCTTTTATAACCTTTCCTTATGGATAAAATAAAAGTCGGTGGCGACTCTTGCTATCCGCAACATTGTTTAAAGTCAGTTCACCGGGTTACAGAACTGGCGACTCTGCTGGGGATTTATTTAAGAGGGGTACCCTTAGGAATTAAGATCACTTTAAATTGTTTGCCTTGTTTGCTTTATTATTATATTGTTGGGGTGCTCTTATGTGTGAAAGGTCCTAACCCGGATCTAGTGTACCTTAAGTAAATGGCAATAGACCAAGGAAACTGTACGACGTATATCGATACGGTTGATCTGGTGGCCATAGTTAGTGCGACTTCTTGGTTGGTGCTTATATTCCTTAAGTCAAGTTGAGGATAATATTGAGGCTGCCATATGTTGTCAATGCACTAACTGACTTTTAGAACCCTAGTTAACTCATCTTGGCCTTTAGAAAGTAGTGAGGTAACCGGCTTTGGTGCAGACTGAAGTTGGTTGACACTCGATGCTACGCTCATTGAGATCTTAAACTTGGAGGGTTTTGGTTGGCAAGTAAGTTGCTTTCTGAACAACCACCCTTGTGAAGGATCGATGATATTGAGATCCCTTAGAACCTGGTTACTTTTGTAGGACAGGATGAACCATCTAACTTCAGGGGAGGGTACTTACCTTTAAACCTCATGCAAGCCTCTAAACCTAGGGCAATTGTGTGACTTGTTTGTGTGTGCCACATGTTTGTGATTGAACATAACATCATGACATCATCATGCATCATGAGCATATCATTTTCCCTAACCATTTCAAGGACCAAAGGATTTATTTTTGTTCTTTGTTGCAGGTCATGGCCTCTGCTCGTAGAAACACCATCAGGATCAACTTTGTAGGGATACCTCCCAAGCTCAAAGAGTTGGTTTCCCAAGTGTCTGATCATTCCCAGTTCGTCCAGAGACATGGTCACTTATTGGATCTAGTTACATCAGGGTTCAGTGAAGACATGATGAGTGTGCTGTTTCAGTTCTTTGACCCTAAGCACCATTGCTTTACATTTCCTGATTATCAGCTGGTTCCAACTATGGAGGAGTTCTCTAAACTTCTGGGTATACCTGTTCTTGATCAGAAGCCATTCACAGGCTTAGAGAAGGAGCTTAAACCAGAAGTTATTGCTGCAGCTCTACATCTGAAGAAGTCTGACATTGTTCTAGAGACGAGAAGTGGAGTTAAAGGTATTCTTGCCAAGGTATTAGTGGATAAAGCTCAAATGTTCTTGAAGGCTATGAGCTACGATGCTTTTGAGGAGATCTTAGCCTTATTGATTTATGGCTTAGTGTTGTTCCCCAATCCTGATCAGTTCATAGACGTTCATGCCATCAACATATTCCTGAGTCACAATCCAGTGCCTACCTTACTTGGAGACATCCTACATTCTCTTCACACCCGTACTACAAGGGCAAGAGGAACTTTGATGTGCTGCATACCTTTACTTTCTAGGTGGTTTATTTCTCACCTTCCTCGCTCAGTAATGAATAATGAGCAAGGGTTCAGATGGTCCAAGAGGATCATGTCACTTTCTCACTCAGACATCCATTGGTGCTCCAGATCTACGGAGAATGTCACCATCATTGACCGTTGTGGGGAGTTTCCTAATGTGCCACTTCTAGGCATAAGAGGAGGCATCACCTACAACCCATCTCTAGCTTTACGACAGTTTGGTTACGCCCGGAGCGATGGTCCGCATGACATGTTGATTCAGGGCATTGTGTTTGACTACGACAACGATCTTCAGGGTTACCGTCAGAGATTCATACGAGCTTGGGAAAAGGTAAACAGGATTGACAGCAAGACACTGGAGCCTAAGTACACCATTCCTATGGAGGCTTATCTCAGATGGGTACGATTTCGTGCTCAGACACTCATGATGCCATATCCTGCCATCCTACCAGTTACCATGGAACCTGTTGCTGAAGGAGACACAGCTTATACCATCCTTCACCCAGACATGCCTACTGATATGGAAGACTTGCAGAGATCATGGATCCAACTGAAAGAGCAAAGGGATACTTTCGAGGCTCATTACAAAGCAAGCCAAGCAAGGATCCTAGAGCTAACAAAGCTACTTCATGAGGAACGAAACCTCAACTCATACCTCAACACAAAGAGGAAACGTCCATGGGAGACTTAAAACCCCATCTTTTGTACTTATTTCGTTTTCATTTTTTTGTAAGCCTAAAAGGCAAAACAAGTTATTACTAATAAAAAGTTACTTTCTTGTTTGTTTAAGCAAATTTAAATCCTGCGGTCCTTGAAAACATTGCATATGCATTCCCATATCATTGCATCACAGGTTTATAATTGTGTACAGGTTTCTCATCTTCTCGCTGTTTATTTCAGCAATGGCTCTTGAACAATCAATTAAGGATCTCCAGGCACAGAATGCACAGTTCCAAGAGCTGATCCTGAACCTATCCAAGGGGCAGGATGAATTGAAGACACTGCTGGCCAAGAAGACTAAGAAGGCTAGAAGGTCTGCTGGGTTGCTCAACATGGGAAGAAGGTTCAAAGGTCCTGTCAGGACCAAGGAACAGGTTGAAGACTATGAATTTGAAGAATCTGAGCAGGAGAGAGGCAGTCTCCACAACACTATGGGGGACTCTGATTCTGAGGCTAACTACTACCATGAGCCTAACGAAGACAAATTCAAGATGCTGGTGGATAGAATGGATGCTATGGAATTACAGAAATCATCTGGGCTGGATTTTTGAGGATTTGAGCTTGATATCTGGGGTGGTCATACCCATTGGGTTCAAAGTTCCTACATTTGTTGTCTATGATGGGGTCTCTTGTCCCAAATTGCATCTGAGGTCTTATGTCAGAAGAATGCAACCCCACACTGCTGATAAAAAGTTGTGGATCCATTTCTTTCAAGAGAGTTTATCTGGAGCTCAGCTAGAGTGGTATTATCAGTTGGAGAGTGTCAACATCAGAGATTGGAATGACCTTGCTGAAGCTTTCTACAAGCAGTATCAATACAATGCTGACTTAGCCCCCACTCGCATGCAGCTTCAAAGCATGTCTATGGGTGCCAAAGAAAGCTTTAAGGAGTATGCTCAGAAGTGGAGAGACTTAGCTGGAAGAGTTCAACCCCCTTTGACTGATAGGGAGTTGGTTGATATGTTCATGTGTACGCTGAATGGTCCGTTTTACAGTCATCTCATTGGAAGCTCATCATCTGGCTTCACTGAGTTGATCATGACAGGAGAGCGAGTAGAGAATGGTATCAAGAGTGGTAAGATCCAAGTGGGCACTTCTTCATCAGGTGCTGCAAAGAAGCCTCCCACTGGGAAGAAAGAATCTAATGCTGTGTATGGTCAGCCTGATCGTAACAGAAGGCATCAGTCTGTTAGTGCAGTTCATATTTCAAATCCAACTCCTGCAACAACAGAGCAGCCTCAAGGCAACCAACAGAGGGCTAGAAGACAGTTCACGAAGATCAACATGTCAATGGCTCAGGCATTGCAACACTTGTTGAAGGCTGAACTTATTACCCTGAGGGAGGCTCCTCAGAATCCCAATGTTACATCTCCCAAGTACAATCCCAATGCACGATGTGCATATCATTCAAACTGTCCAGGACATGATACTAATAACTGCTGGGTCTTGAAGAACAAAATTCAGGATATGATTGATGCTGGAGAAATTGAGTTTGATCCACCAGGTACTCCAAATGTGACTACAGCTCCAATGCCAAATCACGAGAAGACTGTCAACGCCATTGATGAAGATATTGATGAAGATCTGCATGTCTATTCAGTTATGGAGTTGAGCACACCATTGTCTGTTATCAAAAAGAGGTTAGTACAAGCTGGGATCTTTCCAGGTTGTCATGAAGATTGTCTATATTGTACCTATAAGCCGGATAGTTGCTTCATTTTGAGAGATGGGATTCAACATCTCATGGATAAATATACTATAGTGTTTGAAAGAAGACCAGCATCTGTAGAAAGTATGGTGGATCATCTGACTCAAGGTAAGAAGATTGAAGAGGTTGACATGGTTGACAAAGTACCACTAAGAATCACTTCAAAGGGTCCCATTAAAATCACTCATCAGGGCCCAATCAAGATTACTGCTGAAGGTCCTGTGAAAGTTGTTGCTGAAGCCAGAGTAGCTCCTCTGATCATTACCACTCCTGGTCCTATTCCTTATACGTCTGACAAAGCTGTGCCTTGGCACTATGGGTCTGATGTTTACATCCATGGTGTCAAGCAGGAGCCTTTACCTGATATGCCTGTTGACATTGATAATATTGCTGGATCTAGCAAGATCACTCGTAGTGGAAGAGTCTTCTCTCCTCCAGTTGCTTCTAAGAGTGCAGTTACTCCTGCTGTTACTTCCACCACTGATGCTTGGGGCAAGGGTCCTGTTATTGAGCCTGTATCTACTGATGTGCCAGCTGCTGATGACCTCTCTAAGCAGATGGAAGAAGTATTGAAAATCATTCGCAAGAGTGATTATGATATTGTTGATCAGCTGGGGCATACTCCCTCAAAGATTTCTATGCTCTCCCTGTTATTATGTTCTGAGGCTCATGCCAAGTCATTGATCAAGTTTCTAAAGATGGCTCATGTACCCAGTGCAATTTCTGTGGACCAGTTTGAGAATTGTGTTGCTCACCTGACCTATGACAACGGGTTAGGATTTTCTGATGATGACTTGACCCCTGCCAAGAGGGATCATAACAGGGCCTTGCATATTTCAATTGAATGCAGGGGCACTACCCTGTCTCATGTGCTGATAGACAATGGTTCCGCTCTGAATGTGTTGCCTAAGGAAGTCCTGAACAAGCTGAGTCCTGAAGATACGGTATTGAAGCCCAGTAATATTGTGGTAAAGGCTTTTGATGGTTCTAGAAGAGTAGTGCATGGGGAAATTGGTCTTCCAATCAAGGTTGGCTCTCAGGTGTTTACTGCTACATTCTATGTGATGGATATTCGTCCTTCGTACTCATGTCTGCTTGGTCGTCCCTGGATCCATGGGGCAGATGCTGTGACCTCCACATTACATCAAAAGTTGAGATATCCGGTGAATGGAAAAGTTGTTACTGTCTTTGGAGAGGAAGAATACTTTGTCAGCCATGTAAACACTTTCAAGTATCTGGAAGTAGAAGGTGAATACATTGAAACTCCATGTCAGTCATTTGAAGTGGTCCCCTGGGCTGTTAAAGATTGTGTGACTCCTCCTGCTGTGAAGAAGGTTCCTGTGGTCATCAGAAACCCTCCAACAATGGCAATGGCCTCCCTCAATGATGCAAAAGCTGTGGTGGAAGAAGGTGGTTGTACTATTTGGGGTCAGCTTCTTGATATTCCATACAAGTCTGACAAGTTTGGTTTGGGTTTCACTGCAGAGTCCCAGAAGGCTGTTCGTCGTGCTTGTGCTGTTCGTATCACCAATCGAGGGGTTATCAATGCTGTGGGAGATCAAGATGAAGACTACAACTTGGAGGCATGGATTTTTCCTACTGTGGGTGCTGGACTCAATAATTGGGAAGCTGAAGATGTTGTCCCTATCTCCTTTAGTCAGGAGTAAATACTATTACTGTGTTATGTTTTTAAATTTAAACTTTCAAGCCATGTGCCTTACCCGGGGCACAATGGTGTGCTTGTTACGGGTTGTCATTTCATTTGCATACTTCATTCCATAAAATCAATGGACGTTTCGTTTTCGTAAATATTGTGTTCCTTGTCTTTCTTTTTCTTTTATTTTTGCTTTATCAGCTATGTGTTCTTACACACACCCACGTCACTAAAATGCCGATCCTCATCCACTCTGGATCCAGTTGATAACAGTTCTACTATTGCCAATTACAATTTCGAGAATCCGATCTATCAAACTGAAGACGGAGACGAGGACGATCGTGAAATACCTGTAGAGCTTGCTAGGTTGTTACAACAAGAAGAGAAAGCTATACAACCACATGAAGAGCCAGTCGAAGTTGTGAATCTGGGAACTGAAGAAAACAGAAAAGAGGTCAAGATAGGGGCAACATATCAGCATGCTATGGTGGCTTTGTTTCATGATATGATTCATCATGAGATAGAGGTATATGTGGATGATATGATAGCCAGATCTCAGAATGAAGAGCAACATCTTGATCATCTGCACAAGTTGTTTGAGAGGTTGAAGAAATACAAGTTGAGATTGGACCCGAACCAGTGTGCTTTTGGAGTTAGGTCTAGAAAACTCTTGGGTTTCATTGTCAGTGGAAAAGGTATTGAAGTGGATCCTGCAAAAGTGAAAGCTATACGAGAGATGCCAGCTCCCCGTACTGAGAAGGAGGTTAGAGGTTTCTTGGGACGATTGAACTACATTGCAAGATTTATTTCCCAATTAACTACCATCTATGAGCCAATCTTCAAGTTGTTAAAGAAAGATCAGGTGATGGAATGGAATGATGAGTGACAGACTGCCTTTGATGAAATCAAGAGATATTTGCTAGAACCTCCAATTTTAATGCCACCAGTTGATGTAAAACCCTTGATTATGTATTTAACAGTATTAGACAACTCAATGGGGTGTGTATTGGGGCAACATGACGAGGCTGGTCGAAAAGAGCAGGCAATATACTACCTTAGCAAAAAGTTTACCGATTGTGAAACAAGATACTCACTGCTCGAGAAAACTTGCTGCGCTTTGGCATGGGCTGCTCGCCGACTAAGACAGTATATGTTGACCCATACTACCTTGTTGATTTCAAAAATGGATCCAATCAAGTACATATTTGAGAAACCTGCTCTCTCCGGAAGAATTGCAAGATGGCAAATGATCTTGACGGAATATGATATACAGTATACTACTCAGAAGGCCATTAAGGGGAGTGTTGTTGCTGATCATTTGGCTCATCAAGCAGTAGATGATTACCAGTCAATGAATTTTGAGTTCCCTGATGAAGACATTATGTCTGTTACCAAAGAACCTGGACAATATGACGGACCTGATAAATTTGATTGATAAGAAAAGGTTAGCAGCAGTTTGTCATGGCCAGATGTACCAGAAACGGATGATCAAAGCTTTTAACAAGAAGGTTAAGCCAAAGGTATATCAGGCTGGTGACTTGGTAATCAAGCGTATCATATTACCACAGGGTGATCCTAGGGGCAAGTGGACTCCAACATATGAGGGACCATTTGTAGTCAAGACAGTGTTCTCAGGAGGTGCCATGGTACTGACTACAATGGATGGTGAAGACTTCCCACAACCTGTAAACGCAGACATAGTTAAAAAATACTACGCATAAAAAGAGACCCGCTAGGTTGACAGGCCTAGGCAAAAATAAGGGCATCCCGGCAAACCAAAAGGGTTTGGGCAAAAATTAGGGATATATATATAAAAAGATGTACACCCGGCAAGTCGAAAACCTGAAAAGGCGGCTTGGGCAAAAAAGGGTATCCCGGTGGATTGAAAACCTGAAAGGGCAATCCAGGCAAAAGTTAGGGATTAAAGCGTATGACTATGTCTCGTTTGGATCACTCATGAAACTGCAACCAGTTGTACTACTTACTCAAGCTCAAACAGATAAAGCTCAATCCAATCGTTTCCGTCTCAACAGCAAGAAGATGAGATACTTGAGTGGCAATAGTAGAATTGAAACTCAATAGGATTATTTCCCACATAGCTGATTCTTTTTGTAAAGCTTCATGACCAAATTCTCTTACTGGGGTTTATGTCTCCTTGTACAAACTTACCCGTGTATGGGTCACTTTTGATATAAATAAACTCCATCTTTTGAATCCAGATTTACTTTTACCCTACTTACATAAGCGAAACGTCCATTGGTTGTGTTTGAATGTATGTATGCCTTTGAATATGATTGATGTTTACCAGAAATGCATGTATGCTTTTAATATGATTGATGTTTACCAGAAATGCATGAAAATGCAGTAATAGTATTTACTAAGGACGAACGAGGGAAGGATTTCAACGAAGCTTCGCCGGTTCATCTTTACAAGACAGTAGGACTAATCCATTTTCACAAAGTCTAATCTCCCCTGGAATTTATATCCATCTCTTTTATCCTCATACGGATATACGGGAAATTACTTTCCAATAAGGGCACGATGAACGAAGACGGGATGTTATACTTATCCTACTATCAAACGAAAACGAAGGTTATCTATACCCTACTATCCCCAACAACGGGAGGTTATCTATACCTTGTTATCCCCAACAAAGGGAGGTTATCTATACCTTGTTATCCCCAGCAGACGGAGGGTTATATATTCTTCAACAACGAATCGGGATTTATTTTCCTTGGCCAGCAGTTGTTATACAAGGATATCCAGACACTTCCAGCAGTGTCATAGCATACATACATCATTTACATCATACCATAACATATATGTCTATAGTACATTACCTAAGTGCATCATGTCATACATGCATACATAAAGCATAAACTAATGTTGTTATACAGAATGCTACCTTGTTTTCAGGTTAATTATCCAACAAACAATCTTATGATCTTTGGGACTGCTTTATTGTAACCTCAGGGTTACTTTATCCTCCTGATGAGCTTCTTATTACTTTGGGACTGCTTTATTGTAACCTCAGGGTTATTTTATCCTCCTGATAGCCTCTCATGACTTCAAGACTGCTTTAGAGCTACTGATTGCTCTATCCTCCTGAAATCATCCTATTACTTCAAGACTGCTTTAGAGCTATTCATTGCTCTATCCTCATGAGGTCATATTACTACTTCAAGACTGCTTTAGAGCTATTCATTGCTCTATCCTCCTGAAGCCATCTAATTATTTCAAGACTGCTTTAGAGTTATCCATTGCTCTATCCTCCTGAAATTACATTATTATTTCAAGACTGCTTTAGAGCTATCCATTGCTCTATCCTCCTGAAATCGTTACTTCAAGACTGCTTTAGAGCTATTGATTGCTCTATCCTCCTGAAGACATATCACATTATTACTTCAAGACTGCTTTAGAGCTATTGATTGCTCTATCCTCCTAAAGACATATTACATTATTATTTCAAGACTGCTTTAGAGCTATCCATTGCTCTATCCTCCTGAAATCATTACTTCAAGACTGCTTTAGAGCTATTGATTGCTCTATCCTCCTGAAGACATATCACATTATTACTTCAAGACTGCTTTAGAGCTATTGATTGCTCTATCCTCCTGAAGACATATTACATTATTATTTCAAGACTGCTTTAGAGCTATCCGTTGCTCTATCCTCCTGAAATCATTACTTCAAGACTGCTTTAGAGCTATTGATTGCTCTATCCTCCTGAAGACATATCACATTATTATTTCAAGACTGCTTTAGAGCTATCCATTGCTCTATCCTCCTGAAATCGTTACTTCAAGACTGCTTTAGAGCTATTGATTGCTCTATCCTCCTGAAGACATATTACATTACTACTTCAAGACTGCTTTGGAGCTATTCATTGCTCTATCCTCCTGAAGCCATCTAATTATTTCAAGACTGCTTTAGAGTTATCCGTTGCTCTATCCTCCTGAAATCATTACTTCAAGACTGCTTTAGAGCTATTGATTGCTCTATCCTCCTGAAGACATATCACATTATTACTTCAAGACTGCTTTAGAGCCATTCATTGCTCTATCCTCCTGAAGACATATCACATTATTATTTCAAGATTGCTTTAGAGCTATTGATTGTTCTATCCTCCTGAAGACATATCACATTATTACTTCAAGACTGCTTTAGAGCTATTGATTGCTCTATCCTCCTGAGGTCAGATTTATCACTTCAAGACTGCTTTAGGGTTATCATTATTGATTGCTCTATCCTCATGAAGACATGCTGTTACATCAGTATTACTCCAGACTCCTGACAGTTCTCATTATACTACTGAAGAACTTTCCCCTAGTGGCATCTTTAAGCCCACTCAATCATGTGCAACCAACCATCAATATCACTCCATGCACTGGTGAGTGCAAATTTTTGGGCTTTTATGTTCAATCCCCTTCAACCTTCTAGGTTACGACTGGCAAATATACCAATCTAACCCCTCAGGTTTCAGAAAATTGAACAGGGGCAGCTGTTGCACCCCAAAATTTGCCCTCACAATACAAGACTTTGTGTTCCAAGAAGGTTCACAAGGTTCACAAAATTCACAATTGGTCAGAAGAGTTGACAATTCCCTCAGACAAGGCACCTCCTAAGCAGTGCATCCAAAACTAGGGTTTTGACTTTAATCAGGCTAAATGGACTTCCAAGAGGTTGGATTTGGTTCCAGGGGTATTTTGGTCATTTTATGCAAATTCAGCTAATTCCTTGAAAACGGGTTGTTATTAAGTTCTGAGGCGTTTATTTACGTGGGTTTGATATCAATTTGGTTTGGAAAGTCTGATCTGTGGAACAGGGTTTAACAAGGAATCATTCTTCTTTCTTCCAGAGGGAAAACGGTGAAAACTTCGACTGATTAATGGAACTTATTCATGCAATGGTTAGATTGAATTAATTCCAGGATAATTGAATAGTGAGATTTAATCGGATGTTGAGGTGTTTGCAAATTAAGGCCTGGAGAAGCAATTGGGAAATGATTTTAATAGAATATGTGAATTTTATTCATAATATTTTATTATCATTATTACAAGTTTGCAAAGTGAATTACAAAGAAGAAATGATTTGGATAAAAAAAAATGTTATTTATTCATAATATTTTTTTGTTACAAGTTACAAGGAATTACATTAAAGTTCTAAGGAATTACATTAAAGTATCTATCCTAAAAAGCCCTAAGTCCTAAAGAATTCTAAGTCTTCATGATGTCCCTCGATCTTCACCGCGAATCTCTGATTAATCTGCACAAAGAGAACAGATAAACAAAACAAACAATATAGAAAAAAGGGTTAGGAGTTTTTTCGACACTCTCAGAACAATGTCATCATCGAGTGTCGGGAGTGGCACAACCGAAGCTGCGTCCTACCCCCGTTACCGATCCGCGCCGTAGGCGTCAGATCAGGTAATACATGTTCTTATCAAAATGGGACATCCGAGAGATAGAAAAATATAAATGAAGTGGGACTGATTCGTTTCGCCGCGATTGGATTTCCAAACTGATACGAAGGTAAATTTGGACTCAGACCCGGATGCCGGCAGGTCTGGATCACTTTTGTTTTCGAAAGTTTCCAACACCTGAAATTCCACAACAGCATCAGTACAAAATTGATAACAGTTCATAAGCTGCAGCCACTGGTAATTGGAAATTCAAACTAAAAGTGCACAACTGCATCAAGTCTGAACCACATAAGTGAGTTCATGAACACCAAGTCCAAACAGAACAGAAAAATGAAACACAAAACAAGCTGCATCAAATTGCATCAAACACTGTATCCAAAAGTTCAGAAGAATCAGAATTAAGGTCAAGTTTCAGTTTGATATCACAGCCAAAACACCTCAAAAGGTAGTCAGTTCGCAAGTCACAAAAAACGTGAATGTAAGAATATACCATATCAAGGAACCAATCTGAGTCCACGTTAACACCGAAAAAATCAACAATCAAGAGGACTGTTTTCACAACCAGACAGAGTAAAGATAAGTCATACCTGCGACCGAATGCGCAAGGCACATGGGAAAGTCTGGGCTCAGTTCATACATCATAGCCCAGACTCACGGGCAACTCAAAAAGATTAATGGCATAAGCTCATGTTCCATCAATTCAGTCCCAGCATCATGGTAAAATTCAGAGAAGAGTCAAGGCGTATCAGGTTTGGATAACAAATTCACACAAGCCCAGAAACCCTGTTCAGAAACCAAATTCACACAAGCAAGGAACCCAGCAGAAGTTATCAAAGGCAGCAGTAGTATCATAGGTTCCCTCGTCAGGCTCAGAACATCATCATCATCGCCGTATACCATCCTCGGCGGCATTTAACTCGACCAAAGCATCAGTACCAATTCTGAAAGAAGAAAAGATGGTCAGTGAACTTAAAACTGGAAGAGTAAATTGAACTTGAAACCATATCAGAAAACGATTCGAAACAGCAGTCCCCAAAACTCATAACGGACCATAAGAACAGGAACAAGATCAGCCCCATAAGAAAAAGAACAAGCCACATTAGAAGATCAGGGTCAACATTAATGTTTACAAAGAATCAACAAGGAACGTTCCAATAACCAAACAGGGCATCAAAAATGAAATCACCAAATCACACATTATACCAAAAGGAGCAAGTGAATGCGCAAGATCATACCAGAAGAAAGCAATAAAAACAGTTCAATCTGGAAAAGAGGAGAACAAGTTCAAACAGCAGAACCAGCTCATATCAGTCACAGTAATCCCAGGGTCGCGCAGGAGCTCAAGGCTCAGTTCATCAACATCATGGCCCAGTTCACGGTCACATCTCAGCCAAGGGATAATTGAAACCGAGTTCGTGATCATGTAGACAACAAAGTTGTCATGAACATCAAAGACCTGCATCAGAAAAACCAACGTGAATCCAGAGAAATCCAATTCAATCCAATCGAGGAAACGAAGAAACTGGATATCCACAAATCAAAACGAATCTGGTTTGTTCAAAGAAGATCAAAATAAATTCAGATTGTGTTAAGAAGGTTCAGAAAATCCAATCCAATCAGTACCAGAAAAGGAAAGAAATCGTATCAAACCTCAATCAAAATCTAAAAATAGGGTTTCTAAAAAAATTAATGCCCAAAGTGAAACGTAAATCCAAAAATCCCACGAATAGCAACGAAATCAGAAGAATATAAAAAGGGAACGATATCACCTTGTTGAAAACCCTAGAAAAAACGGCGAGCAACAACTGCAAGCGAAACCCTAGAGGGAGGAGCGAGCGAGATTAAGAGAAATCCCAACGATTGTCATCATCATCCTCGCCGCGTTCAAGGAAGAGGACAAACCACGAAGCCCTAGCAACCATCGACGGTCGTCTGAACGAAGGGGAGTTGAAAAGCGAAGACTGCCTTCGTCTTTCGACGGGCAATTACGCTTCGAGGCTCAGCTTAGCATCATCGCCTCCTCCACAACGATCTTCAACCACCATCATCAATAATCGGTCTCGAAAACGTAAGATTTCGCTACTAACTATGTGGATTATGTTTCGTTTCAGGATCACCACAACCAAAAAGGGGGTCTAGCGAGATGATCGGAGAAGAAAGATCGAAGAACGGCGCCGCTCGAAAGGAGAATGGGGTCTCAAACCCTAATCTCCATGTTTCGTTTCTGATGTGTGTTTTGGGTCGGATGAAGACGACCACCGGCCCACGTACTGGCTTTTATATTTTTTTTACTTATATTACGTTATGTTCTTAAGTGCTAATTTTAGTTGAAAGCAATTTGTTTTTTAAATAAGTAAAATAAAACTTCATCTTGAATATACAAACCATATTTCATAATAAAATTATAGCTTTTTTAATAATTAACCTTAATACTTTTGTTAGTTTTAAATAATAGTACAAAGGTTTTAAAAAAATAAAATAACAAATAGAAATATAAAACATAGAAATATAATAAGACCTTTTTAATACAAATAGAGTTAAAACTCTCTTTAGGTAATTTAGGTTAAAATAAATTTTGAAAAAAGTAGATCTAGAGTTATAACTTTTATTTTAAAATTGGAAGTCTTTCATGAAATCAAAAAAAAAAACATGCAATAATTCCATAATCCCATCTCATGACTTGTCTGGAAATTTATATATTTCTGTCTACTAACGTAGTTTGTCCATTGTGCAGCTTCATCACGTTGCCCTTTATTTTTGCTTATTTTTAAATTAAATCGCATCATATTATTGTAACTGTTTCTCCCTTTGTAACCTAGCGAACCTAATAATCGCGTTTACTTTCCGCATTTAAATTTACGCTGATGTATGATTTAAATTTCTCACACTTTCATCACTATTATTCTGTCACATTACACACATCCGAAGGTTAGGTCTAACTGTTTGGCCGCCGCGCCAATAGTCCGTAAAACTTCACACATTCAATTTCAAATCCTACAAACTACAACCTCACAAACCCTAATTTTCACAAATGCCTCGCCGCAGGCAAAATTACAATTTTACCCCTAGCATTAGGTCAAAGAGCCGCCGCGCTCATTTTAGGGTTTCCCGCCGCGGAATCCCTAACCTAACCCTAATTACAACTTAACATTTCAACGTAGAGATTTGGAGTTCCTACACTCCACGTAAGCGTGTCCTTAAGATGCGTTTACTCCCCGTGAGACCTTGACCACAGTCAAGAAGTCTCTAACCTCCCTTTTGAGGGGAACTACGATTACTCTGATTCCACTCCCGTAAGGATACGTAGGCACAAGATGCGATGTCTTGCCGAGTAAACTTAGAATTAACCCCCTTTATTATTTATTATTGCTTATTTATATTTTATTTATCTTTGCTATTTAATTATTTTGCTTATTATTTTGTAATTGTTTCTTGGATGTAAAGTTGTTTAATTATTTAATTATTATTATGGTTAGTAATTAGGGAGTGTAACAACATGTATGTAATATTAAAATAAATTTAGATCACATTTTAATATAAGATAATTAAATTAAACATTTCACACACGTAAGTCGATTTTAATCGCCGTCTCACTTCCTAAGGATATCCCTCAAGTTGCCTACGAATAATGGTTAAGTGGGGTGTATAAAGCAAGTCCCTCAAAAAGAAAATCATCAAAGTCCCTTATGGTTGCCTTTACGAATCGAGTCCCTTTCGAAAAATGATGACAGTCCCTCCAGTTTGCTTATTACACCCCACAATGGCCTTCAAAAATCCAATTGTCCCTCACATGTCCCTTAACATCCAAAGTAAGGACTACCTACTCCATTATAGTAGGGATAGTCTTACTAAGGAAAGAATGAAGAATAAGAAAGACCTTTAAACATTAGGGTAGGTTACTCCTAGGTGCTTGCTCACTTCAAAACTGTTTCGCACTTAAACAAATTTTCAACAAGTTTTCAAACAAGTTCTTAACACATCCTTACATGGATTATTTATTAACTATTCTGAAAATTTTCTATTCACACACTACAATTTCAAAACAATTCAAAAGTGAGCTTAAGTACCTAAGAGCCCATGGATAACCATGGATGAAAAGGATGCTAATACCTTCCCTTTTCATAACCTACCCCCCGGACCCAAAATATTCTCTAAGGTCTTTCCTGTTCTTTTATAACCTTTCCTTATGGATAAAATAAAAGTCGGTGGCGACTCTTGCTATCCGCAACATTGTTTAAAGTCAGTTCACCGGGTTACACATACCTGCCATGAACTGCCCCATCTGGCTTCGAACTTCCTTTAATTCAGCCTAAATCGGTTCCATAGCTTAGCGTTGATTCCCCCTTGTGAAGTAGCGGTGAATAGTCCGGTTGTCTATCCTGAAATACACGAACGGAGCAAACAGGGGTAAGATAAACGGTTCGACTGCACCTGTTATGCAAGAATGCTATGCAAAATGTAGACATGTATCTATGCATTAGGGACGTTTCCCCTCGATTCTAGTTCCAGAATAGCAACGAGACAATAGGAATCCATAAACCAAGCACGGAGAAAAAACCTCATATATACATGAAACAACCACAAAGGCAGAGTACAAGCGTAACTGAGTACATATGGAATAACAGAATGACCGCAACCAACAAGCCTGGTGATGGTCAGCATACAGTAATGAACAAAAGCTGCAAAGGAATACAAAGAAATCAAGTGCGACAGCAAGCACAGAAATCCTCTAGCAACTCCTTTGTCTCAGGGTTTTCTGGTCTGGCGAGCAATCCCTGAATGAGTAACTCTCTCTGTCGGATGGTGTCTTGCAGACCCTCAGCAAAGTCTTCCCAGGCTCCTTCCCCAAAGCATTCCTCAAGCTTACACCTCTTAGAATCTGCTCTCAGCCTGCAATCCTCCAAGTTTACAATAGCTTCGTTCAACCTGTACTCAGTGTCATGCCTGAGTGATGCCTCTACTGCAATCTTATCATCTTTGACTCTGAGCTGAGCCTTCAACTTGGTAATTTGCTGCTTCAAGCTGTCTTCACGTGCTTTGTTGTTGGTGAGGGTTGCGTTCCACTAGGCGCTGGACTTAGAAATCTCCAAATAAGCTTTATCCAAGTCCTGCTTCTTAGAAGCAAGCACACTACTGACGGCTTTCAAATCTAACCCCAAACACTCTCGAGCATCTGTCTGCTTGGTCAAATTTGTACCCAATCGGTTCACAAGCTCAATGTGCTTCTTAAAAGAGTGGACAACCTCATTCTTTTGTCTCCGAACCTGAATGATTTCCTTTTCCAATTCTTCATTGGCCTTCTTCAACTCTTCTTTCTCAGACCACAACTAGTTGTACTTCTGAATATCAACAGTGGTGGGTTCCTCGATCATAAGAGGATACAATGGCTCAACGGAAGGAAATGACATCAGAAACTTCACAGCTCTATCACAAATCCAAGTCATATAAGGTTCATAGGCTCTGTTGTTACTCTTCCCCTACAAGGCTTTTCCCTTCCTGTGGACACTGCTCCAAGCATGCTCAACTCTGGCTAAAGTATCACCCTCCAATAACCCAGTGAGATACAGAGATTCATATATCTCTTCATCCTTCGGAGGTTCTCGCAGCGCGTACCCGAGCTGTCTCACTAACAAAGATGGGTTATAGTTGATGCACCCTTTCCTTCCGACCAAAGGGACGTTAGGGAATCCGCCACAACTATACACAATTTATGTGCCAAGCATATCCCTGTCACACCAGACAATGTTTTCTGCAGACAAACCCATCAACCTTTCCGACCATTCAGATGTACCAGCAGTAGCAACAAATGGACCCGTCTTAGGAAAATGACTCATGAACCACCTGTACAACAAGGGAACACAACACGATACAATATTTCCCCTTCGGTTCTCATTCTTATAGTGGATAGAATGATAGACATCCCTGAGAAGAGTAGGTACCGGATTCCTCGAAGCAAAAATGTAGAAAGCGTCTGTGTCTACAAAATATGGAAAGTTAGGTAATAGTACGATGCCATATATACAAAAAGCTAAGATGGCACTGAACACGATCCAACAACCCTCTTTGGCAAACTGCTGAGCTTTGTCAACCAGAAAAGGTAAAGGAAAACCATACATCCCATTCTTCTTGACCAACTTCCCCTTTAACTCAGGCATATCCAAATGTAACGCAACAACGAGCTTAGCCAGATCAGGCTCAACATCGATGTGGCAGAATGGCATCTGATCCAAGACAGGAACACCTAACAGCTCAGAATACTCCTCTAGAGTAGGTGCCAGAACATAATCCGGAAAGACAAAACACCTTAGCTGGGGGTCATAGAACTGCAGAAGAGTATAGACACCACTGATCTCATATGCTGAAGGCTTGCAGACACATCTCATTAGCTTCCCATAAGACTGCTTAAAGTCTTCCATCACCTTCCTGTCGGCCATGGCAATCAAACTACGCAGAGAACTAACATCTAGAGTTGGAAACCTGTATGCCACTGTCCTCTTCAAGGGCTCAATGTCAGAAATAAGGAACAAGATCACTAGAATCGAGGAAGAAATATGCACCTGCAACATAAATACATGTTAATGAACATGCAGATGAAAATGCAAATGTAAATGCAAACAGGGGATCAAGATTGATGTGTTGTTGATCGAGAAGAACTAGCGCTCCGCTTTAGCAAGAATATAACACTGCTATGATAATAGGAGTCTCTGATATCAAGAACACAGATTCACATTGCAAAGAAAATCGGGTAGTCTGAAAGTCAAGGTTTCCTGCATGACCCAATCCCTCTCATAGGTATGGACCTATCCACTGATAAGGTTCGACATCCTATGCATTCATCAGCGTCACAGACTTTCAAGAAATGATGATACATTCACCATTTCTAGTTTGGCATCATAATCTTCTGAAGAGGCCTCACTTAGTTGAATCACAAATGATCGGTCCCTAGAGTCGACAACCCTCAGATCCAAAATCCCCTCAGATCCTAAGGACCGGAAAGGAAATCATCAAAGACAATCTCGTCTGAGCGCGAATTTCTTGGGAACTTATGCCTTCTAAGCAAGCAGGTCCACCATTACTCTCCACTACTAATGCTATGTTTGTACTCAAGCCCGGGTCTGACTTATCTCTCAGTGGAACATTCCCTCCCCACGGCACAACAATAAGGATACAATGCGGAAAGTAAAATGCGAAAGTAAATAAAGTAAAATACATATGTACAACACCTAAAAGATAAACAAACAAGCGTTAGGATTGACTCGCATAGGGGATGTTCCATTCCTCAACAGAGTCGCCAGCTGTCGCTACTGCGAAAAAAGGTGTCAGCTGTAGCACCCCAAAATTTGCCTTCTCATTTTTATACTTGGCTTATGTTTCATTTTTCGCATTTAGCATTTTGCATTGCATAGCATTCGGTCTCGAGTCATGGGATCAAGGCGTTCCTGTGGCTCAGGTGCATTTCGGAGCAAGAGATTGAACAACGAACATAGAGCATCAGAGCTTCGGCATTTATTTTGCCCAGCAATCGAGCGATCGATTTTATTCTGTTTTGGAGGTTAATTCCAGATTAGAAATCGACATTCAGGCTCATAACAAGCATTTTCACAGTGACAACGGTCAAAATGAGGTTCAACAGCTAAACAGAGCTCCAAACAGTTGAAACAGGGCAAATGGACATATTTCCCACCAAAAGGCACCAAATTCATATTTTTGAAGGTGTTAATCAGTTAACACATATGGTTAACCGATTAACCATTTGAGAATCAGCCTAAAATTGAAGTTTTAACAGCGTTAACCGGTTAACGCATATGGTTAATCGGTTAACCATAGCAAAATTTGCCCTGTACGTGAATTTTCAAGTGGATTTGCTTTGGGGTCCAATTTTGATGACTTGAAAGCCCATTTTTGCACTTGGGAAGGATCTAGAACATCATTTGAAATTTGGTTAAATTTTATTTCCCTCCAAGATCCCAAACCTCATTCCATACCACAATTTCCAAACCAACTTCCAACCCTTGCTTGGATCCCATACCAAGAGACTATTTAAATGATTTTACTCCAAAGCAAGCCATTCTAACCTTCATAATTTCCATTTCAAGTTCAGAGTTGATCAATTCTCTCTCAATTCTCTCAATTTCCTCCATAGCCAAAACCATCACTCAAAGCTCATTTTCCTTGGAACTATTGATTCTTCATTGGAATCAATAGATTCTTGAGAATAATCCTCCATCTACTATCATCATTTGATCAATTCTCATCTTTAATTTTCGTGCAAGTTCAGATCTGGATTTTGAGGTGATTGTAGAAGTGCTTATTTGGAGTAATTTGGCTTAATTGTGAAGGATCTTCATTCATACATCATCAATTAGCTTGGATCTTGAAGTTTTCTAGACTTGTTTGCTTAGATCTACCCAATTACGGCTGAATCAACAATTACCGAATCAATTCTCCGATTCGTAGGTTGGATTTCTGATCCGATTTAATTTTCGAGCTTATTTACATGTTTACCATGTTAATCTTCATATTCGATTGAATTGTGATTGATGTGAGTTGCTTGATCCATGATTTGGTTGAGTTGATCTGTTTACATGATGTTTATATCATGATTTTCTGGTTTAAGTTCGTGAATAAGTGATTATGCGATCATCTGGTTGATCAGATAAGTGCTTATTTGCTGAAAAGTGGTTCTGTTTGCTGTTTTTCTGCTTCTGGTACAGTGTTAACCGATTAACGTATATGGTTAACCGGTTAACCAACTCAAATATTCAAAATTTTCAAATTTTCCAGGGTGTTAATCGGTTAACGCCTGGTGTTAACCGATTAACACCTACGAATTCCCAAATTTTCAGTTATTTTACATAGGTTAATCGATTAACAGTATGTGTTAACCGATTAACACTCTGCCAGAATACCATATTTTGCTGTTTGCTTGCATGTTCGCGTACCGGTTCGATTCGAATCATCATAAATCAGTGTGATGCATTAGAATTGAATTGTTTTTGGATATTTGCTGCTGTTTGTGTTTGTTCAATCATGATGTTGCTGCCATGTGTGATCATTATTCCAATTATTTGCATGTTTGTATGTGGTTCGAGTCGATCATTTGTTCGCATGTTCGTATGCTTTCGTCTCTTATTTTCTCCACATGTTTGCATCATTCTTGCATCGCTGTTGAGGTCGAGACGCGCTTGTGGCGGCTGATGCCCCATACACGTTTCCTCCCTCCCACCATTCTAATTGTGCATTTTTCATGTTTGCATTTATCTACTTGTGATTGATTCTTTCTTTGTGCTTCTTGTGCTTTCTTGCCATGATCCCTATAGGATTCCTAGTCCCTCCGTTTAGGATGGGAGTAGGAGAGACATTAGGTGCTCAATCCAAGTATGCTAACATTAGGGTAGATGTTTACCCTTTTTATCCAAACTTTAGGATCACTTTGCATGACAACGTTAGGGCCGAGTTTCCCTTAGACCTTCCGTGAGTCTCTCTTCTCATCTCCAAATCATGCTAACTCATTTAATAAAGGCGATAAACGTTGCGCGCTACGAGCCTTAAGCTACATGGGGAATGATGAGTGAGGGGTCTCCTCTTACTTGTCTAGAATTTTTAGTATCCATCCCGTTTGGGGGCGATATACGACGCATTCACCTCCATGTCATAGTCTTTAGTGCAACGTGAATCACAAACCGAATTAATTCACTTCACTAAAAAAATACAAAACAAATCCAAACCTTTTTCCTTCGGGATTAATCGGAACTTCTTTTTCAGAGAAAGAGTTCCGTTAAGCTTTGATTCTACCGCAAACAGGCTTCGTCCCTAACTGCTGGAATCATTGTTTAACCCTACTCGATTAAAACGCTTAATCAATATGTGGTTTCGTGTGCGCCCAAACTACGTTTGCTCTGATCTTTCATACCAGATGAAAGTACGTAGGCACAAGATGCGACGTCTTGGCAAGCAACCTTTCCCCCTTCTTCCGTAGTTAGACGAACTACGTTGACTCTGATCTTTCATACCAGATGAAAGTACATAGGCACAGAGACGCGATGCTCTGCCGAGTCTGTTTCTTTTCTTTTTGTCTGCAAGCCTGTAGCGTAGATGGTTAAACACACCCTTAGATAGACAACAAGCGTGGATCCCATCGAGTACGACGGACGTGAGGGGTGCTAATACCTTCCCCTTGCGTATCCGACTCCCGAACCCAGGACTTGGTTGCGATGACCTCGTCTTTTCCCTTTTTGTCAGGTTTTTCCGATCGTTTCCTTTCCCTCTCTTTGGGATAAATAACGAAAGGTGGCGACTCTTCTGTTTTTGCCGGGTGTTTTTCGCAGTTGCGACATCTGGTGACTCTGTTGGGGACTCTGGTTCCTTGTGCGAGTCACTCCTAGCGCTTGTCTGTTGCGTCTTTGTGTGTTTACTTTTGTACAGTTTTTCGCTTTATGTACATTATCTGTTGTATATTATTGCATTGCATTTCTGTTGCTGCTGTGTTGTGGGTTAGGATGTCGTACCTTTCAAGACTAGAACCCAAATGTGAGAGGGATGGGTTTTTTGCAGGAAACCTGGCCTTCAACCAACCCTGGTTTTCTCTTCAGTGCAGAATTTTGATCCTGAGGGTTCTATTTGGTGTGTTATCTCAGTGTTCTGATTAGAGCAGAGCTCTGGTTGAATTCAGTCAACGACACAGTAGCACATTTGAGCATTGGATACCTTGATCCCATGTGTGCATTTGCATATCATTCTGTATTTAACATTGCATGTTTATGTGTGTTACAGGTTCTCGTCTATCCCTTGATTCTGGTACTGGTCTTCTTCAGAGATGGAAGTTAGCAGAAAGAGGATTGTTGTGTATAAGTTTCCTGCACCGGAGTTGGGACCTTTATTTGGTATGTTCCTTAGTTGAGCCTGGTGTTCTTGCAGCTTTCAGAGAGCAGTATGGTGGAATTCTAAAGTTTGTCCGTAAGCTTACGACTTATGAGCATGGATCTATTCATACCTTGTTGCAGTTTTATGATCCTCCACTGAGATGCTTCACATTTTCGGACTATGTCTTGGTTCCTACGTTGGAAGAATTTGCTTACATCTTGGGTGTTCTGATTCTGAACAAAGTGTCTTTCTTCAGTTCCGAGGAAGAACCTACTCTTGAGGAGTTGTCCGCCACTCTTTATTTGAGCGCCTCTGACTTGATGGGTCATGTTATCAGTAGAAACGAAGTTTCTGGATTTTCTTTGCCTTTCCTGGTCGACAAAGCCCAAGAGTATGATGATAAAGGTTGTTGGGTAGTTTTCAGTGCTATATTGGCTCTGTGTGTTTACGACATTGTGTTGTTTCCCAATGTACCTGACTTTGTGGATTTTGATACTTTTCATGTCTTTGCTTCCAAGAATCCCATGCTTACTCTTCTAGGAGACTTGTATCATTCAGTGCATTACAAGAACGAGAAAAGAAGAGGAAAGATGGTTTCTTGTTGCGCGCCGCTGTTGCATAAGTGGTTTGTTGATCACCTTCCTCACTCAGGAGCTTTTGTGACTTCTGCGAACTCAGCTGAGTGGTCGAAGAGGCTTATGGGTTTGACGGAGAAGAATATTGCCTGGTTCAATCGAGACTTGTTGGGTCGTGAGCTTATTTTCAGTTGTGGTAGCTTTCCTAATGTGCCTTTGATAGGGAGGAAAGGCGGTATCAACTATAATCCTTCTCTTGATGTGAGACAATTCGGTTATGCTTTGAAAGGACCTCCTAAAGAAGTGGAAGTGCAGGAATCTCTGTACTTCACAGGTGTATCTGATCCATGTATCTCAGCCCGATTTGTGGACGCTTGGGGTAAGATTCACAAGAAGGGAAAGCTTTCTTTGGGCAAAGGAGATTGTAGAGCCTATGATCCATACTCGGATTGGATTCAGAAGAGGGTTGAAGAGGTTTTGTTGCTGTTTCCTGTTGAAGCACCATTGTATCCTTTAGTCATCGAGCCGCCTACAACTGTTGATATCTCGAAATATACCAAGCTTTGGGCAGAGAACGAAGAGCTGCGCAAAGAGAATGAAGAGTTGAAGCAGGAAATCAGTCAGCTGAAACATGATAAGGGAGAAGCTGTGTATTTGGCTAAGACAAATGCAGAACTGTTGACCAAGTTGAAGGAAGAACTTGCTGATCAGGTACAAGCACGGAAGCAAGTCGGTCTTGATTTGAAAAGCACATGTGATGTTCTGAAGAGTAAGAAGGAGGATTTAGATAGAGCCTATATGAGGATATCCAAATTCAATACGCAGTGGAATGCTACTGTAACCGCCAACAAGAGTAGATAAGATCAGCTTCGTGTTCAGGTTGATAAGCTGAAAGCGCAATTCAAGGCTAAGGAGAGAGAGCTATTGCTAGAAATGTTCAGCAGGATTACGATCAAGTAGAAATACCAAGAGACTTTATCAGCACTTGAAGAGTTCAAGATCCGGGCGGAGGTGAAGAAACCCAGGCTTGACGATGCCTTTGGCGAAGATGCTTGGGAGGATCATTGTCATTATCTCCGGGATGTGATACGCAAGAGGGATGTCCTTATCCAAAAGTTGATGGAGCGGCCAGACCATCCAGATACGAAGGAGATGCTCGAGGAGTCTTGGGAGTGGCGTCGAGGTCATGGCTACTAGGAGTCTTATCTTTTGTAGTTTCATTTGATTTTGTATATTGATCATCACCAGAGATGTTGGATGAGATCAATGCTTCTTTGTATGCGGATATTTCTCATTTGGTTGTATTGTGTCAGCTTTACTTGATATATGAGAAGTTTTATTGGGGTATTCTTGTCCATCTCTACTGTTCTTGTTTATTGAAACCGGAATCAAGGGAAAAGATCTCCCTGTGCACACATAGACATGTCTGGATTTTGCATCTTGCATCCTCATTTGCATTGCAGGTTGTTCTTGGTGGCCTTGTGTTCTTATCTCTGCTTGGTTTTCGTAGTTCAGGATTGAGGAATTCAGCTTCCACAGATACTCTACTCGAGGGAATCAGCAGAAGGTGATGGATCAGGTTCAGGCAGAATTGCAGGAGGTTAGGGCTCGTATGGCCCAATTTATGGAACTGATGTAGACTGTCGCCAATGGACAGAAGCAGTTGAGAACTCTCGTTCAGCCGTTGATAGCACGGGTTGATGAAGACGGTGTTTTGCACTGAGGGGTTGGTGTTGTTCATCCTCCAGTTGGTGGGTCTATTCCTCAAGGTATTCCTACTGTTGTTGTACCTCCGGGCGGAGGCGTTGCTGGTGAGAATGGTAATATTGCGGGTAATGGCAGTTTGTGCACCGTGCACGAGGGTTGCTGGTCCTCATTGGGTGGATAATCAGGATGATATATTCTCTGTGAAAGATCTAGATGGTGGTTTGCCAACTGAAGCCGACCGTCGTTTCAAACTAATTGAGGAGAAAATGAGATCATTAGAGAATCAAAATTCTTTAGGCTTGGATATGTCTGATCTTGGTTTGGTTCCTAGGGTCAGGATTCCCCCCAAGTTTAAAGTGCCTGATTTCAATAAGTACAAAGGGACGACTTTCCCCAAAGTACACATCTGGGCCTACTTCAGGAAAATGTCTGCCTATTCTAGTGATGAGAAGCTGTTGATGCATTTTTTTCTAGGATAGCCTGACAGGAGCCTCATTGGAATGGTATATGGGGCTTGAGAGGACCCATATTTGTAGCTGGAAAGATTTGGCTGAGGCTTTCGTGCGTCACTACCAATATAATAGTGATCTGGCACCCAATCGGGTACAATTGCAGAGTCTGTCGCAGAAGAATTCTGAGAGCTTTAAAGAATACGCCCAGAGGTGGCGGGATCTGGCTGCAAGGGTACAACCCCCTTTGGTTGAAAGGGAGCTGATAGACTTGTTCATGGCTTCGTTACCGGGTGTATATTTCGAGAAGATGATAGGCTGCATGTCTGCAGGTTTCTCTGATTTGGTGATTGCCGGTGAACGAATTGAAAGTGGGATCAAATCTGGTAAGATTTCCAATGGTGGTGGATCCTCTTCGGGAGGAACGAAGAAGCCATATTCTACAAACCCCAAGAGAAGGGATGAGGATGCAAATGCTATTTCGCACAAAGGTAAGGGAAAAGCTCAGTCTCGTCAGCATCATCAGGTTGCTACTGTGAATATCCCGGCCGCAGCTCCGCAACAAGGCAACGCTCAGCGTCCTTATCCTGCTAGGCGCCGGAGGCCTGACAGGCAATTCACAAATCCTCCGATACCCTATTCTCAGTTGTTACAACGGTTGTTGCAGTTACAATTGGTGCAGAAGAGAACCTTGGCTCCTCTCACAGGTATACCGCCTCCTGGCTATGATGCAAACGCTCATTGTGATTTTCACTCTGGCGCCCCAGGCCATGACATTGACTATTGTAAAGCTTTTAAGCATAAGGTCCAAGATTTGCTCGACTCTAAAGCTATTAATTTCACCAATGAGGGGCCCAATGTTACTCAGAACCCTATGCCGGATCATGGAGGGGGGGGGGGGGGGGCGGAAGCCAACGCCGTTATTGAAGGTGAAAGGTTGAATCTGATAACTGATGTTGAAGATTTGAAAACTCCGTTGGGTTTTGTGAAAGCTTTTTTGTTGAAGAAGGGTGTATTTCCTGGTTGTTCTGCTGACTGCTCAGAATGTGAAGTGCAACATGAGGGTTGTGATCTTTTGAAGAGGGGTATTCAGAGGATGATTGACGAAGGTTGTCTGCAGTTTGACAAAGTTGTGAAGGAAGATGTTGTGAAAGAGGTGAGTAATGACGAAGTTGCCACTATTTCTATTCCATACCAGACTATCAATATTTCAGCGCCTGCCAGGCCAGCTCCAGTGGCCATTACTATACCAGGGCCCATGCCGTACGAGAGCACTAGAGCAATCCCATGGAACTATGGAGGAGAAGTGTTCTGTAACAGGCAGAAACAAGAATGGATAGAATCGCCAAGAGGAAGTTTATCGGTTGAGAACATAGTCGGTGCCGAAGGTATTACCAGAAGTGGTAGGGTTTTCTCTCCGCCAGAGGTTGTTGTTGATAAGAATGACAAGGGTAAGCGTAAAGTGGTGATTAAAGAGAATTCTCAACCCCAGGTTTTTATTGATGATCTTTCGAAGGATACAAAGGAATTCATGAGATTAATTTGGAAGAGTGACTATAAAATTGTGGATCACTTGAATCAAACTCCGTCGAAGATTTCTATCTTGTCATTGCTGATGAGTTCGGAGGCGCATCGTAATGCTCTGTTGAAAGTTTTGAATGCAACATACGTACCCCAGGAGATTTCTGTCAATCAGTTGGAGGGGGTAGTCGCTCACGTGAATGCCGGTAATGGTCTCGATTTTACCGATTTAGATCTGACTCCTGCTGGGAGGAATCATAATCGTGCTCTGCACATATCGTTGGAGTGTAGAGGATCTCTGATGTCACATGTTTTGGTTGATACTGGGTCATCCCTCAATGTGCTTCCAAAGAAGGCATTGATGAAGTTGGACATTCCGGGTTTGTTGTGCACGCCCAGTGATCTGGTGGTTAGGGCTTTTGATGGATCGAAGAGATCAGTATTTGGAGAAATCACGCTGCCTATTCAGATAGGGTCGGAGGTCTTTGATGCAACCTTCTATATCATGGATATCCAGCCAGCATACAGCTGTTTGCTCGGTCGACCTTGGATACATGCTGCTGGGGCAGTTACCTCAACGTTGCATCAAAAGCTGAAATACATGGTGGGAGGGAGCATAGTTACTGTGTGTGGTGAAGAGGATATTATGGTTATCCACTTGTCATCTTTCAAGTATGTAGAAGAGGATGGTGAGATCCACGAAACGCTCTGCCAGGCCTTTGAGACGGTTCAGATTCAGGGGAAGTCTCCTGTAGCAGCCAAGGGTCTAGAGGTTTCAATGTCGTCGCTCAAGGAAGCCCGTGCTATCGTAGAATCCGGCTCGTCTCAGAAGTGGGTTCAAGTTCTCGATGTTCCTGTCAAGCAAGACAAGTTTGGCCTAGGATACAAACCCTCCGGTTCTTTTCAGATTCCAAAGTACAGGGGGTCAATGTAGTTCACCAGCAGTGGTGTGATTTTTGATCGGATCAATGCCGTTGAAGATGATGAAGGTGACAGTGACTGCGCCATGGATGCTTGGATCCGTCCATGTCCTCCCGGCCAGAAGCTGTGCAACTAGACTACTGAAGAAGTCATTCATGTTACTGCTGCAGAGTAATGTTCATTGTTTTGATTATGTTCAGTCCTGTGTTCTGCCCAAGACGTAGTGACCCATTTGTGGGGCCTTCTTGTTATTTACAGTTTACCATTAATAAAAGGCGTTTCGCATTCAAAATATTGTGACCCATTGTGTTTGTTTTGCATTTATACTTAACAGAAAATGGAAATGTGTTTTGTTTGTTGCATCGCTTAATAAACATGACATCCTCATGCAGGTCTTTTCTATAAGATGCCATCGATTCAGGTCCAGCTATGACTTCGTATGACTTTGATAATCCCATTTATCAAGCTGAAGATGAGACTGACGAAGATTGTGAACTACCCGAAGAGTTAGCCAGGCTTCTCAAGCAAGAGGAAAGGGTTATTGTACCTCATCAGGAGGATATTGAGATTATCAATATCGGTACCGAGGATGACAAGAAAGAGGTTAAAGTGGGGGCTGCATTGGAAGACAGTGTCAAGAGAAGATTGGTTGAAATGCTCCGTGAGTATAAAGATATATTCGCTTGGTCGTACCAAGACATGCCTGGGCTGGATACAGATATTGTGGTACACCGGTTACCTCTCAGAGAAGATTGCTCGCCAGTCAAGCAGAAGTTGAGACGGACAAGGCCTGACATGGCAGTCAAGATCAAAGAAGAAGTTCAAAAGTAGTTGAATGCTGGGTTTCTTGCTATCACAAATTACCCTCCGTGGGTTGCTAATACTGTTCCTGTACCTAAGAAGGATGAAAAGGTCAGGATGTGCGTCGATTATCGAGATCTGAATAAAGCGAGCCCGAAAGACGATTTCCCGCTCCCTCATATCGATGTGTTGGTTGATAACATCGTGCAATATTCTGTGTTTTCATTCATGGATGGCTTCTCTGGGTATAACCAAATCAAGATGGCCCCAGAGGACATGGAGAAAACTACTTTCATCACACCGTGGGGAACTTTTTGCTATAAGGTGATGCCCTTTGGATTGAAAAATGCAGGGGCAACTTATCAGCGGGCGATGGTCACTTTGTTTCATGATATGATTCATCAGGAGGTAGAAGTCTATGTTGATGACATGATTTCAAAGTCACATACGAAGGAGGGACATCTGATCGATCTTCTGAAATTTTTTGAAAGGCTGAGGAAGTTCAAGTCGAGGCTGAGTCCTAACAAGTGCACCTTCGGGGTGAGATCTAGAAAGTTACTGGGTTTCATTGTCAGTGAAAAGGGTATTGAGGTAGATCCTGCCAAAATAAAAGCTATGCAAGAAATGCCTGAGCCGAGAACAGAAAAAGAGGTTCGTGGTTTTCTGGGGAGATTAAACTACATTTCAAGGTTTATATCTCATCTCGCAGCCACTTGTGAACCAATTTTCAAATTGCTGAGAAAAGATCAAACAGACAGGTGGAATGAAAATTTCCAGAAAGCATTTGAAAGAATAAAAGAGTATATGAAGGAACCTCCAATACTCATGCCTCCAGTTGCAGGGAGACCACTGATCATGTATCTCACAGTTCTTGAGAATTCAATGGGATGTGTGCTCGGTCAACAGGACGAGTCAGGTAGAAAAGAGCATGTCATTTACTACCTGAGTAAGAAACTCACCGATTGTGAGTCGAGGTACTCGATGCTGGAAAAAACATGTTGAGCACTCGCTTGGGCCGCAAAGCGTTTGAGACAGTACATGTTAAACCATACAACCCTATTGATTTCGAAGATGGATCCAATCAAATATGTATTTGAAAAACAAGCACTCTCCGGAAGGATTGCCCGTTGGCAAATGGTGTTAACAGAGTATGATATTCAGTACGTTTCCCAGAAAGCCATTAAGGGAAGTGTCCTGTTAGAATATCTAGCGGAACAGTAGATTGAGGATTATCATCCGATGATGTTTGATTTCCCAGACGAAGATGTCATGTTTTTGAGAATGAAAGACTGTGATGAGCCTTTACTTGGCGAGGGACCTGAGAAAGGATCTCAGTGGAGAATGGTTTTCGATGGAGCAGTCAATTCATATGGTAATGGAATCGGTGCGATCATTACTACTCCTCACGGTTCTCATATACCGTTCACCGTCCGATTGACATTTGCTTGCACCAATAATGAAGCCGAGTATGAAGCTTGCATTATGGGTTTGGAAGAGGCCGTTGATATGAGGATTAAGAATCTGGATGTATACGGTGACTCAGCACTGGTCGTTAACCAAATCAAAGGAGAATGGGAAACTCGTCAGGCCAACCTGGTGCCTTATAGAGATTATGCAAGGAGACTGTTGCCTTTCTTCGATAGAGTTGATTTTCACCATATGCCGAGGGCTGAGAATCAGATGGCGGATGCCTTGGCCACGCTCGCTTCGATGTATAAAGTGAATTTTTGGAATGAAACTCCTACTATCACCATCATGCGTCTTGATAGACCTGCTTTTGTGTTTTCTGTTGAGAAAGCATCCGATGGAAAGCCTTGGTATTTCGATATCAAGCATTTTCTCAAGACTCAGGAGTACCCATCTGTGGCATCTAGCAAGGATAAGAAAACTCTGAGGAAGTTAGCCGATAATTTTTATCTGAATATGGACGATGTTCTGTACAGGAGAAATTTCAACATGGTCTTGCTGCGTTGTGTTGATGAGCTTGAAGCAAACCTATTGATAGAAGAAGTCCACGAGGGTTCTTTTGGTACTCACGCTGGTGGACATGCGATGGCTAGAAAGTTGTTGAGATCTGGGTATTATTGGATGACTATGGAATCCGATTGTTTCAAATACGCCAGAAAATGTCATAAATGCCAGATTTATGCGTATAAGGTGCATGTGCCACCAGCTCCTCTGAATGTGTTGACATCTCCTTGGCCTTTTGCCATGTGGGGAATTGATGTGATTGGAAAGATTGAGCCGAATGCTTCTAATGGGCATCGCTTCATCTTGGTCGCGATTGATTACTTTAGGAAGTGGGTAGAAGCAGCGTCCTTCGCTAACGTCACGAAACATGTGGTCGCCAGATTCATAAAGAAGGACATCATTTTTTGTTATGGTATTCCGGAGAGAATAATTACTGATAATGGTTCAAATTTGAATAACAAAATGATGAAGGAACTGTGTCAGAGTTTCAAGATCGAACATCACAATTCTTCTCCATATCGTCCGAAGATGAATGGTGTTGTTGAGGCAGCCAATAAGAATATCAAGAAGATTGTGCAGAAAATGGTTGTGACCTACAAGGACTGGCATGAGATGTTGCCTTTTGCTCTTCACGGTTATCGTACTTCGGTGCGTACATCAACCGGGGCAACTCCTTTCTCACTGGTGTATGGTACGGAAGCAGTCCTGCCATTAGAAGTTGAGATTCCTTCTTTAAGGGTTTTGTCGGATGTGAAGCTTGACGAAGCTGAATGGGTGCGGACTAGGTTGAATCAACTGAGCTTGATTGATGAAAAGAGATTAGCAGCCATTGCGCATGGCCGGTTGTACCAGAGTAGGATGAAGAAAGCCTTTGATCAGAAAGTGTGTCCTCGGTGCTTCCAGACAGGTGATTTGGTGTTGAAAAGGATCGTTCCTCCTCAGACAGATCAAAGGGGGAAATGGACTCCTAACTATGAAGGTCCATATGTGGTAAGAAAGGTTTTCTCGGGCGGAGCCTTATTACTATCTACTATGGATGGTGAAGATTTTTCGTCCCCTGTGAACGCGGACGTGGTTAAAAAATACTTTGCTTGAAAGAGACCCGCTGGACACAAAAAGAAACGTCCAGGCAAAAAAGGGGCATCCCGGTGAACCATAAAAAGGAAAAAGGTTTGGGCAAAAATTAGGGATAAAAATAAAAGATGTAAACCCGCAAAGTTGAAAACCTGAAAAGGCAACTTTGGCAAAAATGGGTATCCCGGTGGATTAAAAACCCGAAAGGGCGATCCAGGCAAAAGTTAGGGATTTAAAAAAGCAAATGATCACGGTCCGCGTTCGATCTGTAAGTTTGTGAGCAGTTATTGTAACGCCCAGTTTAATTATTTGAGTTTCTGATGTATTTTATTTTTCGGCTTGCTTGCGTGGATTTTGTGGAAGGAATTGAGATCCATAATATTGGAAAAATATGTTTAATAATAATAATAATATGATGATTAATAGCGTTGTTGCTATTATTATTATTATTATTATTATTATTATTATTATTATTATGTTTAAACATATTATTGAAAAATTAATTTTTTTGGATTAAAAGAAAATGAAATATTATTATTATTTGGAATAAAGTGGAATAATAAGAGATAATATTTGGAATTAGGGGTAAGTTTGGAATTGAGAAAAGAAAAAGAGGAAGCTCACGATAAAAGTGGAAGAAGAACACACATGAGAGCAAGAACACAGTGAAGGAGAAGAAGAGCAAGTCTAAAGCTTAAGCAAGAGGTGGGCAATCGAAGTTGTGGATTGCAGATTCATCATCAGGACTGCAATTGAGGTAAGGGGGGGGGGAACTAACGGTTAAATTTCGGTATGCATGAGTAATCGGTAGAGGGGGATTTCCCTAACCCTATGAATCGATGATGAATTGTATGATGATTATGTGTTTGATTCTGTTTTATTTTGACGTTTGATTGTTGGAATCCATTGCATGTGGTGATTGATGATGATTTGGAGGAACTTGAGGGTTCAGAGTCGGAATACCGTTTTAAGTCGGAAGTGGATTAATCGGCATGAATTAGATGTTTTATAGGGTGGTGTAGGATTTAGTCAGGCAGAATGCATGCGGAAGATGGAGCCGATGTTGCTCGTGTTGATTCGGCGAGGATCGGTGAGAGTGGGGCTACTGAATTCTGAGCAGCACCTGTATTTTTTTCCAGAATTCGCAGACGCTCGCCAGCTGCTTCGCTGGGCGAGCTGGTAGCGAACCCTTCGCTGGGTGTTCGCTGAGCGAACTGGGTAGCGAGTGCTCCCAGTAGCTTCTGCTTAGGCTCGCGAGGGTGCTCTCTGAGCGAGCGAGTAGCGAATGCTCACTGATGCTTCGCCTAGCGAGTGCGCTAGCGAGCGTGACGACATTTTGTGATCTCTATGTTGTGCTGTTATGTTTTCTCGCGTGGTTGGGCATTGCTGGTCGTGAGCGGGTATATGATTAATGTGGGTCGATTGAGAGTGTATGGGTGATGTAGAGCGTGGATTCCTGAATACTCGTTTAATTCGAATGAATTGATGTACGTTGTGATACATGAATGTGGCTATGTGCGATATGTGTTGAGTTGGATCCGTAGGATCGATACGCCTGTGTGCATTGTGTTTATATGTTGTGTGTGGGAGTGGATCAGTAGGATCAAATTGCACGGTGTGTGCTAGACGTGTGTGATGTGAGATATATGTATGTACGATGCATGATGAGATATGGTCAGGGGACCGTGTATGCTGTTTGTATATGTGATTGCTGTTGTGTGCGTGCATTGGGGTTATGCATGGCATGTTGTGTTGTTGTGCTCCCTTTGTGGAGGGGTGATGGCCAGGTGTCCATCGATTGTGATGTTGTGCTCCCTTTGTGGAGGGGTGATGGCCAGGTGTCCATCGGGGGATGAATCGTTGCTCAGGGTGGAGTGTATGTGATTCATCCGGTGCTCCCTGTGAGGAGGGTTGATGGCCCAGTGTCCATCGGTGATGTGCTCCCTGTGAGGAGGGTTGATGGCCCAGTGTCCATCGGTGATGTGTGATCCTTTGTGGAGGGTTGATGGCCTAGTGTCCATTGGTGATGTGCTCCCTGTGAGGAGGGTTGATGGCCCAGTGTCCATCGTTGTTGTGAGTCGGTACCGCATATCATTTGTGTGAGTAGCATGTGTTGCATTGTGGTGTGTAGTGATTGTCGACGGTGGGACAGTATGTCTAGATGTGTTGTGTATGAAATGATATTTTATATGTCTCTACCTTTATTTCATGTACATTTATACCGTTAATATTTGACTGTGAATTCTCACCCCTTTGTTGTTGTTGTGGTCTGTGCTTCTTCGGAAGTACAAACAATCCAGGTGTTTAGCTAGCTTGGATGTGGCAGTGTCATAGGATTGCTCTGATACGTAACACCGGGGCTTTTGGGAGTTTTCTTGTTTGTTAATGATTATGTATGCCCCCGTGGCGTATCTTATTTTGTGGGCTGGCGATGATGTTGGATGAGTATCTTGTATATTTTGGGCAGTGGCCGTACATGTTGTACATGATGATTATGACATTTATGTATATGATGTGAATCTATGTATATAATTCCGCTGTTTAATTATCTAAAAATCGTTAATGAAGATGTTTTCTTGATGTGTATTTTCTGTGACATCCCATTGTGTATGTGAATACTCTGATATTCGTTTATTTTATTGCAATTATTTGTGTTTTTGGGGAACGGGGTGTTACAGTTATCCCGAAGGAAAGGAATCAGTTCAGTCAGTCTTGTCTGAAGGCGAAGCAAGGGGAACATCGAAGACATACAGGTCATAGCTGAATCGACACATGGTGGTTGTCTGTTTCCATATTACTGACATGTATATTGTATTCGTTTTCTTGTTTTTGAGCAGTTACCTCTTTTCAGGAATTGCATTTGAATTGTAAGTTTCCTATTTACAGGCCCTTCATCAATAAAAGCATTCACTTCAATCAAAGAGCTTTTTTTTTCTTGTCCATTTTACTGTTTTGTTTGCGAAATGTCTGTTATTTTGGTAAACATTACAGGTGAAAGCAAGAGGCTGTACAGAGCATAACGAAAGCGCTGACTTTGCTTGATCAGTAGGTATCATGGATGGTAACTAAGGTAACCATTTCACATGTAGAGCATGTTTGTTGTTTTTTCTTTGTTGCAGGTCAACAGGGTTATCACAATCATGTGAGTTTCCTTTATCCTCACCAGTTCAAGTCGCAACAAGTAGCAGTTGTTATCAGCCGGGTATTCTCAACGAATTAAGTGTGATATTTCCGGCAGAGTGGGCTTGTTTCCCACAGGTAAGTGTAGTCAGGCATGAGCAAGTGAGAGGCTTGTTTCCCCTAGCAAAGATTTTGATTCGGTGAAGTGGTCAGCTCATCCCCGGAAGAGCTGCGTCCTCTCCGGCAGATTCCGATTGTCAGGTTTGGAATGTTATTTCCCCAACAGAACAAAGCTTTGTCTTCGTGAGAAAGTGAGTCCCCGGCAGGATGCAAGTTGTTCTCAGTGGAACAGGATAGAAGTGTTTCCCTCAACAGTAGGATGGTTTGTACACCAGTTTTCTTCTCCAGCAGAGGCAACATCGGTGACGTTCCTTCCCCACAGAGTTAGTTCAGGATTTCTCCAGCTGAGTGTAGTGTTGATTCTCTCGATAGAGTAAGTGGTAGAACAGGAGTCTGGGTTCTCCCCAGCAGATTCAAGTTTCCCGTAGAGTAGGAGTATCTGATATTCCTCGGCAAGACAGGTTAGTGTTTGATGTAATCTTAAGCAGAGTGGATTTTCTCCTCGAGCAGGATGGATTTTTCAGGAATGCCGTTCAGGGAAACTCTCTTGAGCAGGATAAAGTCAATCTTCGGTGGTCGATTGTTTTTCCCCTCTGGGACGATTTCCGCAGCAAAAGAGGTGTGATTTAAGCATCGAATTGCTTGTGTCCCCGTAGAGTTATTCAAGTCCATAGCGGTGTGGATTTCTCTCCCTGGCTGGGTTGTTCTCTCCTCCCAGCGGAGTTTGGGTCTTTTCCCCTAGCATTTATTTTGTTGGGTTGGTTCTTTTGCATTTTTGCATTTGCATTAGCATCCTCCCAAATGCGTAGCATTTCCATTTCGTATGGAGCATTACGCCATTTTCAAACATATGCATCTGAAGCTTAAGCCAGGTTTGGTGTTTTGGGACCGGATATCTTTTTCGGCAGAGATTGTTTGAATCAAGGGGTTTTCGTGTTATCCGCGTCAGGATGGATTTCTGGATCGGGTATTTTACCGGATTCTTCCCAGCTGAGTAGTTTGGGTGAATGTTTTCGCTTTCGCCAGGTGAGTCGCTTGTGAGTGTTGCTTTCCCTGGTCCAGCTTGTGGTTCTTCCCCAACAGAGTTGTTCCGACTTTTGGTTGGTCATCGTTGTTTATTTCAACTTTTGGTTGATGACCCAGTGGCGTTTGGATGTTATTCCAACTTTTGGTGGTTGTTCTTTATTTCTCTCAGCAGAGTCGTGGTTTCCAACTTTTGGTCGGTACCCTCCTGCATAATTCAGATGATTGATTGTATTTGGTGATCCCAACTGTTGGTTGGTAATCTTAGGGCTTCCCCGAGCGGAGTCTTTATTTCAAATTTTGGTTGATAATCCTTGTTGTTCTAACTCTTGGTTAGTGGTCGTTGGTCTAACTTTTGGTTAGTGGCCTTTTATTTCAACTCTTGGTTGGTAATCCGGGATGATTATCTCAACTTTTGGTTGGTAGTCTTCTATGGTGGAGTCAGCTTCGTGTAGCGTCCCCCAGTCATCCTAACTCTTGGTTAGTTGCTTTTGATCGATGAGGACTTTTCCCGAAAATCCTAACTCTTGGTTAGCAGCTTGTCTTCTGACCTTGGATCAACGGGATTTCATGGTAATTCTAACTGTTGGTTAGTACCTTTGTTTCCCAACTTTTGGTTGGAAGTTTTCGCCTGCGGTTGTCTCAACTCTTGGTTGGTGTTCCCCTATCCCCAGTAGGTTTGGTCTGGGATGTCTACTATGGTTCCAACTTTTGGTTGGCAGCCCTCCTCTTTCCCCTGAAGAGTCGTTATCTCAACTCTTGGTTGTTAAGAAGATTTGGTGTTTTCAAATTTTGGTTGATAGTCTTCCCTTTATTCCTTAGCGGAGTCGTCATCTCAACTTTTGGTTGATAAGGAGATTTGACGTTTTTCCAACTTTTGGTTGGTGGTTATGGTTCCTCCAGTATGGTCAATCGTGGATGTCAGTTTGTTTCCAACTCTTGGTTGGTAGCCTTGGATCCTCAGTGAGGTTGCCGTATCCGGTATGGTCGATTTGTTGATGATTTTCCAACTCTTGGTTGGTTAACTTTGGTACTCTGGTTGTTGATTCTGACTTTTGGTCAGTATGCCTCCTCGGCAGAGTCGTGGATTCTGACTTTTGGTTGGTAGGGGTGGTGTTATCCCCAGATAATGACTCTTATCTCATCTTTTGGATGATGCAGTTAGATTGTTGGCCTGTGATGGATGTTGACTCCCTAGCGAGGTCGTCTCGTCATGGATGTTCCAGTTGGTGTTGTGGTAATCCCGACTTTTGGTTGGTGGTGTTTGGGTTCTTATCCCATCTCTTGGATGGAATTCTTTGATTGTAGTCTTATGGTAGATGCTTGTTCTCCGCAGAGTCTTCTGATTGGTCTACTCTTTCCCCAATGTAGTCTCTGCAGAGCTGTTTGGTTACTCTTTTGTCCCCCAGCAGGGTTGGTTCCGACTCTTGGTTGGTATTCCGAGGTCGCTACCCCGACTCTTGGTTGGTATCCTCCGGGCATTTTCCCGACTTTTTGTTGGCATCTTTTGGATGAAGTTCAGATTGTATTGAATTGTTACTCCCAGCGCGTCGTTTTCCGACTTTTGGTTGGTAGTCGCTGTTTTGCATTCCTGCGGGGTGCAAATTTTCGGGTTCTTTGGTATTCAATCACCTTGTATTGTGAATGGTTAAAAGCGGATGCTTTTCCTCCCTTTAGGTCCAAGTTGTTTGAATAGGGGCAGTAGCTGTAGCACCCCAAAATTTGCCTTCTCATTTTTATACTTGGCTTATGTTTCATTTTTCGCATTTAGCATTTTGCATTGCATAGCATTCGATCTCGAGGCATGGGATCAAGGCGTTCCTGAGGCTCAGGTGCATTTCGGAGCAAGAGATTGAATAGCGAACAGAGAGCATCAGAGCTTCGGCATTTCTTTTTCCCAACAATCGAGCGATCGATTTTATTCTATTTTGCAGGTTAATTCCAGATCAGAAATCAACATTCAGGCTTATAACAAGCATTTTCACAATGACAACGGTCAAAAATGAGGTTCAGCAGCTAAACAGAGCTTCAAACAGTTAAAACAGGGCAAATGGACAAATTTCCCACCAAAAGGCGCCAAATTCAAAATTTTGAAGGTGTTAATCGGTTAACACATATGGTTAACCGATTAACCATTTGAAAATCATCCTAGAATTGAAGTTTTAACAGCGTTAACCGGTTAACGCATATGGTTAATCGGTTAGCCATAGCAGAATTTGCCCTGTACGTGAATTTTCAAGTGGATTTGCTTTGGGGTCCAATTTTGATCACTTGAAAGCCCATTTTTGCACTTGGGAAGGATCTAGAACATCATTTGAAATTTGGTTAAATTTCATTTCCCTCCAAGATCCCAAACCTTATTCCATACCACAATTTCCAAACCAACTTCCAACCCTTGCTTTGGATCCCATACCAAGAGAGTATTTAAATGATTTTACTCCAAAGCAAGCCATTCTAACCTTCATAATTTCCATTTCAAGTTCAGAGTTGATCAATTCTCTCTCAATTCTCTCAATTTCCTCCATAGCCAAAACCTTCACTCAAAGCTCGTTTTCCTTGGAACTATTGATTCTTCATTGGAATCAATAGATTCTTGAGCATAATCCTCCATCTACTATCATCATTTGATCAATTCTCATCTTCAATTTTCGTGCAAGTTCAAATCTGGATTTTGAGGTGATTGTAGAAGTGCTTATTTGGAGTAATTTGGCTTAATTGTGAAGGATCTTCATTCATACATCATCAATTAGCTTGGATCTTGAAGTTTTCCGGACTTCTTTGCTTAGATCTACATAATTACGGTTGAATCAACAATTACCGAATCAATTCTTCGATTCGTAGGTTGGATTTCTGATTCGATTTAATTTTCGAGCTTATTTGCATGTTTACCATGTTAATCTTCATATTTGATTGAATTGTGATTGATGTGAGTTGCTTGATCCATGATCTGTTTGTGTTGATCTGTTTACATGCTGTTTAAATCATGATTTTCTGGTTTAAGTTCGTGAATAAGTGATTATGCGATCATCTGGTTGATCAGATAAGTGCTTATTTGCTGAAAAGTGGTTCTGTTTGCTGTTTTTCTGCTTCTGGTACAGTGTTAACCGGTTAACGTATATGGTTAATCGGTTAACCAACTCAAATATTCAAAATTTTCAAAGTTTTCAGGGTATTAATCGGTTAATGTCTGGTGTTAACCGATTAACACCTACGAATTCCCAGATTTTCAGTTATTTTACACAGGTTAACCAATTAACAGTATGTGTTAACCGATTAACATTGTGCCAGAATGCCATATTTTGCTGTTTGCTTGCATGTTCGTGTACCGATTTGATTCGAATCATTATAGAACAGTGTGATGCATTAGAATTGAATTGTTTTGGATATTTGCTGCTATTTGTGTTTGTTCAATCATGATGTTGCTACCATGTGTGATCATTATTCCAATTATTTGCATGTTTGTATGTGGTTCGAGTCGATCATTTGTTCGCATGTTCGTATGCTTTAATCTCTTATTTTCTCCACATGTTTGCATCATTCTTGCATCGCTATTGAGGTCGAGACGCGCTTGTGGCAGCTGCTGCCCCACACACTTTTCCTCCCTCCCACCATTCTAATTGTGCATTTTTCATGTTTGCATTTATCTACTTGTGATTGAGTCTTCCTTTGTGCTTCTTGTGCTTTCTTGCCATGATCCCCATAGGATTCATAGTCCCTCCGTTTAGGATGGGTGTAGGAAAGACATTAGGTGCTCAATCCAAGTATGATAACATTAGGGTAGATGTTTCCCCTTTTTATCCAAACTTTAGGATCACTTTGCATGACAACGTTAGGGCCGAGTTCCCTTAGACCTTCCGTGCGTCTCTCTTGTCATCTCCAAATCATGCTAACTCATTTAATAAAGGCGATAAACGTTGCGCGCTACGAGCCTTAAGCTACATGGGGAATGATGAGTGAGGGGTCTCCTCTCGCTTGTCTAGAATGTTTAGTATCCGTCCTGTTTGGGGGCGATATACGATGCATTCGCCTCCATGACATAGTCTTTAGTGCAACGTGAATCACAAACCGAATTAATTCACTTCACTAAAAAATACAAAATAAATCCAAACCTTTTTCCTTCGGGATTAATCGAAACTTCTTTTTCAGAGAAAGAGTTTCGTTAAACTTTGATTCTACTGCAAACAGGCTTCGTCCCTAACTGCTGGAATCATTGTTTAACCCTACTCGATTAAAACTCTTAATCAAATGTGGTTTCGTGTGTGCCCGAACTACGTTTGCTCTGATCTTTCATACTAGATGAAAGTACGTAGGCACAAGACGCGACATCTTGGCGAGCAACCTGTTAGCTGAACTACGTTGACTCTGATCTTTCATACCAGATGAAAGTACGTAGGCACAGAGACGTGATGCTCTGCCGAGTCTCTTTCTTTTCTTTTTGTCCGCAAGCCTGTAGCATAGATGGTTAAACACACCCTTAGATATACAACAAGCGTGGATCCCGTCGAGTACGACAGATGTGAGGGGTGCTAATACCTTCCCCTTGCGTAACCGACTCCCGAACCCAGGACATGGTTGCGATGACCTCGTCTTTTCCCTTTTCATCAGGTTTTTTCGATCGTTTCCTTTCCCTCTCTTTGGGATAAATAACGAAAGGTGGTGACTCTTCTGTTTTTGCCAGGTGTTTTTCGCAGTTGCAACATCGGCAATGACAAAAGAGTCGCCACCATTCGTTATTTATCCCAACGAGGGAAAGGAAACGAGCAGTGAAAACCTAACGAAAATGGGAGAAGACAGGTGATCGCAACCATGTCTCGGGTTCGGGAGTCGATTACGCAAGAGGAAGGTGTTAGCACCCCTCATGTTCGTCGTACTCGACGGGATCCACGCTTTGTTATCTATCTAAAAGGGTGATTGAAACTATTTACGCTAAAGGTCTCAGGGACAAAAGAAAAGAACAATGACTCGACAGAGCATTGCCGCTCTGGGCCTACGTATTCCCTCGTGCAATGGGAAAGTCAGAGTCAACGTAGTTCGACTAACTACAGATGAAAGTGGGGAAAGGTTGCTCGCCGAGACATCGCCGTCTCGTGCCTACGTATTCTCATCTGGTATGAGAAATCAGAGCAAACGTAGTTCGGGCAATTAGAACACCGGCTAGTTCAAATGTTTTTTTACCCCAGTAGGGTTAACAAACAATTCTAGCAGTTAGGCGTACACAGCTCGACCATTGGAGACTTAGGAGTTACCTGTTTGCGGTAGAACTAAGAGTTAACAAAACTCTTGTTATGAAAAATGTTTTTCATTATTAAGGGTCCCAAAGGACAAAATGAAGTTTGATCATTTGTTTATTGTGTCTTTTAAGAGAAGTGTTTTTTGAATTGTTTGTAATTCATGTTGCACTAAAGACTATGACCTAGGAGCGAATGCGTCGCATATCGTCCAAAGGACATATGCTAAACACTCTAGGTAATTAAGAGGAAGCCCCCCAATTACCACTTCCCAGGTACTTAAGGCTCGTAACGTACAACATTCATCAGCCTTTATTAAGTATTTTAGAAATGATTTGAGATGAGAAGGAGAGAGGACAAACTAAAGGGAAACTAGTTCAAAACCTAGTAGTTGTCATGCAAAGTATACCTATAGTTGAGGTTAGGGATTCTATCTAATGTTGGCATGCATGGTTTAAATTCTAAGGTCTATCATAATCCCTTAACCAAGGAGATTAGAGATCCTAAGGGAGTATGACAAAGAAGGAAAGCAAAAGAAAGAGTAAGCAAAGCATAAGATATGGAAGATGCAAGTATGCAAATGCAATGCAACATTACAAGCAAAGGGAGGAAAGAGTGTGGGGTAAACACCTCCACAAGCACATCTCAACCTTTATTAATGCAAGAGAGAAATGCAAAAAGAGAAAATAACACACAAGCAAAGGGAGGAAAAAGTGTGGGGTAAAAAAGAAAGAGGACATAATTGAATGAGAAGATGGGAGGCAATGTGTAAACCAAAGGAACCCACATGGGCACTTAACCAAACATACCATATTCAATATGCAAGCAAATCAAGCAAAGTGTCCTCAAAGGCTCACTATTTATGACATGCTTCAAATTCCTCCAAAGGAGGGACTAAGCTTCCGTAAATAGGATCCTAAAGTCCTAGGACAGAAGCATATATGAGGATAGAATATACTCAAATTAAATGAAGAGAAATGCACAAAAGAGTACAAGCAAATCATGTCAAAAGATGGGAAACATTCATATATGTACACACGTGAAACCCTAAAAGAAAGGTTTAAAAGATGAGCATGATTCAACATGTTATAAACCAAATTAGGACCTATAATTCAACATACAAACACCTCAATATGTCTATAACATGAATCCATAGAATTAGAGGCTCAATCAATGCACAAAAATCATTTACAAAGCAAACTAGTTCACTAACTAGTATAAACATTAAACAAGGATAGCCTAAATTGGAAATTACACTAAAAATAGCAAACATATCCAAAAAATTTCAAATAAAATCCTAGATGACCCCTAAGGTGTTAGGAACCAGGGGTCAAAATTATGGGAACTAAGTCCAAACACAACTATGCAAACAGAGATGAAATTCAAAGGGATACCCTAAATGCAAAGGGTGAATCGAGGGTCACAAAGACTAGCCTAAAACCCTAACCAAATTGCCCCAAACTGGGGGAAAAATTGTCCAAGAAAATCATTTAACATGTCAACAACATGAGAAACAGGGATCAGCCATTAACATGAAAAATTCATCAAGAAATAAAATCCACATCAACAAAGAAGGAAATTTAACTCAATTAAAATGCTTCCAAAGAAATAATCCTTTTTTAATTGAAAAAAAGTTCAAAAAATAAAACTAAAATTTCTTAAAATTATTTAACATCTTGAAAGGTGTAAAAACTATTTTTATGAATTTTTACCTTAGTTGGGAGCATTTTAATGGAATTAAAATCAAACAGATTACAAAATGGGAAAGTAATGAAAAGAAAAAGAAAATGGGAAAAAGTCTGTGAGAATTAGCAATTATTCCAGTTATTTTTGGCGGGCTCACGTTCAGGGGTGTGTGAATAGTATCTATGGCCCAGGTCCAAGACAAATCAGAGGGGATGAAACTCCCCGTTTCATTAATCCACATGGCGCGGTCAATTAGTCAAAACACATTAGGAACGAATCAAGGCCGTTGGATCATGTTAAGTAAAAAGGTCAGAGGGTGATGTGGACGTCCATGTAGGCTGGTAGGAGAAAAAGACCAGAAGGTGGTCAAGGATTCTCCGGTCATCTTCTCCGATGACTTGTCGGAGAAGAAAGGTCCAAACCTTATCAAAACGCCTGATTTTTTATACCATTCTAAACCACATGTCACGTAGGTCATTAATCTATGATTCTTTTTAACTTTTGGTTCATAATTAAGACAAAATGAATCAAGCAAGTGTTGCACCCTAATTTTTGACCATAAGATCTCACCTCTTCTTGCATTCTCATGTCGTTATTTGACTATATTTTAATATTTAATATTTATGTGACTAACCAATTTGTGCAGACGCAGTAATATTGAGTGGAGATGGCGTTCATTCTCAGGGTCAATCATTATGTATAGCTAACCGTTTTAACCAACTCGCTTGTTTTGTTTTGTGAAGTTAGGACACTGAATAAAGTTCGGAGGTCGTGAAGACCTTATGTACCCCTTAGCTCCTACAAGATTGTGCTGAATTATTGCGGAAGTATCTACCCTCGTTTATTATGGTCTGACAATCCACACGAGGTTTACTCTCCAAGATCTCTCAGAGGTTTCTCACCCACTGGCTTCAAATGAAATTTCATGGCAAGTTTTGAGTGGCATTTGGAATTATCTAAAAGTTTGTCTAAGACTTTCATTAAAGGGATCACGGTTGATACTTGGGAAATAACAAGTTTAAAATGAGGACTTTTGAAGTGGTATTTGGTTGTAGGATTGTTGAGCATGTTTAACTTGGGATTCGAATAATAAAAGGGCTTGTTCAATAATGGGGATTTGTGACTTAAAGCATTAGACTTGTGTTCATATACAAATATAACTTCATAAAATTATTTCAGCCTCATTGTCAAATAAGAGGCAAGGAATCAGGATGAATCCAATGATATTGAGTCACGCTTGCAGCATGGTTGGAAGAAGTCCTAAATATGCGGATAAAAGAGTGGCACCTTTATAGTTGATAACTATCATTAGCTTCCTGTTTTACCACCTTTGAATACAAGAATAATTTTTCACGTTTAAAACCAAAGATACAATATCCAAATTACACAAATTCAACATTTACACGTACACCGCATCGAGACGGTTCCCTCCGATTTATTAACGATTACAAGGTGGTCCTAGTCACTATTGGAATCAAGTTCCTAATATTTAAACTTCCCGAGGAGTGCGAGATTACATTAAAGATCAGTTGAATATACTCCCGCGACGGTTACGACAATGTTTGAATTTCGGTTCCCCGCTGCCAGCTTGACGATCATGACTCGTATGGCCTCTTTGGAATGTGCTACCACAACATAAATACCCAACAAGAATTGTTCGAACATTTTGGATCCGCCATCACCATCACAACATCAAATCTACTATTATTTGGTTCCCTGAGTAACATCAGCTGTTGAGATTTGATGAAAGGACCTGCAGCAGAAGAGGTCATAAAAAATCTGGCATTAAGGATTCACACATTATCAGGAAAAGATAATCATGGACTAGAAATCCAGGCTACAAGAATTTCTTCCGAATTTTTGGCACAAATACATACAGATTCAAATACTCCAAGAAATACTAACATGGATAGTTTATCAAATTCACCTACAATATTTTTCCAGTGCATTAAGATCCAAATTTGGAAGGAGTATGCTCCTCAAAAATGACAATTCGATGCACAACAACGCCAGCATCTCGACCGAGCCCTCATCAGAGAATTCAACTCGTAAAATCTGTTTAGGACAGCAGCGGCACCAGTTTCGAGCTTCGGTAACAACCTGCATAACAAAAACTTTGCATCAGTGTCATCGCAATAATATCCAGAACAGCTTCAAGGCTAAATGATCAATTAAATAATGAAGGTTCATATTCCCTTCCACAATGGCCAAAGATTTTGTAAACCTCAAAAGCTTGCAAGTTGACAGTAGCTAATAATTTTACCTCTGCATCGAAAGAATCTTCACATGACTTGGTGATGATTACTGGTGACCAAGCTTTGATAGCTTGTCATCCAAGTTCATATTATATCAAAACCAACATTAATACTTAGTCCAGCAGGTAATGGTGAAGGGTATGGTTGGGTTTCCCCTGTTGAGAGTGAAAACATTCGATACAGTAAGGAAGAGGAAGAAATTTTGTCAGAGTCCCACGATCTATGTGCTGGAGGTGATTCCTTTGAGACGTTGCAACAGACATCAAGCTGAGATTTAGATGGAGAGCATATCACTTAAACTGCCAGTATATTACACCTGCAACAACAATAAAAAACAGAATGAACTTCAATCTTGGCTCAACAGCAGATGTTCAGAAATGACAGCAGAAGCAGAACCGTACTAGTTATCATAACATCAAAAGTCCTAAGCACAAGGAGGACAATGTCACCGATATAATAGAGGATGATGTTCTTTAACTACACCTAAGCAACAGTTCAAACCAGAGTTTAAGGAAAAGAGGAAGGACCGTGTATGAGCTATGCATCATCATCAATGTCGGGTAACATGAACATGCTTTGTCCGATATTTACGGTTGCCATGGATTTTCTCAATGCAATGCCACCAAAGCTTGAATACACCAGAAACAGCTCCTATGCACCTAAAAAACATGGATCAAGAATATTACTCGGCAAGTTTTTCCCTCAAAATGAAATTCAGAGGCAAAGTTTGCGTTAACATACATACACCTACAAACACAATTACTGGTACAACCACGAAGTTAGCAAGGAACCCCGCGTAGGATTACCGAACAGTTACAGGTAACTACTCAACAAAACTTTGAAGTCGGCATTCAAAACAAAGAGGTCCCTGCATTACCAAGATTCAAAAGTGTTAAATATAACAGGAATAATGTCACCAAAATGTTCAAAGTAGCCGTGACACTTGTTGTTTTTGGTGGTCTGGCAGTTTTGTTTTGCAATGATAATAATACTTATTACAATGGTAGCTTCTAGTCCAACAATGGGATGGAGTGGGAGAAGTTTAAGTCTATTACTTATGCAAGCAAGTACATACCGATCATTGCTAGTGTTAGTGAGCATCAGTCGCCAACTTGGCCTTCTTATTTTTACGGACATTAATGTCTTGGAGTTTCCGGTTCCAGCTGGCATTATTGCATACCTTTCGCTTCTATCTGATGCAAACTCTTTTGTGATGCTTTATATTGTTACATCAATGTTTTTTCGGTGTCATGATTCGCCTGATGCTTGTGCCTGCTCCAACGGCTTACATCTTGGCTAAGAAGGTTGTTCTTGCTGTTGCTGATCTAGAAAAAAAAGATTGCTCAATCACAACCACTTCATTCTTCAACCCAATACTTCTTCAACTGTCAATGCCGAACTTCACATTTTGAGCTTCCCACTCAAAAACACCTCTTCACGCCCCAACCATCAGAGCCTACCCTGGGCTTCTGACCCATCTTCTGGCCCAGCTCCTTCACTATTCACACCTGCCAAATCCCCAATCCAAAGTTAGTAATTTATTGAGAATATACCGGTAAAAAAAAGAATATCCAATCCAAATCCTAAAGACATTGAATCTGGACAGACAAGATATTAAGCATAATTGATACAAATCACACAGATTGGGATTTTCTCATTACTGAGCATCAATAGAATCGTATGAAAAGGGAAAGATTGCAAATGACAAAAATGGAAAATCAAATCGGACATTCAAAGCACCTCAATCAGGTTTAATACAAAGAAATCAGTTGAAGCCTATAAAAGGAGGGGATTTTCGCACCAACACAAAAAAAAGATGAATTCAGAAATCCCTAAATCATAAAACCCTAAAAGCTTACCTTTTCTCCTTCTCCGCCGCGAAACTGTGCCGTCATCGGAGATCACTACCCTCACCACAAGCCTTCAACCGCAAGCCCTCACCGCAAGCCTTCAACTGCAAGCCTTCAACCGCAAGCCCTCACCGCAAGCCTTCAACCGCAAGCCGTCAACCGCAACCTTCCACGTCACGAAAGCTCCGCCTGCAAAACCCATGCAAGCCGTGAGTTTATTTTCGACTTACGGTGACAATCCTTTTTCTTGTTGACGTTTGTTTATGCAGGAGATTGAAGAAGAAGCGCGAAGAAGATGAACGGAAGAAGGAAACGGTGAGAAACTGAAGGGTGGAGATGAGTGAGGCGAGGAGAAGATGAACGAAGGAAATCAATTTGGGGATTTTGGGGGGATTAGGTTTTCCGTTTTTTTCGTTTTATTATTTGTATAATAATGCTTACACTAATCACTCACCACTTACACTAAACACACACATAATCCCTATTATCCCACTTAACCACCTTAATTGACTACTTAATCAGTCTTTTATTAAAAATTAATCTTAATCAACTTTTCTTATAAAATTAAACTAATAACCTTTTTTTTAAATTAACTGTCTAATTAATCAACTATTTAATTAGATCTTTTTTTAATCATCCTTTTTATCTTAAATAAACTAATAAATTCTTTTTCTAAATAATTAATAATATATCTTTTTTGTTTTGAAAATACCATTTCGTACTTAAAAACAACTTTTAGAATAATTATAATAAAATTAACTTCTATTTTTTATGATAATATCTGGAAAAAAACCATTTTTTTTATAAATCCAATTTATTTAAAATTAATGCGCATCTAAAATCTTTTTACTAATAAAATTAAATTAACATTTTCTAAAATCAACCTCACCAAGTAATCTAAATTTTTCCTCAAATTGATCATTAAAATCAACTCGCTAAACTAATTCAACCCCTCCCTTAAAATAAATCAACTTCACATATACAATCAATTCGCTTCCTAAAATCAATTCAACCACCCTCCTCAAATCAATCCCACCATAATCAACCTAATCGTGCACACTCACGACACATTCACTCACCTACACCTTAGCGCTTACATGCGTGTGTATGGTTTTACTTTCCGCAATTTACTTTTAGCGATTTACATTACTGCAATTTATATTTCTGCCTTGCATTCCGTCCAAAGGAAAAACCTACACATGAGTCAACACTTGTGTGTAGTGCATCGTTTGCATCCTTTCCCCTTGATCCTTGATCCCATTCAAGTTGATCGATTAAGTTAGATCCTACCCCATAGGAAGGACCTTTCTCTTACAACATAGAAATAAACAAAAAAAACAAACAAAACAATTCAAAACAATTATTCAAACACAATAGAGAAAGATGTTAATCATCTTAAGCGAGATAGAATCTCCACCCCACATCAATACAATCAATTCGTAGGAACTTTGCCTTAAGAGAGATAAAGGCGTACCTCGCCGATCCCTATCCGAGTACTTGAGCCCTTCTCTTAAGATGATGCAAAGACTATTTTCTTACAACTTGTGGTGGTTAAATCTCCCTTAAAATGACAATGCACCTTTTCTCCTAAAATCAATCAACCAACTACCCTAAACCCGTAGAAACTTTGACCACAGTCAAAGAACTCCTCAAACCCTTTAGGGGAACTACAAACACTCTGATTCCACTCCCGTAAGGGTATGTAGGCATAAGATGCGATATCTTATCGAGTATACTTAGAAATAAACCCCTAGGTCTTTAACCTTTAAGCAGATAAACACATAGCAATAAACAAACATAAAACAAGAGGTTCCTGTAGAGTACTACAGAAACTTAGGATGCTAATACCTTCCCTAAGTTTAACCGACCCCCAAACCTATAACTCTCTAGCTTGCATCTGCATTGCATTGTGGGAATTTCGATCTTTATTCCTTCCTTTGGACAAATCAAAGTTCGGTTGCAAAATGAATTAAAGATTCAAACTAATCAATAGTTTGGTATCCGATTTTCACCGCGACAGCAAGTTTCAAGGTCGTATCATAAATCTTCAAGAACAATTCTCAAACTAATCCAGAAATGACCTATGATGATAGGGCTTCAATATGCGCAAAAAATGGCAATGAATGGATGCTTGTACGTGGAGAATTTTGGAGAGAAAGCTTACCTAACATAGTGCCTCCGTTGGGCCTTGAATTATAGATGAAACTTGTGGAAAACGAACCAGAAAGCTTCAATAATCTTCAATAAAGCTTCTGGGAACCTTCAATTGGATTGAAATGCTTTGATTCTTGATTTCACTCTTTCACTTTTTCCTTCACTCGTGTAACTGAATTCTCCTTCAAATCTGATCCAAATCACCTTCTGAAGCTTTGTACATGATCTAGATGTTATATACTTTGGATCTGAATGCTTATGGAGGCCCAATTATGGCCTGTTAAGGTCAATTGAAAAATCCAACTTTGAAATTCAAAGCTCCAAAATTCGCGTGGGAAGATGGCTCTAATAGCTCCAATCTTAGTTGAAACACATTGCTTGTGGTGTAAGGTGATCTAATGGACATCATTGATCCCTTGAAATAATCTTGTGGTCGGTTAAGGATGTGTTGCTTCATGGTGAAGTAACTTGAAAAATGGCATGTCAACATGCATCAAAACTTAGTTCTGAAATTGGCATTTTGTTTGTTATGTTTAAGGGACTCAAAAAATGCATAAACTTGTCATAAAATGGTTCAAAATGAATTTAATCAAAGTCATGGATTTTAAGTACTTTTCATGGAAATTCCTTCACCAAATCTTCAAATTCAAACCAAACCCATGATAAGTTGATGTTTGATGATGGAAAGGATGTCATTTGAAACAAGTTTGATTTTGGAGAAAGTTCCATTTGAAGTGTGCAAAGTCATGAAAATGCCCTATAACCAAAATGACCTATAATCAAAGTTTCCCAAAATACCCCTGCCTTGCAAGCTTCATATCTTGAGCTCCACAAATCAGATGAAGGACTTCTAGTACTTTTTGGAAACCTAAGATCATAAGAAAAAACTTTCATGTTTGGGTCAAAGTGAGGAGAAACATCCTTCTAGGTCAAAAATGTCTTGGAAGTTGGTTGACTTTGGTTGACCAAAATCACATTCCTCTGAGGACCCATAACTTGTCAGCATCATAACTTGAGCTCTAGAAACCAAATGGATGGGTTCTAGTACTTAAAAGAAAGCTAGAAACATGCTCTACAAGTTTCATGTTGGAGTTAAGATGAGATGAGACTTGTATCTTGAGATATGCGGTCTTGAAGTTAGACAATAAATAGGGGATTTTGCACTGACAAGCTTAGAAACCCTAGCTTAGCAACTTCTCACACTCTTGAATCTTCTTGATTTGATCTTGGAATAACTTCTTATATGCCTCAACACAAAATTCCATGATCATAAGTGTAGCGGTAAAAATTGTGAGTGTAAGTTATTGACTAACTTAACTCAAAGAAAACAAGAGTCGCCACCGCACTTTTATTTTATCCAAATAAAGGAAAGGAAAAAGAGCGAACAAAACCAAAGAGTTCTAAAATAAGAACACGAGGCAGAGATCGGGGTAAGGGGGTTGGTTACGCAATGGGAAGGTGTTAGCACCCAAAACGTCTATAGTACTCTATAGGAGCCCTTTGAAATATTTACGCTTTTTGGTTTGAAAATGGTTTGTTTGAAAAGAGATTGGGGAGATGAGAAGAGAATTATTTTTTATATTTTTGTGTTTGGAGAGACTTATCGTCTCATGCCTACGTACCCATAAAGTGCAATATGGAATCAAAACCCCGTAGTTCGTGGTACAAATGACAAAATTTTTGTTGGTTTTGATTGATTTTAGATGTAAAGACAAGTCGTCATTTCAAGGAGAAAACTGCGACTATCCACCCACGAGTATTAAGACAACATCTGCGTCACATAAAGATGGAGGATTTGCTTGGATTATCAACAAGACTATCACTCAACATCAACGTGGAAAATGTCAAAGTCTTAATAATATGGGGAATAGGAGATTTACATCTCAACTATAGAAATGAATCATGTCTAAACTTTATGAAAAGTTTTAAAGTGAAAAAGTGCATAAAGGCACAAAAAGAGTTGATGAGTTTTTGTATTTTTTATGTCTTTTGAAATTAGTCAAAACATGATTAACATTGATTGACTTTTATTAAGAAAAACAAAGTTTAAAAATCACTTGACGAAAGTCAAGGTTTTATTGCGAAAGCGGTTTTGAAGTTTGAAACCAAGAAAGTTTTGAAAGAGGGAGAAAGTTTTGAAAATTTAAGAAGGGGAGGAGATGAAGTGACTATCCTAAAAAACAAAATAAGAGCTAGAGATAAGAAAGATCTAACCGACTTGTAGCACACTCCAAAGCTAGCAAAAAGAATTCCATCCGATTTAAAGCATAAGCTAATGAGCGAGCCAAATAAAGGCTAAGATCCACAATACTCCAAGCATAGGAATGAGAGCCCTAATTCTAAGTCCAAAGGTCCATGAAGTCCAAGGTCTAAGAGTAGTCCAAGAGCATAACCACAAAGTTAATAGCACCAAAATTTTTAGATGTTTTATCCTTTATTAATGTTTTGAACAAAGTATGGTCCAAGTGGACAAAAGAGAAATGACATAAACATAAACAAGGATATGATATGAAATGATAAAATGGAAGCATAAAAGTAAAAAAAAATAAAGAGTAAGAAGAGAACATAAACAAAATTAAACAAGGATATTGTTAGTGAATTAGTGGTTAGTGGTTAGAACATATGATCAATGATGATTAATTCTTGCACTTAGACCAAGATTAATGAAAATTCATTAGAGGATTGATAGAATCAAAGCCTCCTAACAATGATTTTCATAGGTATTGGATTTAAGACAAGCAACTAAACATACTTGGACTTTTAAACGTAAGTTTGAGCCACAAATGATCATTTTCCGATTAAGGGACAATTTAGCGCTATGTTAAGCAATCGTAATCGGGTTTATGTAGAAACCACGACTATCTGAGGCCGGTCAATAAAATGTTAGTGTTAATACATGTTAGAGAAATGATATATAAATCACTCTCCTAAAACATGCCACACAAAAAGAAAAGAGGTGGTGATCTCATCATAATCAAGATTTTTCATCAATTAATCAAAGGTAATCTATCACTATTCCAAAGTAAGGAGAATTATCTCAATGATTATTCGTCCATAGTTTTGAAATAATGAAGATTAATCAACCTTGATAATCAACAATCTATGATCCATAGATTTCATCGATCAAAAATAAAAGGAAGAAAAAAGAAAATGAAATCACAATTTGAATCTCGAATCGATTAAATTATCGTCAATATCAATCACCTCTCTTGGTGGATAAAATCAACACCCAAAGTCCATTGATATTGATGAAATCTTATCAAAATCAAGATCCAAAACAATCAACACTTAATCAAAATATTTTTAAATAATTTTTTTAAAAAGCTTTTTCAAAAAATGAAATTAAAATACAAATTTAATAATAAAAGAAAAATGTGGAAAAATCCACATAGTTAAGTTCTGAAAGAAATAAAAAAAGAAAATAAAAATAAACAAATAAAAGAAAAGTATAATTGAAAAGTAGAAAGAGAAAACGAAACAGAGTTATCTTCTTCTTCTAGCTCTCACACGCGAAAACATTCACGGCCATGGATGCTTGCTTAAATCACAACGGCGGGACGCGAAAAATACGCGGTTGCAATCGAAATCAAGAGCTCTTCACAATGGTACCAACAATTCAAAGAATCACAACAAAAGGTAACGGATCGAAAATGACGGTGAAGCTCAATCTACCTTCAAACTCAGGTAAGAAATCAATCCAAACTTCTTCTTGCTTCTCTTCTTCTTCTGAACGAATTCTGGTTCGAAATTGATCTGTGTTTGAGGTTGATTTGAAGTTAATTTGATGGAAGAAAGTATGAGAAGAGAATCTGAGCAAAAGGTTTTGTATTGAGGAATTGAGGAAGAAAATCAGCAGAGATTTTTTGGCTTGAAAAGCTTGAGAAAAATGAGTGAGGGATGAATTCTATTTATAGATGAGAATGAGTGAAAAATGATTTGCCGTTTGTGATAATTTTCTGCCGTTTTGAAGTGGGTGTTTACGCGTGAGCTTTTGCTGAACAAAATATTCATGTCGTTTTTTTTTGCAATTTCTCATTTCAGCTCACTTAGGTGACGTGGATAGCTTGTGGGGTCAGCTACATGGCTGAGATTATATTCACATGGCTTGCAATATGGCTTGGATAAGTGATGAATTGTTTTCTCAGCTCAACCTCAATTTCGAGCCGTTTTCGCTCTGCTTCATAGTACGTGACGTGGATTGGCTTTCATGGCTCACTTTCGGCTTGCACGGCTTAGTCTACATGATGTTCTGTTTCCTCAGCTCAACCTTGACAGAAATAGAATCTGGAGATGCACGCTCTACACTAGAACTTCCCGCGGTACCCCTTTTAGCTACTTTGATTTCATAGACAGTATCAGATAGTAGTCCTCTAAGACGATAATTCGCGGAGGAATCTGTTACAGTTTCCTCAAAATAGCCTTTTGACACTGACCGGGCTTCAACTGAAACTCCTCCTTTGGGTTGGCCAGATAATAGAGTGACTCCGCCAATAGCACTGTAAGCTTCTCTTGTGGCCTGGATTTATTTTGCTCACGGATTGAGAAATATAGCATGATGAGTTTTGATATGGTTTTCATTTTCACTTGAGTGATTATCCAACATATGTTTGTGTCCAGAGAAAAAGGAATCCTCAAGTTCACTCTACAGTCTCACAAGAAATCCAGGAGTAAATGATAGCATGTTAAGAACTGGTAAAGATCCACAAATTGGACTCAAGGCTGAAAATACTCTAAGTAAGTTAGAATAAAAAGTGCAACATCACAGAGATCGAGCTTCCCCAGATATTCCAGACTGTTTGAGATCGAAGTCTCAGCCTTGTTGGAGGCATCTCCATTCACTGATGCCAAAAGATTTGTGAGATGCCATTGCTGACAGACAGGCCTAAATTGATCCATGTATGACATTATTAACGACTCGTGGGTTGAACTTTCAGCATTAGTTTGGAGAGATTTCTTCTTTTTGAGCCATTCAATTTTATCAAGACAAGTCAGTAGGCTTTCTGTTAGAATGACAATAACATGGACATACAATGCACAGTCTAAACCTTGATTGAAGGATTCGGAGTCTACATGATCATTTTCCTTCCATATAAAGTTCGCAAGAGACCAACCAACTGGCGGAATAGCCTTGAAAGAGACGAGAATTTCTGACTTAACCAACTCTGACATCTCCATAAAACATCCTCTAGTCATTAGATGTAAAATATACTGCTTAGCAGCATGGTTGCCATTCAGCATACAATATCTTTCTCTATCAAAGTTTGTCAGAGAAAAGGGCCGCACAGCTAAACTTATTGCACTTGCAGTAATAAAAAAACTTCTCATCAGCCTGGATGACAACTTTCTGAGCCTTAAGCAAAAGCTGCGGCTGCCACAACAAACTCAACGCTAGCGGCTGACGGATTGGACCGCAAAATTTCCTTGAGCTTTGACTACATGTGACTGCAGCTGCTGAAGAGGTGGAAAGGATGTAGACAAACTCAAGGCTTTTACCGGTAGATAATGAGTTAATCCATGCTGGGAATGTGTATGAATCACCGGACTTTGTTAGTCCCCATAGTGGACTGTAAAGCTTGGATATTGAAAGATTGAGAGATTTGAGATTCTTGTTTGATTTGTTAGTCACAGTTGTTGAGTATCTATAGTAAGTTATTCCATTTTCAACCCACGAGTGAGTCATTTTCTGTTCCACGGAAATTGGACCGGACCATGAAGCTGGGGATAGAGTTATCTTGGGTTTGGTGAATGAACATTGCCTGGCAACAACAGGTTTAGGAGCTGTAACATCAAATGGAAGGAGCTGGTTATAATCACCATGACCACCTCCAAGCCGAGCAAGAACACCTATAAGAGGAGTATTGTTGTAGGTTGCAGGTTCTGTTTGTTCATAGTTCTTTCTTTCATCAGCGAAGTCATCGTACGCATCAGGTCCACTAACAATAGCACCAGTTAGTATATTGGTGTTACTCCTTTTGCTGCTAAACCAAATATCATACCCTCTCGTACAGCTGACAAATGAAGGGTTGGCCTTGATTGAAACAATGGATGAACCTCTGTGGTGAACTCTTTGAGGGAAATTGTTTCCATATCCCACCATGTAATTTGTAGCCCTCGGGTGTGATTCTGCAGCAAGCTCTGCAGCTTCCTTATACTTGGTCTGAGCAAATAACTCTTGAAACCGCTGAACAACCAATTCTTCTGCACCCGGGAGGTTTCCTCTTTTAGCAAGGTTAACAGCAAGTTCCAAATTGTTTAACTGGCCACTAACAAAAGGTACGATGGTTGCCTCATTCACAGTAGCTAGCAATACTTGGCCACGTCTATTTATGGCATAAAATCCCCCTTCCGATGATGCTTCTGAGGTCAAAAATATAGGATCGGGACTGATTCGATTTCTGTAAACTGCGGTGGCAGTCTCCATATCATAGACAAATAAAAGACCAAGTTTTGTGATAACATATATCAAGCCATATTTATTTGAAATCTGCATTGATACAGGAAAGTCATCAGCAAAGTCTGGAGGAAAGAACAGATCCGCTTGTTTTTTTAGAAAATGCTGGCTTGCCTGGCTGGGCATCAAGTTCAATGACATGCATCTTTGATGTAACCTGTCCAGCACTAATGGTCTTGGATGCAAAACAAATAAGAATTGAATCCTTATCATTTCTAGTAACTCTGAATGAGGCAAATGAGGCAGCATGTGCTTCAAGAGCCTGACTTTTCTGTGGCAGATTATTACCTCCATTTGCATCAACATAACCATCCTCCTCAGACCATTCCCCTTCTTCCCTTTCTGTAGATTGAGCATTTGTCGAACCTGATTTCTGAGATTCCATAACATTTGTGCCCTCCTCTTTTATGGACTTAGAGGGAGCCTTTGCACCCTGATCTCTTGCTATCATCATCCCAGCATCCGTGCCAGAAACACTTGCAGACTTTGAGCGAATAAATGGTTGAAATCCCGAAACAGTTGAGGCATGTGAAAATGCATGATTATTCATGATTCCTTGGGCGGCAGCAGTAGAAACTACAATTAAGTCAGTTCCTTGAAACAATATCTGCTATAGAAGAATTCTCTCGCAAAATTGAGAAACCAGAACTTAGGTCTCCACAGTTTTTATACATTTGCATGAGAAAATTTACCGAGAGAATGTGATTCAGAAAACCAGATTTTAATTGCCAGCTGCGAACCGATTTTCCAAAGTCGAGACTATTTGGTGAGTCACAGGAAGATAAAATGGAGAGAACAGTCGACGAGCTGCAGTTTGGACTGCAACATAGCAGTTCTTTGAACAAATTTTGAGCCTTTTCAAAATATTTGTTCAAGGAATAGACAGATATCATTGCATTCCATGAGACCAAGTCTCTCTCTTTTGTAGAATTGAACAAGAGCTCGGCTTTCTTGACAAGGTTGCACTTCGAATACATGTCTATAAGACCGTTCCGCAAAGGAAGATGATCAGATAACATTTGTCTTCTAATTGCATATCCATGATTGAGTATCTGTAGCCACAACAGGAACTTGTTTTTCTGCTTTCCATTTACCGTCGTGCCATACATCAGATGTAACAGAAGGTACACCAACACTAGAAATTTCAAAAGATGGCCAATGCATATTATCATTCATGGTCGAAAATGGATCAAATCTGTCCTGCAAAGATTCAGCATTTAAAGGTACTGCCGCACGAGTTTCCACTTGTGCCGTAGCTGGTGTGAATATTGCCCATCCTTCTTTAGTTCTTCAATGTTTTTACCAGATTTCCTGATGATGGAACATATCCTGGCATGTGCATACTGCAAATAAACAGCAGTATTTCCCTTATCATTAAGCATCTGATCAAAGTTGAAAGTGTAGTTTGTTAATCTATTGATCTTCAAGTCAGCATACTTAACAGCTCCATATCCTATTGCCTCTGATGTTTTCTCAATCTCTTCCTCTGTCCAATCTTTAGCATTGTCACGTTCAAGAAGGGAAGCCTTACAGCGCCTTTTAGCTTCATCAAGTAAATCAACCAATCAAACTGTCTTGCTGCTGCGACTCCGGAACCGTTCTTTCCTTTATGGACCTCTTGGAGCCATTCATCAAATACAGGTAAACCCCTCTGCTGCACAAACTGACTAAGACAATCAAGTCTATTTGTTGCTGCAATAACTGCTGCAAGCAATGACCGGCTAGCTAAATCTATCTTCTTTTCATTTCTATCACGAACTATCAGCTGCACAAACTTTTCGACTCCTTCAGCATCAACAAGCCCTCCCTTTTCTGTAATTTTGGATATCTCTGTCTTCAAAATGTTATCATGCCTAAAATTACTAGAATGTCCATCCTCAACTTTTATTGAACGTTCTCGCTTGATGGGCTCAGAGCCCTGCTCTACCCTATCCCTTTTCCTCCCCTTAACATGAGAAGGAAAGGAAGAAGTACTGTTCTGCACACTATCTGAAACTGACTTCGCCTGTGATGTTGATGTTGGGCTACTCATTGGCTTAGGAGATCGACCACCTGGCTGGATTGTTGCATTCATTTCTACACAAGTCTTATATACTAACTTATGTACTTGGCATTCATTAAGATACTCTTGATCATCTAGCCATGTTAAACACTTATTCGATGTGTCATAAACCCTCCTACACACAAATGATGAAATCCCTGCTGGAAGTTTGACGTCTTTAGGAAGGAATGCAACTTTACAGGGATGGATTAGCAATTCAGCATCAATCTCACTCTTATGAAGGGAGTAGAAAACCTCGTTGGGAGCAGCCTCCAAGGGCTCTGCTTTGCTGAGTTTTACTTCAATAGACCGATAAAGCCAATTAACACTTAACTTCAATTTACTTTCTTTACCAAGTGACAAACTCCGAATTACTCCAATAAAAGGTGGGCGATCTTGAACAATTGATCTTTAAATGAAGATTTTGCATACTCTATCAATGCTGTTCGGCACAAAGTGATCACCAAGTCTTTATCAGAGAAAGATGCTTTCTCGAGGAAATTTAAGGCACATTTACCCAAGTGATATGCTAATGCCTTGTGAAATTTCTCATATGAATTGGAATCCAATCCCCTAAGCCATGGCCTTACTTCATCCATCAAACCTGACTTGTACAGACAAAATTTTGAATCTTTGATTAAAACTGGGCCAAACTTCTCATAGAACACTGCTTGAAAGCTTGATGAATTGTGATACAGGACAACTTGACCTTGAACAAACACATTGCCTGAGAAAATAGCCCACTGCCACAACCAATTTACACTTAAAGAAATCTCTTGATAGTTTGACCAAGATGAGGTCAAACGTCCATCTGATTTAAACTTGAATGAATGTCTTTGCCATCAATCTCCCTGCAAAACCCTAAACACACAGAGAAGAAGAAACAAAAAATATTTTTGGTATTTTGATTAGATGTTAGTAAACAGAAACAGACAAAAAGAAAGTAAGAAACCCATAAGGGTGCGAAAGCTAAAAATATGACCTTGTTTGTGGAATGATATGCCAATGAAATGTGGGATCTTAGGGGTAAAAATTAGGGTATTACAGCTGCCCCTATTTAAGATTCTTCTATCCGGAGATATGAAGATTGACATCTTTGTCTCGAATAGATAGAAGAGACTTAAATATAACAATTAACCCAATTTTTAGCCCTAAGAGACCACAAAATGATATGATTATGCTAATGATATGCGAACATAAGACTTCTGTGGGGAAATAATGTCACAGGAGACAAACAAAAGCTCGGGAGAAAAAGAGAGACTCCACATGAGAAAACAAAAGAGCAAGATCCTATTCCGATAAGAGAAAGGAAACGACTCAATGGGGAAAGAGATACCAACTGCCAGTTACTGGGCGAAGATATTCGAACCGAAGAGAATAGATAAAATACTTTCTACCGGTTACTGAGTAGAAAATAAGTGCAAAAAAAACACAAGAGAATTGTTATCTACCAGTTACTGGGTAGAAAACAAAGAAATGTATTACCTATTACCAGTTACTGGGTAAAAAGTAATCCACTCGTTGAAATATAATCAACTACCTGTTACTGGGTAGGAAAAGAAGCAACGCCAACTACTGGTTACTGAGTAGTTTAGCGGGAATAATAAACTTGAATAAAAGGGGTTACCAACTATCGGTTACTGGATAGGGTAAACAACATGTCAACTACCTGGTACTGGGTAGGACGGACTCGACTACCTGTTACTGGGTAGGAGAAAAAGATAAAAGGTCAACTACCTGACACTGGGTAGGACAAACATACTCGACTACCTGTCACTGGGTAGGAGAAAGAGATATATCATCAGCTACTTGTTACTGAGCAGCTCCAAACACACAACAAACTTCTCAAATAAAGAGACAACCATTTGTTGGAAAAAGATATTAACAACTCTGTCGGGGATCTTTAAAAGAGATACGAGCAGGTTGAACCATGCAATAGAATTCTCATCGGGAGTTATTCCACAGAAATTCCAATTGACAGAAAAGCTGGTCGGATAAAGATCCATCATTTCACAATAAACTTCTCTGTTGAGGATGAACTAGAGAAATGTTATTTATTGCGAAGGTAAATTTCTGGAGATTACACAAGCTGCTCAAATAAAGAGGCTTCCACATGAAGTTGCATAAGTAATTACCAAGAGAGTGTTATCAAAACACTACTGGGAGAATCAAATCTTCACCTTCTATTGGGGATCAATAACAGATTCCTGCTGAGGATAATAAATCCTCAAAAATACCTTCTCGTCATCCCGGTTCCACAGCCCAGGGAAAACTAAAGTAACTGCTGCGAGAGACCAAAGTTCAATCCAGGAACAAACTGGAAAGAAACGGTCAAACAAGACTCGACCCAATGAGGAAATAACTCAACTGGGGAACAATTCCATCCAGATAAAAGCCGGGGATGAAAGCTAAACAAAACATCTTCCACGAGGCATAAACTCAGTGGGGAAAAAAAATGATAGGTATTTTCTGCTTAGGGGTCGACACTCTAATGAAGAGAGGACACACGCATTCTGCGAGGTAACAACATCGGGAAAAGGGAAATACCAACAAAAAAAATGCAGGATGCACAATGCAACAAAGACATGCTATGCTCAACCAAAATGAATGCGCATGCAATGAGTATGAATATGCTGATAAATCAGACAAAAATGGCAAACAGAGGGTGAACAAAACACCACAACACCACTGAAATACTCGGCTGATCTCTGCAAGTTAGAGATATCATTGGAGATCGTGCTGGGGATCAGCAACAGAAAATCTGCAAGAGATACACAAGAGCCATCAAAGGAAAAAAAATCCTACTACAAGGCTTAAATCTCGCTGAATAAATGAAGATATTGCTTGGGGAAAAGACCCCAAAGATCAATCTTCAACCATTAATAATTCAACAAGAGGGAACAACAATATGAATTCCGCTTTGAGAAAAAAAACTGTTGGAGAAAAACATAGCAACACAAATCTTCCAACCCTGCCAGGGGAATAAGAAGTTAACATCATAGCAAAAAGTCAAACCGTGGGGGATTTTAAATCAACACCCAATCACAAGGTGAGAGAAAACCCGACAGGTGACTGCTATGTCAACACTTCTCAACATTGTTCTCTACTTGGGGAATAATCCAAAGCAAATGTGCATAACCTCCGCTAGGAATCATCAAAGACAAATCTCTGCCTGGGCAAAAACATCAAGGAGAAGTGGTCTTCAAATTTCTCAACTGTCCGATCATTGGAATCAAGACTTTGCTGTGGAAAACCGTTCAACACTCGTCTGGTTTATCCAAAGAAACAAAACTCTGCTAAGGGAATATCAGCAAACTCTACTGAAGAGACCTCAACAATAGCTCAAATAGGGAAACATCAACACAACTCTACTGGGGAGCTGCCAATAAATTCTACCAAAGAGGCAGGAAAGAACCCTGCTGAAGAGAACACTTACGCTTTTCGCTTCAAGATTCTACCATCCTTGGGATTACTGTTGATATTCTTTCTTTTATTTTCACAAATCAAAGAAAAATGTTTTTATAATTTTCAAAATTTAAATCAATTATTCACATTTGTTTCAAAAATAAACATCAAAAATAAAATGAAATTCTATAAACAGAAACAAAATAAGAATTGCAAACAAAGGGACAAAGGCCCAAATTCTATTGATAGAATGGTAGTCCGCAAATGGCGTAACTCCATGGATCATTACAAAGTTTGAAAAATGGTAAGTACAATGGAGAGTTCTACATTGAAATACAATGACCATTATTCTCCCTAACAACTTTGAATTCCAACTGTGCTTGAGACTTCAGCGGAGAATATCTGAAGTAAAACCTTTGATAGGAAATGTTGCTTCAAACGATCAAGATTGGCCAGATGCAGTTACTTGCCATGATCCCTAACTTTTGCCTAGATTGCCCTCTCGGGTTTTCAATCTACCGGGATAATTATTTCTGTTTTGTCTCTAATTTTTGCCTGGACCGCCCTTTCGGGTTTTCAATCCACCGAGACGCTCATTTTTGCCTAAGCCGCCCTTTCAGGTTTTCAACTTAGCGAGCTGTTCTTTTATTATTTTTTTAGGCGAAGTATTTCTTGACTGCATCGGCATTCACAGGACGAGTGAACTCTTCTCCATCCATAGTTGTAAGAATTAATGCACCGCCAGAGAAGGCTCTCTTAACAACATATGGGCCTTCATAATTAGGAGTCCACTTGCCCCTAGAATCAGTAGTAAAAGTCGAGATCTTTTTGAGCACGAGGTCACCTTCTCTGAACACACGGGGTCGAACCTTCTTATCAAATGCTTTCTTCATTCTTTGTTGATATAATTGGCCATGACACAAAGCCGTCATTCTTTTCTCTTCAATCAGATTCAACTGGTCGTATCTACTTTGACACCATTCAGCCTCAGCCAATTCAGTTTCCATCAAAACTCTCATGGAAGGGATTTCAACCTCTATTGGGAGCACTGCTTCCATGCCATAAACAAGAGAAAAAGGGGTTGCCCCTGTTGAAGTGCGAACGGATGTACGATACCCATGCAGAGCAAAAGGAAGCATATCATGCCAATCCTTGTATGTAACAACCATCTTTTGAATAATCTTCTTAATGTTCTTATTAGCAGCTTCAACAGCCCCATTCATCTTGGGTCTATAAGGAGAAGAATTATGATGCTCAATCTTAAACTCATCACATAATTCCTTCATCATCTTGTTATTTAAATTCGACCCATTATCAGTGATGATTTTGCTCGAAACACCATACCGACAGATGATTTGATTCTTGATAAACCTGACCACTACTTGCTTAGTCACATTTGCATATGATGCAGCTTCAACCCATTTGGTAAAATAGTCAATAGCCACCAATATGAAACGGTGTCCGTTCGACGCTTTAGGCTCAATCATTCCAATCATATCAATGCCCCACATTGAAAAAGGCCATGGAGAAGAGATAACATTGAGAGGAGTTGGAGGCACATGAATCTTGTCAGCATAAATCTGGCATTTATGGCACTTTTTCACATATTTACAACAGTCAGATTCCATTGTCAACCAATAGTAACCTGCCCTTAACATCTTCTTAGCCATCGCGTGTCCATTGGCGTGGGTGCCAAAGGATCCTTCATGGATTTCTTTCATCAACATATCTGCTTCGTGTCTGTCCACGCATCTGAGCAAGATCATGTCATAATTTCTCTTATACATCACATCATCATTCAAGAAGAAACTACCAGCCAATCTTCTCAAAGTTTTTCTATCCTTCTTGGATGCCCCAAGTGGGTACTCTTGATTCTGAAGAAAGCATTTAATATCATAATACCATGGTTTATCATCAACCACCTCTTCAACTACAAACACATGAGCTGGTCTATCAAGACGCATCACATTAATCTTTGGCACATCATTCCAATGATTCACCACAATCATGGAGGATAAAGTCGCTAAAGCATCTGCCATTTGATTCTCTGCTCTTGGTATATGGTGAAACTCAACTTTATTGAAGAAAGTTGACAACCTTCTTGCATAATCACGATAAGGAATTAAATCAGGTTGACGTGTCTCCCATTTCCCTTTAATCTGATTAATCACTAAAGCTGAATCTCCATACACATCAAGAATCTTGATTCTTAAATCGATAGCTTCTTCCAAGCCCATAATACACGCTTCATATTCAGCCGCATTATTTGTGCAATTGAAAACCAACCTTGCAGTGAAAGGAATATGAGAACCATGAGGAGTAACAATAATTGCACCAATACCTCTGCCATATTCATTAACCGCCCCATCAAAAATCAAACCCCAACGGGATCCAGGCTCAGGTCCTTCTTCATGTAATGGTTCCTCACAATCTTTAACCTTTAGATACATCACATCCTCATCAGGAAAGTCAAACTGAATAGGTTGATAATCATCAATTGGCTGGTGTGCCAAATGATCAGCCAAAACACTTCCTTTTATCGCCTTTTGAGTTCGATACTCGATATCATATTCTGATAACAACATTTGCCAACGAGCAATCCTCCCAGTTAAAGCAGGCTTTTCAAAGATATACTTGATTGGATCCATTTTAGATATCAACCAAGTTGTACAATTCAACATATACTGACGGAGGCGCTTGGCAGCCCAAGCTAGAGCACAACATGTCTTTTCAAGCATCGTGTACCGAGACTCACAATCAGTGAATTTCTTGCTTAAATAATAAATGGCAAATTCTTTTCTCCCGGATTCATCTTGTTGACCCAGAACACAACCCATAGACTCTTCTAGCACGGTCAAATACATGATCAAAGGTCTTCCTTCTACAGGAGGAGACAAAATAGGAGGTTCAAGCAGATACTCTTTAATTCTTTCGAAAGCTTTCTAACAATCTTCTGTCCAAACACAACCCTGATCTTTGCGGAGAAGTTTGAAAATCAGTGCACATGTGGCAGTCATATTGGATATAAATCGAGAGATATAGTTCAAACGTCCCAAGAATCCTCTTACTTGTTTTTCTGTTCTGGGTGCAGGCATCTCCTGGATAGCTTTAACTTTACCAGGATCAACTTCAATGCCTTTCTGACTGACAATAAAGCCTAACAATTTTCCAGAACGAACACCAAAAGTGCATTTATTAGGATTCAGACGAAGCTTAAACTTTCTCAAACGTTGAAACAACTTCAATAAATTTTTAATATGATCTTCTTCAGTCTTCGACTTACAAATCATATCATCCACATAGACCTCAATTTCTTTATGCATCATATCATGGAACAGAGTGGTCATAGCTCTCTGGTACGTTGCACCAGCATTTTTTAAACCGAAGGGCATCACTCTGTAACAGAATGTTCCCCAGGGTGTAATGAATGTTGTTTTTTCCATATCCTCAGGTGCCATCTTTATTTGATTATAACCGGAAAAACCATCCATAAATGAAAAGATATTGAACTTAGCAGTATTATCTACCAACAAATCAATGTGTGGTAGTGGAAAATCATCTTTTGGACTTGCTTTATTCAAATCTCTATAGTCAACACACATTCGGACTTTTCCGTCTTTCTTTGGAACAGGCACGATATTGGCCACCCATTGAGGATATTCGACGGTCACAAGAAAACCAGCATCAATCTGCTTTTGAACCTCTTCTTTAATCTTCACTGCCATGTCAGGATGAGTTCTTCTCAATTTCTGCTTCACGGGTGAACATTCAGGCTTTAATGGCAAATGGTGCTCCACAATACCAGTATCAAGACCAGGCATGTCTTGATAGGACCAAGCAAACACGTCAACATATTCTCTAAGAAGCTCTACCATCCTCTTCTTAACATCTGACTGAAGCAGTGCCCCAATCTTGACTTCTTTCTTATCATCATCGGAACCCAGATTAACCAATTCCACCGGCTCTTCATGAGGCTGAATGGCCTTCTCCTCGTGCTCAAGCAATCGAGAAATCTCATCAGGAATTTCTTCAATATCCTCCTCTTCCGCTTCAAACACAGGGAACTCAAAGTTGGGAGGGGGCATATGGTCATTGTTTCCAATGGGTTTAACAATCAATTTTGAAACATGAACAACAGTAGGAACATCAACAGCGATCCAATTCTGGCATATCAATCCACGTGTCACAAAGTTGGGCATTTCTTCCTCTTGGTCATCTTCAAGAATTGCAGCTGTAGAATGATCTTTGCAATGGATGAACCCAGCACTTCGAAAGACTTCATGAATACTCTTCAGCTCATTTTGGGTAGAACCAGATGTAAAACCCAAACCAGCTCTATCTTTTTTCTCAGCAACTTCAATGATTCGGCCCCATCCATCAGCTTGGCCATTATCCACTGCACGTTGTGCATCTTTTAGAGAAGACATGGACGCCCCATCCTTCTTGACAACTTTATCAACCACAGAAAGAGCCTGAAACGGAGTTCCAATATCCTCTTCCACATCGATATAAGAAAAAGACGACAAACTGCTTACCAACATAGCCTGTTCTCCACCAACAACGACAAGTTTACCATTCTGCACGAATTTTAACTTTTGATGCAGTGTCGAAGTAACAGCTCCAGCTTCATGGATCCATGGGCGTCCTAGAAGACAACTATAAGCAGGACGAATATCCATGACTTGAAAAGTGATCTGGAAAAAACACGGACCAATCTTGATAGGGAGATCAACCTCTCCAATCACGGTTTTCCTCGATCCATCAAAGGCTTTCACAATGACCCCACTGAACCTCATAGGAGTACCTTGATAAGATAATCTGGACAAAGTAGATTTTGGCATCACATTCAACGATGACCCAGTATCAACCAGCACATTGGATAGAGCGTCTTCCTGGCAATTCATGGAAATATGGAGAGCCAAATTATGATTTCTTCCATGTTCGGTCAACTCTTCATCACAAAAACTCAGATTATTACACGCAGTGATATTGGCAACAATGCTATCAAACTGGTTAACAGTCACATCATGATCTACATAAGCTTGTTCCAATACTTTCTGCAACGATTCACGATGAGCCTCAGAGCTCATTAACAGAGATAAAACAGATATTTTTGACGGTGTATGTAACAATTGATCCACCACATTATATTCACTCTTCTTGATCAATTTCAATACCTCATCATTATCTGACTTCTGATTTACATCACTTGATTGACCAGACTCCACAGTAGTCCTCAACTGAATTTGCTTACTCCCAGTATCTTCACTTGTCTTTGAAGGCACATTATCAAATACTCGACCACTTCTGGTTACACGTCCGACATCAGCAATAGTCACAACTGAGGGAAGAGAAGGAATGGGAACCTCTTTTCCATCCTCCAACATAGTAGCATTGTATTTGTAGGGAACAGCTTTATCGGATTCATACGGCGTCGGGCCAGGCAAACGGATAACCAAAGGCGTCACAGCAGATTTCTGACTATTGTAAGAAATTACAACCCGCTCAGGAATATTGAAACGTGGGACTATGACATTCACCTCGTTCTCCACTTCATTTCTGTTTGCAGTAACCTGAATCAAATTCTCATCCATCATCTTTTGTAAGTCCCTTTTCACAATCACACACCCTCGAGGGTTCACAGAACAAATACAACAGGCGGCATAATCATGCTCAATATCATGGAACTCACTCAAAGTAGCATGCATTTCAACAAGCGATCTTCGAATCCAGCGAATGTCGAAAATACGGTATGTACCAGGACAACCATATACCATATTAACAGTTGCATTACCATGTTTAGGAAACGGATTTGATTGCACATTAGGGTTGGTATCTTCAAAAGACAGAATACCGCTCTTTACGAGCTTTGCAACTTCATGCTTCAGAGGATAGCAATTTTCGATATCGTGTCCAGGGGCACCTTGATGAAATGCGCAATGAGCATCTGGCTTATACCACCATGGAATTTCAGTTGGAACAGCCGGTGGATCACGAGGTTGAACCAAATTATTCTTTATTAAAGCCGGAAAGAGCTCAGTATACGTCATTGGAATGGGATCAAATTGTGTTTTCCTCTGTGTACGACCTTGTTGAGTTGTCTTCTCTTGGAAACGTGGTTGATAACTTGCAGTAGCTTGAGCGGTAGGGGTGTTACTGACAACAGGCATAACAGATGCTACTTGTTGCTGACGACGACTACCATTGTTGTTCACAACTCTGCGTCTTCTAGACCTTTCCTGAGATATAGCATTAGCTTCTCCCTCTTTTTTCTTAGGGAACCCAACACCAGGCTTTTTTGTACTTCCAGAATTTCCTTCTTTTATCAGACGTCCCTCACGGACAGCTTCCTCTAATCTCATCCCCATATTAACCATTTCCGTGAAATCACTAGGAGCGCTCGCAACCATCCTTTCATAGTAAAATGAACCCAGAGTCTTCAGAAAAATCTTGGTCATTTCTTTCTCTTCAAGCGGAGGGCTTATCTGAGCTGCAATCTCACGCCATCTTTGCGCATATTCTTTAAAAGTTTCTTTCTCTTTTTGAAACATTGCGCGAAGCTGATCACGGTCTGGCGCCATATCGAGATTATACTTATACTGACGAACAAAAGCTTCACAAAGATCGTTGAATGTCTTGATTTGTGTACTATCGAGTCCCATATACCATTTCAGCGCAGCACCAGTAAGACTATCTTGAAAATAGTGGATCAACAACTGATGGTTGTCAGTATAGGTAGACATCTTTCTAGCATACATAATCAAATGACTTTGCGGACAAGTATTCCCTTTGTATTTTTCAAAATCCGGAACTTTGAACTTGGCGGGAATCTTCACGTTTGGAACAAGGCAAAGCTCATGAGCATTCTTTCCAAATAACTCCTTTCCCCTTAAAGCCCTGATTTCTCTTTGCATTTCAGCAAACTGATCTTGAAAGTCATCTATTCGATCCATAACATCCAAACTCTCGCTCGGAGCAGTATGGAAAATTTGTTCTTCAGTATAAGGCATAGCGTGAGTTACAGGCGGTGGCACAGGTATGACAGTAGGAACAACCGGAACTTCAGCATTAGGAACAACATTAACCACAGGAGGTGGTACAGCCATGACAGCAGGGAGTCTAGAACCTTAGGGAACAGGAGGTCGATATCCCTCTGGCACATAATTGTTAGGCATGCCCCAAGGGAAACCAACAGGCATTTGATATTGAGAAGCATTAATCGGGGCCACAGAAATGGGCGTTGATCCGATTTCAGAAATCACAGTTCCTTGGACAGGAGGAGGTAGTGGTGGCTGATTCTGAGCAGCCACCAGAGCTTCCATCGCAGCAGTCAGTCTCTCCAAACCATCTTTCAGAGTTGATACCTCTTCACGGAGCTCGCGATTCTCTTGTTGCAACTGATCCATCTTTTTCTTAGAGTTAGCCCGGGTGTTGTAGTGATGCGACAGCTTGACTGAAGTAAGGCCAAAAGAAACAAATAAGACATCTGGAAAAGGCAACACACAATGCACGATGATGCGAATGCAAATGCAAAATGCAGGTGTTTCAACCAGTCTTCAAGGATCTTTAAGATATAAAGCAATTACAAACATCATAAAGAAAAATAACACTTCTTGAAATACTGATAAACATCTCATTTCATTGAATATTGGAAAGAGTTACACTTGGAAGTACAAAATACAATAATATCAAAATAAGAAAAAGCTAGGTCCTAAGGAACATCTGATGACGATCCAAGCTGATACTTCCTTCGGAGTCTCTTAATCTCTTTCTCATAGTTGTGCTTCATGGTGATCTTCTCTAGCACAAGCTGATCCACAATACCCTTCCAAGCACCAGAAGGAGGAGGATGTGATGATGGAGTAGTAGAGGAAAATAAATCCTCTGCATGCCTCTTCACAGCGCGCCGCTCAAGTAACTCTATCAAGTCATCTTTCTCCTTCATTTGTTTTTGCAATTCCATCTTCTCTTTGTCAGAAGCTTGAAACTTACTTTCCCACATCTCTTTCTCTTCCTTCATCTTAGCCAAAGCATCTTGAAGTGTCTTCACATCATCAGAAGAAACAGGGATTGCCGTAGGGAGTGGCGTAGAGATCACAGTAGTCAGAGGTTTCTCAATAGGGTAAGGCATCTTAAGCTCCATAGCCCTCTTCTTCACCCAAAGCGTGTAAGGTTCCAAAGCAATGCAAACTTGTCTTCCAAGCTCCCCTCTACCCAACCTGTGAATCTTAGTCCAGGCATGAGCCATTCTTCTTCTCAAACCAAGAGAATCATCCCCTCCTTGAAAGAATAAACCCTCTAATAAAATATTCTTAGGCCTATCCTTCAGCATATAACCCAGCTGACGGCGAGCTAGACTCGGGTTGTAGTTAATTCCGCCTTGTATTCCAAGAAGGGGAACATTGGCGAATTCTCCACAACTATCAATAATCTGGACATTATCGTAAACCGAAGAAGACCAAGTGATATCAGTATGCGTAAGAGACATAATCCTTTGAGACCACCTTAAGCAATCCTTGTTTTTCCTAAAAGCAGATGTCTGAGGTAAGTGTGAAACGAACCAATTATACAGCAGAGGTATACAGCAAACAATGGTACCGTTTCCCTTAGAAGTCCTACTATGGATGGAAAAATAAGTATCACCAAGCAAAGTTGGAACAGGGTTCCCAATCAAGAAAATCCTAATAGCATTAATGTCCACAAAATTATCAATATTAGGAAACAAGACTAGTCCATAGATGAGTAAAGCCAATATAGCCTCAAACGCCAATGTGCGACCAATGTCAGCAAATAAAGTAGCCTTCTCAATCAAGAACTTAGCAGTCAAACCCTTGAGGCCTCCCTTAATCTTTAGATTTGTATCAATATCCGACTTCGTCAAATGGGTAGCTTCAGCGATATCTTGAGGCTTAAGAGCTTCCTCCAAACCAGTATACGGAACTTTATTAGAAACCGGTACACCCAACAAATAAGCATATTCTTCCAAGGTCGGCATGAGCTGATAATCGGGAAATGTGAAGCATCGGTAAATAGGATCATAGAACTGCATAAGGGTATTCAGAATTCCGTCTTCAATTTTGGTAGAAAGAACAAATAAAAGTCTCCCATAACGAGATGAGAAGCCTGAACGATCATCTACCAAGGACACTAGCTTTCTCAACTCTGTAAGATCAGGAGCCCGAAAACCGTACTTCTGAGTGTTTCTCCTTCCAATATCCATAATCAACAATATCTGCGATGTTTGCAAAAGAAAATCTCTGAGATCCTTAAAAACCAGCTGAAACACAATGCTCATGAATGCATGAGTTCAAGATGCAACACCCACAAACAAGACATACAAAGCACACAGGTTCAAAGGTTCGGCACGAGCATGGAGCCAAAGGTAAGAATCAACCAACCCACAATGGTATGTACTATGGTTATATCATCACCTGCAGAACAAGGTTCTAAAAAGTTCCCAGAATCATAATTCCATCTTTTGGATATTATCGGCTTAAACGACTACTCGTCGGCCAACAATATTCTCAAGAGAAACTCATCTGAGTGTGGTATCGCGTAACGACCAATTCAAGTCTACACCTGAACAGCCACCGCACCACGTCCTAATAAGGCCAAGATGGGTTAAAGGGTTCTAAGGTCCTCAGCTTCTCAGGCTCCCAGTCGGAAAAAAGTAATATCAATTACGACTACTCGTAAGACATCAGTAATTTCCAAAGGGGCCTCCACCGAGCGGGGGATCTCAAGTCAGCTTAGTAAGGACTACTCCACGTAAGCCAACAAGACTATACCACCCTCCTATCATAAGTGCACTCAAGTCCGGGTTAGGACTTATCTCACCACACAAATTACCAGGCACCAAAACAGAACAATCAATAACAAACAAGTCAAACAGAAAGCGAGAAATAAATCAAAGTAGGCGAAACCCACTAGGAACCGTTGGAGTCCCCAGCAGAGTCGCCACTTTTCTGTAGCGGTAAAAATTGTGAGTGTAAGTTATTGACTAACTTAACTCAAAGAAAACAAGAGTCGCCACCGCACTTTTATTTTATCCAAATAAAGGAAAGGAAAAAGAGCGAACAAAACCAAAGAGTTCTAAAATAAGAACACGAGGCAGAGATCGGGGTAAGGGGGTTGGTTACGCAATGGGAAGGTGTTAGCACCCAAAACGTCTATAGTACTCTATAGGAGCCCTTTGAAATATTTACGCTTTTTGGTTTGAAAATGGTTTGTTTGAAAAGAGATTGGGGAGATGAGAAGAGAATTATTTTTTATATTTTTGTGTTTGGAGAGACTTATCGTCTCATGCCTACGTACCCATAAAGTGCAATATGGAATTAAAACCCCGTAGTTCGTGGTACAAATGACAAAATTTTTGTTGGTTTTGATTGATTTTAGATGTAAAGACAAGTCGTCATTTCAAGGAGAAAACTGCGACTATCCACCCACGAGTATTAAGACAACATCTGCGTCACATAAAGATGGAGGATTTGCTTGGATTATCAACAAGACTATCACTCAACATCAACGTGGAAAATGTCAAAGTCTTAATAATATGGGGAATAGGAGATTTACATCTCAACTATAGAAATGAATCATGTCTAAACTTTATGAAAAGTTTTAAAGTGAAAAAGTGCATAAAGGCACAAAAAGAGTTGATGAGTTTTTGTATTTTTTATGTCTTTTGAAATTAGTCAAAACATGATTAACATTGATTGACTTTTATTAAGAAAAACAAAGTTTAAAAATCACTTGACGAAAGTCAAGGTTTTATTGCGAAAGCGGTTTTGAAGTTTGAAACCAAGAAAGTTTTGAAAGAGGGAGAAAGTTTTGAAAATTTAAGAAGGGGAGGAGATGAAGTGACTATCCTAAAAAACAAAATAAGAGCTAGAGATAAGAAAGATCTAACCGACTTGTAGCACACTCCAAAGCTAGCAAAAAGAATTCCATCCGATTTAAAGCATAAGCTAATGAGCGAGCCAAATAAAGGCTAAGATCCACAATACTCCAAGCATAGGAATGAGAGCCCTAATTCTAAGTCCAAAGGTCCATGAAGTCCAAGGTCTAAGAGTAGTCCAAGAGCATAACCACAAAGTTAATAGCACCAAAATTTTTAGATGTTTTATCCTTTATTAATGTTTTGAACAAAGTATGGTCCAAGTGGACAAAAGAGAAATGACATAAACATAAACAAGGATATGATATAAAATGATAAAATGGAAGCATAAAAGTAAAAAAAAATAAAGAGTAAGAAGAGAACATAAACAAAATTAAACAAGGATATTGTTAGTGAATTAGTGGTTAGTGGTTAGAACATATGATCAATGATGATTAATTCTTGCACTTAGACCAAGATTAATGAAAATTCATTAGAGGATTGATAGAATCAAAGCCTCCTAACAATGATTTTCATAGGTATTGGAGTTAAGACAAGCAACTAAACATACTTGGACTTTTAAACGTAAGTTTGAGCCACGAATGATCATTTTCCGATTAAGGGACAATTTAGCGCTATGTTAAGCAATCGTAATCGGGTTTATGTAGAAACCACGACTATCTGAGGCCGGTCAATAAAATGTTAGTGTTAATACATGTTAGAGAAATGATATATAAATCACTCTCCTAAAACATGCCACACAAAAAGAAAAGAGGTGGTGATCTCATCATAATCAAGATTTTTCATCAATTAATCAAAGGTAATCTATCACTATTCCAAAGTAAGGAGAATTATCTCAATGATTATTCGTCCATAGTTTTGAAATAATGAAGATTAATCAACCTTGATAATCAACAATCTATGATCCATAGATTTCATCGATCAAAAATAAAAGGAAGAAAAAAGAAAATGAAATCACAATTTGAATCTCGAATCGATTAAATTATCGTCAATATCAATCACCTCTCTTGGTGGATAAAATCAACACCCAAAGTCCATTGATATTGATGAAATCTTATCAAAATCAAGATCCAAAACAATCAACACTTAATCAAAATATTTTTAAATAATTTTTTTAAAAAGCTTTTTCAAAAAATGAAATTAAAATACAAATTTAATAATAAAAGAAAAATGTGGAAAAATCCACATAGTTAAGTTCTGAAAGAAATGAAAAAAGAAAATAAAAATAAACAAATAAAAGAAAAGTATAATTGAAAAGTAGAAAGAGAAAACGAAACAGAGTTATCTTCTTCTTCTAGCTCTCACACGCGAAAACATTCACGGCCATGGATGCTTGCTTAAATCACAACGGCGGGACGCGAAAAATACGCGGTTGCAATCGAAATCAAGAGCTCTTCACAATGGTACCAACAATTCAAAGAATCACAACAAAAGGTAACGGATCGAAAATGACGGTGAAGCTCAATCTACCTTCAAACTCAGGTAAGAAATCAATCCAAACTTCTTCTTGCTTCTCTTCTTCTTCTGAACGAATTCTGGTTCGAAATTGATCTGTGTTTGAGGTTGATTTGAAGTTAATTTGATGGAAGAAAGTATGAGAAGAGAATCTGAGCAAAAGGTTTTGTATTGAGGAATTGAGGAAGAAAATCAGCAGAGATTTTTTGGCTTGAAAAGCTTGAGAAAAATGAGTGAGGGATGAATTCTATTTATAGATGAGAATGAGTGAAAAATGATTTGCCGTTTGTGATAATTTTCTGCCGTTTTGAAGTGGGTGTTTACGCGTGAGCTTTTGCTGAACAAAATATTCATGTCGTTTTTTTTTGCAATTTCTCATTTCAGCTCACTTAGGTGACGTGGATAGCTTGTGGGGTCAGCTACATGGCTGAGATTATATTCACATGGCTTGCAATATGGCTTGGATAAGTGATGAATTGTTTTCTCAGCTCAACCTCAATTTCGAGCCGTTTTCGCTCTGCTTCATAGTACGTGACGTGGATTGGCTTTCATGGCTCACTTTCGGCTTGCACGGCTTAGTCTACGTGATGTTCTGTTTCCTCAGCTCAACCTTGACAGAAATAGAATCTGGAGATGCACGCTCTACACTAGAACTTCCCGCGGTACCCCTTTTAGCTACTTTGATTTCATAGACAGTATCAGATAGTAGTCCTCTAAGACGATAATTCGCGGAGGAATCTGTTACAGTTTCCTCAAAATAGCCTTTTGACACTGACCGGGCTTCAACTGAAACTCCTCCTTTGGGTTGGCCAGATAATAGAGTGACTCCGCCAATAGCACTGTAAGCTTCTCTTGTGGCCTGGATTTATTTTGCTCACGGATTGAGAAATATAGCATGATGAGTTTTGATATGGTTTTCATTTTCACTTGAGTGATTATCCAACATATGTTTGTGTCCAGAGAAAAAGGAATCCTCAAGTTCACTCTACAGTCTCACAAGAAATCCAGGAGTAAATGATAGCATGTTAAGAACTGGTAAAGATCCACAAATTGGACTCAAGGCTGAAAATACTCTAAGTAAGTTAGAATAAAAAGTGCAACATCACAGAGATCGAGCTTCCCCAGATATTCCAGACTGTTTGAGATCGAAGTCTCAGCCTTGTTGGAGGCATCTCCATTCACTGATGCCAAAAGATTTGTGAGATGCCATTGCTGACAGACAGGCCTAAATTGATCCATGTATGACATTATTAACGACTCGTGGGTTTAACTTTCAGCATTAGTTTGGAGAGATTTCTTCTTTTTGAGCCATTCAATTTTATCAAGACAAGTCAGTAGGCTTTCTGTTAGAATGACAATAACATGGACATACAATGCACAGTCTAAACCTTGATTGAAGGATTCGGAGTCTACATGATCATTTTCCTTCCATATAAAGTTCGCAAGAGACCAACCAACTGGCGGAATAGCCTTGAAAGAGACGAGAATTTCTGACTTAACCAACTCTGACATCTCCATAAAACATCCTCTAGTCATTAGATGTAAAATATACTGCTTAGCAGCATGGTTGCCATTCAGCATACAATATCTTTCTCTATCAAAGTTTGTCAGAGAAAAGGGCCGCACAGCTAAACTTATTGCACTTGCAGTAATAAAAAAACTTCTCATCAGCCTGGATGACAACTTTCTGAGCCTTAAGCAAAAGCTGCGGCTGCCACAACAAACTCAACGCTAGCGGCTGACGGATTGGACCGCAAAATTTCCTTGAGCTTTGACTACATGTGACTGCAGCTGCTGAAGAGGTGGAAAGGATGTAGACAAACTCAAGGCTTTTACCGGTAGATAATGAGTTAATCCATGCTGGGAATGTGTATGAATCACCGGACTTTGTTAGTCCCCATAGTGGACTGTAAAGCTTGGATATTGAAAGATTGAGAGATTTGAGATTCTTGTTTGATTTGTTAGTCACAGTTGTTGAGTATCTATAGTAAGTTATTCCATTTTCAACCCACGAGTGAGTCATTTTCTGTTCCACGGAAATTGGACCGGACCATGAAGCTGGGGATAGAGTTATCTTGGGTTTGGTGAATGAACATTGCCTGGCAACAACAGGTTTAGGAGCTGTAACATCAAATGGAAGGAGCTGGTTATAATCACCATGACCACCTCCAAGCCGAGCAAGAACACCTATAAGAGGAGTATTGTTGTAGGTTGCAGGTTCTGTTTGTTCATAGTTCTTTCTTTCATCAGCGAAGTCATCGTACGCATCAGGTCCACTAACAATAGCACCAGTTAGTATATTGGTGTTACTCCTTTTGCTGCTAAACCAAATATCATACCCTCTCGTACAGCTGACAAATGAAGGGTTGGCCTTGATTGAAACAATGGATGAACCTCTGTGGTGAACTCTTTGAGGGAAATTGTTTCCATATCCCACCATGTAATTTGTAGCCCTCGGGTGTGATTCTGCAGCAAGCTCTGCAGCTTCCTTATACTTGGTCTGAGCAAATAACTCTTGAAACCGCTGAACAACCAATTCTTCTGCACCCGGGAGGTTTCCTCTTTTAGCAAGGTTAACAGCAAGTTCCAAATTGTTTAACTGGCCACTAACAAAAGGTACGATGGTTGCCTCATTCACAGTAGCTAGCAATACTTGGCCACGTCTATTTATGGCATAAAATCCCCCTTCCGATGATGCTTCTGAGGTCAAAAATATAGGATCGGGACTGATTCGATTTCTGTAAACTGCGGTGGCAGTCTCCATATCATAGACAAATAAAAGACCAAGTTTTGTGATAACATATATCAAGCCATATTTATTTGAAATCTGCATTGATACAGGAAAGTCATCAGCAAAGTCTGGAGGAAAGAACAGATCCGCTTGTTTTTTTAGAAAATGCTGGCTTGCCTGGCTGGGCATCAAGTTCAATGACATGCATCTTTGATGTAACCTGTCCAGCACTAATGGTCTTGGATGCAAAACAAATAAGAATTGAATCCTTATCATTTCTAGTAACTCTGAATGAGGCAAATGAGGCAGCATGTGCTTCAAGAGCCTGACTTTTCTGTGGCAGATTATTACCTCCATTTGCATCAACATAACCATCCTTCTCAGACCATTCCCCTTCTTCCCTTTCTGTAGATTGAGCATTTGTCGAACCTGATTTCTGAGATTCCATAACATTTGCGCCCTCCTCTTTTATGGACTTAGAGGGAGCCTTTGCACCCTGATCTCTTGCTATCATCATCCCAGCATCCGTGCCAGAAACACTTGCAGACTTTGAGCGAATAAATGGTTGAAATCCCGAAACAGTTGAGGCATGTGAAAATGCATGATTATTCATGATTCCTTGGGCGGCAGCAGTAGAAACTACAATTAAGTCAGTTCCTTGAAACAATATCTGCTATAGAAGAATTCTCTCGCAAAATTGAGAAACCAGAACTTAGGTCTCCACAGTTTTTATACATTTGCATGAGAAAATTTACCGAGAGAATGTGATTCAGAAAACCAGATTTTAATTGCCAGCTACGAACCGATTTTCCAAAGTCGAGACTATTTGGTGAGTCACAGGAAGATAAAATGGAGAGAACAGTCGACGAGCTGCAGTTTGGACTGCAACATAGCAGTTCTTTGAACAAATTTTGAGCCTTTTCAAAATATTTGTTCAAGGAATAGACAGATATCATTGCATTCCATGAGACCAAGTCTCTCTCTTTTGTAGAATTGAACAAGAGCTCGGCTTTCTTGACAAGGTTGCACTTCGAATACATGTCTATAAGACCGTTCCGCAAAGGAAGATGATCAGATAACATTTGTCTTCTAATTGCATATCCATGATTGAGTATCTGTAGCCACAACAGGAACTTGTTTTTCTGCTTTCCATTTACCGTCGTGCCATACATCAGATGTAACAGAAGGTACACCAACACTAGAAATTTCAAAAGATGGCCAATGCATATTATCATTCATGGTCGAAAATGGATCAAATCTGTCCTGCAAAGATTCAGCATTTAAAGGTACTGCCGCACGAGTTTCCACTTGTGCCGTAGCTGGTGTGAATATTGCCCATCCTTCTTTAGTTCTTCAATGTTTTTACCAGATTTCCTGATGATGGAACATATCCTGGCATGTGCATACTGCAAATAAACAGCAGTATTTCCCTTATCATTAAGCATCTGATCAAAGTTGAAAGTGTAGTTTGTTAATCTATTGATCTTCAAGTCAGCATACTTAACAGCTCCATATCCTATTGCCTCTGATGTTTTCTCAATCTCTTCCTCTGTCCAATCTTTAGCATTGTCACGTTCAAGAAGGGAAGCCTTACAGCGCCTTTTAGCTTCATCAAGTAAATCAACCAATCAAACTGTCTTGCTGCTGCGACTCCGGAACCGTTCTTTCCTTTATGGACCTCTTGGAGCCATTCATCAAATACAGGTAAACCCCTCTGCTGCACAAACTGACTAAGACAATCAAGTCTATTTGTTGCTGCAATAACTGCTGCAAGCAATGACCGGCTAGCTAAATCTATCTTCTTTTCATTTCTATCACGAACTATCAGCTGCACAAACTTTTCGACTCCTTCAGCATCAACAAGCCCTCCCTTTTCTGTAATTTTGGATATCTCTGTCTTCAAAATGTTATCATGCCTAAAATTACTAGAATGTCCATCCTCAACTTTTATTGAACGTTCTCGCTTGATGGGCTCAGAGCCCTGCTCTACCCTATCCCTTTTCCTCCCCTTAACATGAGAAGGAAAGGAAGAAGTACTGTTCTGCACACTATCTGAAACTGACTTCGCCTGTGATGTTGATGTTGGGCTACTCATTGGCTTAGGAGATCGACCACCTGGCTGGATTGTTGCATTCATTTCTACACAAGTCTTATATACTAACTTATGTACTTGGCATTCATTAAGATACTCTTGATCATCTAGCCATCTTAAACACTTATTCGATGTGTCATAAACCCTCCTACACACAAATGATGAAATCGCTGTTGGAAGTTTGACGTCTTTAGGAAGGAATGCAACTTTACAGGGATGGATTAACAATTCAGCATCAATCTCACTCTTATGAAGGGAGTAGAAAACCTCGTTGGGAGCAGCCTCCAAGGGCTCTGCTTTGCTGAGTTTTACTTCAATAGACCGATAAAGCCAATTAACACTTAACTTCAATTTACTTTCTTTACCAAGTGACAAACTCCGAATTACTCCAATAAAAGGTGGGCGATCTTGAACAATTGATCTTTAAATGAAGATTTTGCATACTCTATCAATGCTGTTCGGCACAAAGTGATCACCAAGTCTTTATCAGAGAAAGATGCTTTCTCGAGGAAATTTAAGGCACATTTACCCAAGTGATATGCTAATGCCTTGTGAAATTTCTCATATGAATTGGAATCCAATCCCCTAAGCCATGGCCTTACTTCATCCATCAAACCTGACTTGTACAGACAAAATTTTGAATCTTTGATTAAAACTGGGCCAAACTTCTCATAGAACACTGCTTGAAAGCTTGATGAATTGTGATACAGGACAACTTGACCTTGAACAAACACATTGCCTGAGAAAATAGCCCACTGCCACAACCAATTTACACTTAAAGAAATCTCTTGATAGTTTGACCAAGATGAGGTCAAACGTCCATCTGATTTAAACTTGAATGAATGTCTTTGCCATCAATCTCCCTGCAAAACCCTAAACACACAGAGAAGAAGAAACAAAAAATATTTTTGGTATTTTGATTAGATGTTAGTAAACAGAAACAGACAAAAAGAAAGTAAGAAACCCATAAGGGTGCGAAAGCTAAAAATATGACCTTGTTTGTGGAATGATATGCCAATGAAATGTGGGATCTTAGGGGTAAAAATTAGGGTATTACAATAAGGACTTGGAAATGAGTCTTAATCTCCTTCAATTTCCCAGTTGACTTAGGGTTGACCATATGAAAACCCTAGCTGCACCACCTTTGATGGTGGCTTCTTGCACTTGATATAATGACTTGAACAAGCTCCTCAATGACTCTCAAGGCATTCAATGATCTTCCCCAACACTCTTCATTCGCACCCCTGGACTCAATACCATCTGACGACCTTCACATGGCCTCCAAGATAGGAGTTGAACCATATTCATTCATCTGCTCTTTCAAAGAACTTTGATTTTCTTCTGATGATGATAAACATTTGATTGATTGAATAAGACCTCTTGCTTAGGGTTAGCATCTTTGGTGATATCCTCTTGCTAGGCACACCTCTCCCAATCCCCTGTAAATGAACAATGGTATGAAAATGCTAATGCTATGAAAATGCAATGAAACATAAACCAAGTTAGAAAAAGGTTGGGCAAATTTTGGGGTACAACATCGTGCCATCATCAACATCGATTTTCGTCTTTGCTGTTTTCATAAATGGCCTGCCGAGAATTATGGGTGCCTTGTTTGACTTTGTTTCTCCTTCCATGTCAAGAATATAAAAATCTGCAGGAAAAATCAAGTCATTAACTTGCACGAGGACAACTTCCACAACTCCGGCGAGACGGACATTGCTTCTATTTGCTAGCTGAATGATCAAACCTGTATGCTGCAAGGGACCAAGATCAAGGTTATTATGAATAGAAGTAGGCATAACATTAATTCTGGCTCCTAAATCAAGCATGCAATTTTCAAATTTACTATTCCCAATGGCACAAAGGATAGAAAAAGTTCTTGGGTCCTTGCACTTTTGTGGCATGGGATGCTGGAAGAGGACTGAAACATTTTATTTAGCTGTATCATTAGATAGGATGAAGGCAGAAATATTCCTTCCCATATTCACCCTCTCATTCCCTTTCAATCTCCTTTTATGAGTACACAAATCCTTAAGAAACTTTGCATATTTTGGAATCTGCTTGATTACATCAAGAAACAGAATGTTTACCGCCACCTTTTTAAACATATCCAAAATCTCTCTCTTTCTTTGTCTTCTTCAAGAATGTTCTTATTTTTATGCACTCGGTGAGGGTAAGGTATTTGAGGTACGTACTGTTTTTCCGCAACAGCAGAAGGTTCAGGCTCAACAACAACAAAAGGATCAAAAACAATAGAAGGCTCAACAATTTCTTCAATTTTTTTGGGGCAAAATCTGTAACTTTTCCGGATCGCAAGGTTATTGCACTCACATTAGGACCTTTAGGATTCACCACGGTTTGAGAGGGCAGTTGGTCGGATCCTTGTGCTTGCTGAATACAATTAACTGAAGAAGCAAGTTGTCCTATTTGTGTTTGCAAGGCTTGGATGGAGGATTCTGTCTGTTGTTGGAAGGACTCTGTCCATTGTTGGAATTGGAGGTTATTGGTAGCCAATTGCTTAACAATATCCTCTAACGAAGGACCGGAAGCTGAGGCAGCAGTGGTTGCAGCTTGTGGAGGGTTTTGTGGTGGTGGCAAGGGTAGCATCAATTGTTTTTGGTTGGGATAGTGTTTTTTGTTGGAGGGTTGGTTCCCATATTGGAGGTTTGGATGGTTCCTCCAACTTGGATGGTATTTATTAGTGGACATGTCAGGAATGTTGTACCGGTTCTGGTTGTTACCATGATGGTAAAGGGTTGCGGCATATGCTTAAGGTAATTCAATAGGCTTTTCATCTTGTAGAATAGGACATGTATCAGTAGGATGACTAGGAGAAGTACAAATACCACATAATCTTGTTGTTTGGGCTTGATGGGCTACTTGAGCTTTACCTACCACCACCAATTGTTTCACTAATTCGGTCAGCTCATTCATTCTATTTTCGAAGGCTTTGTCGGAATGAGAAACATGAGAAGAAACGTGAACCTTATTCACACCTTTTATTTGAATAGAATTTTCTCTCGTTGTGAACTGTTGGGAGTTAAGCGACATGTTCTCAATCAGAGCCTTGACAGCGGCTGAAGTCTTATCAACAAGTGCTCCACCACTAGTAGCATCTAGAATATTCCTATCCATTGGTTTTAATCCTTCATAGAAATACTGAATCAATAATTGCTCGATGATCTGATGTTGTGGGTAACTCAAAACCAATTGTTTGAATCTCCCCCAAAATTCAGCCAATGATTCATTATCCCATTGTCTAATACCACAAATATCTTTTCGTATCGAGGCAACTCTAGATGCAGGAAAATATCTCTCTAGGAATACCTTCTTTAAATCATTCCAAGTAGCAACAGAACTCAGCTCAAGATAATATAACCAGTCTTTGGCTGCACTTTGTAGAGAAAACGGGAAGGCTCTTAGCTTGATGTGGTCTTCTGTAATTCCTTCAGGCCTTAGTGGGATTGAACAAACAATCTGGAATTCTTTAAGATGCTTGTGTGGATCCTCACCTGCAAAACCACTAAATCTCGGCAACAAGTATATTAGTCTAGATTTTAACTCAAAAGGAACAGCAAGGTCAGCATATTCAATACATAATCCATTATAGTTAACATCGGGGGAAGCAAGCTCCCTTAGTGTCCGCTGTTCAGCCATGGTGAACAAAGGGTTAGAATCAAAATCGTCAAGAGATGGTGAACTAGGGTCGGCCTGATTATCTCTAAGGCGTGCTTGCAAGGTCCTCTCTATCTCAGAATCAAAATTAGCCAGGTCAGAACAGGAAGCTCTAGTGGCCAGGACTACCAATGTAGCAACAAATCTGATAATGCCCACAATGTCCATATAAGTCAGAATCAAAATCAAAGAACGAAGATGGTTAAAATAAATTCGAAAAAATATGAAAACACAAAATTTAACCTAATTAGGTCAAATGAGAGTTTTGGAAATTTTTTTGGATTTTTTCGAGACCATGAGAACAGTAAAAAAATTTAATTAAAAATAGAAAAAAGAGGAATTTGGCGATTTGAGGGGCCAACTCACATAACTCTTTTAGAGTAAGGGACTTTTGATCGCACGATTTTTCTGCTTCAAGTGCACGAAATAGAACTAAAAAAGGAGGCGATTTGCCCAAAACCAGGTTTTTTTGACTAGGTGTGACGAGAAACGGGCGAAACGGGACGACCGGATGCGAAAACGCAAGAAAATACACAAAAATGAAGAAAATTAAAACAAACAATACCTAAAACTAGACTATTGGCTAAATTGACAAGAATCCCCGGCAACGACGCCAATTTTCTCAGCTGTCGCACGCGGATCAAAACTGAGTAATTTGAAAAATGTAGTAAAGCGACAACAACTCGGATGTCAATTCACAAGGATTCTTATTAAGAAAATAAGCGGTAAAAAAACTCGGACTTTTGAAAAATGTAGTAAAGCGACAACAACTCGGATGTCGATTCACTTATTTTAAAAGTCACTTTTTTTACCGTTTAAAAATCACTTTTTTTACCGTTAATTTTTCCTCGGGATTAGTTCGCCATGAAATACATGAAAAGCAAAAGAAACTTTGGAAAAACTAGGGTTTAATGTTGTAGCACGGTAGCAAACCTTATAAGCAAAATAAGGTTTACGTTACACACTCAACTGGGTCGGAAACATAAATCAGGCCCAATAGGTATGACCTAAAACAACTAAATTATTACAGTCAGAGACTTCAACGAATTATTCGAGACTCAAGAAATTTGAATCAGCTTCTTCGTGAAACATAAAAGTTGTAGATCTTTTTGTTAGCTTTCCAACGACTGGTAGAACGCCTTGATCCGATTCCTGTAGCTCCAGTTATGAATTTTTTTATTAAAGGCTGCTAATGTTGAAAATAACAAACGAAAATCAAATAAGGCTGAAAATAAATTGAATTGTAAAAACATTATAAAATAGAAAATAAACAAACCAAACTATAGAAATGTTTAAGTATAAACATAGAGTAAAGTGCATCAAAATGCACTGATCACCTTCCTAACCCTCTGGCTTTCTTACTATGTGTTTTGCCATGGGTCTTTTTAAATAGCCAAGAGTTATATCAGCTTGGCGATTCAAATTCATGAAGGCCGACAAGTTTCTTTGGCGAAGCTTTTGCTGGCCTCTCTTTACCACTCTCTGGGGCTTGGTTCGCTAAAGCTAAAGATATTACATTCCACCCCCAAAGCATTAAATATGTCGGGCCCTATTTGGTTGCTGCAACATTGGCTGAATGCCACTTTCGAGCATCGACTAGGTGCTCCTGTGATGGAGTGTATCATGTATTTGATGCAGGACCAAACCATCGAAAGTCTGAGTCTTGCACTGACCACTCATTAGGAAACTCCCAACAAATTTATCTTCCAAAAGTATATTAAGATGTTTGTTGACACTACCACCTTTGTTTTTACTTGCCCCCCTTCGCGGGTTGACGCTTTGGTCCGACTTGGTTTCGAGATTCTTTCCCTGGTATCTCCCCAAAGTCTACGACACAGTCGAACACTGTGCGGAGGTCATTTATGACTCGCAGAATGTTGTCTTTCAGGATCGAGGCTGGGTCTAAAGAGTATTATTTTATGAACTATCAACCCAATTTGGTGGCTCGATAATTTGGCTTCAGCCAGATGCTTCCAAAGTCTTTAGTGTCCTGTTCGAGCGATATCGTATGGGCTAGTTGACCTATGAACGCGGATGACCATCTAGCTTGTCTCAAATTCCACAAGGCTCAACACCTTGAGCTTCCAGCATTTAAGTTTCACAACTCTTCCTTCACCACCAAGGAGTTCAAAACATGGTGGTCTTGCTACTAATGCCAGTACTTGACAATTATGTATTTTTCCAAAAGTTGCATGATGCCTTCGCCATTTTGGAAGGCAAACCCTCAGCTGCAAATCTAGCCAAGGATGCTCCTGCCGACACAATCCAAAATTTTGATGTTGAGGCTACTCTGCAGAAGAAGGTAACCTCTTTTCCTCGAACTCCTTTTGTTTGAGAATGCACCAATGTGAACCACTTTATATGCTTGTTCTCCAGAGTCAGGAGCGTGCCTCGACCACTGTAGCCGCTCCAACCAAACCTCCAAAGAAGACGAAAACGACTTCCACTTCAAAACTACAGGTATGCCAAACATTTTGATGTTTTACGAGTTATTACTTCGACGGGCTTCTGACGTTCCTTAATGCTTAGAGTTTGGAAGAGGTTCTGTCTGAAGACAAAGCTTCTGAGAGTAGTACTCACTCTCAAGTCTTCCCTTCTGTCAAGACTTTAATGCTTGCTGCTCCGGTGAAGAAAAAACCAATTATCCTTGTAAAAAAGACGGCCTCGAAGACCGTTTCTTCGAGTGACCAAGCCTCTGGCCCTCTTACTTCGACTCCTCCTCAGGAAACAACACCTGAGGTACAAACCATTTCTGTCGCTATGCTTTGTAATCCTTTCTTGATATTGACTCGGGGCTTCTTTTGCAGGGACCTCCCGCTGAAGATTTGATAGAAACTCCTACCCGTTTGAGCCCCCAAAAACAAGATGAATTTCAAGGTTTCTCATCCAAAGACAATCAAGATCCTGATATTCAGAATGATGCATATCCTGAGCCTTTGACGACTGCTGCTGGCAACCCTGATACCTAGGCTGATGCGAATCAAGAGACTTTAACGACTGCTATTGGCAACCTCCATAGGGAAGATGATCCAAACCTACGATCCTCTGTTGGTGGTTCCTTCAACCAGACCTTTCAAGATGTGGGTTCCAAAAGTTCTCTTAGTCCTAGAGAAATTCTGGCCATGAGGGAAAAGAATCCAATTGAGACTCTGAGAAGGCTTCAACAGCTTTGACAGGTATCCGCTGATTTCGGGCCTTCCGCCTCAGTTCCTATTCCTCCGCCGGAAGTGGACGCCGGTGTTACCCTCAAACTTCAACAACTTAGGTCCTATCTATTTGAGGATGAATTTGTGTTAGTGGTTGAAGAAGAATCTATGTTAGGGAATGGTGTGCTTAAATGCATTTAAGAGATCTCCCAATATTCCATTCCTGATTCGTTGGCTCAGTACTTGATTGAGCTTGAGGCTTTCTTTAGTCAAATTAACAAGGATCTCGCTCTTCAATGAAATACTGATTTCCAGATCAAAACGAAGCGGAATGAGATGAGGATGGAGTGATATCGCAACGAACTTTGTGAGCAGAAGCTGACTAAATTTGAGACCAAACGTCAGGAGTTTCTTGACAAACATTAGGCATTCGACCAACAAATATTAACTTATCAATCCCAAATAGACGAGCTCAACAAAAAGATTGAGGAAGTCCAATAATAGAAGGCTGTGCTGGATTCGTCTGAAGCCCTTCTGCCACAAGACATCATTGACTAAGAGGTCCTTAAAGGTATTTCCCATGGCAAGATGGCCCTACAAATCAAGGAACAAATTACTGAGTTGGCGGAGAAGAAGGCTCGTCTGGATAATCAGATTGTGTATGAGACTACCCTCTTTGAAGACTTTAAGTCTTGATTCCCAGTTTAATTATTTGTCTTGTCGAAATGATGTAACTTTTGAATTTCTGCTAGCCATTTTGTACGTCGCCTTCGGCCTTCTATTAATGAAATGTTTCATTTTCCTTTGACTTGAACTTCTTGGAGCATAGGTTTATATTTTTCAAATAGTATTTGTTTACTCTTAAGATTCGTCGATCGACACCTAAATCTTGAATCTCATAGACATTATTTATGAATGTTTGGACCACCTGGAATGGTCCCTCCTAATTTGGTGACCATTTTCCTAACGCTAGGTCCGTTCAATCCATAGGTAGGATCACTTTCCATACATAATCATTTACTGTAAAGGTTTTTGCCTTAACCTTTTTATTGTATGCCTTGGACACTCACGCCTTTTGTCGTATCAGCACATCTATTCTGGCCAACCTTTATTCATCTAAGTCGACCGCCTCGTCGAACATCATACTCCAATACTATTCTGAAGGGATTTTGTTCTGCCGATGTACCCTTACTGACTGCAAGCAGATTTTTACAAGCAACACAACGTCATGGCCAAACGTTAGATGATAAAGCGTTGAACCTGTCGTCTCCTTGGGAGATGTTCGACAAGCCTGTAATACCCTAATTTTTACCCCTAAGATCCCACATATCATTTGTATTTCATCCCACAAACAAGATTGCAAGTTTTGGTTCTCTTGTCTTCCTCTGTGTGTTTATTCTTGAGAGATCACCGGACACCCTTGTTTTCTTGTTTGTTTGATATTTGTTTATGTTTATGTTTACTAACCTTAATTAAAATCCAAAAATATGTTAGTTTTCTTTTTCTTTACTAACTCTTTTTCAAGAAGAATTTGGATCAAGGATATCAAAGACTGGTCCCTCAGCTCGAATGATTTTCAGCTGAAAAAAGTCAAAGTTGAATTGCAAGCAATTTAAAACATCTGATCAAGAGTTTCCCAAAATTTGATTGACTTTTATTCAAGAGGCTCCAAGGTTCATGTGTTTATTTCCACGCCTTCTTTGACAAGTCATAAGAATCGAGACAGAGCCAAGACAACACATCAAAAGGCAATTTTCACAACTTTTACTATGTCAATCAATTAACATATTTGCACATGCAAATGGTTAATCGATTAACCATTGCATTTTTTTTGTAAAAATGCAGCAAATTCAAATTCTACAGAATTTTTGGCACCAAATTCAAATGTCTCATCATGAGAATATTCTAGATCACTTCATTTTAATTCCCTTACCTCATCATAATTGATTCCCACCATATACCTTCACCAATCACCATTTTATAATTAATTTCCCTCCAAATTCAAATTCCAAGCCTATTTTTGTTTCTAAATCAAACTCCAATCCACCAAATTTTCCAAGCCTAAGTCCTATAAATAGAGGCTTCATTTCATTCATTTCACAAGCTTTTGATAGCTAAATTCACCTTGTCAAATTTCTTCTTTACTCTCAATTTTCTCCAATTACCAAATTCACCAAAGCTCTTTCTTCCTTTGAAAGTTAGTAAGTTCATCATTAGAACTTACTAATCTTTGAGCTAAACCTTCATCCATTCACTTTTTCATCATCAATTTTAGGAGATCAAGGCTTTAGGAGTGTGGTTCTTGAATTTATTTGAAGCAATTTCAAATTTGAAGTGGTAAACCCTCATTCCACCATTGTTGTTCTTGATCCATCCTTCACAATGTGATTTGTTGTTGATTTTTGTTGCTTGATCTTTGGATCTTGCGAATCATGTTTTATTGGTCGTATTTGCTATTGTTTTACTTGAAATTTCGTGCTAATTCTCATTCATGATCATGAGGTGTTTGAAGAAATGGTTGGATCATGGATGCTTCATTTTTTATAAAAAATTTGTTGTCTTAGCAGTGTTAATCGATTAACACATTTGCACTAGCAAATGGTTAATCGATTAACCAATGGCAGGTTTGTGTTTTTTTGCTTGTCTTTGGGACTGCTTTGGTTCTTTCCTCTTCTTCTTCCTTTCTCTTTTGATTTTTTCCTTGGAATACACTTTTAAAGGTCATTTTCCTCTTAAAGTACATTGGACTTAGGGTGTAGATGAAGTTGGATAAACATTCATTAATTCAAATTTATCTTTAAAGTGAATTGCTCAATTCATTTTAGGTACTTTGAGTTAATGATATGTTTAGTTCTTTAATCTACCAAGATGAGTGGATGAACTTAAAGATGGAATGATCTTGAAATTATAGTTCAATTTTGCATCCCCTATCCTCTTCTCTTTTTTATTTTGATCGATGAAAATCTTTGATATCGTTTGAACTTATTTCAATTTCATGATGAAGATGAGATCGTTACCTATTTTCTTTTCGTGCGGTATTGCTTTCGGAAAGTGATCTACATATCACTTCTCTAGCATACATTAGCACTAACATTTTTATTGACCGACCTCAGATAGTCATGGCTTCTACATAAACCTGATTACAATTGCTTAACATAACGCTAAATTGTCCCGTAATCGGAAAATGATCATTCATTTCTTAAACTTATGTTTGAAAGTCCAAGTATGGTTGATTATTTGTCTTAGGTCCATTACCTATGAAACTTTTTGTTAGGATACTTTGATTTTATCAATCCTCTAATGAGTTTTAATTAACTTTGGCCTAGGTGCATGAGTTAACCATCATTGATCATTTGTTCTAATAACTTATCACTAACTCACTAACAATATCATTGTGCTAATTTTGTTTATGCTTATTTCTTGCTCCCTATCTCTCTTTTATTTATATGCTCCATTATTATCATCCCATATCATGTTATTGTTTATGCTTCCGCCATTTTTCCTTTTTCCACTTGGACTTTTTGTTTATGTTTATGTTCTTTTTCTTTTGTCCATTTGGACCAAAAACATTAATAAAGGCTTAAGCCCCTAAAAAACTTGTTCTCTTAATGGTGGACTATGGTTACTATCCTTTGCATTGGACTTAGACCTTGGACCTCTTGGATTATTCTTGGACCTTTGGACTTGGAATTAGGTCTCTTTCCCTATTCTTGGAGTATCATGGATGTTTGCCTTTATTTGGCTTGCTTATTTGCTTATGCTTCAAGATGGATGAAATTCTTATTTCTCTTGCTATGAAGTATGCTACAATTTGATTAGATCTTTCTTGTTTCCAGCTTTTATTTTGCTTTCTAGGATATTCACTTCATCTCCTCCCCTTCTTAAATTTTCAAAATCTCCTCCCTTTTTCAAAAACCTTCTTGTTTTCAAACTTAAAACCGTTTTCATAAAAAACCTAGACTTTTGTCAAATGATTTTAAAACTTTGTTTTCTTTAATAAATGTCAATTAATATTAATCATATTTTGACCAATTTCAAAAAGACTTAAAAAATACAAAAACTCATTCAAATCTTTTTGTGCCTTTGTGCAATTTTTCATTTTAAAAACTTTTCATAAAGTTTAGACATGAGTCATTTCCATAGTTGATATATAATTCTCCTATTCCCTATAGTATTTAATATGTTGACATTTTCCACTTAGATGTTGAGTGATAGACTTGTTGATTCTAATCGAAGCAAAATCCTCCATCTTTAGGTGATGCAAATGTTGTTTTATACTTGTGGGTGACTAGTCGTAGTTTTCTCCTTAAAATGACGACTTGTCTTTACATTTAAAAATCAATCATAACCAACAAATTTTTATTATTTGTACCACGAACAACGGAGTTTTAATCCTATATTGCACTTTGTGGGTACGTAGGCATGAGGAGATAAGTCTCCCCCAAACACAAAAAATCTTAAAAAATAATTCTCTTCTCATCTACTCAATCTCATTTCAAACCAAAAAGCATAGATATTTTAAAGGGCTCATATAGAGTACTATATATGTTTTAGGTGCTAACATATTTCCATCACGCAACCAACCCCCTTAACCATTCTTTGTTTGTTCTTGTTTTAGAACTTGTTTGGATTTTGTTCGCTCTTTTTCCTTTCCTTTTGAATAAAATAAAAGCGCGGTGGCGACTCTTGCATTTTTGAGTTAAGTTAATCAATATCTTACACTTATAAATTTCCCTGCTACAGAAAAGTGGCAACTTTATTGGGGAACATCTCTAGTTCCTAGTGGGTTTAGCCTACTTTGATTTATTTATCACTTTTTGTTTGATTTGTTTGTTATTGCTTGTTCTGTTTGGGTGCCTGGTGATCTCTGTAGCGAGATAAGTCCTATACTCGGACTTGAATGCACTTATGATAGGAGGGTGGTATAGTCTTGTTGGCTTACGTAGAGTAGTCCTTAATAAGCTGACTTGAGATCCCCCGTTCAGTGGAGGCCCTATTGGGATTACTGATGTCTTACGAGTAGTTGTAATTGGCATTAATTTTTCTAACCTGGGAGCCTGAGAAGTTGAGGACCTTAAAACCCTTTAACCCATCTTGGCCTTATTAGGATGTGGTGCGGTGGCTATTCAGGTGTAGACTTGAATTATTTGTTATGCAATACCACACTCAGACGAGTTTCTCTTGAGAATATTGTTGGTTGACGAGTATTCGTTTAAACCGATAATATACAAAAGATAGAATTATGACTCTGGGAACTTTTTAGAACCTTGTTCTACAAGTGATGATATAACTTTAGTACATACCATTGTGGGTTGGTTCTTACCCTTAGTTCCATGCTCGCGCCAAACCTTTGAACATGTATGCTTTGTGTGATCTTGTTTGCGGGTGTTGCATCTTGCACTCATGCATTTATGGACATTTTGTTTCAGTCAGTTTTTAAGGATCTCAGAGATTTTCCTTTGGAAACATCGCAGATATTGTGATTATGGACATTGGAAGGAGAAACAATCAGAAGTACGATTTCCGAGCTCCCGATCTTACAGATTTGAGAAAGCTAGTGTCCTTGGTAGTTAATCGCGCAGACTTCAGATCTCGTTATGGGAGACTTCTATTTATTCTTTCTACCAATATTGAAGACGAAATTCTGAACACCCTTGTGAAGATTTATGATCCTGTCTACCGATGCTTTACTTTTCCTAATTATCAGCTCAAGCAAACCTTGGAGGAGTATGCTTATCTATTAGGTGTACCAGTTTCTGATAAGGTTCCTTATACTGGTTTGGAGGAAGTTCTTAAGCCCCAAGATATTACTTCAACCACCCATTTGACAAAATCTGATATAGATGCTAATCTGACGGTTAAGGGAGGCATCAAAGGTTTGACTTCTAAGTTCTTGATTGGGAAATCCGTTTTATTTGCTAACGCTGGAAGCACATTGGCATTTGAGGCTATATTTGCTTTGCTTATCTACGGGCTAGTCTTGTTCCCTAACGTTGATAACTTTGTGGATGTTAACACTATTAGGATTTTCTTGATTAGAAACCCTATTCCGATGTTACTTGATGACACCTATTTCTCCATCCATAGTAGGACTTCTAAGGGGAACGATACCATTGTTTGTTGCACACCTTTGTTGTACAAGTGGTTTATTTTGTACTTGCCACAATCATCTCTTTTTAGGGAGAATAAGAATTGTTTAAGGTTCTCTCAGAGGATCATGTCCCTTACTCATGCTGACATTACTTGGTATTCTCCTGTTTGTGATAATATTCAGATTATTGATAGTTGTGGGGAGTTCTCCATGTTCCTCTTCGTGGAACACAAGGTGGAATTAACTACAACCCGAGTTTAGCTCGCCGTCAACTTGGTTATATATATTAAGGATAAACCTAAAAGTATTCTATTAGAAGGTTTGTTTTTCCAAGGAGGGGATGACTTTCTTGGTTTGAGAAGAAGAATAGCTCATGCTTGGACTAAGATTTATAGGATGGGTAAAGGAGAGCTTGGAATACAAGCTTGCATTGCCTTGGAACCTTATACGCTTTGGGTGAAGAAGAGAGCCAAGGAGCTCAAAATGCTTTATCCTTTTGAGAAACCCATGACTACAGTGGTCGCTACGCCACTCTCTATTTCTTCTGATGATGTGAAGACGCTTCAAGATGCTTTGGCCAAGTTAAAGCAAGAGAAAGAGATGTGGGAAAGTAAGTTTCATGTTTCTGACAAGGAGAAGACAGAATTGCAAAAGCAGATGAAGGAGAAAGATGACTTGATTGAGTTGCTTGAGCGACGCGCTATGAAAAGACACAGAACAGATTTATTTTTCTCTACTACTTCATCATCATATCCTCCTACTTTCGGTGCTTGGAAAGGTATTTTGGATCAGCTCGTGTTAGAGAAGACCACCATGAAGGACAACTATGAGAGAGATATTAAGAGACTCCGAAAGAAGTATCAGCTCGGATTGTCATCAGATAATCCTTAGGATGTAGCTTTTTCTTATTGAATTTTGGTCTTCTGCCACTTGTACTTCCAAGTGTAGCTCTTTCTAATATCCAATGAAACGAGATGTTTATCAATATTTCAAAAAGCATTATTTCTTTGTGATGTTTGTAACTGCTTTATATCTTAAAGATCCTTAAAAGCTGATTGAAACATTTGCATTTTGAATTTGCATTTGCATCTTGTGCATTGTGTTTTACCTTTTCCATATGTCTTATGTTTCTTTTGGTCTTCGTTCAGCCAAGCTGTCACACCAGTACAATACTCGAGCTAATCTCAAGAAAAAGATGGATCAATTGCAACAAGAGAACCGCGGGCTCCGTGAAGAGGTGATAACTCTGAAAGATAGTGTGAAAAGACTCACTGCTACGATGGAAGCTCTGGTGGTTGCTCAGAATCAACCACCACCACCTCCTCCTTCTCCTGTGCAAAGGACTGGAATTTCTGAGATCAAATCAACACCCATTTGTATGGCCCCGGTTAATGCTTCTCAACATTAGATGCCTCCTGGTTTCCCTTGGGGCATGGTTGTTAATTTTATGCTAGAGGGATATCAACCACCTGCTTCTGAAGGTCCTAGAGTACCTGCTGTTATGATTGTACCACCTCCTGTGGTTAATGTTGTTTCTAATGCTGAGATTCTAGTTGTTCCTACTACTGTACCGATGCCATCACCTGTAGGTCACACTATGCCTTATGCTGAAGAGAAAATTTTCCACACTGCTCCGAGCGAGAGTTTGGATGATCGTATGGATGATTTTCTAGATCAGTTTGCTGAGATGCAGAAAGAAATCAGGGCTTTAAGAGGAAAATATTTATTTGGAAAGAATGCTCACGAGCTTTGTCTTGTCCCAAATGTGAAGATTCCTGCCAAATTCAAGGTTCCATATTTTGAGAAATATAAAGAGAACACTTGTCCACAAAGCCATTTGGTCATGTATACCAGAAATATGTCCACCCATACTGACAACCATCAGTTGCTGATTCATTATTTCCAAGATAGTCTTACCGGTGCTGCACTGAAGTGGTACATGGGACTTGATAGTTCCCAAATCAAGAGATTCAATGATCTCGGAGAAGCTTTCATCCGTCAGTATAAGTACAATCTGGATATGGCACCAGACTGTGATCATCTCCGTACGATGTCTTAGAAAGAGAAGGAAACTTTTAAAGAGTATGCACAGAGATGGCGCGAGATTGCAGCTCAGGTAAGTCCTCTGCCTGAAGAGAAAGAGATGACCAAAATCTTCTTGAAGACTTTGGGGCCGTTTTACTATGAAAAGATGGTTGTGAGTGCTCCTAATGATTTTACAGAGATGGTTAATATGTGAATGAGATAAGAGGAAGTTGTCCGTGAGGGACGTTTGACAAAAGAAGGTAGTTCTGGAAGTGTGGAGAAATTTGGTGTTGGTTTTTCTAAGAAAAAGGACGGAGAAACCAATGCCATCTCTCAAGAGAGGTCTAGAAGATGTAATCATCGTCAGCAACAAGTAGCTTTTGTTACACACGTCATCAATTCCGCTCTTTCTGCTCAAGCTGAATCTAATTATCAACCACGGTTCTAATTGAAAACACAACAAAATAGTGACCAAGGTTGTGCGTAGAAGAACGCGCAATTTGATCCCATTCTAATGTCGTATGCTGAATTATTTTCGGCTTTGATAAAGAAGAGTTTGGTTCAGACTCGTGATCCTCCGGATGTTCCTACATATATTCCATGGTGGTATAAGCCAGATGCCCATTGTGCATTTCATCAGGGCGCCTCTGGGCATGATATTGTAAATTGCTATTGAAATTCTAGGTACCCAACAGTGGATGTTATCATGGATGTTATGACATCCACTGTAACACAAACTACAAAACTTAATGACAAATGAAAACAGTAAATAACACAAGTAATTGTTTACCCAGTTCAGTGCAAACCACACCTACATCTGGGGGCTACCAAGCCATGGAGGAAATTCACTATTAGTAGAATTAATTCAGAGTCAAACAACCAGTTTGCACTCTTCACTTAAGACCTACCCAATGACATTTCAGCATAACACTAGACCAGAGTTACCAACTCACTCCCCCTCAATCACAACAGTGATACCAACCAATTCACAGTTACAAATACAATTGAAGACACACTTCAAACACACCTTGATCTTGCTTTACAGCTTTGATCAAGTGACACAGCACTCTTGCTTAAAATCTTAGAGTGACACACTTAACAGACAGCTTAAGAACTCTAGACCAATGCAATCATACAGCTAATAATTGCTTGTTTACAAGTATTCCTAAGACTCACAAAAACACGTGAAGAACAAAATTCTTCACTCACAAATACATATTCTCTAAAACTCTGTCAAGAACTGTCCTCAAATAGGATTGTTGCTTCTGTATATATAGGCAGCATACAGTCCTTGGGCCTTCGTGCAGAAGTTAGGTTTACCCAAGATAAACCTCTCTTCATGAAACTGCACACGTCCAATTAAGTCAGGGGCATTCCATGTTATCCTCAGCCATGCCTGATATGTCGCCTGAGATAACTAGGCTTCCTAAAATGTTTCCTGAAGTATGGCCTGAGCTAATACCAGAAACTAAAACCTGCGTGCCCTGATGTCATACGCTTGATGTCATAAGATTCCGCATGACATCCAACTTAAGTTGCTCTTAGCTATCCCAACTTAACCTGCAGAACACCCTTCATGTATGTCATAACATCAGTTATGACATTCACACATACTCCAATGTTTTGCCACAAAATGCAGCCAATCAAAAGCATCTACAAACTCCCCCTTTGGCAAATTTTTGGCTAAAAAACTCTGTTACCATATGAGAGATCACAAGCAGCAGAAATCATACCATATATGCGGGAAAGCTACTAGCTAACAACACACACAGCTACATTACCATATCAGAGTCATCTTCACACCCTAAGGACTACCTGCTAGTCCATACTACAGGTATCACAATAATCTGTGGATCATCTTGTGATACTCCCCCTCAACCGATGCACAACACATTAGTGCACACACAACCTGCACAACCTGCAGTCACACAAATTTATCCAGAATGCTCTGGATTCTGGATGTCAGGACATTTAGGATGACATCCTGAAGAACACAATCACCTGTTATCCTAGACTACAGATGTCACAACTTTCTGTGAAACATCCTGTGCTACTCCCCCTGAAAAGATGCACAGCCACACACATTCTGCAAACACCCTGCAGACACACACAAATCTAGCAGCTATACTACTACTAGGTTCCATCAAGGAACACACACACCTTAGCAGCTTCAGCCAAAACTCACATAATTCTAACATACATTCCTACACATATTATGAACTCACACAGCAGCAAGAACATCCTGTTATCACACCTAGAGCAGCAACAACATATCATCACATCATGCAAACCTGCTCAGTGCAGACATGCACAACAGCAACAACAAACAAGTCTTCCACCTGTGAGGGACACAAATCAATCTAGCCCTGTTGTTACTACCACTTCTCCCCCTTTTTAGCCAAAAATTTAGATAAAAACTAATTTAATAGTATAGATCAAAATAAGTATGGAAGCACAAATGTTAGGGGTCATTACAACATAAAGCTCATGAAGAGCAACACAAATATTTCAGCTATCAAATAAGGATCAAAATCTAAGCAAGGAAACAAAAAAAAGCAACTAGTCACACCAGCAGTAGTTCATCATCAGCCCAAGCAAACCAGTAAGCCACCAACACAACCATATTAATCTTCCTCCTCAGAAGAGCTGGAGCTAACCTCCTCAACATCTTTATCACTTGCCTTCTCAGAACTGGCAACAACTTCCTCTGATGTAGCATCCTGGCCATCATCCTCCCTTGAACCATCATCATTTCTCTCCTCATCAGTGTCAGTGAATTCAGAATCTTCATTTTACTTAAGAGACCTGATCAATCTTTCAAGATTCTGCTTCCTTGTATCCAATTCCTTGCAAGTTTCTTTTAGCATTGCAATAACCTCAGCTTTTCTTGTCTTGGAACTTTCCTTGGATGTTTCAGCAGATATTATGACAATGTCAAAAACATGAGTTCCTTGAAACAACTTGTGATGGAAGGACAAATGGCTTTCTCTCTTGCTTGCAGAATCATTTTCTTTGAGAATATTGGGATACTGATTTAAGATTATTCCACAGATAAGAGAAGGAAATGCAATGGGGCCTTTTATACTATAGCTGCCTGCATGTTTCATGGTCTGATAAAAAATATAGGTCCCATAGTCAAACTTGGCTTTGGTTCCAACAACATAGATAAATCTCCCAAGGATAGTTTCCAAAGTTGACTTATGATTTGTGGGCACCCAATTAGCAGCAGCAATCTTGTGTAACATAGCATACTTGACAATTAGTTTGCTGGCAACTAGCTTTCCTTTTGATGGCCAGCTTTATACCTGGTTGGCTGTTATCACCTGACACATTTTGTTGTCAGGAACAGCTATATCAGGTTGTGCTGCATCTGATCTTCCCAAATAATTGTTGATGGTTGTTGACGAAAATGTGACACATTTCCCTCTTACATAAACCTTGCCAAACTCATTTGATTTCCTATTAACACATTTTTCTGACAGGTTAACTATGAATTCTTTGACAAGTAACTCATAACAGTGTGAGAATTGAGTGAATGTTCTCATTAAACCAGCATCATGAATAAGATTCATGATCTCTTTGTTTTCAAGAGCATTCTGAGCAAGCTCTCTCTCCAAAGCCAACCTCTTCTGAAATACATATTTCCATCTGCTGACACTTGATGGATAATGGAATGATACATTGCCAATGGGGACATCTGGAACACTGGCAGCCAGTTTGCTAGTTATGGGTCTCTTCTTTGGTTGGATGTCAGTGACATCACAAGCAACATCTGATTCAGAACTAGTTTGGGCCTTCCTCTTCTTTGGAACTACCTTGCTCCAAGCTTTGGTAGGACCAACCTGAGTTCTCTTTATCCCAACTTTCTTTGTAGGAGTGTTCTACACAATAGCCTTCTTCCATTTCCTAGTCATGAGCCTTTTGGCTATGCTAGGGTTGATTGAGGCAATCAGATCATTGTCTGAATACACATCTAGGTTCACTACATCAACATTGTCCTTATAAACCTCATTAGCATCATTTTTATCACTTTTCATGTGATCATCATTATTTTTAGAGGCTTGACCCTTGTCATTGTCCTTTTGAGAGGTCGTTTCCAAGGTTTCAATATCGTGAGTGACATCATCTTGTTCATCCAGATGGGGAGCAGAACCCTCAGTGTTAGGGGGAATGGATATTCTTGGCACCTCATGTGGCTCACTCAGAACCCTGGATACCAAATTGGAAATGGTGTTGTGGATTTGCCTAGCTTCTTCCCCATTGATATCATCATTAGGAATGGAGGTTGAAGAGTGAGGAGTCTGACCTGTGACTAGGTCTTTAGGTCTTCTTGTATGTGAAGACCGTGGTTTCTTCATCATCAGTCCTTCTGGGGTTAGCATTCTCAGAAGAGCTACCACAAGAACCTCATTAGGGTTGCTAGAATCAGTTCTAGCATCAGCATCTGCATCAGCGATGATGTTCATATTTTTGGAAGGGGAAGATTTTGGATGTTGAGACATTTTTGGAGACTTTGATCGCGCGAGAGAGGATTTTTTGTGCTTATTGGAAGAGGTATGGAAGATGAAGAGTTTTTATGGGCACCAAATGTAGTAAGCGTCTTGTGTATATGTGCTAGATGGGTAATATTGCACAAGAGGAGGGAACTTAATATTTTGACCAATCACCAAATGATTAATTTTCAAAATATAAGTCTCTATTACCATTAATTGCTCAATTCCTCATTAAGGCAGGTCCTCAACTTGCTTTGTGAATTTTCAAATTGAGTAGCCTTGAGGCCTCTTGTAACCATGTTAGCACTATGTAAACTAGTGTTTCTAAGCTTCACAAGAACCTTTCCAAATTGATGCCTGTTATCCCTATGTCTGATTCTTTTAGACTGAACTAAGTTCATATTAATGTTACTCTTAATGTCACAGTATAAAGTCATGATATCCTGAGTGACATTGCTTCCTTTATGATCACTTGTCATGGACTCCATCAAATTCCAGTATAACAGGTCTAGGTTTCTATGATGTCCATCTTTTGGATGTCCTTTCTTGGCTTGCCTACCAGCCTGACATTTTACACAACCTGGTCTATCATCTGGAGTTAGCTTTGAAGTTCCTCCTACTGCTTCCTTCGATATGTTCTTCTTTACCCTTAGAAGATGTCCACCCTTTTTATTCCACAATTTATCCTCCTTTTCTTCTATGGTCAAGGGAAAAATATTCAAGTTACTTTTAGGCTCCCATAAATAACAGTTATTCTTAGCTCTAGACCCTATCATGACTTCCTCACCTTCTTCATTGGTGAAAACACATTTACCCTTAGTAAATTTGACATTGAGACCTTGGTCACAGAGCTGACTGATACTGATAATATTTACAGTCAGTCGTTTAACCAACATGACATTCTCCAGTTCTGGAACACCAGGACAATCTAGTTTTCTAGCACCTATGATTTCTCCTCTAGCTCCATCACTAAAGGTTACATGGCTTGAGGAATGAGGTTTGATGTTCATCAAAAGGTTCGCTATTCCAGTCATATGTCTAGAATAGCCACTGTCAAAATACCAGTCCTCTTTGGTTGGCATCCTAAGATAGGTATGAGCTACTAGAGCAACCTCCATGGGCTGCTGATTTTATATTTGGAACATGCTCGATTCCTTTCTTTTCTTAACCTAAAATGTTTGGTTTTGTGCTATTACTAATGATGATTGTGTGATATTATCCTTTCATAGAAGCACAAGTGTTTAATGAGTTTATTATTTGTAGGGAAAGTGAAATCCACATGATTTAAAGTTTCTGTTGGATGTTCTTTTGAGGTTATAGTGAGCTCCAACATTGGACTCCTTTATTGCAGTGATTAGCAACAGCCACAAGCTTTATGATTTTGTCCATGGCCTCCACTTCATCCACTCCACACGAAGCTAAATAAGCATGAAGCTCATTGTAGGAATTGAAAAAAACGCTTTTGGACGTACTAGGCCAAGGCTTCTTGATGAGAGGGTGATGGAATTATTTATGTAACCAAGATTTGTAACTAGATGAAGTTCGAAATTTGTCATTTGACATTAACCTTGTAATAGCATTTGTATTTATTTGTGACTTATAGTGAAAGTAAAGAATTTTAAACTTTGTATCATTCAAGACTTGCACTTCTTGAAGCTTTAATACCAATAGCCATGCTTGGTAATGACTTGATCATATATGTACTTTAATTTGTACTAGCTTTGACCTTGAACTCTTGGATTTTGCAAATGCCCTGTAATCGAACTAGTGTTTTCCCCCAGTCTCAAGACTTGAAGGATTTTGAATGAAAACTTGTTCTCTCTTTTTCCTTTTTTGTGCAAATGATGATGAGTTGATAGTGACATAACTTGGGTATTCAAAAATTTAAACTTGTAATGCACTTGAAACTATCTTGACCAATAAACATATTAATTTTGTAAGACCCATTAGATCTTGCACTTTGTAACCTTGAAATTTGGAATAAAATTTGGTGAGACTTGTTCTTTCTTAACCTTAATGCTTTTATGCCAAAGTTCTGCAAATCTTGACCTTGAGTTTGGACATTTGAAATTGTTAATTCTTCATGGTGAAATAGGAATTACATTTCTAAACATGTTGCTCATGAAAACTTGTGATACCACTTTCCATGAAACCTTAACCAATCTTCGGATGACCATATTCAACATTAATGGAAAGAAAACCCTGATCTTCCTTGGGGTATACATTGAAATCTTTAAGGAATCTTGAGGAAAAGTGATGCTAATGTTTGATGAACTTTGAAAGGAATATGTTCAAAACTCTAGTCACGTAGTTCATGAAAGACCCGGTTGAATTAATCCTTAATGAAGGAGAAGATTCAAATTAGTAGAAAACTCTAGGACCTTTTGAATCAGAATCCCTTGGTCACATCTTGGCGGAGGTAACAAGTGCTATCTTTGCATGAGATTAATATGCCTGCACAAACCGGTTAGTCATAGAACAAATGATTGACCTATAATGATGTACTATGATGCAAAAGGAGGTGGTATCTTAGGGTTGAAAACTAGAGTGTGACAGATGCCAAAAAAATTAGATGAATTAGAAGATGATGCTTCCATAATCTTGTGTCAATTGGAGATGTATTTTCCTCCATCATTTTTTGACATCATGGTTCACTTACTTGTTCATCTAGTTAGAGAAATCAGAATTTGTGGTCTAGTTTATTTAAGGTGGATGTATCCCATAGAGCGATATATGAAGATCTTTAAAGGATATACGAAAAATCATCAACGACCAAAAGCTTCGATTGTTGAAAGATACATCACAGAAGAAGCTGTTGAGTTTTGTAAAAACTATTTGTTGGATGGAAATTCTATAGGAATTCCAAAGTCTCGTCATGTTAACATAGACGGAAGGGGTAATCAAGGTATAAATGTTAAGTCAATGGCTCATGATGTATTTATTCAAGCACATTTCTATATATTGAATAATATAGATGAAGTTCAACCTTTCATAGATACTCACAAAAAGACTTTTGAGGAAAAAGTATCCTCAAATGAGTGACAAGTTGTTGTTGATAGAGCATAACAAGAGATTCATAGATTGGTTAAATAAAAGTGTATCTAATGATCGTAATGCATCTGAGATACTTAAATGGTTGCCATACGAGCCAAAACTTTGTGTCATTAGTTGGACTGCATACGACATTGGTCATTATACCTTTTACACAAAATCAAAAGATGATCGTAGTACAATGCAAAATAGTGGGGTTATGGTTGAAGTTGAATCGATGCATTTCCCTAGTTCAAAAGATAAGAATCATGTATTGTAAACTACAACGTTTTATGGTGTCATTGATGGGATTTAGGAGATTGACTATGTTATTTTCAAAGTGGCTTTATTTAAATGCAAATGGGTTCCCAATAATAGTAATGGTGTACACATTGATGACTTAGGATTCACACGAATCGACCTTGGCAAGGAATTTTTATGACCGAGCCATTCATCATGGCTTCTCAAGCAAAACAAGTTTTCTATGTTACCGATCTATCGGACATATCAGGGAAATGGTTAATCATTCTCCAAGGAAAACACATTCCTCTTAGTGATGGAAGTCTTGATATTCCTTCCACACCTTCTTACACAACACAAGTCCCTTCCTCATATGATGAAGTTGATGGAGATGTCGTGCACGCTATTCGAATCGATCATGAAGAAGGGACATGGGAAAATTAACAAGTACGTAATTTATTTTTCATTTATAATATATTAATTGTATGTTATAGTTTCTAAATATTTTTACTAACAAGTATAATTATTTGAAATCATAGGTCTTCAGAGTCAAGACACCAAGAGACAAGAAACCAAAACACCAAGTTACAAATATGTGATGTTATGTAATGTGTAAACTGTAGGTTGCTTGTCTGATAAATTGTATGATATTTGTTACAATTGAATATGATAGAATTATGTGATATTATAAATATGATACAATTAATATTATTATGACTACTTTATCACAAATGTTAGTTGTATTTTCTGTTGTGATATGGTGAACAATAATACAAGTTAAAAAATGAGATTAATTATAAAATCAGTAATATTTTTCTTAATTCTGCAGAATATGTAACAATAGTTATATATCATAACCGTAATAATATCTTGTGCTTTAACAACGGTTATATTACACAGTCGTTATAATATCTCGCGTGCTGTCTAGAAAAAAATAATTATCAAAATAGCATAGCTGGGAATAGAGCCTATGACAATTACTTTATCACAACGGTTGTTTGTATAAACCGTTGTGATAGGTAGTGCTCTTTCCAGTTTAATACAACGTTTACTGGTCCATGATTGTAAGTATCATATATACAACGACACTCTACATAACAACGTTTGTGCACGCGTGATTACATACCTTTCCCAATCATTGTAAAATGGGTTTTCCGTAGTAGTGATGTTTTAAGTGTGGGCGAGGGAACCATTTCTTTGTTTTGTTTTCTTTCAGTGTTCTTTGTTTTGTTCTGTTTTCTTTAAGTGTAAAAAAAATTTAAAAAAAATTAACTTAGAAACACGATGCATCTTTTGAAATTTTTAGGCTATAGATTAATTCGAGGTTAGATTGTGGAAACTTGGGAAAACTTCATAAGATCGGTACCATTTTAACACCTTAAGTCTCTCGAATATGGTAATCGATTTAAATACTTGTTATGACATAGCCTTGAGTTATAATACTTTAATAGCTCTTAAGTAGTTTATCTTGCAGTCAACACCATCTAGAAATCACACACTAAGTAATTAAGTCGATGCAAAATCTCGTGCTTAATAAGAAATTTGAATAGGAATCCGCCTTTTAAGTTAGGTGACCCTCACCCGGCTACTTAGCCTGACGGTCGTGAAACATTTAAGAAAAAAACTTGTTGTTGCTAAAATGGTTAATTTTGAATTGTTGACAAGATATGGATCATAGTAACTAACATGCTTATTTAACATGAGTGTGAATAAATAACAAGCTTAATGTGATTGCATTAGAATGAAAGAGAGAAAAAAGGAGGATGAGTAAGTTAGGCTTAAGCATAATAACATGATTCAGATTGGTTTATATAGGAGGGAGGTTTATGACCACACAATTGCGTATTTGTGTTCTTACGATATCCTTAGTATGCAAAATTAGTACTCATCATTGCAATCTTAACCGAAGAAGTGTTTGTAGCCTAGAATGAGTATCTGAATACTATTGGTTTTCATGAGTCTTGGATTGTTATACTTATGCATTTCTATAGTTTATTTGAGTATTTGTACTATTTTAATGTGGTTTCATATTTAAGTTTGTTTCTAGCTTTAGTTTATTTTCGCAGCATATTTTCAGCATTAACAGTTATTTGATATTTGTTCACTGTGCAGATCGTAACTGGAGTTATAGAATTGGATTGAAGCGTTTGAATAGGCATTGGAAAGCTAAGACAAAGAGCTAAAAGTTCGTCTTGAGGCCGAAAGCTGATACGGAGCGAAACAATGTCGAATAATTCATTGAAGTTCCAGACTTTAGAAATATTTTATTTTGGAAGGAGTGTTTAATGTTTTTCGACCCAGTTGGGTTAGAAATCGGATTTGATGTTTCCCTATACCTAGTAGCAGCCATGCTACTATTCAGTATCTTCTCTTTATGGTTTTACTATGCTTAGTACGATTGTGGTGGAGAAATAATTCTCGAAGGAAAATCCTGCTGCTTACAGGTTCCATCGCTTTGAGGTTATTCTAACACCAATTTAATTTGATTTCGGTTCAATTCTTTTCTACAAAGTTTTTTTCTTAATTTAATTGCAATCAATGGCTTAATTTGATTGTGCTCATAGGATATAGTTAATTAAATTTGATTGTATGCGTGTTCCTAAATTTAACTGTGTGTTATCATTTGCTTAATTCGTTAACTCGTAATATTCTTAACCATTTGCTTAATTCGGTAAAATTGAACATAATTCATATGATATTGATAACGCTTGTCTAATTTATCTCATAATGAAATAGGATCGGATTCGCTTATGGATTGGTGTTATAATAGCCGATGATAAGTCGGAACCCGAATCAGTAGGATTAGCCGTTTTAGCTTATTTGATAATGACTTATTTTCTTTCTTGTTTTCTAAATCGAAACCTAAACCCCCCATAAACCGTAACTTTAGTTGCTTAATCATACCAGAGTCCTTGAAATATGATACTCAAGTGTCGCTTTCCTATACTACCGTTCTTAATTACTCATTTTTGACCCGTGTGCGACAGCGGATCAAATTGGCACCGTTGCCGGGGACTATTGTTGATATTAGCTAATTTTAGAATTCTCGTTTAGAGTTTTGTTAGACGTTTTTTATTTTTTTATTTTTACGTGTTAATTTTCAGGGTTGCAGTGAAGTGGCACGCGTTTCAGCCTATTAGGTAAGTTTGGAAGCTACTGTTTCAATTTCCTCCAAATTTTTTCCAGAAAAAAAAATAGACGAACAATACTCTTTTAGAATGACATTCTCAAACACTTTGACACTAAAAATAAAAAATACTTATTTACTTATTTTATTTGATTTATTTTCTATTTTCATACTTTCAAAAATATCTGAAGTTCATTGTAGAGATTTATTCTGATTTGATTTGATTTTTAGTCATATTTTTATAATTTTTAGATTTTATTTTAATCGCTTTCCTACTTTCCCACTCTTTTTTTCAATAGGGACATTGTTGGCATTTTCGCATTTGTTGAATTGGTGAAATGGTTTTGTGCTTTCTCATTCTTTGTTAAATTTTTTCTCCCTCTTGATAACATGGCTGAACAAAGAATATTAAGAGAGCTTGCTGCTCCTTATGTTCATTACAATGGTTTATGTATTGAATATACTGATGTTGTTGTTCCTTTTGAATTGAAATCTGGTTTAATACACTTGTTGTTAAGGTTTAACTGTTTTTCAGGTGAGGATCCGAATAAGCATCTGAAGGAATTCCAGATTGTGTGCTTTGCACCTTCTAGACCATCACTTGAGGACCTTATCAAGAAAATTTCTATAAATAATGTCCAGTTTCAGCACTGAATGAATTCTAGTATTTAGGCCTTGCAGCAACGAAATATTCTAGCATTCAGGCCTAGCAAGCTCAGATTGGACAACTTGCTACCCCTAGAATTCCATGTTGCAAGCTCAAGAACCAAACCAAATACCTTCCCAAATAGTAGTGAATCCAAAAGAGATGCCTTCTGAAATTGTTAATGAAGCTTATTCTAATTTGTTTTCAGCTGATTTCCCATCATTGTCTGATTTTGATGATAGTTACTCATGTGATTATTGTACTGGCACTATCCTTTGCTCTGTTTATGATGAGAGTGAGGCTTCCTTGCAAGCTGACATTTTTCCTACAGATGAAGTTATAGATGAGGTTGTGTATGCAGCAGAAGCTCTTGGCATCACGGCTGCCCCAACCTCACCATCCATTGAACAACCTCCTTCCTTAGAGATTAAATCACTTCCTAAAAATCTGAAATATGCTTATTTAGAGAGGGATGAAAAGCTCCCGACTATAATTACTTCTAACCTTGATTTTGATCAAGAAAGTAAGCTTTTGTAAGTTTTGAAGAAGCATAAGAAAGGAATTGGATGGACCTTGGTTGACACTTGTGTTTTTAGCCCATCCACAAGTATGCATAGGGTCTCAATTCAAGATGGAACAAAATTAGTAAGGAAGGACCTTAATCCTTTGATCTCTAATGTTGTGGAAAAGGATATCATGTTAACGTGCCCATTCGACACTTTTAATTATAAAAGATTCTTCTTTGATCTTGGAATAAAAGGCGAAAGCACTTAAATAATTCAAGGTCAATAAATGCTACCCAAAGTTACTTTATGACATGCCCACTTTGGAAGAGGAGACTGTAGAAGACATTTCTTTAGGAAAGGTTGCTTATGCGATCACATATCCACCTTGACTACTCGGGTGTGTTCTATTTTTTTTTAAGTGAAAACAATTTTAAAATAAGTTTACTTAGAAACACAATGCATTTTTTGAAACTTTTAGGCTATAAACAAATATGAGGTTAGTTTGTGGAGACTTGGGAAAAAATCATAAGATCGATATCATTTTAACACCTTCAGTCTCCCAAATATGGTAATTGACTTAAATACTTGTTATAACGTAGCCTTTATTCTCATCCTTTAATAGCTCTTAAGTAGTTAAACTAGTAGTCAACACCATCTAGAAATCACACACTAAGTAAATAAGCTGATGCAAATAAATGAACGATCTCGTGCTTAATAAGAAATACAAATAGGAATCTGCCTTTTAAGTTAGGTGACCCTCATCCGGTCACTTAGCCTAACGGTTGTGAAACCTTTAAGAAATAAATTGTTGTTGCTAAAGTGGTTAATTTTGAACTGTTGACAAGATATGGATCATAATCACTAACATGCTTATTTACCATGTCTGTGAATAGATAAAGAGCTTAATGTGATTGCATTAGAATGAAAGAGAGTAAAAAGGAGGATGATTAAGTTAGGCTTAGGCATAATAACATGATTCAAATTGGTTTGTATAGGAGGGAGGTTTATGACAGCAAAATTGTGTGTTTTTGTTCTTATGATATCCTTAGTGTGCAAAATTAGCACCTATCATTACAATCTTAACCAAATAAGAGTTTGTAGCCTAAAATGAGTATATGAATGTGTTGCACCCTAAAATTTGCCCAACCTTATTCCTTAGGTTTATGTTTCAATGTCATTAGCATTTGCATATAGAGTCATGTACATAGACTAACCATCTGCATAGCATAGCATAACAAGTCATTCAACAGGGGACCAATCATTGTTCTCATCTCTAGAAGCCTATCAAGAGGTTATTATTCCAATCCAATCTCATTCAAGTCATCAGGAAAGAATTTGAAAGCAAAGAGTTCGGCAGATCAAGCCTTGAGTCCATCTCCTAGCTGAGGGCATCTGAGGATCAACAAGAGGGTTGTGAGCTGTGAGTTGAAGGCATGGAGAGTATCTAGACATTATGAGAGACTTAAAAAGTCATTTAAAGAAGGAGACAAGTTATTGATGAGAGCACAAGAGTTATAGCTGAAGGCAGTCAACTAGGGTTTCATCTGGGTCAACCCTAGGTCAACCCTAGGTCAATTGACTGATTTAAGGGGCATTCAAGTCTAGTGGAGAGATGTGGGGTTCATCATTGGACATATAAAAGAGGATATGGAGATATGCCAAGGAGAATTCAAGAGAAATCAAGGAGAAGAGGAGTTTCTAAATTAGGGTTTCTGTGTAAAATCCCCTAGTTTAGGTCAAATTTCCAAGCAAGATAAGTCAAAATTCTAGCTTCAAATGGCTTCTTGGCCAACATGAAACTTGTAGAGGATCTCAAGACCTTTAATTTGAGTGGTGGAAGACATCAAGGAGATTTATAGAACTCAAGTTATGGTCCTTGCAAGTTACAGGTCATCTGAGGTATCTGAAATTTTGTCTGTGAAAGTGACTTGACTTTCAAGCAATTTTTACCCCTCAAGGAGATTTCAAATGAATTCTTGGTCAACATAAGAATTGTTCCTCATTGTCTTATCTTTCTAGAATGGTATAGCATGCCCTCATATGATGTGTGGAACTCAACTTATGGTCTTGGCAAGCAAAGGGTATTTTGGGCATTTGTGAATTACAGGTCATTTTAACCTATGTCCAAAACTCATACAAGGAGGCCTCAAATGGAAAAACTTACAACATAAAACTTGCTCCAAATGTGATTTTAAGTCTAGAAAGAAGGTCACAAATTGTTGGAAAAGCTCATAACATGAAGTTGCATGATTGGTCCAAATTTGAACTAAAATGGCTTATAATTTGAATAAAGTCAAAATGAAAAATGGTTTGGGAGATTTATGAGTCCAAATGGAGACTTCCAATATATGAGTTTGAATGGAAAAGACATTCTAAGAACAATGGTTCAAACACTTTTTTGAGTTTAGTTCAAGATTTCAAAGTTATCCTTGGTTACTTGCATTTTAAGAAACATAGCCAAAATGAATCAAAGTTGGAAGGCAAGGGAATGTGTAAGATGGATCTAGAATGTTCATGTGAGCCCTATATATTCATGAAATGAAGATTGATCAAGGGTTGGCTTCATTTTTCACCAAGAATTTCTCAAATTCTCTCATTCTTTCTCATTGTGTTTTCACTTCAATTCCTCAAATTCTTCACCAATCATCATCAAAATCAACTTCATTATACTGATTCATCATCATAGATCAGAATTCAACCAAGAACAAGGTGTGATCAATCCATTTTCGAGCACTTCCATCATCAACATCAAAATTGAAGTTTCAAGTTGATAACACGATTCAAGCCAAGTTTCATTCAAGTGTTGCAAACAGAATCAAATAGATCAATTGTAGATCAAGATCCAAGCATCAAGACTCTTAGATCCACAAGTTTCATCATCATCCACAAGATTTTACACCAGGTGCATTTTCTCTGCCACAGCTTGAATTAGTTAGTTTAGCATGATTTTGTTAGTTTAGACATGATGTAGGATGTTAGTAGAGCAAGTAGGTTGAGTTTGGAGTGATTTGGTGATGATTGTTAGCAGGTGTACCAAACTGTTAGGAGGTAGAACTCGTGGCATAGTGCATTAGAATGTTAGGTTGTTAGCGCAGGATAATCACCATTAGTCATAGATTAGATTAGTATAAGTTTGATTGAGGATGGTGCTGATGAGTTGCAGAGTGTTTTCATGGAGCCAGAAATTGGTGCGCTCGGGTTGAGTGGTGTGTTGAGTTTCAAAGCAATCCAAGACCATAGACGTGTAGAGGGAGAGATTCTGAACATTTTTCATGTTTATATCGTGATGTGTTGTGGACTGTAGAGTGAGAACAGATTGGTAGAAGTGGTGCGTGCATGGTGCTTTCATGGTGTAAACCCTAGCTCTTGAATGATCCAACGAGGAAGACACAATCTGGAGCGTCCAATTCGTGTGGACTTTTGACTCAGAGCTTAGATCCTAGGGCTCTTATTTGATTCAGATTTTGGAGGGAAGCTACAGGTGCCCTAAACGCACCGTTTCATTAATTGAAACGGGCGGGCCTGAGTGCTCCGTTGATATCCCCACCCCCCAGTTACCAAGCCCAATCAGTTTACGCATGAATCTGTTTCTATTTTCACCCCCTGCGCCTTGTTTTATTTTGCATTGTTGCTGAGTGGTTTTGGGCTTAAACCAAATGTGCTACGCGCACCCCCTGTCTGCCTGGCCCATCCAGATTGAACTGAGCGCGTTGCTTATTGAACCCCCCCTGGCTATTTCTCTATTCTTTTTTTATTATTTTCTTTTCATGTTTTTTCACTCATTTTAAAAATTCATAATAAATACATAAAAAATCATTTTCAATTCATTCTTTTTACACTATTTTCTTTAGGATGTCTAGAAGATTATAGAAAAATAAAATTGCATTTTTATTTTTATTTCATATTTTTTCCATATTTTCTAAATAAATGTCATTTTAAGTAGTTTCATTCCATGCATGATTTTAGTGATTTTTGTTCTATTAAATGCTTTCATATTTTTTGTTCATTCTTTTTAGGGTGTTTAGATTAGACATTAAAATTGTAGATTCAATTTAGTTCCCATTTTTAGGAATTAATTTTAGGTGCTTAATGTAGGCTTGAACATCATGAACAAATTAGGGTTTTTTAGGTGATGACTTAGAAAGTTTGATTCTTTCCCTTAGGACTTAGGGTTTGAATAGATTAGTTATGGGACTATAGGGGCTATGGGTAGTTATTAGATCCCTTAGAGAAAAGTCAGGATTCCCCTACTGCTATTAATACTGTCTGTATATCTGATTGACTGGTGTGGTGTGCCCTCTGGGGATTATTGCTTGCTTGTTTGGGTATTGGGGTTGTCTGGGGACTTAGGAGAGCTGAAGACTTGAGGAGATGAAGACCATTGGAGATCCAAAGATTGAAGATCAACTGCCAGAGTTGGAGAGGAGGCTCTTGCTAGCAGCTGCTGAGGAGACTAGGGTTTAGGAGCTAGGCAGAGCTCTAGATTAGAAAGCTTGTTTCTCAAACATGGAATGCCTTGTCTGCATCCATCCTTTCTCTATGATTCAAAGTCTCTTTCAAATATCCACCTCCTTCCTTTGGAAGGATCAGTGAATGTATTTGGAAGATAGAACTTTTGAGAGAAACCTGTCTGTAATGTTAACAGTTAATGAGCCACCCTTGGTATGCAATTTACTGTTTAACATTCCTCTCCTCTTGTTGACTGATGTTCATCCCTGAAGATTGGAGACTTGAAGAAAAGCCATTGCTTATAGAAGACAGATGATCAAAGCCCTTGTCTGAAGGCCATGAAGATGGAGATTGATGCTTGTTGAAGCCTGTAGCTGATTGGAGATTATTTGAAGCTAGATGTTGATGCAGAGCTGCTGATGCTGTTCTTTTTGCTGTATTTCATTTCTTGATGTATTGATTGGTTTTCTGGACTGTATTGTTTGCTGTTTACCCCGCTGGGTTGGAAGTGAAGTCTGTTCACTTTTGCCTATTGTTTTCTAGGTTCGAGGTTGAGTGGGACTCCCTTGCCTCGCTTGTGCTGTTGCATCCATGCATTTTACTGCTTTATTATATCTGTTATTGTTTCTGTTTCTGCCTATCCCGTAGGATCTCTGTTTCTCTCTGTGCAAGAGAGGAGCATGATAGACACTAGGTCTTAACCCATGCATGATAACATTAGGTTAGTTTGATTCCCTTCGCAACCGTAGGTTAGAGTTCTGTCTCTTCTCTCTCAAAACAAACAGAAAAACACGTAAAGATTTCAAACACAATAAAAGACACTTCTTTCGTAAAAGAATGTGAACTCATCAAGACGTCATTTTTGTCCGCTGGGACTGTTAATCAGAAAACCTTTTTCAGAAGGAATAAAATCAATCAAGGACAAGCTTGTGTCGTACGTGGCCCGAACTACGTTTGCTCTGATCTTTCATGCTGTATGAAAGTACGTAGGCATAGGATGCGATATCCTAGCGAGCAACCTTCCCCTCCTTTCCCGTAGGTAGGCGAACTACGTTGACTCTGATTTCTCGTTCCAGGCGGGAATACGTAGGCATAAAGTGCGATACTTTGCCGAGTCATTTTTACTTTCATTTTATTTTCTTTTTAACCCTTGACCTATAGTTTAGATAGAATAACAATCCATACCCGAAAACAAGCGTGGATCCCGTCGAGTACGACGGACGTGAGGGGTGCTAATACCTTCCCCTTGCGTAACCGACTCCCGAATCCAGGTTTTGGTTGCGACGACCATACCTTTCCCATGTTGTGCGAGGTTTACTCTGAGCGTTTCCTTTCCCTCCCGTGGGATAAATAACGCACGGTGGCGACTCTTCTGTTCAGCCGGCGCCGATTTTCGCAGTAGCGACAGAATGCTATTGGTTTTCATGAGTCTTGATACTATTTTGCTCGGAGTGCAAAAGCTTAAGTGTGGTGGAATTTGATCAGTGCATCTTTATGCACATTCTTCCATTATTATACTTAGGCATTCCTATAGTTTATTTGAGTATTTTTATTATTTTAATGTGTTTTCATATTTAAGTTTGTTTCTAGCTTTAGTTTATTTTCCCAACATATTTTCATTATTAACAATTATTTGATATTTGTTCACTATGCAGACCGTAACTAGAGCTATGAGAATTGGATTGACGCGTTGGAGTAGGCGTTGGAAAGCTAAGACAAAGAGCTATAAGTTTTATGTTGAGGCTGAAAGCTGATTCCGAGTGAGACAATGTCGAATAATTCGTTGATGTTTCAGACTTTAGAAATATTTTGTCTTGGGCCGGGTCTTTTATGTTTTTGGACCTAGTTATGTTAGAAACCGGATTTGATGTTTCCCTATACCTAGTAGCAGTCGCCCTATTGTTTAGTACCTTCTTTTCTTGGTTTTACTTTGCTTTGTATGATTATAATGGAGAACTAATTTCTGAAGGCAAATCCAACTGCTTACGGGTTCCATCGCTTTGAGGTTATTCTATTACCAATTTAATTTTATTTCAGTTCAATTCTTTTCTACAAAGTCATTTGCTTAATTTAATTACAATCGTTGTCTTAATTCGATTGTGTTCATATGATATAATTGATTAAATTCGATTGTATGCATGATCCTAAATTTAATTGCGTGTTACTCGTTGCTTAATTGGTTAGCTCGTAATATTTTAAACCGTTTGCTTAATTTGGTAAACAGGAACATGAATCATATGATATTGATAACGCTTGTCTAATTGATCTCATAATGAATAGGATTTAATCTGCTTATGGATTGGTGTATAATAGCAAATGATAAGTCAGAACCTGAATCAGTAGGATTAGCCAGTTTAGCTTATTTGATATTCAATTATTCTTTTTCCTATTTTCTAAATTGAAACCTAAACCCCTTATAAACGGTTACTTTAGTTGGTTAATCATATAAGAGTTCTTGCGATACGATACTCGAGTGTCGCTTCCCTAGACTACTGTTCTTAATTACTTATTTTTTACCCGTGTGCGAAAGCGGATCAAATTGGCGCCGTTGCCGGGGACTCTTTTTGATTTTATCTAATTTTAGAATTCTAATTTAGAGTTTTGTTAGATTTTTTTTGTTTTTTGTTTTTGTGTGTTAATTTTCAGGGTTGAAGTGCAGTGGTACGTGTTTCAGCCTATTAGGTAAGTTTGGAAGCTACTGTTTCAATTTGCTCCGGATTTTTTCCCCAACAAATAAGAAAAAAAATAGACGAACAATACTCTTTTAGAAAGACATTCTAAAAAATTTTGACACTGAAAATAAAAATACCTTATTTTCCTATTTTATTTTATTTATTTTCTATTTTCATATTTTCAAAAATATCCAAAAAAATTTGTTGAGATTTATTCTGATATGATTTGATTTTTAGTCATATTTTTATAATTTTTAGATTTTATTTTAATCGCTTTCCTCTTTTTCCATTCTTTTTCTATATAGGGACATTGTTGGCATTTTCGCATTTGTTGAATTGGTGAATTGGTTTTGTGCTTTCTCATTCTTTGTTAAATTTTTTCTTCCTTTTGATAACATGGTTGAACAAAGAATATTAAGAGAGCTTGCTGCTCCTAATATTCATTACAATGGTTTATGTATTGAATATACTGATATTGTTGTTCCTTTTGAATTGAAATATGGTTTAATACACTTGTTGTTAAGGTTTAATGGTCTTGATGGTGAGGATCCGAATAAGCATCTGAAGGAATTATAAATTGTGTACTCTACACCTTCTAGACCTTAACTAGAGGACCTTATCAGGAAAGTTCCTATAAATAATCTCTGGTTTCAGCAGCGAACATATTCTAGCATTCAGGCCTTGCAGCAGCGAACATATTCTAGCATTCAGGCCTTGCAGACTCAGATTGGACAGCTTGCTACCTCTATGAAGGCCATTCAGCAAGCTCAAGAAATAAACCAAATACCTTGCCAAATAGTAGTGAATCCAAAAGAGATGCCTTATGAAATTGTTAATGAAGCTTATTTTGATTTTTTTCCAACTGATTTTCCATCATTGTCTGATTTTGATGATAATTGCTCATGTGATTATTATACTGACACTAACCTTTGCTCTGTTTGTGCTAAGATTGAGGCTGCCTCGCAAGTTGACATTTTTCCTACAGATGAAGTTGTTTATACAACAGAAGCTCTTGACTTCACGGCTGCCCCAACCTCACCATCCATTGAACAACCTCCTCCCTTAGAGATTAAACCACTTCCTGATAATCTGAAATATGCTTATTTAGAGAGGGATGAAAAGCTTCCGGTAATAATATCTTCTATCCTTGATTTTGATCAAGAAAATAAGCTTTTGCAGGTTTTTAAGATGCATAAGAAGGGAATTGGATGGACCTTGGTTGACACACGTGATTTTAGCCCATCCATGAGCATGCGTAGGGTCTCAATTTAAGATGGAACAAAATTAGTAAGGCAACACCTTAATTCTTTAATCTCTGATATTGTGGAAAAGGATATCACGTTAACGTGCCCATTCGACACTTTTACTTATCGAAGATTCTTCTTTGATTCTGGAATAAAAGGCGAAGGAACTAATAAATATTTCAAGGTCAATGGATGCTACCCAAAGTTACTTTATGACATCCTCACTTTGGAAGAGGAGACCGTATAAGATATCTCTTTGGGAAAGACTGCTTATGCGATCACCTATCCACCTTGACTACTCGGGTGTTTTCTTTCCTTTCTCTCACTTTTATTTTATATGGTTAAATATATTTTTGGTCCTTATAAATATCTCATATTTCAATTTTAGTCCCTAGAAAAAAAAAGGACACATTTTGATCCCTACAAAAATTTTATGCATGCAGTTTTAGTCCTTACTATTTTCTAAAATGTTGAAAACTATTTAATTACCCTTAAACATTTAATTTTTAAATAATTTTTTTCATATGTGTTTAAATTATTATAAAATATTTCTTTACCAAATTATATAACTTTTTAAAATTAGAAGAATTAAATATGAATTTTTTAAAATTCAAAAGATAATGATAAAAGTAATGAAAATCTCGATTTATAAATCAACTTTTGAGTTTTTTTTTCTTGAGGAACTTTCTATAACGTTCTAAACATATATGCAAAATAGTCTTTAAAAATATACATTGGTTTAACAGTAAGGACTAAAACTACGTGCACAATTATTTTGTAGGGATCATAACACGCTATTTTTTTTATAGGAACCAAAAACAAAATTTTATAATTTTATAAGGACTCGACATATATTTAACCCTATTTTATATTTATGTTTTTTCATTGAGGACAATGTATGTTTTAAGTGTGGGCGAGGGAACCATTTCTTTGTTTTGGTTTCTTTCTGTTTTATTTGTTTTGTTTTGTTTTCTTTAAGTGAAAAAAAGTTAAAAAAATACTTTACTTAAAAACACAATGCATCTTTTGAAATATTTAGGCTATAGATTAATTTGAGGTTAGATTGTGGAGACTTGAGAAAACTTCATAAGATTGGTACCGTTTTAACACCTTAAGTCTCTCGAATATGGTAATTAACTTAAATACTTGTTATAACATAGCCTTAATTTCTCATCCTTTAATAGCTCTTAAGAAGTTTATCTAGCAGTCAGCACCATCTAGAAATCATACACTAAGTAATTAAGTTGATGCAAAAAAGTGAATAATCCCGTGCTTAATAAGAAATTTGAATAGGAATTCGCCTTTTAAGTTAGGTGACCCTCACCCGGTCACTTAGCCTAACGGTTGTGAAACATTTAAGAAAAAAATTGTTGTTGCTAAAGTGTTTAATTTTGAATTGTTAACAAGATATGGATCATAGTCACTAACATACTTATTTACCATGAGTGTGAATAGATAACAAGATTAATGTGATTGCATTATAATGAAAGAGAGCAAAAAGGAGGATGAGTAAGTTAGGCTTAAGCATAATAACATGATTCAGATTGGTTTGTATAGGAGGGAGGTTTGTGACCGCACAATTGTGTATTTGTGTTCTTACGATATCCTTAGTATGCAAAATTAGTACCTATCATTGTAATCTTAACCGAAGAAGAGTTTGTAGCCTAGAATGAGTATCTGAATGCTATTGGTTTTCATGAGTCTTGATACTATTTTTCTTGATACTATTCTTCCGTTGTTATACTTAGGCATTCCTACAGTTTATTTGAGAACTTTTACTATTTTATCATGTTTTCATCTTTAAGTTTGTTTCTAGCTTAATTTTATTTTCGCAGCTTATTTTCAGTATTAACAGTTATTTGATACTTGTTCACATAGCAGACCATAACTGGAGGTACGAGAATCAGATTGATGTGTTCTAAAAATCATTGAAAAGCTAAGACAAAGAGCTACAAGTTTGGTGTTGAGGCCGAGAGCTGACTCGGAGTGAAACAATATCGAATAATTCGTTGAAGTTTCAGACTTTAGAAATATTTTGTTTTAGGCTGGGTTTTTTTTTTATGTTTTTCGACCCAGTTGGGTTAGAAATTGGATTTGATGTTTCTCTATACCTAGTAGCAGTCGTGCTACTTCTCATTACATTTTTTTCACTGTTTTACTTTGCTTTGTACGATTGTAATGGAGAACTAATTCCCGAAGGCAAATCCTGCTGCTTATGGGTTCCATCGCTTTGAGGTTATTCTAATACCAATTTAATTCGATTTTGGTTCAATTATTTTCTACAAAGTCTTTTGCTTAATTTAATTGCAATCGTTGGCTTAATTCGATTGTGTTCATAGGGTATAATTGATTAAATTCGATTGTATGCATGTTCCTAAATTTAATTGTGTGTTATCGTTTGCTTAATTCGTTAACTCGTAATATTCTTAACCGTTTGCTTAATTGGTAAACAGGAACATAATTCATATGATATTGATAATGTTTATCTAATTGATCTCATAATTGAATACGATCGATGTAACGCCCGTTCATTTTAATTAAATTATTTATGAATTGTTGGAGTGCCTTTATGTGGGAGTGTGTCTGAGAGCGTTGGTGGGTGTCCTTAAAGTATAAGAAACCATTTAATAAATCATTGGGTTTGATAATAATATAATATAATTAATAATGATGATAATTTAATAACTAGTAGTAATATTATTATTATTATTATTACTATTATTATTATTATTATTATTATTATTATTAATATTATTATTATTAGTGGATGGAATAATGGGAATTAGGGAGTTATTAGAGAAGTTGTGGGAGAAAGAGCAAAAGAACGATAAACGGCTCAGAAAACCAAAATTTAGGAAAAAGGTGGAGGAGAAGAGGAAAAAGGAACGTGACTGTTGAGAGAAATGGAGAGCAAAGAATCATCCATCAGGGAATTGGAAGATAGTTGCAGAAAAGTCGCCGGAGAGCAGAACCCGAACCGGAATCTTGGAATTGGCCTCTATTCTAAGGTAAGGGTGGGGTTCAATTCTATAACTGTGGGTATGATCGATTTCATGTAGGGAATTGAATCATAGAGTTAATGTTCCCGTAGGTCGATAAATATTGATAAATATTAAGGGTTACTGTTCCCGTAGTAATATTCCCTTAGTAATGTTCCCGTAGTAACGTTACCGTAGTAATGTTCCCGGAAGTTGAAGAAATATTAAGGGTTAATGTTTCCGTAGTAACATTCATGTAGTAATATTCCCGTAGTAACGTTACCGTAGTAATGTTCCCGTAAGTTGAAGAAATATTAAGGGTTAATGTTTCCGTAGTAATATTCTCGTAGTAATATTCCAGTAGTAATATTCCCGTAGTAATATTCCCTTAGTAACGTTACCGTAGTAATATTCCCGTAAGTTGAAGAAATATTAAGGGTTAATGTTTCCGTAGTAACATTCCCGTAGTAATGTTCCCGTAGTAATATTTCCGTGGAAATGTTCCCGTAGTAATGTCCCCGTAGTGATATTCTCGTGGAAATATCCCGTGGTAAAGTTCCCGTAGTAATGTTCCCATAGGTTGAGCAATATTAAGGGTAAATGTTCCCGTAGGTTGAGAAATATTAAGGGTTAATGTTTGTCTACGCCTGCATTAGTGTTTATGTCATTAGTTTATGTAGTAATGTTGCGAATCGGCGCCGACACGCGTTAATTTCCCATTTGTTGAGAAAAGGTTGTTGTTATGCTCGTACTTGATTGACTTCAGGTTAGGAATCGAATCATAGATATAGTTCCCTTTACCCGATAAATGTTAGGGACGAGGTTTTTCTGTGTAGGAATGAATGTGTTATATCGTCAGTGTTGTACGATGTTGTATAGTTGCCCTTAATGAGGCAAGATTAGTTGCCCTGTAGTTAACGAACCTTTTCAGGAACTATAATTAATTTAGTGAGTAAAAGTTATAACGTTGTTCTTACGATAATGTGTTGAATTCTTAATTGTCGAAAGTATGTTGTTATTGTTCCCCTACATGAACAGATTTAAATGATGAATACTTGATGCATATGAAGTTGTTATGTCACTGTTGAGAAAATGTTATTATAATATTCTCCTTGGATTATGTGGATAAGTTGTAGTTACATTACCCGTATGAAGGTATATGAAAATGTGTTGTGTTCTTATTTGTAGTAATGATGTTGTCAGTTGTTCTCTGACATGAAAATGCTGTTGAGTTCTCAATTGTAGGGACGAGGTTGTTTTTAATTGTTCTCTGCGAAAATGTGTTAGAGTCTTATTCTTAGGAACGATACTGTTGGTAGTTCTCTGATATGAACAGGTTGAAATGGTGAGTACATGATGTATGCGAAATGTGATGTTTCTGTTATGGATAATTGGTTGTAGGCGTGATGCCTTGTTGCACGGTTGTTGCACAGTTGTTGTTGTTGTGTTATAGTCCATAATAGTTGCATCTCATAGCATATCATTTGGCCTGGATTGGCGACGGTTGTGTCTTTAATGACAAAATAAAATGATTGTGGAGAGTTGTCTCTCGAATTATTGTGGAGAGTTGTCTCCCGAATTATTGTGGAGTGTTGTCTCCCGAATTATTGTGGAGAGTTGTCTCCCGAATTATTGTGGAGTGTTGTCTCCCAAAATGGTACCACATGCATATGCACAGTTGAGTTGCATTGTTGAGTCGCATTGTTGAGTTGCGTTGTTGAGTTGTTTTGATGAGTTGCGGATATATGATGATAATTGTTGTGGTTATGAATAAAGAGTGGTTGCAGTTTAATTATTACTAATATTTATGCGAACTGCTGGAATTATAATGCTGTGATAATATTCTGACATGAATTTTATCATGCCTTATGTTATATTGTTGATATCTCACCCTTTACGTTGTATGTTACCTCCATTGGTGGTAATTTGCAGGTAATCCGGAATAAGTGTAGCTTTCCGTTTAAGGTTGTTGGTCGCTCTGATACGTAGCACTCTTGGGGGGGGGGGGTGAACGATTGATGTTATTGCTTGTATTTAATTTCCTTGTTGCTGAATTTTATCAAGCATTTTTCATTAAATTGATGACTGCTGTTAAGTGCCAAATGTTGGTTAGATGCATTGTACCGATGAATTGGTAGTGCTGATTTTTATGGTTGAAACTCGTTGTTTATGTTGAATTGATGCAAGATAATTACTTGCTGAATTTTAATGGAGTTTTGTTACAAGTTTCATGGTCTTGCTTTAATCATGCTAAATGTTGGAAATGTTTTATATTCCGCTGCAAATTAATAAGATGCCTTGTAATCAAAATGTTAATCAAGTTATTGTTGTATGTTCATCCAAGCTTCTGTTCTATGTATCATTACTAAATGCATGCTGTCTAATTGAATTGTGAAATGTATGTTTCTGTGAGTTGAAATTGTAACGCCCAGAATTTGCTGATGTGACGATCGTCACAACTTCATTACGATCGTCATGACCGTCACGGTCGTGACAGCCCCTTACGACCGTCATGTTTACAAAATTTGTTGCACTCTGATTTTGTTTTCCTTATTTATCCGTCGGGTTAGATTGGGGTGTTACAATAGTGGTACCAGAGCAGGTCGGTCCGTCCGACCAAGTTGTCTAATGTTGTGTATTCCCTGGTATGCGACATGTGTGTGAAAACACTATCGGTACACGTTTTGTTGTAGAAGCTTTGTCTGCAGGAGTGAGAATGATTCAAGTGGGGGAGAAGCTTGTGCTTCTCCAGGATGCTGCAAGTGAGGAGTTGTAGCTCAGTGTGTGGTTGAACGCTCTTATAGTTTGGTAAAGATGGTTTATACCCCATCACGATTTTCGGCTGTCTATCGACAAATTGAGGAACTGATCGCCCTTAATCTCTTGTTGATAGTAGTTGGGATTGTGTTGGATGGGATAGACGTGTCTTGCAAGCTTAGATGGCCTGAGAAACAAATTGTCTTGAGTTAAGCTAAGTGCTTAAGAATTGTTTTGATGAGTCGGTGTAGGATGACGCCGAGATGTTTAATTTTGATGGAAACTGTGAGTGTTGATGAAAGTGGAGAAGTTAGTGGTTTACCAATAAATTATGGTTGCCTGGAAACTTTCCTAGCAAGATAGTGATACACAACCAAGAAGTGAAGTGGAGTTGTGATCGACTTAGTTACGGAAACTAATTCGATATTGAGAGCTTCATATTATATGTTCGTTGGATGGTCAAAGAACTAAATTGATTGAGTAGCTTTGAGACTTGTGTCTGGTGTGTGTATTAAGGCAGCAGATTGTGAGGTCAAGTAGATTAAAGGTGGGCCGTGACTTCTGAGGATTATTAAAGAAAGTAAGATGTGGAATGCAATATTGGTATAATTAGACCTTTAAATATTCCAAGAGTTGAAGATGTGTCGAATGACCTTCTAGGTGTGAAATCGTTGTCGTATGTCGAATTCCGAGATCGCAGCTTTTACGGAATCAATGTTTTTACGGATGAAAGTTGGAATAGATTACGCCGTTGTGTCGGGTAATGTTAGGTCGTGACCGAGTATGCTTGTTTTATCGGATTTGATTGATTTTTGTAAGTTTTTGCATTTTTGGAGATTTGAGGATTTAAGATTCGGATTGAAATTGAAAGTCGTAGAATTCACGTTTGATGGTTCTAAATCACTAATATATGTTTAATGTGAATGAGTATGTGTTTGTTTCGAAGAAAATAATTGAATCGGTCGGATTTTCGGGCGAAAATACTCGAACCGGTAGCAGTCTTTATGCAGAAAAATTCTCTTTTAGAAAAACTTCGAAAATTCATAACTCTTGATCCGCAAGTCGGTTTTAGTCCCTGTTTGAAGCGTTGGAAAGCTAACGAGATGCTCTTTCTAGGAAAAATTGTTTTGAGGCCTGTACCTAGTTCAGTTATAGCAGAAAATTGAAAACATATCGTGTGTTGATTTTTGTCGAACCCGACAGGACCATTTGTTATATTTTGTGATGCCTTGTTGATATGATTGGGAGATATGCTAAGTGAAACTTCAGTGAGTTTTTGTTATGCTTTAAGGGAACTTGAAGTACATAAGAGGAATCACCTAACAAGTTATTTAAACTTGGTCGCTGTTGTGGTTGTACCGGAGTTGGAGCCTTCAATTAGTTAGTGTGAGACTTAAAATGTTTGGTGACCTCAAGAGCTTAAGGTATTTATTTGATTTGGGAGAGTTGAATATGAGGCAGAGGAAATAATTGGGACTCCGGAAGAATTATGGTTTGGATTGAGTTTCCATTCGGGAAAGCAAAAACGTGGTAGCCTATGCAGTGATTTGGAAATCTTTGCATATGCCAATGATGGTAGTGAAAAGAGTTAGGACTGATTGAGCAATTTTTGTGATATGAATTTGGTTTGTGAAGAGACTTCTTATGGAGTCTAGCTTAGTATGTTGGACCTTACTAGTGGTATTCTTGACGAGATTCGATGAGGTCAGAACTCAGGTTTGAGTTGGTAGATTGGTTGAATCTCAGGAATTAAAGTCAAAGGGATGATTTTCAGATTAATGGAAATGGTATCATGAGATGTCGTGATAGAGTTTGTGTTCTAGATATTATTGAATAGAATAAGAGTATTGAGGTAGATGGAGTATCCATCCCGGTGCTAGGAAGATGTAACCGGAGTTGGGGAAATTATTTTGAGGGCCATAGTTGAAGAGATAAGTGGTTGAGTTTGTATATGCTGGTTAGACTTGTTGGAAGTCGAAGAATAAACGTCAGAGACCGTTGGGTCCGATGCAACCGTTGAATATTTCATAGTGGAGATCGGATAGTATTCCCATGGATTTCGTGTTGGGTTTTCCGGAGAATTTGAGGGATATGATTTTACTTGGGTGATTTTGGATAGAATGACTAATTTGGCTCTTTTCCTAACAAGTGAGATTAATCATTCTATGTTGAAGCTAGATGAGATTGTGCAATAGACGACTGAAAAGATCAAAAGGATCCAAGAAAGAAGTGTTTTGAGAGTTACGAAAGTAACTGGTGTTGGCCGAGCTTGAGGTCTCGGAAGCACACTTTGTTTTGTTATCTGTACCAGAGTGGCGCAGCGGAAGCGTGGGAAAAATAGCAGGTTAGACTGTTTTACCGCTATCACTCGTGGGAATTTACATGATGTGGCATGTGCCTAAGTTGAAGGAGTACATTGATTCGGATGGATGGTGTACAAGTGAAAGGTAATTTGACTGTTGAGGCGTTGCTAGTTCAGGTGGATGAACGAGAAGCAACTTCGAGGTGAAGAGATTGCTTTGGTGAAAGTGGTCTGGTTGGGAGCTGTTTGATTGAGGTAATTTCAAGGACGAATTTCTTTTAAGTAGGGGAGAGTTGTAACGCCCGTTCATTTTAATTAAATTATTTATGAATTGTTGGTGTGCCTTTATGTGGGAGTGTGTCTGAGAGCGTTGGTGGGTGTCCTTAAAGTATAGGAAACCATTTAATAAATCATTGAGTTTGATAATAATATAATATAATTAATAATGATGATAATTTAATAACTAGTAGTAATATTATTATTATTATTATTATTATTATTATTATTATTATTATTATTATTATTATTATTATTACTATTATTATTATTATTATTATTATTATTAGTGGATGGAATAATGGGAATTAGGGAGTTATTAGAGAAGTTGTGGGAGAAAGAGCAAAAGAACGATACACGGCTCAGAAAACCAAAATTTAGGAAAAAGGTGGAGGAGAAGAGGAAAAAGGAACGTGGCTGTTGAGACAAATGGAGAGCAGAGAATCATCCATCGGGGAATTGGAAGATAGTTGCAGAAAAGTCGCCCGAGAGCAGTACCAGAACCGGAAGCTTGGAATTGACCTCTATTCTAAGGTAAGGGTGGGGTTCAATTCTATAACTGTGGGTATGATCGATTTCATGTAGGGAATTGAATCATAGAGTTAATGTTCCCGTAGGTCGATAAATATTGATAAATATTAAGGGTTAATGTTCCCGTAGTAATATTCCCGTAGTAATGTTCCCGTAGTAACGTTACCGTAGTAATGTTCCCGGAAGTTGAAGAAATATTAAGGGTTATTGTTTCCGTAGTAACATTCCCGTAGTAATATTCCCGTAGTAACGTTACCGTAGTAATATTCCCGTAAGTTGAAGAAATATTAAGGGTTAATGTTTCCGTAGTAATATTCTCGTAGTAATATTCCAGTAGTAATATTCCCGTAGTAATATTCCCGTAGTAACGTTACCGTAGTAATGTTCCCGTAAGTTGAAGAAATATTAAGGGTTAATGTTTCCGTAGTAACATTCCCGTAGTAATGTTCCCGTAGTAATATTTCCGTGAAAATGTTCCCGTAGTAATGTCCCCGTAGTGATATTCTCGTGGAAATGTCCCGTGGTAAAGTTCTCGTAGTAATGTTCCCGTAGGTTGAGCAATATTAAGGGTAAATGTTCCCGTAGGTTGAGAAATATTAAGGGTTAATGTTTGTCTACGCATGCATTAGTGTTTATGTCATTAGTTTATGTGGTAATGTTGGGAATCGGCGCCGACACGCGCTAATTTCCCATTTGTTGAGAAAAGGTTGTTGTTATGCTCGTACTTGATCGACTTCAGGTTGGGAATCGAATCATAGATATAGTTCCCTTTACCCGATAAATGTTAGGGACGAGGTTTTTCTGTGTAGGAATGAATGTGTTATATCGTCAGTGTTGTACGATGCTGTATGGTTGCCCTTAATGAGGCAAGATTAGTTGCCTTGTAGTTAACGAACCTTTTCAGGAACTATAATTAATTTAGTGAGTAAAAGTTATAAAGCTGTTCTTACGATAATGTGCTGAATTCTTAATTGTCGAAAGTATGTTGTTATTGTTCCCCTACATGAACAGATTGAAATGATGAATACTTGATGCATATGAAGTTGTTATGTCAATGTTGAGAAAATGTTATTATAATATTCTCCTTGGATTATGTGGATAAGTTGTAGTTACATTACCCGTATGAAGGTATATGAAAATGTGTTGTGTTCTTATTTGTAGTAATGATGTTGTCAGTTGTTCTCTGACATGAAAATGCTGTTGAGTTCTCAATTGTAGAGACGAGGTTGTTTTTAATTGTTCTCTGCGAAAATGTGTTAGAGTCTTATTCGTAGGAACGATATTGTTGGTAGTTCTCTGATATGAATAGGTTGAAATGGTGAGTACATGATGTATGCGAAATGTGATGTTTCTGTTATGGATAATTGGTTGTAGGCGTGATGCCTTGTTGCACGGTTGTTGCACAGTTGTTGTTGTTGTGTTATAGTCCATAATAGTTGCATCTCATAGCATATCATTTGGCCTGGATTGGCGATGGTTGTGTCTTTAATGACAAAATAAAATGATTGTGGAGAGTTGTCTCCCGAATTATTGTGGAGAGTTGTCTCCCGAATTATTGTGGAGTGTTGTCTCCCAAAATGGTACCACATGCATATGCACAGTTGAGTTGCATTGTTGAGTCGCATTGTTGAGTTGCGTTGTTGAGTTGTTTTGATGAGTTGCGGAGATATGATGATAATTGTTGTGGTTATGAATAAAGAGTGGTTGCAGTTTAATTATTACTAATATTTATGCGAACTGCTGGAATTATAATGCTATGATAATATTCTGACATGACTTTTATCATGCCTTATGTTATATTGTTGATATCTCACCCTTTACGTTGTATGTTACCTCCATTGGTGGTAATTTGCCGGTAATCCGGAATAAGTGTAGCTTTCCGTTTAAGATTGTTGGTCGCTCTGATACGTAGCACTCTTGGGGGGGGGGGGGTGAACGATTGATGTTATTGCTTGTATTTAATTTCCTTGTTGCTGAATTTTATCAAGCATTTTTCATTAAATTGATGGCTGCTGTTAAGTGCCAAATGTTGGTTAGCTGCACTGTACCGATGAATTGGTAGTGCTGATTTTTCTGGTTGAAACTCGTTGTTTATGTTGAATTGATGCAAGATAATTACTTGCTGAATTTTAATGGAGTTTTGTTGCAAGTTTCATGGTCTTTCTTTAATCATGCTAAATGTTGGAAATGTTTTATATTCCGCTGCAAATTAATAAGATGCCTTGTAATCAAAATGTTAATCAAGTTATTGTTGTATGTTCATCCAAGCTTCTGTGCTATGTATCATTACTAAATGCATGTTGTCTAATTGAATTGTGAAATGTATGTTTCTGTGAGTTGAAATTGTAACGCCCAGAATTTGCTGATGTGACGGTCGTCACAACTTCATTACGATCGTCATGACCGTCACGGTCGTGACAGCCCCTTACGACCTTCATGTTTACAAAATTTGTTGCACTCTGATTCTGTTTTCCTTAATTATCCGTCGGGTTAGATTGGGGTGTTACAATAGTGGTATTAGAGTAGGTCGGTCCGTCTGGCCAAGTTGTCTAATGTTGTGTATTCCCTGGTATGCGACATGTGTGTGAAAACACTGTCGGTACATGTTTTGTTGTAGAAGCTTTGTCTGCAGGAGTGAGAATGATTCAAGTGGGGGAGAAGCTTGTGCTTCTCCCGGATGCTGCAAGTGAGGAGTTGTAGCTCAGTGTGTGGTTGAACGCTCTTATAGTTTGGTAAAGATGGTTTATACCCCATCACGATTTTCGGCTGTCTATCGACAAATTGAGGAACTGATCGCCCTTAATCTCTTGTTGATAGTAGTTGGGATTGTGTTGGATGGGATAGATGTGTCTTGCAAGCTTAGATGGCATGAGCAACAAATTGTCTTGAGTTAAGCTAAGTGCTTAAGAATTGTTTTGATGAGTCGATGTAGGATGATGCCGAGATGTTTAATTTTGATGGAAACTGTGAGTGTTGATGAAAGTGGAGAAGTTAGTGGTTTACCAATAAATTATGGTTGCCTGGAAACTTTCCTAGCGAGATAGTGATACACAGCCAAGAAGTGAAGTGGAGTTGTGATCGACTTAGTTACGGAAACTAATTCGATATTGAGAGCTTCATATTATATGTCTGTTGGATGGTTAAAGAACTAAATTAATTGAGTAGCTTTTAGACTTGTGTCTGGTGTGTGTATTAAGGCAGCAGATTGTGAGGTCAAGTAGATTAAAGGTGGGCAGTGAATTCTGAGGATTATTAAATAAAGTAAGATGTGGAATGCAATATTGGTATAATTAGACCTTTAAATATTCCAAGAGTTGAAGATGTGTCGAATGACCTTCTAGGTGTGAAATTGTTGTCGTATGTCGAATTCCGAGATCACAGCTTTTACGGAATCAATGTTTTTACGGATGAAAGTTGGAATAGATTACGCCGTTGTGTCGGGTAATGTTAGGCCGTGACGGAGTATGCTTGTTTTATCGGATTTGATTGATTTTTGTAAGTTTTTGCATTTTTGGAGATTTGAGGATTTAAGATTCGGATTGAAATTGAAAGTCGTAGAATTCACGTTTGATGGTTCTAAATCACTAATATATGTTTAGTGTGAATGAGTATGTGTTTGTTTCGAAGAAAATAATTGAATCGGTCGGATTTTCGGGCGAAAATACTCGAACCGGTAGTAGTCTTTATGCAGAAAAATTCTGTTTTAGAAAAACTTCGAAAATTCATAACTCTTGATCCGTAAGTCGGTTTTAGTCCCTGTTCGAAGCGTTGGAAAGCTAACGAGATGCTCTTTCTAGGAAAAATTGTTTTGAGGCCTGTACCTGGTTCAGTTATAGCAGAAAATTGAAAACATATCGTGTGTTGATTTTTGCCGAACCCGACAGGACCATTTGTTGTATTTTGTGATGCCTTGTTGATATGATTGGGAGATATGCTAAGTGAAACTTCAGTGAGTTTTTGTTATGCTTTAAGGGAACTTGAAGTACATAAGAGGAATCACCTAACAAGTTATTTAGACTTGGTCGCTGTTGTGGTTGTACCGGAGTTGGAGCCTTTAATTAGTTAGTGTGAGACTTGAAATGTTTGGTGACCTCAAGAGCTTAAGGTATTTATTTGATTTGGGAGAGTTGAATATGAGGCAGAGGAAATAATTGGGACTTCGGAAGAATTATGGTTTGGATTGAGTTTCCATTCGGGAAAGCAAAAACGTGGTAGCCTATGCAGTGATTTGGAAATCTTTGCATATGCCAATGATGGTAGTGAAAAGAGTTAGGACTGATTGAGCAATTTTTGTGATATGAATTTGGTTTGTGAAGAGACTTCTTATGGAGTCTAGCTTAGTATGTTGGACCTTACTAGTGGTATTCTTGACGAGATTCGATGAGGTCAGAACTCTGGTTTGAGTTGGTAGATTGGTTGAATCTGAGGAATTAAAGTCGAAGGGATGATTTTCAGATTAATGGAAATGATATCATGAGATGTCGTGATAGAGTTTGTGTTCTAGATATTATTGAATAGAATAAGAGTATTGAGGTAGATGGAGTATCCATCCCGGTGCTAGGAAGATGTAACCGGAGTTGGGGAAATTATTTTGAGGGCCATAGTTGAAGAGATAAGTGGTTGAGTTTGTATATGCTGGTTAGACTTGTTGGAAGTCGAAGAATAAACGTCAGAGACCGTTGGGTCCGATGCAACCGTTGAATATTCCATAGTGGAGATCAGATAGTATTCCCATGGATTTCGTGTTAGGTTTTCTGGAGAATTTGAGGGATATGATTTTACTTGGGTGATTTTGGATAGAATGGCTAATTTGGCTCTTTTCCTAACAAGTGAGATTAATCATTCTATGTTGAAGCTAGCTGAGATTGTGCAAGAGACGACTGAAAAGATCCAAAGGATCCAAGAAAGACGTGTTTTGAGAGTTACAACAGTAACTGGTGTTGGTCGAGCTTGAGGTCTCGGAAGCACACTTTGTTTTGTGATCTGTACCAGAGTGGCGCAGTGGAAGCGTGGGAAAAATAGCAGGTTAGACTGTTTTACCGCTATCACTCGTGGGAATTTACATGATGTGGCATGTGCCTAAGTTGAAGGAGTACATTGATTTGGATGGATGATGTACAAGTGAAAGGTAATTTGACTGTTGAGGCGTTGCTAGTTCAGGTGGATGAACGAGAAGCAACTTCGAGGTGAAGAGATTGCTTTGGTGAAAGTGGTATGGTTGGGAGCTGTTTGATTGAGGTAATTTCAAGGACAAATTTCTTTTAAGTAGGGGAGAGTTGTAACGCCCGTTCATTTTAATTAAATTATTTATGAATTGTTGGTGTGCCTTTATGTGGGAGTGTGTCTGAGAGCGTTGGTGGGTGTCCTTAAAGTATAGGAAACCATTTAATAAATTATTGAGTTTGATAATAATATAATATAATTAATAATGATGATAATTTAATAACTATTATTATTATTATTATTATTATTATTATTATTATTATTAGTGGATGGAATAATGGGAATTAGGGAGTTATTAGAGAAGTTGTGGGAGAAAGAGCAAAAGAACGATAAACGGCTCAGAAAACCAAAATTTAGGAAAAAGGTGAAGGAGAAGAGGAAAAAGGAACGTGACTGTTGAGAGAAATGGAGAGCAGAGAATCATCCATCAGGGAATTGGAAGATAGTTGCAGAAAAGTCACCGGAGAGCAGAACCAGAACCGGAAGCTTGGAATTGGCCTCTATTCTAAGGTAAGGGTGGGGTTCAATTCTATAACTGTGGGTATGATCGATTTCATGTAGGGAATTGAATAATAGAGTTAATGTTCCCGTTGGTCGACAAATATTGATAAATATTAAGGGTTAATGATCCCGTAGTAATGTTCCCGTAGTAACGTTACCGTAGTAATGTTCCCAGAAGTTGAAGAAATATTAAGGGTTAATGTTTCCGTAGTAACATTCCCGTAGTAATATTCCCGTAGTAACGTTACCGTAGTAATGTTCCCGTAAGTTGAAGAAATATTAAGGGTTAATGTTTCCGTAGTAATATTCTCGTAGTAATATTCCAGTAGTAATATTCCCGTAGTAATATTCCCGTAGTAACGTTAATGTTCCCGTAAGTTGAAGAAATATTAAGGGTTAATGTTTCCGTAGTAACATTCCCGTAGTAATGTTCCGTAGTAATATTTCCGTGGAAATGTTCCCGTAGTAATGTCCCCATAGTGATATTCTCGTGAAAATGTCTCGTGGTAAAGTTCCCGTAGTAATGTTCCCGTAGGTTGAGCAATATTAAGGGTAAATGTTCCTGTAGGTTGAGAAATATTAAGGGTTAATGTTTGTCTACGCCTGCATTAGTGTTTATGTCATTAGTTTATGTAGTAATGTTGGGAATCGGCGCCGACACGCGCTAATTTCCCATTTGTTGAGAAAAGGTTGTTGTTATGCTCGTACTTGATCGACTTCAGGTTGGGAATCAAATCATAGATATAGTTCCCATTACCCGATAAATGTTAGGGATGAGATTTTTCTGTGTAGGAATGAATGTGTTATATCGTCAGTGTTGTACGATGCTGTATGGTTGCCCTTAATGAGGCAAGATGAGTTGCCCCGTAGTTAACGAACCTTTTCAGGAACTATAATTAATTTAGTGAGTAAAAGTTATAACGTTGTTCTTACGATAATGTGCTGAATTCTTAATTGTCGAAAATATGTTGTTATTGTTCCCCTACATGAACAGATTGAAATGATGAATACTTGATGCATATGAAGTTGTTATGTCACTGTTGAGAAAATGTTATTATAATATTCTCCTTGGATTATGTGGATAAGTTGTAGTTACATTACCCGTATGAAGGTATATGAAAATGTGTTGAGTTCTTATTTGTAGTAATGATGTTGTTAGTTGTTCTCTGACATGAAAATGCTGTTGAGTTTTCAATTGTAGAGACGAGGTTGTTTTTAATTGTTCTCTGCGAAAATGTGTTAGAGTCTTATTCGTAGGAACGATACTGTTGGTAGTTCTCTGATATGAACAGGTTGAAATGGTGAGTACATGATGTATGCGAAATGTGATGTTTCTGTTATGGATAATTGGTTGTAGGCGTGATGCCTTGTTGCACGGTTGTTGCATAGTTGTTGTTGTTGTGTTATAGTCCATAATAGTTGCATCTCATAGCATATCATTTGGCCTGGATTGGCGACGGTTGTGTCTTTAATGACAAAATAAAATGATTGTGGAGAGTTATCTCCCGAATTATTGTGGAGAGTTGTCTCCCGAATTATTGTGGAGTGTTGTCTCCCAAAATGGTACCACATGCATATGCACAGTTGAGTTGCATTGTTGAGTTGCGTTGTTGAGTTGTTTTGATGAGTTGCGGAGATATGATGATAATTGTTGTGGTTATGAATAAAGAGTGGTTGCAGTTTAATTATTACTAATATTTATGCGAACTACTGGAATTATAATGCTGTGATAATATTCTGACATGACTTTTATCATGCCTTATGTTATATTGTTGATATCTCACCCTTTACGTTGTATGTTACCTCCATTGGTGGTAATTTGCAGGTAATCCGGAATAAGTGTAGCTTTCCGTTTAAGGTTGTTGGTTGCTCTGATACGTAGTACTCTTGGGGGGGGTGAACGATTGATGTTATTGCTTGTATTTAATTTCCTTGTTGCTGAATTTTATCAAGCATTTTTCATTAAATTGATGGCTGCTGTTAAGTGCCAAATGTTGGTTAGATGCACTGTACCGATGAATTGGTAGTGCTGATTTTTATGGTTGAAATTCGTTGTTTATGTTGAATTGATGCAAGATAATTACTTGCTGAATTTTAATGGAGTTTTGTTGCAAGTTTCATGGTCTTGCTTTAATCATGCTAAATGTTGGAAATGTTTTATATTCCGCTGCAAATTAATAAGATGCCTTGTAATCAAAATGTTAATCAAGTTATTGTTGTATGTTCATCCAAGCTTCTGTGCTATGTATCATTACTAAATGCATGCTGTCTAATTGAATTGTGAAATGTATGTTTCTGTGAGTTGAAATTGTAACGCCCAGAATTTGCTGATGTGACGGTCGTCATAACTTCATTACGATCGTCATGACCGTCACGGTCGTGACAGCCCCTTACAACCGTCATGTTTACAAAAGTTGTTGCACTCTGATTTTGTTTTCCTTAATTATCCGTCGGGTTAGATTGGGGTGTTACAATCGAATCTACTTATAGTTTGGTGTTATAATATCCGATGATAAGTCAGAACACGAATTAGTAGGATTAGCCATTTTAGCTTATTTGATAATCTCTTATTTGCTTTCCTGTTTTCTAAATCGAAACCTAAACCCCCCATAAGTTGTTACTTTAGTTGGTTAATCATACAAGAGCCTTTGCGATACGATACTCAAGTGTCACTTCCCTAGACTACCGTTCTTAATAGCTCGTTTTTGACCTGTGTGTGACAGCGAATCAAATTGGCGCTGTTGCCAGGGGACTCTTGTTGATTTTAGCCAAATTTAGAATTCTAGTTTAGAGTTTTGGTAGATTTTTTGTTTTTGTTTTTGCGTGTTCATTTTCAAAGTTGCAATGTAGTGATACGTGTTTCAGCCTATCAGGGAAGTTTGGAAGCTATTGTTTCAATTTGCTCTGAATTTTTTCCAGAAATTAAGAAAAAAATAGACGAACAGTACTCTTTTAGGATGATATTCTAAAATATATTGACACTGAAAATAATAAATTCCTTATTTTCCTATTTTCTTTGATTTATTTCCTATTTTCATATTTTCAAAAATATCCGAAATTTTTTTGTAGAGATTTATTCTGATTTGATTTGATGTTTAGTCATATTTTTATAAATTTTGGATTTTATTTTAATCGCTTTCCTATTTTTCCACTTTTTTCAAAAGGGACATTGTTGACATTTTCGCATTTGTTGAATTGGTGAATTGGTTTTGTGCTTTCTCATTCTTTTAAAAATTATCTCCTTTTGGATAACGTGGCAGAACAAAGAATATTAAGAGAGCTTGCTGCTCCTGATGTTCAGTACAATGGTTTATGTATTGAATATACTGATGTTGTTGTTCTTTTTGAATTGAAATATGGTTTAATACACTTGTTGCTAAGGTTTAATGGTCTTGCAGGTGAGGATCCGAATAAGCATTTGAAGGAATTTTATATTGTGTGCTCTACACCTTCCGGACCTTCACTAGAGGACCTTACCAAGCAAATTGCTATAAATAATCTTTCGTTTCAGCAGCGAACAAATTCTAGCATTCATGCCTTACAGCAGCGAGAAGATTCTAGCATTTAGGCCTTGCAGACTCAGATTGGACAACTTGCTACCTCTATGAATGCCATGCCGCAAGCTCAAGAAACAAACAAACTACCTTACTAAATAGTAGTGAATCCAAAAGAGATGCCTTCTGAAATTTTTGATGAAGCGTATTCTAATTTGTTTTCAGCTGATTTTCCATCATTGTCTAATTTTGATAATTGTTACTCATGTGATTATTGTACTGACACTAACCTTTGCGCTGTTTGTGCTGAGATTGAGGCTGCCTTGCAGGTTGATATTTTTCTTACAGATGAAGTTATAGATGAAGTTGTTTATGAAATAGAAGCTCTTGGCATCACGGTTGCCCCAACCTCACCATCCATTGTATAACCTCCTTCCTTAGAGATATGTAGGCATAGGATTGCGAGATCCTATCGAGCACACTTTTTTGTTTTCACCCCTCTTTATTCATTACAAAAACACAAAATATTTTCTGCTCCTATCACTCACTCAATATCAGTCAACTCTCCCAATTAATATCAAATAACTTAAGCAAATAACACAAAACATTTCAAAAGAATCCTATAGGATAATGTTGTACCCCAAATTTTACCCTTAGATTTATTGATCTATTGCATATCATATAGGTCGATCATCCATGCATGGCTAACCGTTTTATCGATTTTTGTTTGTTTTGTAAAGCTAGGTCTACTGCAGAAAATTCAAGGCCTTGGGTGTGGTTTAGTCCTTGCAGGTTGTGTCGAGATGAAGAAGATAACATATCCTCATGTCTATGATTCTCAGTCAAAGCAAGGTTAATCTTCCTCAAGATTTCTCAGAGATTTCTCCAAGGAGGACTAAGGTTCTCTATTATTGTTTTATGCGTAGTTATTCTAAGATCAACTAAATTTTCATAACAAGATGGATTACAAATGGAGGAAAGTGATTGACTTGTGGGAGGTGGTAAGCTTGTGAAATCTGGAACATTTCAAGTGACGTTAGATTTCTGGGCATTTGGTTTGTTCTAATATCTGTTTTACATGGCTAGCTTAAGATTCAAATAATCAAGATGTGGTTTAAAATCATTGTTCGTTTTGGGCTATGAGGGGGTTTATTTAAGTTGCAACTTCTTGAATTTCATTCATGAGATCTAAAAGTTGTTACTCATATAAGATCTTTTTTTCTCAAGATACTAAAATAATAGGAGTTCATATTGCACCAAATCCATTCAAGAATACAACTCTTTTTATCATTTAGTCATGGTGAGTTGCATAAAAATCCTAAGAACTCAAGAGGAATTCATCAATACAAGTACAAGCCAAGTCTCAAATTTCAAAGAATACAAGATCAAATCATGTTGTTTTCGCAAAACATAGTAATTGATGGATCTTGTTTTAGTCTCAAACTTCAAGAGTTTTGGGCGAGGAAAGTGGTTCACTAATTCAAGGATATTTATTGAGCTTACCATGTGAGAAATTTAAATTCAGGATTCTAAAGAGGTATAAAATGGGCCAAGACTACAAACTCAAAGAATGTCTTGTTCAAGTTTTTATAATTACAAATGGAAATAAACCTCTTTCTACAAAGGAGATCATACCATGATTCATCATGAGTTCTATTTCAAAAAGCCAAACTACAAGAGTTTATCTAAAAAATTCAAGACATAATTGAGGTGAAAAGAAGTTCTCATTCACAAAGAACAATCCAAGGATTTACAAGTTCAAAGCATGTTTTCCATGACAAGGATTCAAAACCCATTCAAGGTATTTACCAAGTACAATTTTTGAGAATTTACATATAAAATCTAAGGTTACAAAATCCATCACAAATTGAAATTATAATTATGAGTCCAAATTTTCCTACACCATTTTCATACTTCAAAATTCATGATTTATAAAAGAAATGCCCTTACATTCTAAAGGATTTACATGTCATAAAGCCCCAAACTAAAACCACAAAAAGAAAACCATGATACAAATTTCCACAAGCCTCACGATTCAACTTCATCCTGCAAAATCCAAGCTCAAGCCAAAGGTCCTCAAACAAGCTCCAATCGGACGCGTGAAGCCGTTATAAATCTCACAAAAAACAGTCAAAGCAATTGAAGCATTCACAACTATGCAGCAACCATAGTGACACTTAGAATAATGGAAAAGAAAGCATACAGTTTAGCAGGAAAAAGTTTTTTCTCCTTTTTGAATATGCCAGAATTGTTGTATTCCTCGCGGGCTATTCATTTCTAAATCCCTACTCCTGCAGCAAATAATATCATATCAGAAAATGATGATTTTTGGAAATTAGAGGGACAATACGAGCAGTGTCGCGGTTCGGTTCATGTCGACATTGGCATGTGAAGTTAGTATGTGAAATTGTAATTGTATCAAAAGACTCTTACACCTACCACACCTTGTACCTAGTGAATTCTAAGACAATCTCAGAGAAACACGATTAATGTGGATTTAAGCTCTTTCCAAAATTATAGAAGCGTGTCCAAACATGTCCGAAACTGGAGAAATTAGTTTTCATACACTTTCCAAAACAAATAAAAACATGTTCCCGACAATTTCCAAAACACACAACAACACTTTCCAAAACATGTTCCAAAACAAATAAAAACATGTCCGAAACCGAATGAAATCAGAGTAGGAAAATCACACAACAACACTTTGGCCCAACACTGTGAAATTCAAATCACCTGTTAAATCGTGGAGGAGAAGAGGGAGTCTGAATCAAAAACCGTACATGAGCGAAATGAGAATGACAAGTAGAGAGAGGAATTCGTGATCGAGAGAGGACGAAAAAACACTGCGAGGCCACCGAGTATCGTCGTCACCGCTTCCGTTCTAAACCCGCCAACAGCAACCCCATGCACTGTTGATCTGGTTGCACCGTGTGATTTCGCCATAGTAAGATAAGGCGCGATAGTCACCGATATTCTACCACTAATGTTTTGATCGATTCACTACAAGGATGAATAGGGATATCGCGAATTGAGAGATAGTGAAAGAGGTTTGAAGATTCGGTTCCTGTTTGCTTCCTTATCCTGTTATGTTCCTTATTATTGCTGTTGGGTCAGTCATCTAAGCCCGTTACGTTTTTTTCTTCATTATTTTTTTATGTTCTCTTGGTTGGGCTTTAGAAAGACAAGCCCGTTCAAAAAAAAACAAAAAAGCGACTTTATTTATTTATTTCATTTTCATATTATTTTATTTAGTTTTATTTTACAAGCTAGTTATAACGATTTTAATTAGTTTAACTATTAGACGTCGTTTAAGTTTGAAATCCGTGCTTAACTTTGAACTCGTGTTCTTTTTATGATTAAGATCCTAAGTTTCATTAATGAGATTCCTAGTGGATTAATTAGAAATTATTAAAATTATAATCGATCATTTTGTTTTTTTTTACTTTAATCAGTTTTGATGTTGATCGGGATTGTTTATTGGTCGATATTTCTGCGGAGGCTTGACGCGTTTATACGTTTTAATCCATCATATTTTTGTAGTTCCAAATTCAATTCCAATTTTGATAAGTTAATGAAGATTCAAACATTAGGACAAACATGTCTTGCATGATAACATTAGTGTAAGTTTCCCTTTAAATCATAATCTTAAGGGTCAAAGAATTAGATTATTTCTGTTTAAAACTAGTCTTCCCTCGAAATACGATCGCTAGACAAAATTTTCTAATCCACTCATAGATTGCTCACACCGTTCCACAGGGAGGGATCTTGTCCCCGTGACTGTCTCGTCATACATAATAATTCTAGATCTTTTCCTGTATCCCAACCTTAGGATCGGAGTCGTCGTACTCCATTTTTGTCCTGCTATGGACACTCACTCACCCTTTATCCTAGCCTTAGGATAGGAATCATTGTACTCCATGTCACGTCCTGCCATGGACACTTACTCATTTTCCCTTCATCCTAGCCTTAGGATCGGGGTCGCCGTACTCCATGTAAGTTTCCGCCGAGGATACATACTTACCTACTTTTTCAAACTTAACCTTCAACATAGATTCGGAGTCGCCGCACTCCACGTAAGTGTCTCACTATGAACACTTCCTTCCCCTTGGAACCTTGACCACAGTCAAAAAGTTCCTCACCCTCTTTGAGGGGAACTACGGATACTCTGATTATATTCCCGTCAGGATATGTAGGCACAAGATGCGATTTCTTGGCGAGTATACTTAGGACTAACCCCTTAGGTCTCCTTCAAACTTTTAGCAGATAACAGATAAATAGCAAATAATTCATACTAACGAGAGGTTCCTGTAGAGTACTACAGATGCTTAGGATGCTAACACCTTCCCTAGGTATAACCAACCCCCGAACCATATATCTCCCCACATTGTGTTTACAATGCAAATTAGGTTTTTCTTTCTTTAACCTTTCCTTCAGATAAATCAAAGCTCGGTGGTGAATTTCAAAGATGTGGGATTCATGTTCATTCAATAACTTGGTATCCGATTCTCACCGCAACAGAAAATAGCGACTTCATTGGGGAGTCATTATCATTCGTGGGTTATACCTAACTTGTTTATTTGTGTTATTTGTTGAATATTTGTTTATATGTATATATATTTATATGATTGTACCTGCTTGGGTTATATGTTGTTGTGAGATAAGTCCTACACCCGGACTTGAGCGTACTTATGATAGGACGGTGATATATTTGAGAAGGCTTATAGGGAGTGATTCCCGACCAAGTTGACTTGAGAATCACCACTCAGTTGAGGCCCTCTCGAGAATAGTGTTGTTGAACGAGTATTCATGAAGACATCACTACTATCGACCTAGGATCCTGTGATACTGGGAACCTTTAGTTACCTTTTTACCCCACTTTGGCCTTTCTTAGGACGTAGTGCGATGACTATGAGGGAGTAGTCCCAAAGTAGTTGATACGTGATGCTATACTCAAAAGAGGTTCTCTTGAGAATATTGTTAACCACCGAGTATTCGGGAAATTGATAATATTTGAAAGATGAACTGATGACTTTAGGAACCTCTTAGAACCTTTGTTTTGCAGGTACGATAACCCTTAGTACATACCTTTCGGGATGGGTAGACCATGTCTCCATGCTTGTGACCCTCTAACCTAGGACTTTGTGTGCTTATTTGTATATATGTGTTTGTACATCCAGACATTCAAGTATTCATAACATTTCGGTTTCAAGGAATTCAATTGTCAGTCCTTTGCAAATTCGATAAAGATCTTGAGTTTAAAATTTAAGCTTTTTTCAGTTTTCCTAAAAATATTTGCAACTTGTTGGATTCTTTGAAATCATTGCATTACATTGCATTCATGTTTTTGCATGTGCATTTTCCTTCCACTTAGCTCATCCTATTGTCTCGTCTTCAGTTCTTCCACCCTGAGTCCTTTGCACCAGTATAACACTAGAGCTCAAGCTCGTAAGAAGATGGTGGAACAAAATCAAGAACTTGAGCGTGTCAGCCATGAATTAGAAGACCTTCGAGGAAGTGTGGGGATAATTATGGAGATGCTACATGTTATACGTATGTGGATCCTCAACCAGCTATTGTTACTACTGCAAGTGTACCTCCATATGGCCTTCCACCTGGTTTTGTGTCAGCACCTACTATAGTTCCTATTGTTCAACAAGTTCACCAAGTTGTTCCTTTGGTTACTGAAACTCCTCAGGTGATTCCGACTTTTGCACCAACTGCTGTGCATACTCATGTGCAACCATACTTCATTGAGCATCAACTGTTGTATAATGTCCCTAACATGAAGGAAGATGAAGGCGAACGTCATGAGAAACTCAGGGAAATGTGGAAATTATTGATAAAAGGTTGAGAATGATGGAAGGAGATCAAATCTTTGGTGCTGCATCCAGGGAAGTGTGTCTCGTATCTGGTCTGGTTATCCCTCCAAAGTTTAAAACTCCTAGCTTTGATCATTATGAAGGAGCTACATGCCCGAAAAGTCACCTGATTATGTACTATCGAAAAATGGCTACTCATGTTGATAATGATAAGCTGATGATCCATTGTTTCTAAGACAATTTAAAAGGTGCTTCGTCGAAGTGGTATTTAAGTCTGGACAATTCTCGCATTAAGAGTTTCCAAGATCTATCTGATGCCTTTATCAAACATTACAAATACAATATGGGTCTAGCTCCTGATCAAAGGAAATTACTGAGTATGTCCCAGAAGAGTTCTGAATCGTTCAAAGAATACGCTCAGAGATGGAGAGAAACTGCTTCACAAGTGGAACCTCCTTTGACTGAAAAAGAGCTAGCTGATTGGTTTGTTGATGTTGTTCGTCCTAAATTCTATGAAAGAATGGTTGGAAGTGTGACTGGAAATTTTTCTGGTATTGTTGTTGTTGGTGTAAAGGTAGAATTGGGTCTGAAAAGTGGAAAAATGTCAAGTACTACTGGTAGTTCAAGCTCCAACAGAGACCATGCCAAGAAGTCTTCATTTAGCTCTCACAAGAAGAAAGAGGGTGAAGCTAATGCCGCGATATCAAGCAGAAGAAGAAATCAACCTTGGCAACATCAGCAAAATTATGTTCAATAACAAAGTTATCCTGTCCAGTTTTCTCAACAACCGTATGTGGTTGTTGTTACACATGCTTTCAATCAACAAGCTCCTACTTATGAGCCTGTGCAACCAGCTCCCGTTTATCAGCCTCCGGTCTATCAACCTCCTCCTGGTTATCAGCCTGCACAAGCTCCATCCAATTATCAACGAGCGTCCAACCTAACAAAAGACAATATAAGCCATGTCCTCCTATTCCGATGACTTATATCGAGTTATACCCTTCATTAGTGCAACAAGGTCTAATAACTACAAGAGCTTTGGGTCCACCTCCTAATCCACTGCCAACTAATTACAATCCAAATGCTTATTGTTTATTTCATGAAGGTGCACCTAGCCATGATCTAGAAAGTTGTTATGTTCTCAAGCACATTGTAAGAGAATTAATGGAAAAGAAGATTCTATCCTTTGATGATCCTCAGCCTAATGTTAAAACCAATCCTTTGCCTACCCATGGGGTTGTTAATGCTATTGATGAGGTATTTGGTGAGAGCCTAATTCTTGATGTTTCCTAGATTAAGACTCCTCTCTGAGTCTTCCATTCAAAGTTGTTTGAAGCCGGTTCGATAAATGTTTGCCATAATCATTGTACAAATTGTGATGTCAGTGTCAAAGGATGTATGTGGGTTCAAAATGATGTGAAAAGCTTGATCAATGATGGTTTCATGCAAGTGAGTAGCAAAGTAAAGAAGGATGAAGTTGTTATGATTAAACCCATCTTCAACTCGCCTGAGCTAGGTAACAAAATGCCCGTTTTTAATTTTCCAAAATCAAGTACACCAAGACCTGTGTTCAACGTGCCATAATCCGTTGTTGCTTCTGCAGTTAATCAGCCAAAGCCGGTGATCATTCAAAAACCTAGTCATTTTCACTTCAGAGACTCTAAAGTTGTACCTTGGAAGTATGATGTGACCATGATTGACAAAGAATTTGGGAAGGTTATTTCGAGAGAAGAATTAAAGAGTGTTAGTGAAGATGTGACTAATATAGCTGGGGCAAGCAAGATGACACGAAGTGGTCGTATTTATACTCCCCGTTTCAATGAGGCTTCGCCTAAGGAAACTGTTACCACTGTGCCTGCCAAAGACAAAGAAAAAGAAGTGGTTACAAATGATGAAGATGTTGAGTTCCTAAAGATTATCAAAAAAAGTGATTACAAAGTCATTGATCAACTTCACCAGACTCCCTCTAAAATCGCAATATTATCTTTGTTGATGAATTCACCTGCTCACCGAGATGCATTATAGAAGTTGTTGGCTCAAGCTCATGTCGCCTAAGATATTACTACGTTTAGTTTGGCAGTGTGATTGCGAATATTACTGCATGTAATACTCTTAGCTTCAGTAATGAGGAGTTACCAAGAGAAGGTCAAAATCTCAACCGTGCTTTACATGTGTCCGTGAAATGTCAAGAAGATAACTTATCAAGGGTGCTTGTAGATACTGGTTCCTCTTTAAATGTTTTACCTAAGAGGGTTCTTACGAAGCTGGCTAAGAAAGAAACTGAGATGAAACCTACTTCTTTGACAGTCAAAGCTTTTGACGGCTCCCGCAGAACTGTAATTGGAGAAGTGGAGCTACCAATCTTGATTGGTCCGCATGTATTCAACATCACATTCCAAGTACTGGACATATATCATAATTACAGTTGTTTACTTGGAAGGCCATGGGTCCATACCGCTGGTGCTGTAACTTCAACATTACACCCGAAGATGAAGTTTGTGATTGATGATAAGCTGGTCATTGTACATGGTGAAGAGGATTTGATGGTAAGCAACCTGTCTTCATTCCGTTATATAGAAGCTGACAAAAATGCTCTGGAAAGTTCCTTTCAAGCACTGGAGATCGCCAATGTTGTCCTGTTGGAAGTCGAAGAAACCGTGGGTAAGAGTAATCCATCTTTCGCATCTTTCAAGAGTACCAGATCAACAATCTAAGGAGGCATACCTGAAGGTTAGGGAGAAGGGATAGATGTCAAGACCAAGATGAATCATCATGGGTTGGGTTACAAACCAACTAATGATAGAGCTTCTACAACTGTCAAAGGTCGTCCGAAGACTGTCCAGGAAGTGTTTGTCAGCGGAGGTTTCCAGGTCAATGTTGTCGAAGATGATAATGAAGACGAAGACTTGAGCAATATGGTATTCAAGTGTGATGCAGCTTTGGACAACTGGGAAGCAGTAGAGGTCCCCGTGATTTTTCCTTTGTCAAAGTAATTTATTTGTCTTTTATTTTGTTGTTTTCAAAAAAAAATCCATAGCTATGCCCAAGGCTATTGGATTATTTTGTAGGGCCCCCTTTTAAATTTCAAATGATTATCAATAAATGCATTTTGTTAAATTCTCGTTGTTTCATTTACTGTTTTTTCGCTTGTACTTTCAAAAGAAATTGACAATCTTTCAAAAACTAAAAAAAGAACATCTTTTCTCTTGCATTTTGTTAAATTCTCGTTGTTCCTGTTTCATTTTGTAGGGCCCCCTTTTAAATTTCAAATGATTATCAATAAATGCATTTTGTTTCATTTACTGTTTCATTTACTGTTTTGTCAAATTTCAAAGAATACAAGATCAAATCATGTTGTTTTCGCAAAACTTAGTAATTGATGGATCTTGTTTAAGTCTCAAACTTTAAGAGTTTTGGGCGAGGATAAAATTGGTTCACTAGTTCAAGGATATGCATTGAGTTTACCATGTGAGAAATTTAAATTTAGGATTCTAATGAGGTATAAAATGGGCCAAGACTACAAACTCAAAGAATGTCTTGTTCAAGTTTTTATAATTACAAATGGAAATAAACCTCTTTCTACAAAGGAGATCATACCATGATTCATCATGAGTTCTATTTCAAAATGCCAAACTACAAGAGCTTATCTAAAAAATTTAAGACATAATTGAGGTGAAAAGAAGTCCCCATTCACAAAGAATAATCCAAGGATTTACAAGTTCAAATCATGTTTTCCATGACAAGGATTCAAAATACATTCAAGGTCCTTTACCAAGTACAATTTTTGAGAATTTACATATAAAATCCAAGGTTACAAAATCCATCACAAATTGAAATTATAATTATGAGTCCAAATTTTCCTACACCATTTTCATACTTCAAAATTCATGATTTATAAAAGAAATACCCTTATATTCCAAAGGATTTACATGTCATAAAGCCCCAAACTAAAACCACAAAAAGAAAACTATGATACAAATTTCCACAAGCCTCACGATTCAACTTCATCCTGCAAAATCCAAGCTCAAGCCAAAGGTCCTCAAACAAGCTCTAATCAGACGCGTGAAGCTGTTATAAATCTCACAAAAAACAGTCAAAGCAATTCAAGCATTCACAATTATGCAGCAACCATAGTGACACTTAGAATAATGGAAAAGAAAGCATAAAGTTTAGTAGGCAAAAGTTTTTTCTCCTTCTTGAATATGCAAGGACTGTCGTATTCCTCGCGGGTTGTTCGTTTCTAAATCGCTACTCCTGCAACAAACAATATCATATCAGAAAATGATGATTTTTGGAAATTAGAGGGACAATACGAGCAATGTCGCGGTTCGGTTCATGTCGACATTGGCATGTGAAGTTAGTATGTGAAATTGTAATTGTATCAAAAGACTCTTACACCTACCACACCTTGTACCTAGTGAATTCTAAGACAATCTCAAAGAAACACGATTAATGTGGATTTAAGCTCTTTCCCAAATTATAGAAACGTGTCCAGACATGTCCGAAACTGGAGAAATTAGTTTTCATACACTTTCCAAAACAAATAAAAACATGTTCCCAACATTTTCTTTGAATTGTTAGAAACAGAACTAATGGCAGGGAGACAGGAGAATATCATGATAGAACACGAATAGAAAGAAAATCAGGAAAGTCTCTAAACAATATAAAAAAAACCCACACGGTTGAAAGAGGGGGACTCATACAGTTTCAAAACAATAACATAATCATTTACATACACAAACAACATCCAGGATTTCAAAGTTCATATATACACACCTGGTCGAAGGAAATCGGAGTAGGAAAATCACACAACAACACTTTGGCCCAACACTGTGAAATTCAAATCACTTGTTAAATCATGGAGGAGAAGAGGGAGTCTGAAGCAAAAACCGTACATGAGCAAAATGAGAATGACAAGTAGAGAGAGGAATTCATGATCGAGAGAGGATAGAAAAACACCGCGAGGCCACCGAGTATCATCATCACCGCTTCCATTCTAAACCCGCCAACAGCAACCCTATGCACCATTGATCTGGTTGCACCGTGTGATTTCGCCATAGTAAGACAAGGCACGATAGCCGCCGATCTTCCGCCGCGAATTTTTTGATCGATTCACTACAAGGATAAATAGGGATATCGCGAATTGAGATATAGAGAAAGAGGTTTGAAGATTCGCTTCCTGTTTTCTTCCTTATCTCGTTATGTTCCTTATTATTGCTGTTGGGTCGGGCATCTGAGCCCGTTACGTTTTTTTCTTCATTATTATTTTTTATGTTCTATTGGTTGGGCTTTGGAAAGACAAGCCCGTTATAAAAAATAAAAAAAAGTGACTTTATTTATTTATTTATTTATTGCATTTTCATATTATTTTATTTAGTTTTTTTTTACGAGCTAGTTAGAACGATTTTAATTAGTTTAACTATTAGACGTCGTTTAAGTTTGAAATTCTTGCTTAACTTTGTACTCGTGTTCTTTTTATGATTAAGATCCTAAGTTTCATTGATGAGATTCCTAGTGGATTAATTAGAAATTATTAAAATTATAATCGATCATTTCTTTTTTTTTTACTTTAATCAGTTTTGATGCTAATCGGGGTTGTCTATTGGTCGATATTTCTGCGGAGGCTTGACGCTTTATAGGTTTTAATCCATCATATTTATGTAGTTCCAAATTCAATTCCAATTTTGATAAGTTAATGAAGATTCAAACATTAGGACAAACATGTCTTGCATGATAACATTAGTGTAAGTTTCCCTTTTAATTGTAATCTTAAGGGTCAAAGAATTAGATTATTTCTGTTTAAAACTAGTCTTCCCTCAAAATACGATTGTTAGAATAAAATTTCTAATCCACTAATAGATTGCTCACACCGTTCCATAGGAAAGGATCTTGTCCTCGTGTCTGTCTCGTCATACATAACAATTCTAGATCTTTGCCTGTATCCTAGCCTTAGGATCGAAGTCGCCGTACTCCACTTTTGTCCTGCTATGGACACTCATATACCCTTTATCCTAGCCTTATGATAGGAGTCTCCGTACTCCAGGTCACGTCCTGCCATGGACACTTACTCATTTTCCCTTCATCCTAGCCTTAGGATCGGGGTCGCCGTACTCCATGTAAGTTCCCGCCAAGGATACATACTTACCTACTTTTTTAAAGTTAACCTTCAACGTAGATTCGGAGTTGCCGCACTCCACGTAAGTGTCACACTACAAACACTTACATCCCCCGGGAACCTTGACCACAATTAAGAAGTTACTCACCCTCTTTGAGGGGAACTACGAATACTCTAATTCCATTCCCGTCAGGATACGTAGGCAGAAGATGCGATTTCTTGGCGAGTATACTTAGGACTAACCCCTTCGGTCTTTTTCAACCTTTTAGTAGATAACAAATAAATAGAAAATAACAAATACTAACAAGAGGTTCCTTTAGAGTACCACAGATGCTTAGGATGCTAACACCTTCCCTAGGTATAACCAACCCCGAACCCCAGGTCTCCCTGCATTGTGTTTACGATGTAAATTAGGTTTTTCTTTCTTTAACCTTTACTTCGGATAAATCAAAGCTCGATGGTGAATTTCAAAGATGTGCGATTCAAGTTCATTCAATAGCTTGGTATCCGATTCTCACCGCAACAGATAATATAGATACTTATGGTGCTAGTACCTTCATTTTGTATAACCAACCCCCAAACTTCAGATCTCATTGCATTGTTTCACATATGCATATTTATGGGTTATTCCTTATTTACCTATTCCTTTTGGATAAATTAAAGTTTGGTGGTGATCTTTTTCATTCGTGAGTCAGGTTAATCCAATAGCTTTGATTCATTATAACCACAGAACGCCATCCACAGAAAAATGGTGACTTCACTGGGGACTCACTCCCCAAAAGAAGGCTAAACCTATCTTGTCTTGTTTTTTGTTATTATTAATTGCTTGCATTTGTTTGGGTTCTTGGTTGAACTTTATGAGTGAGATAAATCATAACCCAGATTTGAGTGTACATAAATAAGATAGTATGTTGGTATAATCAAAAGTTACATGTTTGGAGTAATCCTACACATGAGTGACATATGATATAATCACACTCTGTGGAGACCCCTTTAGAATTACTGATGTCATTTACGAGTTGTCATAATGCCATTAGTTTTTCCGATCTGGGAGCCTGAGAAGCTAGTAACCTTAGTATCACTTTTACCCCCACTTGGCCTTTTTAGGATGTAGTGTGGTAATTATCTAGGTGTAGAATTGTGGTAGTTGATACGTGATACTACACTCAGACGAGTTTATCTTGAGAATATTATTGATTCTCGAGTAGTCGGTGTGTCGATAATATCTGAAGCATGGATCTATGACTCTGGAAACCTTGATAGAAATTTTTCTATAGGTACAGATAAGCCCATAGTACATATCTCTGGGGATTGTTAGACCCATGACTCCATGCTCGTGATGTCAAACCTTTAAACCCACATGTTTGTAACTTTGTGTGTGTGCATCCATAAATTCATGCATTCATTAAAAAATCATTTAAAAAGATCATCATTCAAGGAACTTAAAACATTTATTGCAAATATCATATTTTTTACCATGAATTTTGAGAAAAGGAACACTAGGAAGTACAATTTCAAGGATCCTGATGTAATAGTATTGAGAAAGCTAGGTTGTATGATCTCTTGTCCAGAGAATTTCAAAAGAAGCTATGGAAGACTTTTGGGTATTATAAAGACTGATATTGATGATGGGATTCTTGACACTCTTGTGCAATCCTATGATCCACTCTACCACTGTTTCACATTCCCAGATTATCAACTTGCACCAACCTTGGATGAGTATTCATATTGGGTTGGTTTGCTAGTGTTAGACCAAATTCCTTGCAATGGCTCAGAGTAAATTCCTAAGTACTCAGTCATTGCAAAAGCTCTTCATTTGGAAACTTTAGATATAAAAGATAACTTTATCACCAAGGGAGGAATTCAGGGGTTAAGTTCCAGGTTCTTGATAAGGAAAGCTATAGAGTTGGCCAAAGCAGATACTATAGGAGCATTTGAAGCTATCTTTGCACTACTCTTCTATGATCTTGTGCTATTCCCAAACATCAATCCCTATGTTGATGTTAATGCTATCTGGATATTTCTAAGTGGTAACCCTGTGCCTACTCTGCTTGGACACACCTATCATTCTATTCATCACAGGACCAAGAAGAGAAATGGAACGATCATATGTTGTGCACTTTTATTGTACAAATGGTTTCAGTCACATTTGCCTCAAACCAGACTCTTCACAGAGAATTTAGGCAAACTCAGATGGTCTCAGAGGCTTATGTATCTCCCTCATACAAATTTGAACTGGTATGACCCGGCTTATGACACAGGAGTTATTATTGACCGTTATGGAGAATTCTCTAATGTACCGCTTCTTGGTATACATGGGTGGATTAACTACAACCCTGCTCTTGCAAGACGTCAGTTTGGGTACCCCATGAAAGATAAATCTAACAACCTTTCGATATCAGGTTTCTTTTACCTTAATGAAGGAGGAGATTTGAAGTTAAAAAGAAGGGTTATAAATGCTTAGAACACCATTCATAGGAAAAGGAAAGATCAAATGGAAAGAAAGAATTGTGTTTCCTTTGAGCCCTACACCCAGTGGGTACGCACCAGAGCTTGTAAACTCAAGATGCTTTATTCTCTTGAGAAACCTTCACTACCTATTTCTATAACATCATCGTCTACCATACCTATTGAGAATAGAGAAGAGTATCAAGAACTCTTAACTAGGATGAAGTTGGAGAGAGACACTTGGGAAGGCAAGTATCATACTTCAAGAGTCGAGAAGAGAAAATTGATGGAACAACTGAAAGAAAAGGATGACTTAATTAAGATACTCTAGCAACATGTTGTGGAAAGGGAAGAAGAGCAAAAGAAATTATTTTTCTCTGGTAGTATCCCTCATACTCTTGGTGCTTGGAAGAGGATTGTCGACCAACTTACAATTAAAAATACTCAATTAAAAAGATAGAAGAGGAAGCATCATCAAGGAGTTGGGCCTTCATCAAAGAGAACTCCTTAGGGCTCACAGGACTTAGCTTTTCTCTTGTATTTTAAGATCCTTTGAATTTGTAATTCTAAATTTGTAATCTTTCCAGTTCATTAATGAAATAATATTTTTCAACTGTTCAAAATGTTATCCATCTTATGATGCTTGCAATATAATTGCCAAAGTTCCTTAAAAATAGAGTCTTTTGCATTCGTTGCACATCATGCATCATTCAAACATTTTGCATTTTCAGAAGAAAAAAAAAATCACTTGTATCTTTTACTCCTAAAAGTCAAATTGTTTCATCAATACGATACTTGGGAAAGTCAACAAAAAAGGATGGACCAACTTGAACAAGAAAACAGGGAGCTTAGGGAAGAAGTTGTTACTCTGAAAGAAAGTATGGAAAGACTTAACACTATGATGGAAGCAATGACAGTTGTTTAGAATCAGCCGCCACCTATTTCTTAAGAAGCTATACAAAGGATCATGTTCTCTGAGATCATCTCCGCACCTGTCTCTGGTGCGCCCGATAGTGATCTGCAGTATTCCATGCCTTCCGGCTTTCCTTGGGGCATGCCTCTCAACTTTATAACAGAGGGTTACAGACCTTCGGTTCCTGAAGCTCCAAAAGCCACTGCAATCATGTCTATGCCACCTCCTATAGTAAACACGATCCCATACAATGAAGATCATATCTTCCATGCCACTCTTAGTGAAGGTATGACAGTAGATGAAAGGATGGACGATTTCCAAGATCAATTTTTGGAAATATAGAAAGAACTTAAGGCTCTTCGCAAACAAGATTTTGTTGGGGTAGATGCCGCAGACCTCTATTTAGTTCCAAATGATTAAATCCCACACAAATTCAAGGTACCTGTTGTACCCGAAAATTTGATCAACCTTTTCTTGTACTTGGCTTATGTTTCATTTCATTCTTAGCATTTGAATTTGCATAGAATTGTTCTTAGCAGGGGATCAAGAGTTGTTGTTCCATTCAAGAGGATATTATTCTTGGTTTCAAGCTCAAGCAAAGGTATTTGTGCAAGCCATCAAGTGTTTATCATCACCATCGAAGGTTCAAAGCTCTTTGAAAGGAGAAATTGGTGTGTGGATGTTATCTCCTACCTTAGGGATCATCAGAGGGTTCTCAAGGATTCATGAGGTCTTGTTCTTGGTTGAGGAATGGTGAAAAAGTTCATTGAGTACCTTAGGGGCCATTGTGGAGCTTGAGTAGTCATTCAATTCATCTGCAGGAGCCACAGTCAAAAGATATGGAACTAGGGTTTCATCTGGTCAACCCAAAGTCAACTGTGGACTGGAGAAGGTCCAAAACATGATTCTAAGTCACTTGAGTCATCGAAAGACATCTTGGAGCATCTAAGATGTCATTTTAAGATCAAATCAAGAAGAGTCAAGAGTTCAAGGAGTTATTAAATTAGGGTTTCAGATAATTTCAGTGTAAAATCCCCTTCTTTAGTGCCTAACTTCAAGGACACCTTTCCTTATGATGTAAGCTCAATCTCATTTTCATGAAAACATGAGACTTTTAGGGCATGTTCTTAGATTTCTTTTGAGTACAAGAACTCATCCATTTAGTTTATACATCTCAAGTTATGATACCAACAAGTTAAGGTCCTCAGATGAAGATATTTTTGGTCAACTAAAAGTCAAATCACTTCCAAGGCATTTTTGACCTAGAAGAAGTTACTCCTCAACTTCAAGTGAACATGAACATTGTTCCTCATGATCTTAGCTTTCCAAAAAGTCCTATAAGTATTTTTTATCATTTGTACATCTCACGTTATGGACCTCACAAGGCAAGGGCATTTTTGGAAAGTTCATTTTAGGTCATTCTTTTGAATGGTCATTTTCATGAACTTTAAGACCTCAAATCCAATTTTGACCAACATGAAACTTGTGCCTAAGGGTCTCAACTTCACAATAGACTCAAAATTCATTGAGTTTAGTGCATTATGTGATCATGTGGACCATTTTAAGGGTGAAATGTTGACTTTTGGTCATGGTTCAAGTATCTTACATTACAAGTCACCTTTTGACCTCATTTTTTATCTTTTCACACCAATACATGATCATAAATAAGTTTACCACATTTGGACCAACATGTTTAAGTCATTATGTGCCACTTTTTTCTCAAAATCACTTAAAAAGTGATGAATCCAAACTTGGTACACATCCATTCTCAATGACTCAAACTCCTCCATTTCATTTTGGCACACCCTAAATACCCTATTTGTGTTGACCAAGGGAGTGTACCATACCCCATAACCCGTGTGTGCTTCAAATTTCATTTTTGGCCAAAACTTGAAATCAACCAATACAGCCAACATGGGCCGGCATGGCCACTAAAATCCACCATATAAAACTCACTTGACTTGCCCTAATCATGAGAATAGAAGGTTGTTGCGTGAGAGAGCTGAGGCATTTTTCAAAAATTCTCCAAAACTTTCCATTTTCGAATCTCATTTTCCTATGCAAATAAACTTCAACTGGAGCTTGAATCTTCTTCATCATAGCCTAAGGAACATATTGGAAGCAAGAAAGTGAAGCTTGCGTGCCTTGGAAGAGCCAACAGAGCTTCTCCGTTCAGTAAGCTTCCACCTCTGATTTCTCCCATTTTAGACATGTTTTAGGATCATTTTGGACTACATCTGAAGCCCTATGTATCATAGGAAATGTTTGCATTAATTTCGTGGTTGTTTGATGAGTTTTCAGAATATGCATCATAACTTGTGTGCCTTTGATTCTCTTTATTTAAGAGGCTTTTTGAAAAATGGTTGGTAGATTTGAAACCCTTGTGGAAGCAGCTTTTGAACGGTACCAGTTTTTGGCATTTTTATTAAGGTTTGGTGACTGGTCTCCAGCGAGCTGGCCGGAGAAGACGACTTGAGCCCTAGCTCCGGTGTCCAGTCACCTAGTTGGCTTTGCTGAATCACCACCCTTTGAATCTTTGACTTGCTTGGGTGTTTATTTCCAATTGGTTTGACTGTGCCATGTGGAAGCGTTGAATCCACATCATTAAATGAAACGGTGTGTTTCATGTTGTGAAATGAGTCTGGGTCAGATGGGCTCAGATTGATAATCACACCCCCCTGTTTTGGGGCCCATGTGCGCAATTGCCTTGATGCAGTTCATTCTGAACATTGTTGTTGCACCCCCTTTGCTATTTCACTCTTTTATTTTATTTTTGTTTTCTGTTTTCATTTTGCTTAATTAAAAATACTTTTAACTATAAAAAAATTTCACAAAATATATTTTATTACACTTTGAGGTGTTATTTAATTTTCCATGATTTTTATTTCTGTTTTTATTTCATTTTTCTATTTTATTTAAAATTTGCATGATCAATGTTGGATGTTTGGTTGAGATAATGTTCATAGGCTTGCTGCCCAAGCTTCTTTCTCCCATCTTCTCTTTGATCATGGCCTTTTGTTTTTGTTTTATGCTTAGTCTTTGTGTAAGTGATGGATGTTTGAATGGTTGTAGGAGTTGTGACTTGTCCCATTTCATCTCACTCTTCTTTGACTTGTCTAAGTCAATTTGTTTTGATCATTTGCCTTTGCTGCATCATTCGATTCTCACATCTCATGTTTGCATCTTTGCATTGCTTTGACTTGTTTAAGTCAATTTCTTCGCATTCTTCATTTCATATGTGATTGGATTATCTGTTATTTACTTGGTCTTTTGCCATGATCCCTTAGGATTCCTAGTCCCTCTGTTTAAGATGGGAGTAGGAGAGATATTAGGTGTTCAATCCTTTGCATGATAACATTATGATAGATTTCCCCTTTTAATCCCAACTTTAGGAGCACATTACATGAGAACATTAGGGTTGATCAGTTCCCCCTAGAGTTTTTGTCTTTCTCATCTCATCTCATAATCTCTTAAGACACCTAATAAAGGATAATAAATATTATACGCAATGAGCCTTAAGTACTTGAGGAATGATAGTTGGGGGACCTCCTCTCAATATGTCTAGAGTGTTTAGGGTATGCCCTTTGGGCAATATGCGACGCATTCGCTCTCAAGTCATAGTCTTTAGTGCAACATTGTTGCACCCCAAAATTTGCCCAACCTTTTCTTACCTGGTTTATGTTTCATTGCATTAACATTTACATAGTTATATCATTTGCATATCATGGTATCATTCATATAGCAGGGGATCAAGTGTGTTTCTTATCAAGAGAAGCCTAGCAAGAGGTTTCATTCAAGATTGAGAAGTTGTCAAAGTCATCAGGAGGTGAGTTGAGGGCCTAAGGGTTTAGATGCTTGGGTGTGAATCTTCTCCTAAATTGAGGATCAACTGAAGACCCTCAGAGGGTTGTGAAGTGTTGAATGTGAGAAGAGGATGTGTATGGAGCTCATAGAATGCCTAGAGGGCCATGGGAGAGCTCAATCAAGTCATTGTGTCAAATGCAAGAGTCACAGTGGAGGTGCAAGCAATTAGGGTTTCATCTGGTTAATCCTAAGTCAACTGAGCAATTGAAGAGTATCAAGACCTACTTTTAGGTCATGGAGTTCATAAAATGATATCATAAGACATTTTTGATGTTGTGCCAAGATCAAATCAAGAAGAGTCAAAAGTGTGGGAAGTTGCTAAATTAAGGTTTTAATGCAAAATTCCCTGTTTAGTGCCTAACTTCATGACCACACAAGTCAAGATACAAGTTTCAAATGGATCTTTGGCCAACATGAAACTTGTATAGAATATCAATACCTTTAATTTAAGTACTAGAAGTACTCAAGGGGATTTATAGAACTCAAGTTATGACCCAGACAAGTTACAAGTCCTCAGATGCCTCTGAAATTTGTCTGTGAAAATCATCTCACTTCAAAGCTATTTTTGACCTAGAAGGAGTTTTCACTTGAACTTTTGGACAACATGAAAGTTGTTCCTCATGATCTTAGCTTTCTAAATTGTAATAGAAGTCTTCCATCTGATTGGTAGAACTCAAGTTATGAGGTTTACAAGTCAGGGGTATTTTGGGAAAGTGAGATTATAGGTCATTTTCAATCATAGGTCAAAATCTCCAACTTGCACTTGTCAAATGGATTTTTGTTCAACATGAAAGTTGTTCAAAATGGGGTTTTTAGGCTAGCCAAGAGGTCATGATGGATTGATTGGGCTCATAGAAAGACTTGGTTTGAAATGGTTTGAATAAGAAAGATTTTCAAATGAATTACGGAGGGAAAATTGATTTTTTGAGTTAAAAGACCAAAACATGTCAAGTAACTACATTTTTTGAATGGAAATGGAATTCTAAGCACTTTGGCATTACCAGAATTTTGAGTTTAGGCCAAGTTTCATAAGTTGTCATTTGGTTTCTTCATTTACAAGTCACACATCCAAAATACTCACCAAGGCATTTCAAGCACCCTTTTTGGTCTGAATACATTCACAAGGCAATGTGAAGTTGAAAGGGAAGCTTCTAGAGCAATTTTCATGGCTAATTCGTGACTGTTACATTGCACATGTGAAGAGAAAAACAGAAAATTGGATTGGCTGGATTGGGCCTCAATTGGGTTTCTAAAGCCCATGGAAACATTCTATATATTCATTGGATTGATTTCAGATCAATTTTGGGCTTTCATTTTGGTGAAGAACACTGAAGTTGCAGTTGAGTTTTCAAGAGGAGCAAGTGAAATCGTGTTTTGAGTTCCAGGCCAATTCAGTGCAAATTGAAGATTGCAAACTCTTCCTAGAGCATCATTGAACGTATCTGGAGAGTTTTGAAGGGAGAATCAAGCTCTAAGCACCTCTGTTACTAGATCTACAACAGGTTAGTAACTTTCAACTTTCCACATGAATTAGCATGATGTAGTTAGATTTGAACTTGTGGTTAGGATCTAGACAAGATGTAGATCGTTTTAGGATCAATTTAGAAGCATTTGGTGATGATTGATCATGACATAACATTTCTGTTTTGATTCGGATCTCTTGATTCATGGAGAGTTATAGCAATCTAGATAGATCAGAGTGATTTGTGTGACATGAGGATCAATTCTATAGCCTTAGATTTGAAATTGATGATGATTGATCTGGATGACATTTCTGAACTTTGCTTCGTGATTTAAAATCTATGGAGAGTTAGAACATTTGAGTAGGAGATTTGAGATCTTGATGAAATTCTGGAAAGATTGATGTAAGGATTGTTGATGTTTGATCACCTGCAACCACATGCTCACCGGAGAAGACGACCGGAGTCTTCTTCGGCCACCACACTGAATCTCACTCTGGCCAGCCTGAAAAATGAGGAAGATGACTCCTAAGCCATCAGATCTGCCTTTGACCAAAGACCAACCACCAGATCCAACGGATATGTTATAATCTGAGAATGGAGATTTTTAATCCAAAATGCAGTCGTTCAACTTAATGTGCTGGCAGCGTGTGGATGCTTGGATTAGTGGACTTGTCAACGCATCTTGTGGCTCATGTTTTATTCTGAGTTTTTATTTTCTTTTATTCATTTTGTTTATTTTAAATGCTTTATTGATTCAAAAAATCACAATAAATTCAATTTTGATCCAAAAATTATTTTAAAAATATCTCCATGATCTTGAGAATTTATGATTTTCTGAAATCAATAAAATGCATTTTTATGCAATTTTTATTTTAATTTGATTTTTCTTATTTTGTTTAATTCTTTTAATTTTGCATATTTGACCATCTGTCTTGTTGAATTTTGTTCTTCCAATTGGTGATGAATTTGGCTTTGATTTTTTAGTATGTTTTAGGGTAGATATTCATGTTCCCTTAGAACTTTTTTTAGAATTTTAGAACAACTTTAGGTTTTGTTATAGGTGTTGAGATTAGAGCCTTCCCAAACTTGTGGATCACCTTAATACCCTTCAATCTAGAAATTGTTTAGGTGACTTAGAAGTTGAATTAGGCTTTAATATTTTAACCCTAGGCTGTTCAAACATGTATGTTCCCCTAGTAATTTTATTAGAATTTTACAACTTTGTTTTCTACTTTAGTTGTATTTTGCAAGTTGCTTGTGCTTGTGGTGTTCTATTTTGTGTGCCTTTGCTTGCTTGGTTTTGTTGGTGACTTTGGAGCTGGATTTGCTTGGATTCCTTTTTGAGAGGTCTTATAGACTTGGTGTAGCTGTTGTGGCTTGAAGATTGGAGCTTGGAGTTGAAGTTTCCTTTTCTTTTAGGAGTTGTTTTAGGAGCTTAGGAAATTAGGGTTTTAAGAAGAGCCATTAGGACTAGTTTTGATTCTTTCATCAAACATAGAATGCATTGTGTGCTTCTATTCTATCCAATGATGTAAAGTCCTCCTAGGGAAACTCCATCTCTCCTTTGGAGGGATGTGTGGTATGCCCATAGTTTAGTAGAACTTTGAGGATACCTTTCCATTTCAATGTTGGTACTGGATGATTTCCTTTGGTTTTCATTTGGTTTTCAACATTGCAACTTTGATTTTAGTGATTATTCCTCTGCTTGGAGTGTGCTTGTTAGAGATTGAAGATGAAGTTTGATGAAGCTTGAAGATAGAAGCTAGATGGAAGACGAAGCCTTTTTGCTGTCAACTTTGCTGTCAAGAGGATTTGCTGTTTAGAGCTGCTGCTGTTGAGTATTGAAGTTGTTGTGTGCTGAAGACTGTTGTTGTTGCTTGGGCTGCTTTCTCTGTTTCTTTTCTTTTGTTGTTTTGTATGTTTGCTTGTGTTGATTACCTCTAGGTTTGAGGTGGAGCTTGTCTCCTCTTGCCTGTTGTTTTCTTAGGTTTGAGGTTGAGCCGGACTCCCTTGCCTCGCTTGTGTTGTTGCATAGCATGCATTTTACTTTTTACTATTTACTGCTTGCTTTCTTTTGCTGTTTCCCCTAGGATCTCTTATTTCCTCTGTGCAAGAGGGAATTATGACAGACATTAGGTTTTGACCCATGCATGATAACTCTAGGTAGATTCCCCTTTCAACCATAATTTTAGGGTGTCGTTCTCTTCTCATCTCAAACAATTCAAAAACACAGTAATAAGGTTAATCGAAGTCGTGCGTTACGAGCCTTAAGCTATCTGGGAAAAGGTTGGTGGAGGGTTTCTCTCCAGTAATCTAGATGTTAGTGTGGTACCCTTTGGGTGACATACGAAGCGTTCACTCCTGGGTCATAGTCTCTAGTGCGACTGAGATTGCAAACATCCTAAAAAACAGTTCTTTCGTAAAAGACTCAAACAAACATTCAAACTCTGTTTTTGTCCTCTTGGACCTTTAATCAGGAAAACCCTTTCTTAAGGAGATACAAAAATTGTCAGACAAGCTTGTGTCTTCCGTAGCCCGAACTACGTTTGCTCTGATCTTTCATGCCGTATGAAAGTACGTAGGCACGAGATGCGATATCTCGGCGAGCAACCTTCCCCCTCTTTACCCGTAGTTAGGCGAACTACGTTGACTCTGATTTCTCGTTCTAGACGGGAATACGTAGGCATAAAGTGCGATACTTTGCCGAGTCATTTTCTTTTCTTTTTAACCCAGACCTTTAGAATAGATAGATAAACATACCCTTAGATAGAATACAAGCGTGGATCCTGTCGAGTATGACGGGCGTGAGGGGTGCTAATACCTTCCCCTTGCGTAACCGACTCCCGAATCCAGGATTTGGCTGCGATGACCATTCCTTTACCTCTTTGCATTAGGTTTACTCTGAGCGTTTCCTTTCCCTCTTGTGGGATAAATAACGCACGGTGGCGACTCTTCTGTCATAGCCGGTGCCGATTTTCGCAGTAGCGACAGCTGGCGACTCTGCTGGGGATTCCAACGGTTCCCTATGCGAGTCAATCGTAGCGCTTGTTTTCCCGTCTGGGGTTTTGTATGTATTTATCTTTCTGTCTTTACTTTTAGTACTGTATATTATTGTTATTGTGATGTGGGTAGAGGGTTAGTTTGAGAGATAAGCCGGACCTGGGCTTGAGTGCACATAGACTTAGAAGTAGAGAGTAGTGGTTAGCCTGCTTGCTTTGCTCGCACCAGCTAGCTACGAAATTCACACTCAGACGAGATTCTCTTTGATGGTATCTTGCCTGGCCCTTTGGGCTCGACAGGTTGTTGGATTTGAGGGTTGTCGACTCTGGGAACCTATCATTTGGGATTCGGCTAAGTGAGGCCTCTTCAAGGGTTGATGATGCCACACCTTCTGGGTATCGTATCATCGCTCTTGAAATTCTGTGACGCTGATGACCGCATAGGATGCCGTACCTCGTCTGCGAGTTAAGTACATACCTGTGAGAGGGTAGGTGGGTCTTTTATAGGAAAACTCTGGCCTCATAACACCTGGTTTGTCTCTGTCAGTGAGAATTGATTGTGAGGGTTCTTTTGTGGTTGGTTTGGATTGAGGAGAAAATCTGATTAGTTCTCGAGCTGCAGTACAACACATCACAGTTCTTCATCATTGCACTTGATCCCCTGTTGCATATGCATTTGCATTTTCATGTCTGCATTTCATTAACGTGTATTTATGTTGCAGGTGTCTTTTTCCCTCAGATTCTAGTGTTCTTCTTGCCAGACATGAAGTCCATGAAGAGAACAGTTGCTTACAGGTTGCCTTCTCCAGATATCAGTTCCTTATTGCAGTTGGTTGCTCTAGCAGATCAGAGAGTGAGGGCTGAGTTCAGAGAGTCTTACGGGAAACTGCTCAGTTTGGTGTGCAGACCTTTTGTGTTTGAGATGACTGGATTGTATACCTTGATGCAGTTTTACGAGCCTCAGTTGAGATGCTTCTTGTTCCCTGATTTTATTCTGGCTCCTACTTTGGAGGAATATTCTGATATGCTAGGAGTTCCTGTGTTAGATCAGATTCCTTTTATTCACGAGGATACTGAGCCTGAGTTGGCTAAGATTGCTGAGATTGTCAGTTTAGATGCTTCTGAGTTCCCCGGAGGTTTGGTCAAGCTGAATGGAGCTTATGGTTTTCATCTTTCTTGCTTAGTTGAGAAGGCTACGAAGTGTGCGAAGGATGGATGTTGGATTGTCTTCAATGCTATTCTGGCTGTTTGCATTTATGGGATTGTATTGTTCCCTAACTTGCCTGATTTTGTTGACTCAGATGCTTTCTTTATTCTTGCCTCGAAGAATCCGGTGCCTACTCTCTTGGGTGACGTTTATCATTCTATTCACTATAAGAATGAGAAGCGTTGGGGAAAGAATGTTTCTTGTTGTGTACCTCTTCTATACAAGTGGTTTCAGGGACATCTTCCTAAGACGGGACCTTTTGTTGATACTGCTGGTACTTTAGATTGGTCTTCCAGATTGACGGGATTGTGTGCTGAGAACATTGTTTGGTTTGATCGGAACTTGCTCGGAGTGGATATTATATATAGTTGCAGTGGCTTTCCGAACGTTCCTTTGATTGGACGGAAAGGTTGTATTAACTATAACCTTTCTCTGCTTGTGAGACAGTTTGGCTATGCTTTGAGGGACTCTCCGATTGAAGACGAGATACATGAATCTCTGTATCTCACGGGTTTATTAGATGGAGATGTTTTAGTCAGATTGAGGCATGTTTGGGGTAATATTCACAGAAGAGGAAAGGCATTGCTTGGTAAGAGTGACAGTCGAGCTTATAATCCTTATCGGCTCTGGATCCATGAGAGAGTTAGGACTTCTTTGATGCCATATCCTGCTGCAGAGCCTTTGTATCTTTCGGTGATTGAGGAACCTACTTCAATAGAGATTGAGAAATATAACAAGCTGCTGGCTGAAAAGAAAGAGTTGTAGAGAGCAAATGAAGAGCTAGAGAAGGAGATTTTCCAGCTTCGGCATGAAAATAATGAGGCAACCTTCACTTTGAAGAAGAAAACTGAGATGATTAATAGGTTGGGTTCAGACTTGACTGAAGAGACCAGCAAGAGAGAGAGAGAAAGTAGGAGTAGCCCTGAATGGTGTTAGTAGTGTACTTGCTACTAAGAAAGAACTTCTGAACAAGGCTTATTCTCGACTTTCCAAATGGGAATTTTTGTGGAATGCCACGCTTACTAGCCGGAAGGAGCGTGAAGATGAATTGAAGCTTCAGATTTCCCAGTTAGAGGAGCAACTCAGTGCTAAGGATGCGAAGATTGCTGAAGAAGTATCTCTTAGACGTGACGCTGAGTCTAGAGTGAGCAATATGATCAAAGAAACTAGGGATGGTGAATTGAAGGCTGGCTTCAAAAGATGCAGGATTGATGAGTGTTTTGGCATGGGAGCCTGTGAAGAGGACGCCAAAAAGCTGAGATCCACTGTTGAGCGGCACACATTACTGATACAGGAACTAATCTCCAGACTAGGTCATTCGGAGACGTTGAGGCTATTGGAAGATGTCAAGGCGCGCCATTTATCTTGATTTATCTTTGCTTTTCTCTTGTTATTCGTACTTGTATTATTGACCATCGCCAGGCTTGTTGGCCGGGGTATTTTTCAGTTACATTCAGTTGTATCTTTGTACTCGGCCTCTTGGCATTTGTTTATGTATGAGGTTTCTGATTCTGCGTTTGCTTACTTGGGACTCCATTGTTGTTATGGCTTCTTCTCCGGAACTAGAATCGGGGGGGGGGGGGGGGGGAGGGGGGGAATTTAACCTGTTGCATATTTACACGTGTGCATTTTCATATTCATATTGCATGGCAGGTACTTTTTGAGCTCGAATCTTATCTCCTGCATCTTACAGGTTGTTTCAAGATTGACGAACAGAGAATTCACCGGTACGCTACAAGAAGCAACAGTAAGAAGATCATGGATCAGGTACAGTTTGAGATGCAGGAGATCCGGGATAGGTTGGCCCAATTCATGCAGACAATGGAGGCTGTGGCTAAAGGCCAGGAACATCTTCAAACTCTGGTGCAACCGCTACTGGCGCGAGCGGCTGGTAATACTGAATACAACTTTGCTCATGTTGAGACTCCTCGCAGGGAGGAAGTGATACCAAATGCTGGTGAGACTGGTATTGGCAACGGCAACGGCAACGCTGGTAACAGAAATGCTGATAATGTTAATGGGAACATGGAAACCAACAGGAATGTTGGTATCAATACTAGTTTTGGTGACAACAATCAGGGTCTTGGCTTTGGCAATCGGGATGGCAATGATGGTTTCAATAATCAGGGCCTCGGCAACGGAGGGTTCGGTGATAACAATCAAGGTTTTGGTAATAATGGCTACGACAATGCTGGGTTTGGCAATGTGAATACCAATGGTGCTGGGATGGGTCCTTTCAATACTGGCGTTGGGACAGTGGCTGCTAATCAAGAGCTTGGCAATCTGAGGTATGATCCCAGGTTCTTCCAAAGTGGTCATGGTCATGGTCGTAATACTGCTTATGACGGATACGGTAACGAGGGGCCGTACTGGAATAGAGATCGTCAAGAAGATGCCTTCTCTGGGCAAGGCATGGGTTTTGAGGGTCCCACTGATAGTGATCGGAGGATTAAAATGCTGGAGGAACAGATGAGAGGTATAGCCAATCAAAATTCTGCAGGTTTGGACATGGCTACCATGGGGCTGGTTCTTGGGCTGAGAGTACCATTGAAGTTCAAAGCTCCCATTTTCGATAAATATAAAGGGGATACATGCCCACGGGTTCATGTGCATTCATATTACCGGAGGATGTCTGCGTACTCTGATGATGAGAAGATGCTTATGCATTTTTTTTCAAGATAGTTTGTCAGGACCATCGCTGGAATGGTACATGGGACTAGAGTCTGCACAGGTCGGAAGTTGGAAAGAATTGGATGATGCTTTCGTCAGACATTACCAATACAATAGTGACCTTGCACCAAATAGGGTCCAGCTTCAAAGTTTTTCATAGAAGAACGGGGAAAGTTTCAAGGAGTATGCTCAGCGTTGGCGCGATCTGGCGGCAAGAGTCCACCCCCATATGGTTGAAAGGGAATTGATTGATATTTTTGTTGGAACATTCTCTGGGATGTATTATGATAAATTGCTCAATTGCTCGATGGGTAGTTTCTCTGACATGATACTCATGGGGGAACGAATTGAAAATGGCATCAAAATTGGTAAGATTCAAGCCGGTAAATCGACCTCAGCTGGAGGTGCAAAAAAGGTCTTTGGTGGTAAAAGGCAAGGAGACGCCAGTGCAGTGTATGGTGGTCGAGGACGAGGTAGAGGTCGGAATCAGTATATTCAACAACAGGTTGCTAGTGTGACAATCCCTATACCACAACAACGACAACAACCACAGCAGCAGCAACAACAACAAAGGCATAATCCTGCTCAGAGAAGGATCCAGAATGGGAAGCCGAAGAGGGTATTTGATACACCTCCGTCAATGTATGCAGAGCTGCTTCAGACGCTGTTAAGTTTGAATCTGGTTGAGAAGAGAACGTTGGACCCACCCACAGGAGCGCTTCCTTACGGGTATGATACTAGTAAGCAGTGTGACTTTCATTCTGGGGCACCCGGACATGATATCGAGAGTTGTCATGCTTTTAAGCACAAAGTCCAAGATTTGATTGATAGTAAAGTCATTAACTTCAGTAATGATGGTCCCAACATTGTACAGAAACCAATGCCGAATCATGAAGCGAATGCTGTTTTGACAGAGGAGGATTTGGATTTGGTTATGGACGTAAATGATCTGAAGACACCTTTAAGCTATGTTAAAAGCAGATTGTTAAAAGGAGGGGTCTTCCTTGGATGTGACGAATACTGTTTGGATTGTTGGACCCGACCAAAGGGCTGTATTGATTTGAAGAGAGGTATTCAGGCCATGATTAATGAGGGAACTTTACAGTTTGACCGCACTGCTGTTGAGAAACCTGGTGAGGTAACATGTGAAAAGCAGGGTGAGGTCGCAACAATTACAATTCCACGAAAGACTATTACGATATCAGCGCCCGCCAAGAGGCTAACTATCACGATAACGAAAGCAGGACCCGTTCCTTTTGAGACTACGAAAGCCATTCCATGGAATTATGGGTTGGAAGCTTTTTGCAACGGGGAAAAGATTAATGTGGATATCCGGCCAGCAGGGGCAATGAGTAGTCTTGTTGAAGCGGGAGGCATGACCCGAAGTGGTAGAATCTTCACTTCACCTGAAATCGAGGCTGAGAGGATTGCTAGAGGCAAAACCAAAGTGAATGAAGGAGGACCTTCCCAGTCAAAAGAGAAAGAAACGTCGATCAAGGATGTAGAAGAGTTTATGAGGTTGATTCGCAAAAGTGACTATAAGATTATGGAGCACTTGCAGCAGACGCCCTCCAAAATTTCAATACTATCTTTGTTGCTTTGTTCCGAGGCCCATCGAAATGCCTTGTTGAAAATCTTGGACACGTCTTTTGTACCTCAGGAAGTAACTGTTAATCAGCTTGAGGGGGTACTGGCGCATGTGAATGCTGGCCATAGCTTGGGATTTACTGACTTTGATTTGACGCCTAGAGGTTGGGACCATAATATGGCCTTGTACATTTCAGTGGAATGCTGGGGCACTGTTATGTCGCATGTTCTTGTAGACACCAGATCATCTTTGAATGTGTTGCCGAAGAAGGCTATGATGAAGCTAGATGTCCGAGGAATCATATGCACGCCAAGTGATTTGGTCGTGAGGGCTTTTGATGGGACCAGAAGGTCGGTGTTTGGGTCCATAACATTGCCACTCCAGGTCGGACCAGAAGTGTTTGACACTGTGTTCTACATCATGGATATACATCCAGCCTACAGCTGTTTACTTGGGCGACCATGGATACATTCTGCAGGGGCTGTGACGTCCACGCTGCATCAGAAGCTTAAATACATGGTCGGGGACAGTGTTGTTACTATTTGCGGAGAGGAGGACATTCTAGTTAGTCATCTTTCGTCATTCAAGTACGTCGAAGTGGACGGGGAGATCCATGAGACGCCATGCCAAGCCTTCGAGGGGTTGCAGATCAAAGACAAGTCTCATGTTCCTAGCAAAGGGTCAGAGGTGGCCATGTCTTCGTACAAAGACGCTCAGGCAGTGGTTCAGGCTGGAGCAACCAAAGGATGGGGCCAAGTCTTGGAAATTCCAGTCAAGATGGACAAGTTTGGGTTGGGGTATCGCCCGACATCGTCACCTTCCGCATCAGGCGTGCCAAAGTTCAAAGGACCAGTGGTGATCACTCCAGGTGGGGTCTGTTATGAAATGATCAATGCTGTTTCCGATGCTGAAGACGGAGATAATGACTGTGATATGGACTCATGGATCAAGCCCGGCGTGCCAGGACATAATCTGTGCAACTGGTCTATCCAGGAACTTGTCCCAGTGACTACAAAACAGTAATGATTTGTTTTCTCAATTATTGTATAATCCTGTGTCCTACCCGGGGCATGGTGATTTTGTTTTTAGGGCTACCTGCTTATGTGTGTACTTTGTTTAATCATTAATAAAGGCGTTTTTCTCATGCAAATTTTGTGATCCTTGTTTTTCCTGTTTTTGTTTAACAATAAAATGGCAACGTGGTTATGTGTTTTGTTTGCATTATTTGAAACATTTAACCATTCTTATTGCAGGATTCATATTTCAAACGACACCGATCATGAACTTCCTATGACTCGCTTCGACTTCGAGCACCCGATATTTCAAGAAGAAGAAGAGATTGTTGAGGATAGTGACTTATCAGAAGAGCTGACTCGACTCTTGAAACAAGAAGAGAGAATCATTCTGCCTCATCAGGAGGAATTTGAAATTATCAACGTGGGGTCTGAAGAGGTTGTCAGGAATATCCGGATAGGGGCTGCACTGCAAAGTGATATCAAGCAAAGACTTATTGAGATGCTGCGGGAATATAGTGATATCTTTGCTTGGTCTTACAAAGACATGCCTGGGTTGGATACGGATATGGTGGTTCACCGTTTGCCATTGCGCGAGGAATGTCTGCTGGTTAAGTAAAAACTCAGAAGAACTCGACCAGATATGGCTGTGAAAATTAAGGAGGAAGTTCAAAAACAGTGGGACGCCGGTTTCCTGGCTGTTACAACCTATCCCTCATGGGTCCCCAATATAGTACCTGTACCAAAGAAAGATGGCAAGGTGCGGATGTGCGTGGACTATCGAGATTTGAATAAGGAGATCCCAAAAGACGACTTTCCGCTTCCTCATATTGATGTGTTGGTCGACAACACCGCTCAATTCTCCATGTTTTCCTTCATGGACGGCTTTTCGGGCTATAATCAGATAAAGATGGCGCCGGAGGATATGGAGAAAACAACTTTTATTACCCCGTGGGGAACGTTCTGCTACAAAGTGATGCCCTTTGGTTTGAAGAACGCCGGGGCAACATATCAGCGAGCTATGACAACACTCTTTCATGACATGATGCATAAAGAGATCGAAGTCTATGTTGATGATATGATCGCCAAATCCCAGACGGAGGAAGAGCATCTGGTCAATCTTCTAAAATTGTTCAAGAGGCTTAGGAAATTCAGGCTGAGGCTGAATCCTAATAAGTGCACCTTCGGGGTGAGATCTGGTAAGCTATTGGGGTTTATTGTGAGCGAAAAAGGAATTGAGGTTGATCCTGCTAAGATAAAAGCAATACAAGAAATGCCTACGCCGAAAACAGAAAAAGAAGTTCGTGGCTTTTTAGGGAGATTAAATTACATTGCCCAGTTCATATCTCATCTAACGGCCACGTGCGAGCCATTATTCAAGTTGTTGAAAAAAGATCAGGCTGTGACCTGGAATAAAGATTGTCAAAGGGCGTTTGAAAAAATAAAAGAATATTTGCAGGAACCTCCAATATTGATACCCCCAGTAGCTGGGAGACCATTGATTATGTATTTGACGGTTCTTGAGAAAAGTATGGGTTGTGTTCTCGGTCAACATGACGAGACTGGACGTAAAGAGCATGCGATTTACTACTTGAGTAAAAAGTTCACAGACTATGAGTCCCGTTACTCAATGCTCAAAAAGACGTGTTGTGCGCTAGCCTGGGATGCCAAACGTTTGAGATAATACATGCTAAATCATACAACCATGCTAATTTCAAAGATGGATCCAATCAAATACGTGTCTGAAAAGCAAGCCCTTTCTGGAAGGATTGCCCGATGGCAGATGGTATTGAGAGAATGCAATATCCAGTACATTTCTCAAAAGGCTATTAAAGGTAGTGTTCTGTCAGAATATCTAGCTGAGCAGCCAGTTGATAATTACCAATCGATGAATTTTGATTTTCCTGACGAGGATATCATGTACTTAAAAATGAAGGACTGTGAGGAGCCGTTGCCTGATGAAGGTCCAGAGTCGGGTTCCAAATGGCAATTGATATTTGACGGTGCCGTTAATTCATACGGAAGTGGAATAGGGGCAATCATTACTACTCCCCATGGGTCGCACATCCCATTCACCACTAGATTGACCTTTCCAGTTACCAACAATGAGGCCGAATATGAAGCATGCATTATGGGGCTCGAAGAAGCTATTGATCTGAGAATTAAAAATCTTGATGTGTACGGAGACTCTACTCTAGTTGTGAACCAGATCAAGGGAGAGTGGGAGACTCGTCAGCCCAATCTGATACCCTATATGAATTATGCAAGGAGGTTGTTACCTTTCTTTGACAAGGTGGAATTGCATCATGTACCACGAGCAGAAAATTAGATGGCAGACGCTCTCGCGACGTTGTCTTCAATGTATAAAGTTAACTTCTGGAATGAGGCTCCCAGGATAGTTATCTCTCGTCTTGATAGGCCCGCTTTCATATTCGCCATTGAAGAAACTTTCGATGGCAAACCGTGGTATTATGATATCCAGAATTTCCTGAAGAACCAAGAGTATCCGGCTGGGGCATCCAGTCGTGATCAGAAGACTCTTAGGAGATTGGCTGGCAATTTCTATTTGAATCCGGATGGGGTTTTGTACAAGAGAAACCACGACTTGGTGTTGTTGCGATGTGTGGACGAGAAAGAGGCTAAGTTGCTAATGGAAGAAATCCACGAGGGTACATTTGGCACACATGTCGGCGGACATACAATGACGAGAAAGCTATTAAGAGCGAGGTATTACTGGCTAACAATGGAAACAGATTGTTTCAAATTTGCAAAGAAGTGCAATAATGCCAGATTTATGCAGACAAGATTCATGTGCCTCCAAGCCCTCTGAACGTTATGTCGTCACCTTGGCCTTTTTCCATGTGGGGAATTGATGTGATTGGAAATATTGAGTGTTGCACCCTAAAATTTGCCCACCCGTTTTTCTAGCTTTGACTGGCTTTTGCTTCGTTTTTCATCTGCATATCATTTAAGTCGCATTTTTCCCGTGTTATCAGCCGAATTGAATTTGTCAGGATTTTAGCCGCTTTGCTCGCGTTTCAGGCGAATCAAATTAATTCAAATAAGAAGTTCAGTGTCAAAATCGAGCGAAAGTCGCTCTCCTCTTGATAATTCAATCTGTGTCGATAACATCGGCGCATTTCGGTGCTCGCCCGTTTTTCCATGGCATTTTGCATTTATTTATTATTTTTTGCTTTATTTAATCATTTAGAATAGTTATTTATTTCTTTCTTTAGAATAGATTTTATTTTTATAGTTTTTATATAGAAGTTTAATTTATTTGAATTTTTATTAGAAATAGTTTTTCTTATTTAGAATAGAAATAGATTATTTTTATAGTATAGAATTAATTTGTTTTTAAAATCATTTTAGTTTTAGAATTAATTAGATTTGATTTAATTTTAGAGACATTTTAGGATTTTAGAATTAAGTTAGTAATGTTAGAGACATTTTAGGATTTTAGAATTAAGTTAGTAATGTTAGAGATATTTTAGGATTTTAAAATTAAGTTAGTAATTTTAAAGATATTTTAGGATTTTAGAATTAAGTTAGTAATTTTAGAGTAATATTAGGAATTTCTTTTAGCTTTAGGTTTATTTTATTTTTAGAGTAGATGTTTAGATTTAAATTATAGTTTTAATTCTATAGAATAGTTTTTGTAGAATAAATTATTTAATTTAGTTGTCAGTTAGAATTTCTTTTTTTATATTAGCTTTTTATTTTTATTTTATTGTTTATTAAAAGATAGTTTTTTTTGTTAATTTAGAATTAGTTTTTGTTTAAATTTAATTTAGTTTTTTTAGGTAGTATCAAAAATGGTTTGTTTATTCTTTTTTTTATTTATTTAACTCTTTTAGAATATATTGTTATTTTTAATGAGGATATAGTTTCATTTAGTTTTAGATAGAATTAATAGATTAGAATATTAGTTTAGATTTTATTTTAGATTAGTTATCAGTTTATAATGATGTAGAATTAGGTTTACATTTAGTTTGATTTTTAATTATCAGTTAACTCAATTTAATAGTATAGATTACAATTAAACAAATTTAATAAAAAAAAAAGGTACAGGCTGATGTTGACACATGGCAGTTGTATAAAGTCCTGGTCACTATTCATCATCCTCCAGCAAAAAAAACCCTAATCTGAAGCTCTCAGCCTCCAACCCTAAACCCCAACCCTAACACTGTAGCCGCCGCTACAGTGTCATCCCTAACCTCCAAAACCCTAAACCTAAAACTCCGCCGCCACCTCCATTCTCCATTCACCATCACCATGAACGACTACCATTTACAATCCGCGAAATCTTATCACCAGCCTTCCATGAACTCGCCTAGAAAAAACCCACTTGAGTTTCGCCTTCAACAACCCAAATCCTCTTCAATCTCATCAAACTCCATGAAAGCTTCCTTCAAATCACCGATCCAAACTCCAATCGAACCGTCCTCGTCCAACAAATCTTCATCCGTCATCTTCCATGCCTCAAAGGTTATTGCATTCAACAGGAAGTGATGTTTGGCTGGGATTTTGTTGTTTGGTTTTTGTTTTCTGTTTTCGTTTGATTGAACAGGAGATGATTGTGAAGTTGAAGAAGAGGATAGCTGAGTTTTGTTTTGGTCAGATGGAGAAGAAGCAGATGAGACGAAGAGGGAGAGCATCAGACGGCGGCTAGGGTTTCAAGCAAGAGGAAGAAGAGGAAATGCTTCTGGTTTTTGTTGGTTTGGCTACAATGGGGTTAGTGGGCCTTGTGGCCCATTCCTTCATTTTTTGAGCTTTACACCCCCATATTCAATAATTCTCCCCTGCTGTTGGTGGGATTTGGATTTCAAGGCCCAACTGGATTTCTGGACTGTCCCCTCTAATTTTCTCCTGCACCCCCATTTATTGCTATTTGATTTTGTTTGGGCTTCAGCCCAGCTTTATTTTCAGTCTAGCACACCCCTGTTGTTAATGCTGCCCCCCTGTATTTTACTTTGGGATATTATAATTTTTTTTTATTTTGTACATATTTTTCAGAATATTATTATGAGTATTTTCTTTTTAGAATATTATAGTATATATCAAATATAGATTTTCTATTATAATTTTTTTTTATACTTATTTTTTATATTTTATTTTCTTCTCATTCCCTTTTAATTTCTTTAGGAATTTATTTAGAACTTTATTTTAATTTGAGAGGTTGAATATTATTTCCTTTTGTCATTGGACTTTATTTTCATCTCACTTTTCTTTTGTGGGTCGATGACGAGACCTCCGTAAACCGTTATTAAGTCAAACTATTGATAAGTGACGTTGGATCTGAGACCATTTCTTTTCAACGATTTTCCTCCATAAACCTCAGTCCCGTACCGAGTGTTTCTTTGAAAATATTTTCAAATCAAATTCTTTGTATTGAATTAAAAAGAGAGGATTGGGTGTAGACCTCTTCTTCTTCGAGTGTTGGGATGCCCACTGTAGTGAGGGTGGTTTCGACACTCGTCTTTCAATACGAAGACGCTTCCAACTTTTCCTCCTAAGACCTCGGTCCCGTACCGAGTATACTTTCAGTAATAAATTGATTTCTCTTTGTATCGAATTAAAGAGAGAAGATTGGGTGTAGACCTCTTATTCTCCGAGTGATGGGATGCCCACTGTAGTGAGGGTGGTCTCGACACTCGTCTTTCGATACGAGGACGCAACTTTACCCACCATCTCGCTTTCACAACTTCATCCCGCAACCCTTGTCACCTAAAACCTCGGTCCTGTACCGAGTGCATTTTCAATTATTTTCACAACAAAAACTTGAATGGTCGTGGAGTGGTTAGGCGTAGGCCTTCTCCTATCCCGAGTGCTGACGTTTACCGTAGGGTTCTCTGTCGCAAAGCACTTACCATTCAAAACCAAAAACATCTTTAATAAGAGAACAAAGTTCCCTTTGTATTGAATTAAAGAGAGAGGATTGGGTGTAGACCTCTTCTTCTCCGAGCGTTGGGATGCCCACTGTAGTGAGGGTGGTTTCGACGCTCGTCTTTCAATACGAGACGCCTCGTTCGCCACACCTTTTTATAACAAAAACTTTGAGACAATGAATTGGGTACTACCCGTAGGGGTTACTATCCGAGGACCTATCTCGCCCCAAAAACAATCTCATCAATCAAACATGATACCTTGCCTCGCATGGCGAAAACCAATCTTTCAAACAGGATATGTTACGTCCGTTCTACCGCAAACAGGTAACGCCTAAGTCTCCAACGAGCGAGCAGCAAAACACCTAAACTGCTAGAACGTGCACGATAACATCATCCACAAATCACCGGTTACCCGTAGGCACGAACTACGTTTGCTCTGATTTCTCATCTGTTGAGAATACGTAGGCATAGGATTGCAATGATCCTAGCGAGCACCCTTTTCTTTTTCCACCCTTTCCCAGAAAGGCATGCTACGTCCGTTCTACCGCAAACAGGTAACGCCTAAGTCTCCAACGAGCGAGCAGCAATACGCCTAACTGCTAGAATGCGTACGATAGCATCGTCTACCAGTACACCCCGCTTTCCCAGCAAACCGTAGGCCGAACTACGGCTGCTCTGATTTCTCATACCAGATGAGAATACGTAGGCACAAGATGGCGATGTCTTGGCGAGCACAATCCCCCCTATCACCCGTAGTTTCCCGAACTACGTCGACTCTGACTTTCTCATATCTGTTGAGAATACGTAGGCCTAGGACCGCGAGGTCCTATCGAGTCCTTTCTTTCCCTCGTCACCCCTTTGTTTCCCGTTTCTAAACCTTTCCCTTAACCCTTTTGAAACACATTTTTTATAGCATAATATTTTAGCAAATATTTTCACACATCGACAAACAAAAGGTTCCCATCGAGTACGATGGATGCGAGGGGTGCTAATACCTTCCCCTCGCATAACCGGCTTCCGAACCCATTCTTGGTTGCGAGACCATCTTATCCATTTCTTTCTTAAGGTTTTCTCGATATTTTCCTTTCCCCTCATGGGATAAATAAAGTTCGGTGGCGACTCTTCTGTCTATCCTTTTCGCCTCCCCGTCGTTGCATGATGCATTTTTCGAGTAGCGACAGCTGGCGACTCTGCTGGGGATCCTTAGCCAAACCTAATTTGTTCGTCGTGTTTGTGTTTTGTTTTTTGCTTTAATTTATTTTGTGTTTTATTCTCTACCTGTTGGGTTTATTGGGATGGGTTGTAAGGATAAAGCTTTCTACCCGAGCTTTTGAGTATACACTAAGATTAGGAGGTGGTTTTTTTCTGATTTGCGAGACGTAGGACTCGTTGAATTGGTTTGAATTCCACCGCTCAGATGAGACCCCGTTGGAACAATGATGTCTTACGTGTAGTCGTAACGGCGTCTTTATTTCCAACTTGGGAGTCCGCGATTCTGAGGACCTTTTGTAGAACCTTATTCCGAAGGTTCCTAAAACATAACTCTGTGTTCATCCTTTGAAGGGATTACCGTCTTACGAGTAGTCGTTCTGATGGAAAACTTTTGAGGGTTAGTGCATGGGACTTTGTTTAAAAGCCTTTGGGATACCCTCTTATAAACCAGTAGATTTCCCACCCGGGGTGAAAGATATTTCGTTGTGTTGTCTTGTAGAATTTGTGACTTTGATTCTTTGTGTGTTGCATCAGCATTTTGCATTGCGTTTCATGTGCATCTCATTTTTGCATATCCATCCTCAACCGGAGCAGAGAGCTTACCAGTCTTTTGTCCAATCCGCAGTTGATTTCCCGACATTCACATTGGATTTGAGTTAGCTTCTGGAAGGATCATGGACTCAGAGGAGCAGAATTTGGTTGTTACAAGGGCAGAGTTTGAGATGATGAAGAATCAGTTGGATCAACTCATGGAGGCCATGACAGCTATGACAAGAGGAAATACCAATGTTCAGAGGGCTCCGGTGAATAATGTTGCTCAAGCTCAGCATGTGCAGATTCCTGTCGAAGATCAAGAGCATACTATTGTTAGAGATAGAGATTCATCTTCTCTCCATGACTCGGACTATCAGAACTTCACTTTCTCTGTGCCAGATTCCCAAAGGGTTGTTCCAAAGATTAATCCTAAAAACCCACAGACTGTTGAGTTTATGAGAAGGTATCGTCTGTTGGATGAAAAGCTTGATGCTCTGATGAGTCAAAACACTCTTAATTTGAATGCTTCAAGCATGTGTTTGGTGCCAGGTCTCGTGGTGCCTCCGAAGTTTAAGGCGCCCAATTTTGAGAAGTACAAAGGGGATGGTTGCCCAAAGAAGCATTTGGTAATGTTCTGCAGGAAAATGACTTCGTATGTTCACGATGACAAATTGATGATTCACTATTTTCAGGACAGTCTGAGTGGAGCGTCTCTGGATTGGTATATGCAGTTGGAAAGTGGTAGCATCAGATCATGGTCAGACCTAGCCAATGCCTTCGTAAAGCAGTACGACTACAATCTCGACATGAATCCCAGCCGCATGCAGTTGCAGGAATTATCTCAGGCGGAGAATGAATCCTTTAGAGGGTATGTGCAGAGATGGAGAGAACTCGCTGCTCGTGTTCAACCACCGGTTCAGGATAGAGAACTGGTTGACATCTTCTTGGGTACTTTGAAGGGCCATTACTATGATTTAATGATTAGTGGCGGAACGTTAAACTTTGCTGACTTAGTGATAGCAGGAGAACGTATCGAGAGCGGAATCAAGAGTGGAAAGATTCGAGACGTCTCAGATACCTCAGTTTATGAAAGTGAATCAGTTGTCAGCTCTAAAGAGGAATGGGAGAAAGAAAGTAATGCTATCCCAGAATCTCCATTACCTCAGATTCAGTTTTCAGACGTTTCAAGTATTCAGAGTCAGCAACCTGTTAGGTCTGCGTATCAGATATCTGCTTCCCTACAGAGTCGACATTCATATCGTCATCAGCAGCGTCAGCACGCTCGACGAAGATTGAGGAAGCCAGAGAGACATTTCACTCAGTTGCCGTTGTCGTACAGTCAGATATTGCCAGACTTGATCAAATTTGGTTTGATTGTGCCAAAGAAAACTGATCCAGAGACTTCTCCACATCCTTCAGATTCTGATGTCAACGCCCGCTGTGAGTACCATGTTGGGGCACAGGGGCATTCAACTGAAGACTGTAAGGTGCTTAGAAGCCAGGTTCAGACTCTGTTGGACTCCAACAGGTTTTCAATCACGCCTCAGGGTATTCAGATCAACGATCTTCCTTCGTCAAGTCATATGGGTTCGGCAGCTAATGTCATGGAGGGATTCACCGAGAGCATATGTTCAGAAGAGTATCAGACGGATTTCGATGAGCAATTCTAAAGATGGCTGGTTCAACAGCAAGTCAAGAATGAAAGCCTAGTCCCCCGAAGTTGACAATCTGTTTATCATGTTATTTCTTTGCATTTGTAGTTTCTTTTCTGTTTAAGTGCGAACCTATTTGCAAATTTCATTTGTAAGACGTGTTTGTTTTCGATTGATAATGATAATGAAATGAATATGCATGTTTTGATTAAATCCATTCGTGTTCACTCAATATTGCTTTTTCATTAATGTCAAACGCTTGTTTAAGCGGAATTCCTTGAGGGAGGATGACGAAATTTAAAGACGCAAATTTCCGAATGTATGCTTTTTGAATTAAAACCTCTGTTGGTGATGTACAAGCATTGTTTCAAATTCCTAAACACCGGAGATATAAGGAAGATAATCCTTTGTTAACCCCTTTGAGCCTAGTAGTAGGAGTTTCTTTCTGAAAAACGAAAAACCTTCAATCTTAACCTGGGGCAGGGTAGGTGTCAGTTAATTTGACCGAACATCCAAATTGCAAGAGGAGTGTTCCTGTTCGAGGATCAATCACACCTATATAGGTCGCACCTAAAAAACCACAATGGTTGTCCTTCACCAGCCAAGGAGTGGGGCAGTCACAACCCCTTCAACAAGTCAGACAAGCCGGTGTCATACGATTTGTTCAACAAAAAAAAGAATCAAAAGAAAGAAAAAAATAAGAAGCCCGCTAAGTCGACAACTTGAAAACAAGTGGTTTAGGCAAAAATTGGGGCATCCCGCTGGACTTCGAAAGAAGATATACTCAAAAGAGTCAGACCAGGCAAAAATAGGGGAATAAAAAATGACGAAGAACAAGTCGTGTGAGCCAGACACCAAAAACGAAAAGCGAGTGACTGTCACTCTGAAAACTTATGGTTTCTTGAACCATCACTCCTGTCAGTCAACCTCTGAGAGGCGAGCGAGTGTCGAATTAGCTGGACGTAGGATTGAAGAACATCAAGGAGAGTGGGTGGGTTAAACAGAACTTTGAGCCTCATATCCTTTCTTTCAAACCGTGAACCTAACCAAGTTACAACCTTCAGAAGTCCTAACGGAAGCAAGTTTGTTTCGAAAGCATACTTCGGTAAAGATCGCGTCGAAACTGACTCCTAAAAGGATTTTTCTTACCCTATGGGTATTGATATTGACATTCCGATAAGTGATTCATTCACTATACATCACAACTTTTTTCTAGTAAACAAACTGGGATTTCAAAACTATCATATACATTGCATTAATATTATCTTGGCAAAGCAATTTGTTTTACTTGTGAATAAGCACGCGACATCAGGAGAGTTCCTACAGTGGAAAGTTCGATCGGTAAGATGCAGAACGCCTGAGTACTCCGTTGAGCAGGGGCAAGGCATATCAAATGATCATCAAAGGGAGTCAGCCATTCTAAGATACAGTTAATCTGGGGCAATCAGGTCGAGATTCGATAAGTCTCTCGAAGTCAGCCAGTGGCACTTCTCTACAAATCGGCCAATCAGGGGCAAATCACTTCAAGGCTGGGGCAAGTCACCCCAAGAGCACATAAGTTATCCTTATCCAGAAGGCAGCTAATTGGAAGCACCTCTCTAAGGTTCATGATACTGAGGCAGTTCCTATCAAACCATCAGGGTACAGAGATTTATGATTTCCTTTCAAGGAACATCCCCACAGAGATCCCACAGGCTGGGGAAAAATCAGAAGTAAAGGAATTGTTCCTCTCCATATCTCAGAGCTACTCAGAGCTATTCAAGCAGGTGCAGTCAATCTGCAGGTTCAAGATGAATGTCGGGAAGTCGTAACCCTTCACCTGTCTTCCCCAGCAAAAGCCCGATCATCATTGGCATGTGTAAGCCATCCCCAGGAGAGTCCAATCATACTTGGCACATCCGGTTATTCCTAGCAGAGTTGGCTTCACCTCTTCAGCATTTATTTTGCTGGAGTGATTCTTTCAGATCCAGCTTTCCCCAGCAACCCGAGCCTGCATCTGCATTTTGCATATGGTTATCATATTTGCATCATCTTTGCATTTCATCCTCAAACGCGTAGCATTTCCATTTCATATGGAGCATTGCGCCATTCTCAAACATGTGCATGTGTATGCGAAGCATAAGCCAGTTTTTGCTAGCCTTCTGTGGCAACGTGAATCACTCTATAATCAGTTCAGGGGCATTTATCCAGCAGCTTTGTTCAGACAACTTGTCGGTTTACTCGGATTTCAGATCATATGACGGTTATGATTTTGTCCATCAATCTTCTGATGATGACATTCACGAGCAGTTTTTCTTTCCGTCAGTTCCTATTGACGATGTGTTTCCCCAACAAGTATTTTCTCCGTCTATCATTAGACGTCGTGAGTATGGTTTTCTTTCCGTCTATCTTTAGACGATGTGGTTCTTCAGACAAGTTTTCTTCCTGTCTATCTTTAGACAAGGTGATAAGATCAAGTGCATGTTGATCTGGCCTTCGGAAAGGTATTTTCTCCGTCTATCTTTAGATGTTGGGAGTTTGAGTATGGTTTTCTTTCCGTCTATCTTTAGACGATGTGGTTCTTCGGACAAGTTTTCTTCCTGTCTATCATTAGACAATGTGATAAGATCAAGTGCATGTTGATCTGGCCTTCAGAAAGGTATTTTCTCTGTCTATCTTTAGACGTTGGGAGTTTGAGTATGGTTTTCTTTCCGTCTATCTTTAGACGATGTGGTTCTTCGGACAAGTTTTCTTCCTGTCTATCATTAGACAATGTGATAAGATCAAGTGCATGTTGATCTGGCCTTCGGTATGGTCTTCTCCGTCTATCTTTAGACGTCGTGAGTTTGGATATGGTTTTCTCTCCGTCTATCTTTAGACGATGCGAGGTTTCAAGGCGATCTTTCAGATATTGGCTTTCTTTCTGTTTATTGGTTGAGGTGACATTTCAAGAGGGGTTTTTCCCAACTGTCGATTCTTATTGACGTCGAGGCTATTTGAAGAATGTTCGGTTTTCCTAGTTGTCGATTCTTATTGACGACATGGCTCTTAGAAGGTGGTTTTCTTCCTGTCAGTTCTTATTAATGATGTGGCCCCTCTGAAGATATCTTTCCATCAACTCCTATGAACGAAAGGATTCTGAAATTTGATAGGTGGTTTTGAAGTTCGTTGACATGGATTTTTTTTCTTTCTGTCTATCTTTAGACAATGTGAACCTTCGGGATGGTGTCTTTCCGTCTATCATTAGACGATGTGAGTATTGGATTTGTTCCTGTTCACCCTCAGATAATGTGAGCGTGGTGATTCCTCTCGTCTATCATTAGACGATGCGAGATTTGGATATGATTTTCCTCTCGTCTATCACTAGACGATGCGAGATTTGGATGCAATTTTCCTCTCGTCTATCATTAGACGATGTGAGATTTGGACATGATGTTTCTCTCCGTCTATCATTGGACGATGTGAGTGTTTTGGACATAACGTTTTCCTCCCGTCTATCAGTAGACGATGTGATTTTGGATATTGTGTCTATCATCAGACGATGTTGAGAGTTGACGACGAAGTCAGATCATGTAGGGAATTGACGGCGAAGTCAGATGATTTTGAGGACTGACGGCGAGGTCAGGTGTTTCACCAGTTTTATGTGGAATTTTGACAACGAAGTCAGATGTTTTACAAATTTGATGATGAGTTTTGACGGCGAAGTCAGGTGTTTTTACTAGATATTGATGATTGACGGTGATGACAGAGGTTTCTTTTTACGGTTGGCAAATTTCCGGGTTCTTTTTGTATTCAATCACCTTCTACCTTGAATGTCTGAAAGCGATCGCTTTTCATCCCTTCTGGTCCAAGTCAATTGAATAGGGGCAACTGTTGCACCCTAAAATTTGCCCACCCGTTTTTCTAGCTTTGACTGGCTTTTGCTTCGTTTTTCATCTGCATATCATTTAAGTCGCATTTTTCCCGTGTTATCAGCCGAATTGAATTTGTCAGGATTTTAGCCGCTTTGCTCGCGTTTCAGGCGAATCAAATTAATTCAAATAAGAAGTTCAGTGTCAAAATCGAGCGAAAGTCGCTCTCCTCTTGATAATTCAATCTGTGTCGATAACATCGGCGCATTTCGGTGCTCGCCCGTTTTTCCATGGCATTTTGCATTTATTTATTATTTTTTGCTTTATTTAATCATTTAGAATAGTTATTTATTTCTTTCTTTAGAATAGATTTTATTTTTATAGTTTTTATATAGAAGTTTAATTTATTTGAATTTTTATTAGAAATAGTTTTTCTTATTTAGAATAGAAATAGATTATTTTTATAGTATAGAATTAATTTGTTTTTAAAATCATTTTAGTTTTAGAATTAATTAGATTTGATTTAATTTTAGAGACATTTTAGGATTTTAGAATTAAGTTAGTAATGTTAGAGACATTTTAGGATTTTAGAATTAAGTTAGTAATGTTAGAGATATTTTAGGATTTTAAAATTAAGTTAGTAATTTTAGAGTAATATTAGGAATTTCTTTTAGCTTTAGGTTTATTTTATTTTTAGAGTAGATTTAGTTGTTTAGATTTAAATTATAGTTTTAATTCTATAGAATAGTTTTTGTAGAATAAATTATTTAATTTAGTTGTCAGTTAGAATTTCTTTTTTTATATTAGCTTTTTATTTTTATTTTATTGTTTATTAAAAAATAGTTTTTTTTATTAATTTAGAATTAGTTTTTGTTTAAATTTAATTTAGTTTTTTTAGGTAGTATCAAAAATGGTTTGTTTATTCTTTTTTTTATTTATTTAACTCTTTTAGAATATATTGTTATTTTTAATGAGGATATAGTTTCATTTAGTTTTAGATAGAATTAATAGATTAGAATATTAGTTTAGATTTTATTTTAGATTAGTTATCAGTTTATAATGATGTAGAATTAGGTTTACATTTAGTTTGATTTTTAATTATCAGTTAACTCAATTTAATAGTATAGATTACAATTAAACAAATTTAATAAAAAAAAAAGGTACAGGCTGATGTTGACACATGGCAGTTGTATAAAGTCCTGGTCACTATTCATCATCCTCCAGCAAAAAAAACCCTAATCTGAAGCTCTCAGCCTCCAACCCTAAACCCCAACCCTAACACTGTAGCCGCCGCTACAGTGTCATCCCTAACCTCCAAAACCCTAAACCTAAAACTCCGCCGCCACCTCCATTCTCCATTCACCATCACCATGAACGACTACCATTTACAATCCGCGAAATCTTATCACCAGCCTTCCATGAACTCGCCTAGAAAAAACCCACTTGAGTTTCGCCTTCAACAACCCAAATCCTCTTCAATCTCATCAAACTCCATGAAAGCTTCCTTCAAATCACCGATCCAAACTCCAATCGAACCGTCCTCGTCCAACAAATCTTCATCCGTCATCTTCCATGCCTCAAAGGTTATTGCATTCAACAGGAAGTGATGTTTGGCTGGGATTTTGTTGTTTGGTTTTTGTTTTCTGTTTTCGTTTGATTGAACAGGAGATGATTGTGAAGTTGAAGAAGAGGATAGCTGAGTTTTGTTTTGGTCAGATGGAGAAGAAGCAGATGAGACGAAGAGGGAGAGCATCAGACGGCGGCTAGGGTTTCAAGCAAGAGGAAGAAGAGGAAATGCTTCTGGTTTTTGTTGGTTTGGCTACAATGGGGTTAGTGGGCCTTGTGGCCCATTCCTTCATTTTTTGAGCTTTACACCCCCATATTCAATAATTCTCCCCTGCTGTTGGTGGGATTTGGATTTCAAGGCCCAACTGGATTTCTGGACTGTCCCCTCTAATTTTCTCCTGCACCCCCATTTATTGCTATTTGATTTTGTTTGGGCTTCAGCCCAGCTTTATTTTCAGTCTAGCACACCCCTGTTGTTAATGCTGCCCCCCTGTATTTTACTTTGGGATATTATAATTTTTTTTTATTTTGTACATATTTTTCAGAATATTATTATGAGTATTTTCTTTTTAGAATATTATAGTATATATCAAATATAGATTTTCTATTATAATTTTTTTTTATACTTATTTTTTATATTTTATTTTCTTCTCATTCCCTTTTAATTTCTTTAGGAATTTATTTAGAACTTTATTTTAATTTGAGAGGTTGAATATTATTTCCTTTTGTCATTGGACTTTATTTTCATCTCACTTTTCTTTTCTGGGTCGATGACGAGACCTCCGTAAACCGTTATTAAGTCAAACTATTGATAAGTGACGTTGGATCTGAGACCATTTCTTTTCAACGATTTTCCTCCATAAACCTCGGTCCCGTACCGAGTGTTTCTTTGAAAATATTTTCAAATCAAATTCTTTGTATTGAATTAAAAAGAGAGGATTGGGTGTAGACCTCTTCTTCTTCGAGTGTTGGGATGCCCACTGTAGTGAGGGTGGTTTCGACACTCGTCTTTCAATACGAAGACGCTTCCAACTTTTCCTCCTAAGACCTCGGTCCCGTACCGAGTATACTTTCAGTAATAAATTGATTTCTCTTTGTATCGAATTAAAGAGAGAAGATTGGGTGTAGACCTCTTATTCTCCGAGTGATGGGATGCCCACTGTAGTGAGGGTGGTCTCGACACTCGTCTTTCGATACGAGGATGCAACTTTACCCACCATCTCGCTTTCACAACTTCATCCCGCAACCCTTGTCACCTAAAACCTCGGTCCTGTACCGAGTGCATTTTCAATTATTTTCACAACAAAAACTTGAATGGTCGTGGAGTGGTTAGGCGTAGGCCTTCTCCTATCCCGAGTGCTGACGTTTACCGTAGGGTTCTCTGTCGCAAAGCACTTACCATTCAAAACCAAAAACATCTTTAATAAGAGAACGAAGTTCCCTTTGTATTGAATTAAAGAGAGAGGATTGGGTGTAGACCTCTTCTTCTCCGAGCGTTGGGATGCCCACTGTAGTGAGGGTGGTTTCGACGCTCGTCTTTCAATACGAGACGCCTCGTTCGCCACACCTTTTTATAACAAAAACTTTGAGACAATGAATTGGGTACTACCCGTAGGGGTTACTATCCGAGGACCTATCTCGCCCCAAAAACAATCTCATCAATCAAACATGATACCTTGCCTCGCATGGCGAAAACCAATCTTTCAAACAGGATATGTTACGTCCGTTCTACCGCAAACAGGTAACGCCTAAGTCTCCAACGAGCGAGCAGCAAAACACCTAAACTGCTAGAACGTGCACGATAACATCATCCACAAATCACCGGTTACCCGTAGGCACGAACTACGTTTGCTCTGATTTCTCATCTGTTGAGAATACGTAGGCATAGGATTGCAATGATCCTAGCGAGCACCCTTTTCTTTTTCCACCCTTTCCCAGAAAGGCATGCTACGTCCGTTCTACCGCAAACAGGTAACGCCTAAGTCTCCAACGAGCGAGCAGCAATACGCCTAACTGCTAGAATGCGTACGATAGCATCGTCTACCAGTACACCCCGCTTTCCCAGCAAACCGTAGGCCGAACTACGGCTGCTCTGATTTCTCATACCAGATGAGAATACGTAGGCACAAGATGGCGATGTCTTGGCGAGCACAATCCCCCCTATCACCCGTAGTTTCCCGAACTACGTCGACTCTGACTTTCTCATATCTGTTGAGAATACGTAGGCCTAGGACCGCGAGGTCCTATCGAGTCCTTTCTTTCCCTCGTCACCCCTTTGTTTCCCGTTTCTAAACCTTTCCCTTAACCCTTTTGAAACACATTTTTTATAGCATAATATTTTAGCAAATATTTTCACACATCGACAAACAAAAGGTTCCCATCGAGTACGATGGATGCGAGGGGTGCTAATACCTTCCCCTCGCATAACCGGCTTCCGAACCCATTCTTGGTTGCGAGACCATCTTATCCATTTCTTTCTTAAGGTTTTCTCGATATTTTCCTTTCCCCTCATGGGATAAATAAAGTTCGGTGGCGACTCTTCTGTCTATCCTTTTCGCCTCCCCGTCGTTGCATGATGCATTTTTCGAGTAGCGACATTGAGCCCATGGCATCCAACGAACATCGTTTTATCTTGGTAGCTATTGATTACTTCACCAAATAGGTTGAAGCGACGTCATATGCTAATGTTACCAAGCAAGTGGTGGCCAGATTTATCAAGAAAGATATTATCTGCAGATATGGAATCCCGGAGCGGATTATCACTGACAACGGTTCGAATTTGAATAACAAGATGATGAAGGAATTGTGCCAGAATTTCAAAATTGAACATCACAACTCTTCTCCTTATCGGCCCAAGATGAATGGCGCTGTTGAAGCGGCCAATGAAAACATAAAGAAGATCGTTCAGAAGATGGTTGTGACCTACAAGGACTGGCATGAGATGTTGCCTTTTGCTTTGCACGGTTATCGTACGACGGTACGCACATCAACCGGGGCAACTCCTTTTTCATTGGTATATGGTATGGAAGTTGTCCTACTATTGGAGGTTGAGATTCCTTCTCTGAGGGTTTTGCGTGATGTCCAATTAGATGAGGTAGAATGGGTGAAAGATAGACTGAATCAGCTCAGTTTAATGGATGAGAAGAGACTGGCTTCTCTAGCATACGGTCGGCTGTATCAGAGCCGGATGAAGAAAGCTTATGATAAGAAGGTGTGTCCTCGAAGCTTTCAGACGGGCGATCTTGTGCTGAAAAAGATTCTCCCACCATAATCAGATCACAGGGGCAAGTGGACTCCCAACTATGAAGGTCCATATGTTGTTAGAAAGGTTTTCTCTGGAGGAGCCTTACTGTTGTCCACCATGGATGGTGAGGACTTCACATCCCCTGTGAACTCGGACACAGTTAAAAAATACTTTGCTTAAATAGACCCACTGAACAAAAAAAAGAGAGTCCAGGCAAAAAAGGGGCATCCCGGCGAACCATAAAAAAGGAATAAAAGGTTCGGGCAAAAGTTAGGGATAAAATTGAAAAATGTACACCCGCGAAGTTGAAAACCTGAAAGGGGCAACTTCGGCAAAAAAGGGTATCCCGGTGAATTGAAAACCCGCAAAGGGCGGTTCACGCAAAAGTTAGGGATTTGAAAAAGCAAATGACTGCGGTCCGAGTTTGATACTGCATTGCTTAGTGGTTTGGGAGTACCTGAGGGTCGTATATTTGAAACAATCTCTTCCGAAGATCGAGTATCGGGAAAGCGTCAGAGTCAGGCGAGTCATAGGAGGATCAGCTCATGGTGTTCGTCTGTACCACGTTGCCGACATGTACATAAAATTTTCTTTGTGCTTCTGTATATTTGTATTTTGTTTGTGCGTAACTTCCTCTTTTCAGGAGTTGCATCCAGTGTATAAAATTTTGCCTATTTACAAGCCGTTTATCAATAAAGCATGTTATTCAATATTTGATTCTTGTTCTTTACTGTTTTGTTTGTGAAAAATGTCGATGTTTTTGATGAACTTGCATGTGCATAAACTTGCTGGCCCTTGCCAATAATTGCTAACACTTCGAATTGATTGAACGAACGTCACGAATACTAACCGAAATAGATCTTGTTGTATAGATTTGTTTTTGTCTCGTTTGTGTTTTGCAGGGTTCTCACCTTTGGAGCAAACGGTCAAGGAATTTGTGTCCCCAGCCAGGGTCCTGTGACAAAGTGATGGTATCACTCCTCAGCAGATGGAAGTCACATCTTATCTCAGAAGATTTGAGATGACACTTATCCCTATTGGATGTGGGTGGTCCTTCCCAGAAGAGTATTCCCCAGGGAAGTTGCTAAGAGAGTATCCTTAGTGGATCTTGATGTCCCCAACAGAAGGTGCATTCCCAGCAGTGAGTATGTACACAATCAATGCCCAGCATGGGTAACTCCCGCAGAATATAACCAAGTCGTCTTTGGTTCAGAAAGATTATCCCCGCGCGGAACTGTTTTTTTCCTTCTCTCCAGCAGGTTGTTTTTCCTCCGACAGGATGAACATCCTCAACAGAGTTCGTAATTTCAAGCTTGTGAGCCATTCCCCGACAGGATGGTTATCCCCAGCGGAGTTGATTTCACCTGTCCAGCATTTATTTTGCTGGAATGCTTTGTGATACCCGTCCATCCCCAGCAGATTGGGCCTTGTCTTCGGCATTTATTTTGCTAAAGCGCCTCTTGGCATCTTTGCATTTTGCATATATCATCATATTTGCATATACCAAAACGCGTAGCATTTCCATGTCGTATGGAGCATTACGCCATTGTCAAACATACGCATTCTGAACACAAACCAGGTTGGTTACCTCTTTGTTTTCAGGTGTTATCCCTTGCAGAGGAGTGGGATTCTTGCTCAGAAGGATCTCTAGATATTCAAATTCTCGGTGTGAGATAGGTGATGATAACATTCGTCCCCTAATAGAGTTGCTTGGTTAAGTTTCTCTTCTCAGGTTGCTGTTACGTCAGCATTAAAAGATTTCATGCCTTAAACTTTCGGAGGTGTCACTAGTGATTTCCCCACAAAGTTGTTTGGTTAAGTCTCTCGTATTCCCCAACAAAGTATTCTTCAAATGTATCCGTGTTGACGGAATTGTTTCCCTGTGTTGACAGTGATTGTTGTCCGTATTGACGGAATTCTTCCCTGTGTTGACAGTGATTGTTGCGCCTGTGTTGACAGAGATTGTTACCTGTGGATGACAGAGATCGTACATGTGTTGACAGTGATTGTTATCCGTGTTGACGGATCATACCCCATGCTGACGGTGATTGTTATCCGTGTTGACGGATCGTACCCCGTGTTGACGGTGATTATTATCCGTGTTGACGGAATCGTTTCCCCGTGCTGACGGTGATCCGTGTTGACGGAAACGTACCTGTGTTGACAGTGATTGTTACCCGTGTGGATGGAGTTATTACCCATGATCGACGGAGTTGTCCCCAGTGAAGTTAACAATGATTGTATCCGTGTTGACGGAGTCATTACCTGTGATTGACAGAGATCGTTATTCCGATTATGGACGGAATTGTACCCGTGTTGATGGAGTCTCTCCTCGTGTTGACAAAGTTTAGTTCAATTGTGGACGTAGTTGTTTCTTGCAAAGTTAATTTGATGGCTGTGGCGTTACACAGGGGGTTAATGTTGAAATCCCAAGTTTTATCAGATGATTGATCAGTTGTTGCCGTAACAACTGGGTTCAGCACAACGGATGTTGTTCCCCAAGCAGTTTTCGCTGTGTATTTCTGCGGTTGGCAAATTTCCGGGTTTCTTGGTATTCAACCGTCTTCTACCTCGATTGTTTGAAGGTCGTTCTCTCTTCACCCAGTCGGGTCCAAGCCGTTTGAATAGTGGCAGCTGTTGCACCCCAAAATTTGCCCAACCTTTTCTTACCTGGTTTATGTTTCATTGCATTAACATTTGCATAGTTATATCATTTGCATATCATGGTATCATTCATATAGCAGGGGATCAAGTGTGTCTCTTATCAAGAGAAGTCTAGCAAGAGGTTTCATTCAAGATTGAGAAGTTGTCAAAGTCATCAGGAGGTGAGTTGAGGGCCTAAGGGTTTAGATGCTTGAGTGTGAATCTTCTCCTAAATTGAGGATCAACTGAAGACCCTCAGAGGGTTGTTAAGTGTTGAATGTGAGAAGAGGATGTGTATGGAGCTCGTAGAATTCCTAGAGGGCCATAGGAGAGCTCAATCAAGTCATTGTGTCAAATGCAAGAGCCACAATGGAGGTGCAAGCAATTAGGGTTTCATCTGGTTAATCCTAAGTCAACTGAGCAATTGAAGAGTATCAAGACCTACTTTTAGGTCATGGAGTTCATGAAATGATATGATAAGACATTTGTGTTGTTGTGCCAAGATCAAATCAAGAAGAGTCAAGAGTGTGGGAAGTTGCTAAATTAGGGTTTCAGTGCAAAATTCCCTGTTTAGTGCCTAACTTCATGACCACATAAGTCAAGATACAAGTTTCAAATGGATCTTTGGCCAACACAAAACTTGTAGAGCATCTCAATAACTTTAATTTGAGTACTAGAAGTCCTCAAGCGGATTTATAGAACTCAAGTTATGACCCAGACAAGTTACAAGTCCTCAGATGCCTCTGAAATTTGTCTGTGAAAATCATCTTACTTCAAAGCTATTTTTGACCTAGAAGGAGTTTTCACTTGAACTTTTGGCCAACATGAAAGTTGTTCCTCATGGTCTGAGATTTCTAAATTGTACAAGAAGTCTTCCATCTGATTTGTAGAACTCAAGTTATGAGGTTTACAAGTCAGGGGTATTTTGGGAAAGTGAGATTATAGGTCATTTTCAATCATAGGTCAAAATCTCCAACTTGCACTTGTCAAATGGATTTTTTTTCAACATGAAAGTTGTTCAAAATGTGGTTTTTAGGCTAGCCGAGAGGTCATGATGGATTGATTGGGCTCATAGAAAGACTTGGTTTGAAATGGTTTGAATAAGAAAGATTTTCAAATGAATTAAGGAGGGAAAATTGATTTTTTGAGTTAAAAGACCAAAACATGTCAAGTAACTACATTTTTTGAATGGAAATGGAATTCTAAGCACTTTGGCATTACCAGAATTTTGAGTTTAGGCCAAGTTTCATAAGTTGTCATTTGGTTTCTTCATTTACAAGTCACACATCCAAAATACTCACCAAGGCATTTCAAGCACCCTTTTTGGTCTGAATACATTCACAAGGCAATGTGTAGTTGAAAGGGAAGTTTCTAGAGCAATTTTCATGGCTAATTCGTGACTGTTACATTGCACATGTGAAGAGAAAAACAGAAAATTGGATTGGCTAGATTGGGCCTCAATTGGGTTTCTAAAGCCCATGGAAACATTCTATATATTCATTGGATTGATTTCAGATCAATTTTGGGCTTTCATTTTGGTGAAAAACACTGAAGTTGCAGTTGAGTTTTCAAGAGGAGCAAGTGAAATCGTGTTTTGAGTTCCAGGCCAGTTCAGTGCAAATTGAAGATTGCAAACTCTTCCTAGAGCATCATTGAACGTATCTGGAGAGTTTTGAAGGGAGAATCAAGCTCCAAGCACCTCTGTTACTAGATCTACAACAGGTTAGTAACTTTCAACTTTCCACATGAATTAGCATGATGTATTTAGATTTGAACTTGTGGTTAGGATCTAGACAAGATGTAGATCGTTTTAGGATCAATTTGGAAGCATTTAGTGATGATTGATCATGACATAGCATTTCTGTTTTGATTCGAATATCTTGATTCATGGAGAGTTAGAGCAATCTAGATAGATCAGAGTGATGTGTGTGACATGAGGATCAATTCTACAGCCTTAGATTTGAAATTGATGATGATTGATCTGGATGACATTTCTGAACTTTGCTTTGTGATTTAAAATCTATGGAGAGTTAGAACATTTGAGTAGGAGATTTGAGATCTTGATGAAATTCTGGAAAGATTGATGTAAAGATTGTTGATGTTTGATCACCTGCAACCACATGCTCACCGGAGAAGACGACCGGAGTCTTCTCCGGCCACCACACTGAATCTCACTCTGGCCAGCCTGAGAAATGAGGAAGATGACTCCTAAGCTATCAGATTTGCCTTTGACCAAAGACCAACCACCAGATCCAACGGATATGTTATAATCTGAGAATGGAGATTTTTAATCCAAAATGCGGTCGTTCAACTTAATGTGCTGGCAGCGTGTGGATGCTTGGATTAGTGGACTTGTCAACGCATCTTGTGGCTCATGTTTTATTCTGAGTTTTTATTTTCTTTTATTCATTTTGTTTATTTTAAATGCTTTATTGATTCAAAAAATCACAATAAGTTCAATTTTGATCCAAAAATTATTTTAAAAATATCTCCATGATCTTGAGAGAATTTTTGATTTTATGAAATCAATAAAATGAATTTTGATGCATTTTTCATTTTAATTTGATTTTTCTTATTTTGTTTAATTCTTTTAATTTTGCATATTTGACCATCTGTCTTGTTGAATTTTGTTCTTCCAATTGGTGATGAATTTGGCTTTGATTTTTTAGTATGTTTTAGGGTAGATATTCATGTTCCCTTAGAACTTTTGTTAGAATTTTAGACCAACTTTAGGTTTTGTTGTAGGTGTTGAGATTAGAGCCTTCCCAAACTTGTGGATCACCTTAATACCCTTCAATCAAGAAATTATTTAGGTGACTTAGAAGTTGAATTAGGCTTTAATATTTTAACCCTGGGCTGTTCAAACATGTATGTTCCCCTAGGAATTTTATTAGAATTTTACAACTTTTTTTTCTATTTTAGTTGTATTTTGCAAGTTGCTTGTGCTTGTGGTGTTCTATTTTGTGTGCCTTTGCTTGCTTGGTTTTGTTGGTGACTTTGGAGCTGGATTTGCTTGGATTCCTTTTTGAGAGGTCTTCTAGACTTGGTGTAGCTGTTGTGGCTTGAAGATTGGAGCTTGGAGTTGAAGTTTCCTTTTCTTTTAGGAGTTGTTTTAGGAGCTTAGGAAATTAGGGTTTTAGGAAGAGCCATTAGGACTAGTTTTGATTCTTTCATCAAACATATAATGCATTGTGTGCTTCTATTCTATCCAATGATGTAAAGTCCTCCTAGGGAAACTCCATCTCTCCTTTGGAGGGATGTGTGGTATGCCCATAGTTGAGTAGAACTTTGAGGATACCTTTCCATTTCAATGTTGGTACTGGATGATTTCCTTTGGTTTTCATTTGGTTTTCAACATTGCAACTTTGATTTTAGTGATTATTCCTCTGCTTGGAGTGTGCTTGTTAGAGCTTGAAGATGAAGTTTGATGAACCTTGAAGATAGAAGCTAGCTGGAAGATGAAGGCTTTTTGCTGTCAACTTTGCTGTCAAGAGGATTTGCTCTTTAGAGCTGCTGCTGTTGAGTATTGAAGTTGCTGTGTGCTGAAGACTGTTGCTGTTACTTGGGCTGCTTTCTCTGTTTCTTTTCTTTTGTTGTTTTGTATGTTTGCTTGTGTTGATTACCTCTAGGTTTGAGGTGGAGCTTGTCTCCTCTTTCCTGTTGTTTTCTTAGGTTTGAGGTTGAGCCGGACTCCCTTGCCTCGCTTGTGCTGTTGCATAGCATGCATTTTACTGTTTACTATTTACTGCTTGCTTTCTTTTGCTGTTTCCCCTAGGATCTCTGATTTCCTCTGTGCAAGAGGGAATTATGACAGACATTAGGTTTTGACCCATGCATGATAACTATAGGTAGATTCCCCTTTCAACCATAGTTTTAGGGTGTCTTTCTCTTCTCATCTCAAAAAATTCAAAAACACAGTAATAAGGTTAATCGAAGTCGTGCGTTACGAGCCTTAAGTTATCTGGGAAAAGGTTGGTGGAGGGTTTCTCTCCAGTAATCTGGATGTTAGTGTGGTACCCTTTGGGTGACATATGAAGCGTTCACTCCTGTGTCATAGTCTCTAGTGCGACTGAGATTGCAAACATCCTAAAAAACAGTTCTTTCGTAAAAGACTCAAACAAACATTCAAACTCTGCTTTTTGTCCTCTTGGACCTTTAATCAGGAAAACCCTTTCTTAAGGAGATAAAAAAAACTGTCAGACAAGCTTGTGTCTTCCGTAGCCCGAACTACGTTTGCTCTGATGTTTCATGCCGTATGAAAGTACGTAGGCACGAGATGCGATATCTCGGCGAGCAACCTTCCCCCTCTTTACCCGTAGTTAGGCGAACTACGTTGACTCTGATTTCTCGTTCCAGACGGGAATACGTAGGCATAAAGTGCGATACTTTGCTGAGTCATTTTCTTTTCTTTTTAATCCAGACCTTTAGAATAGATAGATTAACATACCCTTAGATAGAAAACAAGCATGGATCCCGTCGAGTACGACGGACGTGAGGGGAGCTAATACCTTCCCCATGCGTAACCGACTCCCGAATCCAGGATTTGGCTACGATGACCATTCCTTTCCCTCTTTGCGTTAGGTTTACTCTGAGCATTTCCTTTCCCTCTTGTGGGATAAATAACGCACGATGGCGACTCTTCTGTCATAGCCGGCGCCGATTTTCGAAGTAGCGACAAACATGAGTTACAAACTTAACTCAATTCACATCTTCATAAAAAACACAAAATAAAACATCAAACTTTTTTATCCTTCGGGATTGTTTGAAAATCATTTTCAGAAAGAGTGTGTTAAGTCTTGGTTCTACCAAAAACAGGTAATGCCTAAGTCTCCAATGGTCGAGCAACAATACACCTAACTGCTAGAATGAAGGTTTAACCCTAATCAGTTAAAACACTTGAACCAATTTGTGGTTGTGTCAGCCCAAACTACGTTTGCTCTGATTTCTCATACCAGATGAGGATACGTAGGCACAAGACGGTGATGTCTTGGCGAGCAGCCTTTACCCCCTTCACCCGTAGTTTTCCGAACTACGTTGACTCTGACTTTCCCATTGCACGAGGGAGTACGTAGGCATAGAGCGGCGATGCTCTATCGAGTCTCTTTTCTTTTCTTTTGTCCCTGTGAGCCAACCTTTGATAGTTTAACACCCTTTTAGATAGACAATAAGCGTGGATCCTGTTGAGTACAATAGACGTGAGGGGTGCTCATACCTTCCCCTTGCGTAACCGCCTCCCGAACCCGAGATTTGGTTGCAATGACCTGTCTTTTCCCTTTTTCGTAGGTTTTCTTTGATCGTTTCCTTTCCCCTTTTTGGGATAAATAACAAACGGTGGCGACTCTTTTGTCTTTGTCGGCCCTCTCTTTGCAGCGATGTGATAGCTGGCGACTCTGCTGGGGAATTTTCCCATCCCCTATGCAAGTCAATCCTAGCGCTTGTGTGTTTTATCTTTGGGTGTGTATATGTGCATTTATGTTGTATCTGTATTTTATCGCATTTGCATTTTACTTTCCCGTATTGTATCATGTTATTGTTGTGTTGTTGTGTGGAGTTTGTTCCATTGAGAGATAAGCCAAAACCCAGGCTTGAGGATATACATAGCATTAGAGTGGAAAGTAGTGAGGAACTGTATGACAGCATGTACTAGTCCTCACGAAATTCGTGTTTAGACGAGGTTTTCTTTAAAGATGTCCCATCCTGTACACTGGTCAGGAGGGGGTGTTTGATCTGAAAACTATCGACTCTGGAGATCGATCATTTGGGAGTCAGCTAAGTGAGGCCGCTTCGTTTGACTATGATGCCAAACCAGAAATGGTGAACGTATCATCATTTCTCGAAAGTCTGTGACGCTGATGACCGAATAGGATGCTGAACCTGATCAGATTAGGTCCATACCTTGTGAGTGGGAGGGTTATGCAGGAAAATTGACCTCCAACCTACCGGATTTCTTATCAGTGCGGACCTTTGATCTCCGATGTTATGAGGTTCCCATATCTTGGTCTTGTGTTGTTTTGGGTATTTTCTCGCCGAAGCGAAGCTCTGATTCAACTCAGTCAGCAACACAACACTCTTGATCCCATGTTTGGATTTGCATATTCATTTGGATTTTAACATTTGCATGTATTTGTGTTTCAGGTGCATATCTTCTCCTTGATTCTAGTAATTTAATCTACTGTCATCATGGAGCACGGTTTCAAGAAAGTTGTTGTGTACAAATTCCCAATACCAGATGTAGGATCTTTGGTTGGCCTTATTTCTATGGTTGAGCATGGAGTTATGGAAGATTTTAGGAAAGAGTATGGAAGGCTTATGAGCTTTGCCTGCAAGGTCTCCAAGTATGAGCTGAATGGTATCCATGCGTTGCTGCAATTTTATGATCCTCAGTTGCGTTGCTTTACATTCCCCGAATATGTCTTGTTACCAACCTTGGAAGAGTTTGCTCAGTTGCTGGGGATTTCTGTACTGGAAGAAATGCATTTTGTGCATTCTGAAAGGGATCCTGATTTGATTAAGCTAGCCAGCGCTCTTCAATTGGATGTTTCTGAATTGGATGGGAAGATGGTATGGAGAAATTCCTGGGTTCCCCCTATCATTCCTGGTGACTAAGGCTCAGCATTTTGCAATTGAGGGATGTTGGGTCATTTTCAATGCCATTTTGGCTCTCTGCATCTATGGCATAGTATTGTTCCCCTGTATACCTGACTTTGTTGATTTGGACGCCTTCCATATTTTTGCTTCTAAGAATCCTGTGCCAACACTCTTAAAGGATGTCTATCATTCTATCCACTATAAGAATGAAAATAGAAGAGGAAGAAACATCTCTTGTTGCGCTCCGTTGCTGTACAGATGGTTTATTTCACATTTGCCAAGTATGGATCCTTTATTGATATGGAAAATACAGTTGAGTGGTCTGAGAGGCTCATGGGCTTAACATCGGAGAATATTGTGTGGTTCAATAGAGACCTGCTTGGCTGTGAAATTATTTTCAGTTGTGGAAGCTTCCCCAATGTTCCTTTGATTGGGCGCAAAGGTGGCATCAATTATAATCCTGCTCTCGCCACTAGACAGTTTGGCTATGCTCTGAGGGAACCCCCGAGGGAGGAGGAAATACAGGAATCTCTGTATTTCACAGGGCTAGCTGATAGTGACATTCTGACTAGATTGCAACAGGCCTGGAGTAATGTTCAACGCAAAGGAAAGATTGCTTTGGGCAAGAGCGATTGCAGAGCTTATAAACATTATGTGGAATGGATCCATGAGAGAGTTGAAAGACTATTGCTACCATTTCCAGTCAGGGAGCCTTTGTATGCTTTAGTAGTTGAAGAACCGATGGCAATTGACATCCAGAAATACAATCAACTGTGGGCTGAAAAGGAAGAACTACGCAGAGTGAACGAAGAGTTAAAGAAGGAGGTCATTCAGCTTAGGAGGGAGAAGAATCAAGCCACTCATCTATCCAAGAAGCAGACAGATACCCTGAATAAGATGGGGAGGGAACTAACTAAAGAAATTCACGTCAGAGAACGTCTTGGTCAAGACGTGAGAAGTTTGGGTAATGCTCTCAAAAGGAAGAAGAAAGAGTTAGAGAAAGCACACCTGGAAATATCAAAGTTCAACGCTCAATGGAACGCTATTCTGACCAGCAACAAAGAAAGAGAAGATGGGCTGCGTCAACAGATTGACAGGTTGAAGGCTCAACTCCGAATCAAAAGTGGAAAAGTTCCTGGAGAATCTGCTCGTCAGTACGAAAGTGACCGCAAACTACGAGAAGATCTTGCAACGTTGGAAGAGTACAAGCTGAAAGCAGGCCTGAAGAAGCCCAGACTTGAGGATGCATTTGGGGAGGATTCCTGGGAAGATTATGCTCAAGGCTTTTAAGCTACCATCAGCAGGAGGGATTTGCTTATCCAGGGATTGATTGCCAGACCTGATCACCCTGATATGAAGGAGTTGTTAGAGGAGTTTCAGACTCGCTGTCGCACTTGATGTATTTTCTCTTTTGTATTTTGTTGTTTTGTACTCCGACCTTCACCAAGATTGTTGGATGAGGTCATGTTGACTCAGTTGTATTTTCCTTGGTGATTTGTTGTGTGTTGATACTCTGTTTCTCATTTTATTTATGAGAGAAGTTTTGTGGCTCCATCTGTTGGATCTTGATTTTCCTATTGTTCCCATGGAACTAGAATCAAGGGGAAGATTTCCCTGAACCATATTTACATGTCTACATTTTGCATCATTTTTCATATTGCATTGCAGGTGTTCTAGTTTCGTTTGCCTTATTTCTTTATGCGGTTTTCTCAGCACTGTTTCAGGAGTGAAGACCGCACAATTCACCGCTATTCAACAAGGGGAAATCAACAAAAGGCCATGGACCAAATTCAGCTTGAGCTACAGGAGTTCCATGACCGCATGGCACAATTCATGGACCTAATGCAAGGGGTCGCTAACAGTCAGGAACAGCTGAGAACACTCGTTCAACCTCTGATTGCTAGGGTTGACGGAAGTGGAGTTCTGCATGGTGGGACCGCTGTTGTTCCTCCTCCAGCTGACAATGGCACTCCTCATGCCACTGCCATCCCAATAGTTATTATTCCTCCGGGAGGAGGTAATCAGAATGGAGTCCATGTTCCACGGGCTACATGCGTTGTACATGGAAATGCTGGTCCTCAGTGGGAGGAGGACGAACACGATGATATTTTCTCTATGGGAGATTTGGGAGCAGGTTTGCAGCCTAATGTAGACAGGAGGTTCAAATTGATAGAAGAAAAGATGACGAACACGATGATATTTTCTCTTGGTCTGGACATGTTGTTGCACCCCAAAATTTGCCCAACCTTTTCCAACCTAGGTTTATGTTTCAATTGCATTGTCATTTGCATTGGTATCATGTACATAGTATATTCATCTGCATTGCATAGCATAAGCAAGCTATCTTAATCAGGGGATCAAAGTGATATTCTTATCTCAAGAGGCATATCCAAGGGTTTTCATTCATATTCAAGACTACTCAGGTCATTAGGGAAGAATTTGAGCTTTGAAGTGTTGACAGATCACTCATTGGGTTCTCTCATATCTTGAGGTTGTTTGGGGGATCATCAGAGGGTATATGAGCTATGGGACAATAGCATGAGGTGTGTATGGATGTTATGAAGAGCCTAGATGATCATTTTTGAGGAGTAACCAGGTCATTGGAATGATTGCAAGAGCCTTAGTTGAAGTCAGTCAACTAGGGTCTTATCTAGGTCAACCCTAGATCAAAGACTTGTTTTGAAAGGCATCAAGGATCATTTGAAGAATGTGGGATTCATTATTTGCTATATGGATATGGATATGGTGTTGTGCTAAAGAAAAATCAAAAGAAATCAAGGAGAAATGGAGTTACCAAATCAGGGTTTCAGTGTAAAATCCCCTGATTTAGGTCAAACTTCAAAGCAGTGTAACTCAGGATGCAAGATTCATATGAATTTCTGGTCTACATGAAACTTGTAGAGTATCTTCATAGCTTTAATTTGAGTGGTGGAAGTCATCAAGATGATTTATAGAACTCAAGTTATAGCTCTTGCAAGTTACAGGTCATCTGAGGGCACTGAAATTTGTCTGTGAAAGTTGTCTGTCTTCCAAGCAACGTTTTACCTTCAAGGAGATTTCAAATGAATTTCTGGACAACATGAGAGTTGTTCCTCTTTGTCTTAGCTTTCTAGAAAGGTATGGTATGACTTCATATGATTTGTGTAACTCTACTTATGGCCTTGGCAAGCAAAGGGTATTTTGGTCATTTGAGAATTACAGGTCATTTCAAACCTATGCCTAAAACTCATACAAGGAAGCTTCAAATGAAAAACTTCACAACATAAAAGTTGCTCAAAATGGCATTTTAAGTCTATAAAAGAGGTCATGGAAGTTTGGAAATGCATATAACAAGACTTGATAAAAGTTGGTGGAAAATGACTTAAAAATGGCATATAACTTGAAAAAGTTCACATGAAAAATTGGTTTGGGCAATCTACAAATCCAAAATGGGTCATGTAATATACCAAATTGATTCCAAACAATATTTTAAAGACATTGGTTCAGCCACTTTTTTGAGTTAGGGGTTAAATTTTGGACTTGCTTTGTAAAGTTCTTTCTTGCATAATAAGGTAACTTTGGAAAACTCAACATAAGGCAAGGATCAACTTGTTTTTCATACATATCTTTTCAATATCTCATGTAAAGAGATTTTGACACCAATTCAAGGAGCTTAATGCATGAGATAAGAGATATCCAATATGTCATCAAGTGAGAATTCCATGACTTTCTACCATATTCTAGAAGCATCTAGGATCTTCTAATTGGCTCTATATAAAGAGTGGATCAACATGAGATTGGGGGTTGGAGAATTCAGTTGGAGAACTCAGTGGAGAGAGTGATATTCAAGCATACCTTCAAGTGCAAGCAAGGCTCGAATTCACCATTGCAAGCTTCTTCCATCAAAGATTGTGCAAACAGAAAGAATCACTCCATTAGAGGAGCATTGTGAAGAAGAATCAGGTCTTGAATCCATCTGCATCCACATCTTCCATAGCTACCAAGCAGGTTGGTGATTTCACTTCTATCTCCATATTTAGGTGTTGTTAGATTAGATTGTTAGTGTAAGATTGTTAGGTTAGGTTAGATGACCATTTTCAGAAAGATTGAGAAGGTTTCATGGAGGTTGATAGTAGGGTGATGATTCTTTAAAGATCGAGATTAGAATGGTTAGTGGTTGTTAATGCACATGTAATAGCTTAATGAAATCAGTGTAACACCATGAGCAAGATAGTGCCATTAATACCAAGGATTACCATAGTTGATATCAGTGATAATCTAGTTGTACCCAAGGTTTGCACCTATCGGGTTTAGTTGTTGGTTGGGTTTTAGAGAAAATTAATGCCATGGTTTTGAAGAGGATGAAGAATAGGTCATATTTGCTTTTGATGGCAAGGCATTTCATGGAGAATGGAGAGAGCACGATGGACTGGAAAATTCGTGCATGGAGCTGTAAGACTGAAACCCTAATTTTCATTTGGGGAAGACGACACCATGGTCGTTGGATCAAGTCCAAATCTTGACCTTTTAAACCAATCGCACGATCCACATTCAAAGCCAAAAGTGGCGGGAAAGAATAATAGTGAAACGATGCGTTTCACTTAATGTGAAACGTCTGGGCCTGGATCCAACAATGCTAACCCCACCCCCCAAACCTAAGCCCAATGGAATTGAACTGGAAATCGTTGCTATCTACACCGCTCGCGTTTTATTTTTCTTTTATTTTTTCATTCAAATTTCTGATGCATATTGGGCCTTGCGCATTTGATTTTCACACCTCCCACCTTCTGGCCCATCTGGAGAATGAACTAGGCGCATGTACTTCTGGCACCCCCTCCCCATTTAATTCATTTTTTTGATTTTATTTTTCTTTTATATTTTCTGCATCTTTAAAAATCCATATAAAAATGAAAAAAGCTTATTTTTAATTGGTTCTTTTTGTGGTAGCTTCAATAATTCTGTTAAGAAAAATAATAAATAATAAAATTAGCATTTTATTTTGTTTTAGTATTTTTTGTGCATTTTTCTTTTAAATAGCTTTTTAATGAGTTTAGTTTAGTACATAATTTTGTTGATTTTAGTTCTAATAGTTCCCTTTAGATTTAGGACCCATTCTTTTTAGAGTGATTAACTTAGGACTTTAGTTTCCTCATAGGATTTAATTCATAATTTTAGGATTAATTTTTTAGATGATTTGATTAGGTGAGATTAGAGTGGTTAAAATTAGGGTTTTAAGTGAGCATAGGTGAGATAGATCATTTCTTTTAGGAATTTTAATTTGATTTTGGGGTATGGGACTATAGGGGTTATGGGTAGGTAATAGATCCCTTAGAAAATATTAGGATTCCCCTACTGCTACTAGTATATTGCTTGTATTTGATTGATTGTGTGGTGTGCCCTCTTTAGGGTTATTATTTGTCTGTGTGGGGTATTGGGTTTGTTTGGGGCTTGGGGTTTGAGCTGAAGACTGTGTTGGTGAAGCCCAATTGAAGATTAAAGAATGAAGACCAACTTCCAGAGTTGATGAGGAGTATCCCTTGCTGGCAGCTGTTGAAGTTTATAGGATCTAGGAGTTAGGCAGAGCTCTAGAGTAGAAAACTTGATTCACAAACATGGAAGGTCTTGATTGCCTCCATCCCTCTCTATGATGCAGAGTCTCTCTAAGACACTCACCCCCTTCCTTTGGAAGGCTTGGTGATAGTGTCTAAGAGATAGAACTCTTGAGAGAAATATTCTATGTGTTGTTAGCAGTTTGTTTGCCACCTTTGGTGGTCAACTAATTGCTTAACACCCAGTTCATTCTTGTGATTGATTCCTCAGCTTGGAGAGTAGGACTTGAAGAAAAGCCATTGAGAGATTGAAGATAAGAGACTGATGTCTGCTTGAAGCCTGAAGATGGTTGCTGATGCTGATGAAGTTTGCTTTGCTGTTTAGTTTTAGCTGTTTTAATTCATGATGTATTGTGTGAATTTCCCGGACTGTATTGTTTGCTGTTTAACCTGCTGGGTTGAAAGTGAATTCTGTTCACTTTTGCCTATTGTTTTCTAGGTTCGAGGTTGAGTGGGACTCCCTTGCCTCGCTTGTATTGTTGCATCCATGCATTTTACTGTTTTATCGTATATATCTGCTATTTCTGTTTCCGTCTATTCCCTTAGGATCTCTGTTTCTCTCTGCGCAATAGAGGAGCATGATAGACATTAGGTCTTAACCCATGCATGACAACATTAGGGTAGATTTTATCCCCTTTTCAACCCTAGTATTTATAGTGTGTCATCTCTTCTTTCTTCAAAACAACAGAAAAACATTAATAAAGGTTATGACAGAAATCAATTCACTTCTTCCGTCAAAAGATTTGAACAAACATCAACCTTTTTGCAATAAGAAAACCCTTGTTTAAGGTGAGATTTTTCATAAAAGACACTTGAACAGCTTGTGTCGTGCGTAGCCCGAACTACGTTTGCTCTGATCTTTCATGCTGTATGAAAGTACGTAGGCATAGGATGCGATATCCTAGCGAGCAACCTTCCCCATCCTTCACCCGTAGTTAGGCGAACTACGTTGACTCTGATTTCTCGTTCCAGACGGGAATACGTAGGCATAAAGTGCGATGCTTTGCCGAGTCATCTTTTCTTTTCTTTTCAGACCTCATCCTTTAGTTTAGATAGAAGTGTAATTCGTACAAACCAAGCAAGCGTGGATCCCGTCGAGTACGACGGACGTGAGGGGTGCTAATACCTTCCCCTTGCGTAACCGACTCCCGAATCCAGGTTTTGGTTGCGATGACCATACCTTTCCCCGTCTTTGCGGTAGGTTTACTTCAAGCGTTTCCTTTCCCTCTGTTGGGATAAATAACGCACGGTGGCGACTCTTCTGTATTGTCGGCGCCGATTTTCGCAGTAGCGACACATGTCTAACTTGGGATTGATCCCAGGTCTGAGGATCCCTCCAAAGTTCAAGGTCCCAGACTTTGACAAATACAAGGGGACGACCTGTCCCTGGGTGCACCTCCGTTCATACTATAGAAAAATTTCCGCGTACTCTGATGACGAGAAGTTGCTGATGCATTTCTTTCAAGATAGCCTGTCTGGTCCATCCTTGGAGTGGTATATGGGTTTAGAGCCGGTCAATATTAGAAGTTGGAGAGACTTGGCAGAGGCTTTTGTCAGACACTATCAATATAATAGTGAACTGGCGCCTAATTGCGTGCAGTTGCAGAATTTGTCACAACGGAGTAATGAGATATTTAAAGAGTACGCCCAGAGGTGGCGCGAACTTGCTGCAAGGGTTCAACCTCCCATGGTGGAGAGGGAACTCATTGATCTATTTATAGCTACACTGCCTGGTGTGTACTATGAGAAGTTGATAGGGAATATGTCTGGCAGCTTTTCAGATTTAATCATTACTGGTGAACGAGTTGAAAATGGGATTAAATTTGGGAAAGATCCAAGCGGGAGAGGGATCCTCATCTGGAGGAGGAAGGAAAAACTTTGGTAACAAGAAGAGGGAAGGAGAGACGAACGCGGTCTCGGGATACAGGAATAATAACAGAAATAGAAATAGAAATCAACAATATCATCATAAACAGCCTCAAGTTGCGAGTATTGTTATTCCAGCAGTACAACCACAACAACAACAACAACGTCCACAACAACAGCAACAACATAATTACACTCCACATCAGTTCCAGGATCATAGGAGGACAATGAACAGACATTTTGGCGCACCACCAATGTCGTACTCATAATTGTTACAACATTTGATGCAGCTGCAGTTGGTTCAGAAGAGGACGCTGGCATATTTGACTGGCGCGCCACCCCCAAGGTATGATGCAAACGCCAGATGCGAGTTCCATTCGGGTGCTCCCGACCATCATATAGACAACTGTAAAGCTTTCAAGCATAAGGTTCAGGACCTTATAGATAGCAAGGCAATCAATTTTACAAATGATGCACCCAATGTTGTTCAAAATCATGTGCCCAACCATGGAGCAGCTGGGGTAAATGCTATTGTGGAGGAAGAGAATTTGAATCTGGTGACTAATGTTGAAGAGCTGAAAATTCCTTTGAGTGTTGTTAAGAGTAGGCTGTTGAAGGGTGGAGTGTTTCCATGCTGTATTGAAGACTGTGAAGGTTGTTTGGCGCATCCTGAGGGATGTGAGGACTTGAAAAATCATGTGTAGAGATTAATGAATGAAGGCATGCTACAATTTGACAGAATTGGTGAAGAGAAAGATGAGAGGGTGATTGGTCAAGAGCAGGATGAGGTTGCCACAATCTCAATTCCTTTTAGAACCATTAAAATATTTGCACCACCAAGGCCAGCCACCGTTATAATCACCAAGGCAGGACCGGTGCCTTATGAAAGCACTAAAGCAATCTCGTGGAATTATGGGGATGAAGTCTTTTGTAACGGCCAAAAATAAGAGCTGAAGGGAACGACGTTTGATTATATGGATAATTTTGTGGGAACCGGCAGAATGATGAGAAGTGAGAGGGTGTTTACACCTCCAGAGGCTAATGTTGAAAGATCGGATAAAGGAAAGGGGAAGGTCGTTGTTGAAGAAAGTTCTCAAGTGGGTGAGAAGGATGCTTTGTTGAAAGACACTGAGGAATTCATGCGTCTGATTAGAAAAAGTGACTACAAGATTATGGACCATCTACAACAAACCCCGTCAAAAATATCAATCTTATCATTATTATTGTGCTCTAAGGCACATCGAAATGCCCTTTTGAGGATTCTAAACACTGCGTATGTGCCATAAGAGATATCAATGAACCAACTGGAAGGAGTGGTGGCGCATGTGAATGCTGGAAATGGATTAGGATTTACTGATCTTGACTTGACACCTAAAGGAAGAAACCACAATCACGCCCTGCATATTTCCATTGAGAGCAGAGGAGTTGTATTATCTCATGTTCTGGTGGATACTAGGTCTTCACTTAATGTGTTGCCCAAAAAGGCTTTGATGAAGCTTGACACCCAAGGAGTAATATGCACTCCTAGTGACCTAATTGTGCGAGCGTTCGATGGAACGAGAATGTCTGTGTTTGGAGAAGTGACTCTTCCTATCCAGGTTGGCCCGGAGGTTTTTGACGTCGTCTTCTACATAATGGATATCCAACCAGCATACAGTTGCTTATTAGGTCGGCCCTGGATTCACTCGGCAGGGGCAGTGACGTCGACCTTGCATCAGAAGTTAAAGTATATGGTGGGGGGTAACATTGTCACCGTCTTTGGTGAGGAGGACATAATGATCAGTCACTTATCCTCGTTCAAGTATGTGAAGGTTGATGGGGAGATTCATGAGACCCTATGCTAAGCATTTGAGACAGTCCAGGTCAAAGAGATGGCACCAATGGTGGGCAGAGTTCCTGAGGTTGCTATATCTTCATTCAAAGAAGCGCAAGCTATGGTAAAGTCTGGATCATCTCAAGGTTGGGGGCAGGTGTTGAGTATCCCCAATAAGCAAGATAAGTTTGGATTGGGGTACAACCCATCGTCTTCTTCTTCACAGAGCGCTCCACGCTACAGGGGACCAGTCCAGTTTATAAGTGGTGGGGTGATATTTGATCGAATCAACGCTGTGTCCGAGGATGAGGGTGATAGTGGTTGTGATATGGATGCATAGATTCAGCCATGTGTTCCCGGCCAAAGCCTGAACAACTGGACTATTGAAGAAGTTGTCCAAGTGACCCGTGAGGAGTAATTATCTTGTTTTCTGATTATGTGCAACCCTATGTTCTACCCGGAGCATATTGGTCTTTGTCTGTAGGGCCTTATCCTTGTTTATATTTTGAACAATTGTTTTATCATTAACCAAAGGGCGTTTTTGCATTCAAATATTGTGATCCTTGTTTTTCTTGTTTTTATTTTTAACAGTAAAATGGCAATATGGTTTGTGTTGTTTGCATATCATTTTAAGCATCAAATCATCATCATTGCAGGTTTCACATAGCAGATGCCACCGATTCAGACTCGTCTATGACTCGGTATGAATTTGATAATCCAATCTTTCAAGCTGAAGAAGAGATTGAAGAAGACGAACACCTGCCTGAAGAGCTCGCCAGGTTGCTGAGACAAGAAGAGTAGGTTATTATGCCTCATCAGAAGGAGATCGAAGTCGTCAACCTAGGTACAGAGGAGGACAAAAAAGAGGTCAGGATAGGGGCTGCTTTAGAGGATGATGTCAAACAAAGATTGGTAGAAATTCTCCCAGAGTATAAAGATGTCTTTCCTTGGTCATATGAAGATATGCCCGGACTTGATAAGGATATTGTGGTTCATTGCTTGCCTCTTCGAGAAGAGTGCCCACCTGTGAAACAGAAGCTAAGAAGAACCAGACTGGACATGGCAGTTAAGATCAAGGAAGAAGTTCAGAAGCAGTTGGATGTCGGATTTCTTGTCGTGACGAACTACCCTCCATGGGTCGCTAACATTGTACCTGTACCAAAGAAGGATGGTAAGGTCAGGATGTGCATAGATTATCGTGATCTAAACAGAGCGAGCCCGAAAGATGATTTCCCGCTCCCCCACATTGATGTGCTTGTTGATAATACTGATCAGTATTCGGTCTTTTCCTTCATGGATGGTTTTTCCGAGTGCAACTAGATCAAGATGGCCCCGGAGGAAATGGAGAAAACGACCTTTATCACACCGTGGGGGACTTTTTGCTATAAGGTAATGCCCTTTGGATTGAAGAATGCAGAGGCAACCTATCAGTGGGAGAGGATCACTTTGTTTCATGATATGATTCATCATGAGATTGAGATCTATGTTGATGACATGATCACAAAGTCACAAACGGAGGAAGAGCATCTGGTGAATCTATTGAAGTTATTTGAGAGGTTAAGGAAATTCAGACTAAGGTTGAATCTGAACAAGTGCACTTTTGGTGTACGGTCAGAAAAACTATTGGGGTTCATAGTTAGTGAAAAAGGAATCGAGATCGATCCTGCAAAAATAAAAGCTATACAAGAGATGCCAGCACCGAAAACAGAGAAAGAGGTTTGTGGTTTTCTAGGTAGATTGAACTACATTACAAGGTTCATATCTCACCTTACAGCCACTTGTGAACCATTGTTCAAGCTATTAAAGAAAGATCAAGCGGTGGTCTAGAATGAAAATTGCTAAAGGGCATTTGAAAAAATAAAAGAATATTTGCAGGAGCCTCCGATACTGATGCCCCCAGTGGCAGGAAGACCCTTGATAATGTACTTGACAGTTCTTGAGAACTCCATGGGTTGTGTTCTCGGTCAACACGACGAGACAGGAAGAAAAGAGCATGCCATATATTATTTGAGTAAGAAGTTCACAGATTGTGAATCTAGATACTCAATGTTAGAAAAGACGTGTTGTGCACTTGCTTGGGCCGCCAAACGCCTGAGGCAATATATGCTGAATCACACAACCATGCTGATTTCGAAGATGGATCCGATTAAGTACGTGTTCGAGAAGCAAGCGCTTTCGGGAAGGATTGCTAGATGGAAGATGGTTTTGACAGAATACGACATTCAATACGTCTCCCAAAAGGCTATCAAAGGGAGTGTTTTGTCAGAATATCTCGCAGAGCAACCGATCGATGATTATCAGCCGATGAAGTTTGAATTTCGTGATGAGGATATCATGTTCTTGAAGATGAAAGATTGCGATGAGTTGCTACCTGATGAAGGTCCTGAGATAGGCTCCCAGTGGCAAATGATTTTTGATGGTGTTGTTAACTCCTATGGTAGTGGAATTGGGGCAACCATTACCATTCCCCATGGTTCACACATACCATTTACTGCTAGGTTAACATTTCCTTGCACAAATAACGAAGCTGAATATGAATCATGGGTATCAAAGGAGGGATTGATCTGAGAATTAAGAACCCTGATATTTATGGTGATTCAGCTTTGGTAGTCAATCAGATCAAGAGAGAATGGGAGACTCTTCAGCCTAACCTGATTCCCTACATGAACTATGCAAGGAGGTTGTTACCTTTCTTCGACAAGGTAGAGTTTCATCACGTGCCAAGAGCGGAAAATCAGATGGCATATGCTTTGGCTACATTATCCTCGATGTATAAGGTGAATTATTGGAACGACGCTCCGAGAATTGTCATCTCCCGCCTCGATAGGCCAGCGTTCGTATATGCCATAGAGGAAGCTTCTGATGGGAATCCATGGTATTACGATATCCGAAACTTTCTCAAGAATAAGGAATATCCGCCTAGGGCATCGAGCCGGGATAAGAATAACTTGAGAAGATTGTCTGGAAACTTCTATCTGAACAAGGATGATGTACTCTACCGAAGAAATTTTGATCTGGTTCTGTTGAGATGCATGGACGAAAAAGAAGCAGGTTTGCTTATGGAAGAAGTCCACAAGGGCGCTTTTGGTACGCATGCAGGAGGACATGAAATGTCTCAAAAACTGTTGAGGGAAGGCTACTATTGGTTGACTATGGAGTCTGATTGTTTCAAATACACCAAGAAATGCCATAAATGCCAAATTTATGCTGATAAAATTCATGTGCCATCGAGTCCTCTGAATGTCGTGGCGTCTCCCTGACCTTTTTCCATGTGGGGAATTGATATGATCGGTAAGATTGAGCCGACCGCATCCAACCAACATCGCTTCATCTTAGTGGCAATTGATTATTTCACTAAGTGGGTTGAAGCAACTTCTTTTGCTAACGTCACCAGACAGGTCGTGGCTCGATTCATCAAGAAGGACATCATCTGTCGTTACGGAGTTCCAGAATAAATCATTACCAATAATGGTTCGAATTTGAATTACAAGATGATGAAGGAACTTTGCCAGAGTTTTAATATTAAACATCACAATTCTTCTCCTTATCGCTTGAAGATGAATGGCGTTATTGAGGCAGCCAACAAAAACATCAAGAAGATTGTGCAGAAGATGGTTGTGACTTATAAAGATTGGAACAAGATGTTTCCCTTTGCATTGCACGGATACCATACTTCGGTACGTACTTCAACTGGGGCAACTCCTTTCTCGCTAGTGTATGGTATGAAAGTTGTCCTACCATTGGAAGTCGAGATTTCTTCTTTGAGAGTTTTGGTTGACGTCCAACTTGATGAGGCAGAATGGGTGAGGAACAGATTGAATCAACTCAGCTTAATGGACGAGAAGAGATTGGCGTCAATTGCATATGGTCGTTTATATTAAAGCAGGATGAAGAAAGCTTTCGATCAGAAGGTGCACCTATGGAGCTTTCAGGCAGGTGACTTAGTGTTGAAGTGGATTCTCCCGCCACAGGCAGATCACAGGGGCAAATGGACTCCCAACTATGAAGGTCCAAACGTGGTAAGGAAAGTTTTCTATGGAGGAGCCTTGCTACTCTCAACCATGGATGGAGAAGATTTCACATCCCCTATGAACGCAGTCGCAGATAAAAAATACTTTGCTTAAAAGAGACCTGCTGGAATAAAAAACAAAAATCCAGGAAAATATGGGGCATCCCGGCGAACCACAAAAAGATTGGCTTCGAGCAAAAATTAGGGATAAAAAGAAAAAGAATGTAAACCCACAAAGTTGAACCTGAAAAGGCGACTTTGGCAAAAATGGGTATCCCTGTGAATCGAAAACCCGCAAGGGCGATTCAGGAAAAAGTTAGGGATTTTAAAAGCAAATGATTACGGTCTATGATTGGATCATTTGAGCACAGTGGATTTTGGGAGAACCCAATGGTCAACCATTCAAGTCAGTCTCTTCGGAAGACAGAGCATTAGAGAAGCATCGAAGTCATGTGAGTCATAGTCGAATCGACACATGGTGGTTGTCTATACCACATTGTCGACATTTTGTATATTTTATGCATTTATGTATTATTTGTGCAACTTTCTCTTTTCAGGAGTTGCATCTGTTGTAAATCTTTCTATTTACAGGCCATTTATCAATGAAGTACATGTTATTCAAAAAGCTTTTGTGCTTGTTTTAGCTTTTACTGTTTTGTTTGCAAAAGACGCCCGACGTTTTTTTATAAAACTTTGCATACATAAACTTGTGGGCTTTGCTAATAATCATTAAAACTTTGATTTTCTTGAACGATGTTATGGGAAATAACCGAGATAGCTCTTATTGTATACAGGATACTTTGTTTGTATTTGTTGCAAGGCTCTCATTCCCGAGACTATTCCAGAGGTGCATCCCCAATAAGGTCACCTTGTCCTTGTCCCCACAAGAGGAAGATGTGCGAGCTGAGACTAGTTTCTCCCCAGCAGATTATGACTAGTTTCTCCCCAGCAGGTTGGGTTTATGCATGAGATCAAAGGTTGACTTCAGCAGGTCGAGATTGATACCTCCGACGGAGTAAGATTATCCCCAACAGGTGGAGCTTGTACGCTTATCCTCAACAATCCAAATGCATATATCTTACCCCTTAGCAGGTGAATTTGGGATTATTCCCCTAGCAGTGGAGCGAGTTCAGAGTTTTGTTTCCCCATAGAGTCTAAATCTTTTGACTCCTTTCCCCTCAGAGTTCAAGTCAGGGGCTCAATTCCCTAAGCAGAGGTTGATATTGTTGGTTTTATTGCTCATTTCCCCAAGCAGAGGTAGATGTTGATTCCCTCATTGGGCGATCTCCAGCGGAGTTGTTGTCCGTGATAGAATCCAGTTGGTCATTGGTATTCGTCAGAGTGAGTTTCTTTTGGGATATTTCCCCAATTAATTTTCACCCCCTGCAGATCCCCAGCGAAGTCGCTGGAATAGTTTTCTTCCCTACAAAGTGGGATCGACTCAGAGATTGTTATGCTCCATCCCCAGAGAGAGTTTGGGATAGCTCCCAGTAAATTTTATTCATTATCCTTAGCAGAATGGGTTCAAATCTATAACAGAGTGGAATCTCCGACAGAGAAGAGCTATTCCCAATAGTTTGCTTTACTCCCCGGTAGAGTCGCATTCTGAAAGGCCATCCAGAGCTGATCCCTAGTAGAGTGGATTCGTTTTCCCCAACCAAGTCGTCTGTTCCCTAGAAGAGTTATATTCTGGTAGGCCATCCAGGGCTGTTTTCCTCAGCAGAGTTTGATTTGATCCCCAGCAGAGTGGATTTTGTTCTCAGTGGAGCTATTGCATGCAGGAAATTCCTTTTCCAAGAAGCCATCCAGGGCTTATTTTCCCAGCATAAGTCCCATTGTACTTGGCACACTCGGTCATCCCCAACGGAGTTGGCTTCGTCTCTTCAGCATATAGTTTGTTGGAGTGGTTCCTTTGCATTTGCATTTGTGCATAGTATCCTCCCAAAAGTGTAGCATTTCCATTTTGTATGGAGCATTATGCCATTCTCAAACATGTGCATTCGAAACATAAGCCAGGTTGTTACCTCTTGTTTCCAATTGTATCTCCAGCAGACAATGGTATATTCTCTTGAGCCTGCGTGGTATCCAGACCCCGGCAAGAGTTATTGACATATGTGTTCATCTTACCGATGCTTTTCCTTAGCCCGTGCAGTATCCAAACCCCGACTATTATCGGTTCATTTTTTAAACCCGTGCGGTATCCAGACCCCGGCTATTACTGGTTCATTTCTTTAGCCCGTGCGGTATCCAGACCCTGGCTTCCAAGGATTTATCCTATTTCCTGTACGATATCCAGACCCCGGCTTTCACCAGTTTTATTCGCTCAAGCCCGTGCAGTATCCAGACCCCGGCTTCCAACAGTTTATCTTTTTTCCTGTGTGGTATCCAGACCCCAACAGATTGTGATGTTCTCTTTAGCCTGTGCGGTATCCAGACCTCGGCTTTCACCAGATTCATTTCTTTAGCTCGTGCAGTATCCAGACCCCGACTTCCAATGATTTATCTTGTTTCCTGTGTGGTGTCCAGACCCCGACTTTCACCAGTTTTATTTGCTCAAGCCTGTGAAGTATCCAAACCCCGGCTTTCACCGATTTATTTCCTTAGCCCGTGCGGTATCCAGACCCTGGCTTCCACCGGTTTATTTCTTTTTCTTGTGTAGTATTTAAACCCCAGCAGATCATGATGTTTGCTTTAGCCTGTGCGGTATTCAGACCCTGGCTTTCAATGGTTTATTTCTTTAGCACGTGCGACATCCAGACCTCGACTTCCATCAATTTATTCTTTTAGCTCGTGTGGTATCCAGACCCCGGCTGACACCGATTTATTTCTTTAGCCCGCGTGGTATCCAGACCCCGGTGTCCACTGGTTTATCTTTTTGCCTGTGCGGTATCCAGACCTCGGCAGATTGTGATCTATTTTCGCCTGTGCGGTATCCAGACCCCGACAGATTGGCATGTCTTTGACGGTTGCGTTCATCTTATCACATTTTCCCTAACAGAGTTTATTGGTTACAATTTTCGGTTGCAGTTTCTTTTTGCGGTTGGCAAATTTCTGGGTTCTTTGGTATTCAATCGTCTTTTACCTTGAAAGTTTGAAAGTCGTTCGCTTTTCATCCCTTCAGGTCCAAGTCATTTGAATAGGGGAAGCTATTGTACCCCAAAATTTGACCAACCTTTTCTTGTACATGGCTTATGTTTCATTTCATTCTTAGCATTTGCATTTGCATAACATTGTTCTTAGCTGTCGTATTGCTGCGAAGAGGGGCCGACAAGGACAGAAGAGTCGCCACCATTCGTTATTTATCCCAAAGAGAAGGAAAGGAAACGATCAGAGGAAACCTACGAAAAAGGGAAAAGACAGGTTATCGCAACCAAATCTTGGGTTCGGGAGTCGGTTACGCAAGGGGAATGTATGTGCACCCCTCACGTCCGTCGTATTCGACGAGATCCACGCTTGTTATCTATCTAAAAGGGTGTTAATCTATCTAAACTACAGGCTCACAAGACAAAAGAAAATAAAAGAGACTCGATAGAGCATCGATGCTCTATGCTTATGTACTCCCTCATGTAATGGGAAAGTCAGAGTCAACGTAGTTCGAAAAACTATGGGTGAAGGTGGGGAAGGTTGCTCGCCAAGACATCACGTCTCGTGCCTACATATCCTCGCCTGGTACGAGAAATCAGAGCAAACGTAGTTTGGGCTGACATGACCATAGATGGGTTCAAGTGTTTTAGCCGAGTATGGTTAAACCTTCGTTCTAGCAGTTAGGGACGATGCCTGTTTGCGGTAGAACCAAGATTTAACAACACTCTTTACGAAAGTGATTTTCAATTAACCCCGAAGGATAAAAAAGTTTGATGTTTGTTTTTGAGTCTTTTAAGAAGAAGTGAATTGAATTGTGTTTGTAATTCATGTTGCACTAAAGACTATGACTTAGGGGCGAATGTGTCGCATATCGTCCAAAGGACATACGCTAAACACTCTAGACGGTAGAGGAGGCCCCTCAATCATCATTTCCTAAGTGCTTAAGGCTCGTAGCGTACAACACTCATTATCCTTTATTACATGTTTTGAAGGAGTTAAGAGATGAGAAGAGAGAAGACACAACTAAGGGGAACTAACTCAACCCTAATGTTATCATGCAATGTGCTCCTAAGATTGAGATTGAAAAGGGAAATTCTATCCTAATGTTAGCATGCTTGGATTTAACACTTAATGTCTCTCCTACTCCCAAGGGACTAGGAATCCTAAGGGATCATGGCAAAAGACCAAGAAGGCACAAGACAAATCAATCACAAATGAAAGGGAATAAATGGATGCAAACATGAAATGCAACATAAAGAAAAGAGGGAGGAAAAAAGTGTGGGGCAGTAACCACCACAAGCACATCTCAACCTCTTGAAAACAAACAAATAGATGCAAAACAATAGAGGAATGCAAGCAAAAGAACTCAAACAAATGAACCTCACTTGAACAACATCTACGAAAGTATGCATTCAAGTGGAAATCGAACATGCGTGTCGAAGAAATCATGATTAAACAATCAAGAACAACAACACAATATCCAAAACATCTCACTCAAATGCATCATATGGATCCATGAAGATTCAAAGTGAAATGACACCCAAAACAAGCTCAAAAACAGCAAACATGACATTCTGGTTCAGTGTTAATCGGTTAACACATATGGTTAACCAATTAACCAGTTAAAAATGTTTAAAAATTTGAAGATTCACACTAGTTAATCGATAAACCAGTTTGCACTGCAACTGGTTAACCGATTAACACTGTACCAGAGGAAGAAAACAGCAGCTCAAAAGCACTTTTCAGCAATTAATCACTTCTCCAATAATCCAGATGATCACATAATCACTTATACATGAATTTAAACCAGAAAACAGTGATTTAATCAACATGTAAACATGTTCAAACATCAAGATCTCAAATCACATGGATCAAATCAACCAAAAGTCAATCAAAAATGAAGATCCACATCGAATATGCAAAATAAGCTCAAAATAGCATCGGATCTAGAATTCCAACCTACAAAGTGGAGATTTGCTTTGGTAATTGTTGATTCAACTTCAATTGATCAGATCCAAGCAAGAAATTCGGAAATCCTTCAAGATCCAAGTGAGTTCTTGTAGTATAAATGAAGATCCACCAAAATTATGCAAGAATAATCCAAATAAGCTCTTCCGAACCAGCTTCCAAATTCAGATCCACATTAGCACGAAAATTGAATGGAGAATTAGAGATGATAAGGATGAAGGATGAAGGTTTAGTTCTAGAATTCAATGATTCCAATGAATAATCAAAGAATTCAATGTGAGAGCTTTAATGGAGGTTTGGGAGTGAAAAAGTTGAGAGCAAAATTCAAGAATGAGAATGAATTCTGAAAATGATGTGAAATTATAAGGATTGTGTGTGTGAGGTTTGGAGCAAATCATTTAAATATGCTCTAGGTTAGGATCCAAATGTGGTTTTGAGTGTGGTTTGTGAAAATTGGAATGGGATTAGGAGTGGGAAATTGGAGGAAATTTAAATTAATTTGAAACCTAACCAAAATTTGAAGTGGTTCTAGATCCTTCCTTTGGTGTAAAATCAAATTCACAAATGATCAAAATGGACCCCAAAGTGACCTCTATTAAAAATTCACGTGCAAAGCTGATTTTTGCCTTGGTTAATCGGTTAACCATATGGGTTAATCGATTAACACCTTCAAAAATTCAAATTTGACCTGATTTTGCATTGGTTAATCGGTTAACACCTTAAAAATTTGAATTTTGGCGCCTTCTGGAGGGAAATCTGCACATTTGCCCGTTTTCATCCGTTCTAAGCCCTGTTCAGCCTTAGAAACTTGCCCTTGAATATTATAACTGTGAGACTGCTTGAGGTAGCCTGAATGCTGCCTCTTGATCTGAAAATAACCGACAAAAAATAAAATAAAATCGATCGCTCGATCGCTGTGCAAAATAAATGCCAGAGCCGATGCTCGTTGTTTGGTCTTTCACACTAAAGAAAACCCTGAGCCACAGAAAAACCTTGATCCCCTGTCTCAATAACAAAGGTTATGCTATACAAAAATGCAAAATGAAAAGAAAACATAAGCCAAGTACAAGAAACGGTTGGTCAAATTTTGGGGTACAATATTAGCAAGGGATCAAGAGTTATTATGCCATTCAAGAGGAGAGTCTTCTTGGTTTCAAGCTCAAGCAAAGGTATTTGTGCAAGCCATCAAGTGTTTATCATCACCATGGAAGGTTCAAAGCTCTTTGAAAAGAGAGATTGGTGTGTGGATGTTATCTCATATCTTAGGGATCATCAGAGGGTTCTCAAGGATTCATGAGGTTTTGTTCTTGGTTGAGGCATGGTGCAAAAGCTCATTGAGTACCTTAGGAGCCATTGTGGAGCTTGAGTAGTCATTCAATTCATCTGCAGGAGCCACAGTCAAAAGATATGGAACTAGGGTTTCATCTGGTCAACCCAAAGTCAACTGTGGACTAGAGAAGGTCCAAAACTTGATTCTCAGTCACTTGAGTCATGGGAAGTCATCTTGGAGCACCTAAGATGTCATGTTAATATCAAATCAAGAAGAGCCAATATTTCAATGAGTTATTAAATTAGGGCTTCAGATGATTTCAGTGTAAAATCCCCTTCTTTAGTGCCAAACTTCAAGGACACTTTTCCCTATGATGCAAGCTCAATATCATTTTCATGAAAACATGAGACTTGTAGGGCATGTTCTTAGCTTTCTTTTGAGTACAAGAAATCATCCATTGAGTTTGTACATCTCAAGTTATGATACCAACAAGTTAAGGTCCTCAGATGAAGATACTTTTGGTCAACTAAAAGTCAACTCACTTCCAAGGCATTTTTGACCTAGAAGAAAGTTTCTCCTCAACTTCAAGTGAACATGAAAGTTGTTCCTCATGGTCTTAGCTTTCCAAAAAGTTCTATAAGTATTTTTTATCATTTGTACATCTCAATTTATGGACCTCACAAGGCAAGGGCATTTTTGGAAAGTTCATTTTAGGTCATTCTTTTCAATGGTCATTTTCATGAACTTTAAGACCTCAAATCCAATTTTGACCAACGTGAAACTTGTGCCTAAGGGTCTCAACTTCACAATGGACTCAAACTTCATGGATTTTGGTGCATTATGTGATCATGTTAACCATTTTAAAGGTGAAATGTTGACTTTTGGTCATGGTTTAAGTATCTTACATTACAAGTCACCTTTTGGGCTCATTTTTTATCTTTTCACACCAATACATGATCATAAAGAAGTTTACCACATTTGGACCAACATGTTTAGGTCATTATGTGCCACTTTTTTTTTCTCAAAATCACTTAAAAAGTGATGAATCCAAACTTGGCACACATCCATTCTCAATGACTCAAACTCCTCCATTTCATTTTGGCACACCCTAAATACCCTATTTGTGCTAACTAAGGGAGTGTACCATACCCCATAACACGTGTGTGCTTCAAATTTCATTTTTGGCCAAAACTTGAAATCAACCAATACATCCAACATGGGCCTGCATGGCCACTGAAAATCCACCATATAAAACTCACTTGACTTGCCCTAATCATGAGAATAGAAGGTTGCTGCGTGAAAGAGCTGAGGCATGTTTCAAAAATTCTCCAAAACTTTCCATTTTCGAATCTCATTTTCCTCTGCAAATAAACTTCAACAGGAGCTTGAATCCTCTTCATCATAGCCTAAGGAACAGATTGGAAGCAAGAAAGTGAAGCTTGCGTGCCTTGGAAGAGCCAACAGAGCTTCTCTGTTCAATAAGCTTCCACCTCTGATTTCTCCCATTTTAGACATGTTTTAGGATCATTTTGGACTGCATCTGAAGCCCTATGTATCATAGGCAATGTTTGCATTAATTTCGTGGCTGTTTGATGAGTTCTCAGAATATGCATCATAACTTTTGTACCTTTGATTCTCTTTATTTAAGAGGCTTTTTAAAAAATGGTTGGTAGATTTGAAACCCTTGTGGAAGCAGCTTTTGAACGGTACCGATTTTTGGCATTTTTATTAGGGTTTGGTGACTGGTCTCCAGCGAGCTGGCCGGAGAAGACGACCGGAGCCCTAGCTCTGGCGTCCAGTCACCTGGTTGGTCTTTTCTGACTCACCACCCTTTGAATCTTTTACTTGCTTGGGTGTTTATTTCCAATTGGTTTGACCGTGCCATGTGGAAGCGTTGAATCCACATCATTAAATGAAACAGTGTGTTTCATGTTGTGAAATGAGTCTGGGTCAGATGGGCTCAGATTGATAATCACACCCCCATGTTTTGGGGCCCATGTGCGCAATTTCCTTGATGCAATTCATTTTGAACATTGTTGTTGCACCCCCCCCCCCCCTTTACTATTTCACTCTTTTATTTTATTTTTGTTTTTTGTTTTCATTTTGCTTAATTAAAAATACATTTAACTATCAAAATATTTCACAAAAAATATTTTATTACACTTTGATGTGTTATTTAATTTTCCATAATTTTTATTTCTGTTTTTATTTTATTTTGCTATTTTATTTAAAATTTGCAATTAAAAGGGTTTTATGGTGTTTACTTTGTATGATCATGATTGTTTGGACCTCAATTACTTATCTCCTATGACCATGGCCTCCCCCTCACCTAGGAAAGGGGTTGAGGTACTCTTGAGGATGATTTTGAGTGACCAATTATCATTTTTCATTTGGCTTTGAGTTGATTTTTAATACCCCTCGATTTATGCTCGATAAGGTGGAACACCCTTGATAATAAATTTATTTGGTGATTCCTAGAGATTATTTTGACTTTGAAACTTTGGTTTCTGTTTCCTCTTAGACTTGGTTGCTTTGAGCATTTTATTTGAGATTTATTGGATATTCCTTCTATTTTTGGTGAACCTTGCAAGTCAAGTCACCTTTGAAGATGTTCATACAAGCTAGTTTAACCTAGTTCCTTTGGGAGATGACTTTTATGGATCCCATATGCACCCTATGAGTCTTGATACATGTTTATAACTTGATTAAGGTGTTGGTTCAATTTTTTTAGGTGATATAATTGTGTAACTTGTTTTACAAGTTACTTTGAAATCATGTTTCTCCACTTGTCTTAAGTGTTGAGATAATGTTCATGTGCTTGCTGCCCAAGCTTCTTTCTCCCATCTTCTCTTTGATCATGGCCTTTTGGTTTTGTTTTATGCTTAGTCTTTGTGTAAGTTATGGATGTTTGAATGGTTGTAGGAGTTGTGACTTCTCCCATTTCATCTCACTCTTCTTTGACTTGTCTAAGTCAATTTGTTTTTATCATTTTCCTTTGCTGCCTCATTTGATTCTCACATCTAATCTTTGCATATTTGAATATGATGTTTGCATTGCTTTGACTTGTTTAAGTCAATTTCTTCTCATTCTTCATTTCATCTGTGATTGGATTATCTATTGTTTACTTGGTCTTTTGCCATGATCCCTTAGGATTCCTTGTCCCTCTGTCTAAGATGGGAGTAGGAGAGACATTAGATGTTCAATCCTTTGCATGATAAAATTAAGATAGATTTCCCCTTTTAATCCCAACTTTAGGAGCAGATTGCATGAGAACATTAGGGTTGATCAGTTCCCCCTAGAGTTTGTGTCTTTCTCTTCTCATCTCATAATCTCTTAAGACACCTAATAAAGGATAATAAATGTTGTATGCTACGAGCCTTAAGTACTTGAGGAATGATAGTTGGGGGGCCTCCTCTCAATTTTTCTAGAGTGTTTAGCATATGCCCTTTGGGCGATATGCGACGCATTCGCTCTCATGTCATAGTCTTTAGTGCAACATGAGTTACAAACTTAACTCAATTCACTTCTTCATAAAAAACACAACAAAACATCAAATTTTTTATCCTTCAGGATTGTTTGAAAATCATTTTCAGAAAGAGTGTGTTAAGTCTTAGTTCTACCACTAACAGGTAACGCCTAAGTCTCCAATGGTCGAGCAGCAATACACCTAACTGTTAGAATAAAGGTTTAACCCTACTCAGTTAAAACACTTGAACCAATCTGTGGTCATGTCAGCCCAAACTACGTTTTCTCTGATTTCTCATACTAGATGAGGATATGTAGGCACAAGATGGCGATGTCTTGGCGAGCAACCTTTCCCCCCTTCACCTGTAGTTTTCCGAACTACGTTGACTCTGACTTTCCCATTGCACGAGGGAGTACGTAGGCATAGAGCGGCGATGCTTTATCGAGGCTCTTTTCTTTTATTTTGTCCCTGTGAGCCAGCCTTTGATAGTTTAACACCCTTTTAGATAGACAACAAGCATGGATCCTGTTGAGTACAACGGACGTGATGGGTGCTCATACCTTCCCCTTGTGTAACCGAATCCCGAACCCGAGATTTGGTTACGATGACCTGTCTTTTCCATTTTTGTAGGTTTTCTCTAATCGTTTCCTTTCCCCCTCTTTGGGATAAATAACAAACGGTGGCGACTCTTCTGTCTTTCCCGGCCCCCTCTTCGCAGCGATGCGACAGTACCTGACTTTGAAAAATATAAGGGTAACTCTTGCCCTCAGAGTTATTTGGTTATGTATGCCCATAAGATGTCTACTCAGACAAACAATCATCAGCTACTGATTCATTACTTTCAAGACAGCCTGACCGGGGCAGTGTAACACCCCATTTAAATTATTTAGTCATTTTATACTTTGTTGTGCGTGTATTGGTTGTGATGTCCTTAGTAAGGGTATGATGTTAGGGGAAAGGGTGAGAGTTGACCTTAGTTGGCGTAAAGTGGACCTATAATAAATAATATTAATGATTAATGATAATAATAAGAATATTATGCTCATTGGTATTATTATTTTATGCTATTAATAATAATATTAATCAGATGGTAGTGGTTGTTATTATTATTACTATTATTATTATTATTATTATTATTATTAATTGGAATAAAAAAACTAAAAATCTAATTAAAGGGGGATTAGAAGTGGTTTAGTGGGGAATCAGTTACTAATTATGAAAAAGGAAGAGACCGGGAAAGGAGAGCTAGGGCAGAGGGAACCAAGAAATTCTCCATTGTTACCCAGAGAAAGCTTCAATCTAAGATAAGGGGGGAGAATGGATTCCAATATGGTGAATTAACATGAGAGGGTAGTGAGAGGTCCTTCCTCTCATAGGATTTATGTCTGTTTTTGGTTTCTTGATCTAATTTTTGTAACCTGATAAATTCCTTGAAATTATTGTCACTGTTGAATGTTTGTTGTTTGATACCCATGTGTATGAATCTGAGAATTTTATGATCTTCGTGTGAAAATCTCTTGAGACTGTGATAGGATTCTAATAGATAACAGATCTAGAAAATAAGGGTTATAGGGTTAACGAAATTGAACCTTACATGATAGAAATCTTAGGAGAATAATGGATAGATGAAGTATAGTGGAGGTAGAGAGAAACGAAACAAAAAACTGAATTTTGGGTTAAGTTGAGTGGTAGAATGAAGAGTATTAAGTGAGGATTCGTGAAAGGGATGAAATCTGAGTTTTTGGCAGCAGTTCTGGTGATACACGTATGAGGCAGAGCGATACACGTATGAGGCAGGGCGATACGCGTAAGAGACAGGGAAATACGTATATGGTGGGCCTGACAGCAGGGCATTACGCGTAACAGATAGAGCAATACGCGTATGGTGGGCCTGACAGTAGGGCATTACGCGTAACAGGCAAGGCAATATGTGTATGGGCAGGCCTTGGAAGACTTTTTCCCATTTTTGTGATTTCTATCCAGATTTCGCTTGGAACACAATTCCGTTTAATTGGTAGGATTAATATGACTAGAATGAGCCTAAGGAAGATTAGTAATGAATTTAATTAGGGAGAATGTGGAAATGTATGTGTTTGCCCTTAGGGGTGTGATTGATATGTGTGGGCCAGGACCGTCCAGTGTGGACGATCTGGTGTGATGATGGTAATTCTCGAGAGGATTACGGTGAGCGGATGGCTCGTGTGGATCATTGATGATTGTGAATTATGCTTGAAATTATTATTATATTTGCATAATGGTGTTTCCATGCATTTCATGTCATGTGTCTTGTGGATATGACTAGGTGGGAATCCATGATGGGTGCCTACTTCATCCGGACTTCATATGGAAGTCGTTGTGGAGATAAGTTGTAGTTCAAAGGAACGTATACGACCTATCCGGATTCTGAAGGGAATCGGGTTCTAGGGTGAACCGTATGTATTTGTGTTGGTACCACATGCATTGTGTCGAGTCAGTGAGTCACATTACATATTTGTATTTGATTATGGGCTATTTATGCCGAGTGATTGAGGTGGCACATGTATGTGTGGTGTGTAACTACTCCTTAGCATGTGTATTTCACCACTTATTTATTGAATGTAGTTCTCACCCCTTTTCTGTTTGTTGCGTCTGTGCTCCTTGGGGAGTGTAGATGACCAGGTACCTGAGTAGTGCTTGGAGTGTGTTGCTATTTGATCGAGTCCTAGGAGTCGCTCTGATACGTAACATGGGATGACGGGATTACGTTATATTTTGCTTATTTTCTTGATTAATTGTTATGTATCTTTTATCTGTTGGATTAATGATGTATAACCACCGGTTGTGGGGATTATGTTAAACATTGATTTTATTCTGCTGTTTTATTGAATGACCTTGTTGAAATATTGTGGAATGCATGAAGTGACTTGATACTTCATTGAATGAGAAAAATGTCGATGTGACATCCTACGTGTTTTGAAAACTCTGATGTATTTTCTTTAATATTCCTATAGTACGCGTACGGGGTAGAGTGGGGTGTTACAGACAGCACTTAAGTTGTACATGGGACTGGATAGTGCGAAGATTCGTACCTTCAATGATCTTGGTGAAGCCTTCACAAGACAATACAAATAAAACTTAGACATGGCTCTTGAAAGAGATCAACTCAGGGCTATGTCTCAGAAAGAAAAAGGTAAGTTTCAAGGAATATGCTCAAAGATGGCGTGAAGTCGCCGCCCAGATTTGCCCTCCCCTCGAGGAGAAAGAAATGACAAAAGTATATCTGAAAACACTGAGTCTATTCTATTATGACCGCATGGTCACAAGCGCACCCAATGACTTCACTGAAATGGTGAACATTGGGATACAATTGAGGAAGCAGTCTGAGAGGGACGTTTGACTAAGGATGCAAAACCATCTAGTAGTATTAAGAAACATGGAAGTGGGTTCCAAAAGAAGAAATAATAAGGCATCAACACTGTCTTACAAAGCTAGAAAAGATGAAGGTACCAACAATGACAGGTGTTAACAAAATATCTTTTTATCAACTTAGCAGCAACTCCGGCTTACCAGCCACCATTCTCTCCGAATCAAAAGTCTAATCCAAAATATCAACATCAACATTAGCAACAACAACCACAATACCAGCAATGACAGTAACAACCTTCACAACAGGCTCGCCTCAATACAACAACAATAATCCTATTCAAAGGACGCCTAATTATGATCTTATACCTGTAGCTCCGGTTTTAGTGACACGACCACTACCGCATTTAATGCTACTTTTTGATTTCTAATATTTATCCTGTGATGCTTAAAAGGAAGGGGAAGATATCTCAAACTAACCCTGCTCGCAAATGTTTTTCCTATAAATGCTAAGAGATCTAGAATCGGGGGTTGGTTATACTAAGGGAAGCTATTAACACCCTGAGTACCTATAGTACTTTATAGGAACCTTTATTTCATATTTCTACTATTGAATTGCTTGCTTGCTTAGGTTTGTTTTGCTGTTTGAATAGGAAAGTTTCTCCTTTGTAAAGATTGAGGAAATATTTTTATTGTTTTATGATTTTCTATCATTTTTTATAGGTACCTAGACCTAAATTTTTATTTATTAATGTGCTCGCTAAGATTTCGCAATCTTTAGCCTACGTATTCTCAAAAAGGAAACTGAGAAATCAGAGCATTCGTAGTTCCTCCTAAATCTAACGGAGGAAATTGTTTTGTATCTTGTTCAAAGCCCAAGATTGAAGCTAAAATGGAATTTGTGTCTTGTTCAAAGCCAAAGATTGAAGCTAAAAGAGTATTGAGAGAGAATTTGTCATCTCTAAAGGGAGATATCTCACATGTTCATCACAATCATTGAAGAAAAATGATTATAAGGTAAGTTGCTTTAACTGGGATGTGTGGAATCCAGCAATGCAACATCTTCCTTTATAGGAGAAGTGAAATGTCATGAAGGAAGAAGCTTTGAACTTGGACTTTGAAATATCCAGAGCAATGCCACATCTTTCTTCATGAGTTTTAACATAAGGGAAGAAGATTTTAACTTGGACTTTGAAATATCTGGAGCAATGCCACATCCTCCTTTTTTTAAAAACAGTTTAATTTGAATGTTTGATTTGATTTGAAATGTGATGTATAGAAGGGATATCCTCCTACAGAGAGGACTTATGGTCTCATCTGTGGGGATGTTGAATTTTGTTCCTTGATCAAAGCTCAAGGTTAAAGCTAAAATATGAAAACTGGACACCATAACTCTTCTCCTTACAGACCTAAGATGAATGAGGCTATTGAAGCAGCTAACAAGAATATTAAAAAATCATCCAGAAAATGGTTGTTACATACAAGGACTGACATGAGATGCTCCCTTTTGCTCTGCATGGGTATTGTACATCTATCCACACGTTAACAGAGGCAACCCCTTTCTCCTTGGTATATGGCATGGAAGCAGTGCTCCCCATAGAGGTTGAAATCCCATGAATGAGAGTCTTGATGGGAGCAAAGTTAATAGAGGCTGAATGGTGCCAAAGCCAATATGATGAACTAAATTTGATTGAAGAGAAAAGAATGACGGCTCTATGCCATGGTCAATTATAACAGCAAAGAATGAAGAAAGCTTTTGACAAAAAGGTTCGACCTCGTGTATTTAGAGGAGGTGACCTTGTTCTCAAGAAAATCCAATCTTTCCTTACTGATTCTCGGGGCAAGTGGACTCCTAATTATGGTGACCCATACATTGTTAAGAAAGCTTTCTTAGGCAGTGCCTTAATGCTTACAACCATTGCTGGTGAAGAGTTCACTCGTCCTACGAATGTTGACGCAATTAAGAAATACTTCGCCTAAATAATAAAAGAATAGCTCGCTAAGTTGAAAACCCGAAAGGGCAGCTTAGGCAAAAAAGAGCGTCTTAGTGGATTGAAAACCCGAAAGGACTGTCTAGGAAAAATTAGAGACATAAAAGAAATATCATCCTGGTAGAATGAAAACCCGAAAGGGCAATCTAGGAAAAATTTAGGGATATATGGCAAGCAACTGCATCAAACCAGATTGAATTTATCTAAAGCAGCAACGTCTATCAAAGAGTTCTCAAATCAAATCAGTTTTGCCAAAGTTCAAGAACATTGGGAATTCAAAGTTGTTGAGAGAAATAGTGGTCATGCTATTTTAATGTAGCCCTTTCTCTTTAATTACCATTTTCCAACTTTGTAACTATCCATGGAATCATGCCATTTGTGAGTTACCATTCTATCAATAAAATTTGAGCTTTTGACCATTTGTTTGAAATTCTTGTTTTATTCATATCTTGCAAAATGAAATTTTACTTTTGATAAAAATTCTTGAAACAAAATAATTTTAAAATATTTACTTTTGTTTTAAATGTGTGTGTTTACTTTCCTTTGATTTGTGAACATAAAAAGGAAATGTCAACAGTTACTCTGAGAACGATTAAGACTCAAAATAATAAAAAATTGAATGTTCTCGTGGTTTACCTTGCGAAGCATCTCCAAATGATAGATCTTTACTCCAAATTTCTGTGATGTGTTGGACGTATGTTCCGATATCCCTAGTTGAATTATGGACTTAATGCTCTTCAGTGAAGAATTAAACTTGGTATCCCCAGTTAAGCTTTGATTCAAGCTTTTCCAGCTAAATGTGGTTTTCCCCAGTAGAGTACAAAAATCACTTTACCTCCAGCCAAATAAGAGACTTGAGCATTGCAGCATGAATTTGTTCCATTAAATGGCTCTCTTTGCCTGATCTCCCGTAATATTTTATTAAGACTGCCTAAGCATCCGATTATAGTATGATGTTTATTTCATCACCAATTTATCCTTTTGTTTGTTTTGTCAACATAAAACATAACATATATTCATCCATACATACATCACACATAGTTGAATTCATACTCATGTTCATATTGGATTTATTAATGATGTTTATCTCATTTACCTGGGTTGTGTCTATCCCCAAGTAATGTGTTTCCTCTCTCCAGTAGAGTTTGTCAGCCTTAAGCATAAAGTGTATATCCTTTCTAACTCCCCACTGACTTTAATCCTCATGGAAGTTTTGCTTTAGCCCTCCTTTCAACTCTTGGATAGGATAAAACTGTAGTTTGAGTTCATTCCTCGTTGGGAAGATTCTTGTTAAACAGTTTCTCTCCAGCCCATTCTTGGATTGAATTTGGTTTTTCACCATTTTGATAACTTGAACTGCTAAATCAGAAGGGCATTTATTTTTCACCCTTTGATTGGTTTATCTCCCAAGAAGGAATCCATTGAAAGTTCCCCAGCAAAGACGAACTTTATTCCTCCGCAGTTTGTTATAACATTTCTTGGGAATTTATACCTGATGACAAATGGCATTCTCGTTTCGAGCAGTTTGTCTATCCCCAATTAAGTGATAAACATATCATTTATTTTAAATCATATGGCATCTCTCCGAAAAAGTCTCAAAGGGAAGTATGATACAGTTATTTTACATCAGATGACATCTCTCCAAAAAAGTCTCAAAGGGAAGTTTGGTGCAGTTATTTTACATCCGATGGCATCTCTCCAAAAAAGTCTTGAAGAAAACTATGATGAAAAAATGGTTGTCTCTTCGAAAAGGTTCCGTCAGATAAATTTATTGAAGCAATTATTACAATAGAAATTTATCTGCTCAAAGCGACATTAAAAGCAGCTATGGAAATTCCTCAGTAAGTCTGCTACCAATTTTCCATCACATGGTATCTCTCCGAAAAAGTCTCGAAGAGAAGTATGATGAAATTTATTTTCCGTCAAATGGCATCTCCCTGGCGAATCCCTATGAGAAGATTCATGAAGATCCTTACAAGAAGTTTTTCTGTTTATTTGAGAAATCTATTTTTACAAGTTAACTAGCCCGCATCTCCTTGAAGACCTCCGACGAAATTATTAATTCAACAAGTGATTACCTTTTCAAGGACTTGTCTGCTTTACCTTTTCAAGAGAAATACTTGATAAGAAGAAATCGATACTAGTTTCATGGCTTATGTCTAGAAATGAGGGGAAGTTTATTTCAGAAATCGAGACCAGTTTCGTGCCTTATGTCTAGAAACGAGGGGAAGTTTATGATAACCTTTTCAAGATAAAGACTTGATAAGAAGAAACTGAGACCAATTACGTGGCTTATGTCCAGAAACGAGGGGAAGTTTATTTTACCCTTTCTAAGTAATGCTACCTAGTCAAAGAAGATGCTGAATCATTTTTTTAAAGATGGAAGTTCAAATTATCAAAGTTATAACACCATCCCTTGTGGATTCGTGTTTCTCTCCCTGTTAGAGTTGCTATCTCTTTTTCAATAGATTTGCAACCTTTTTCCCAATTTTCTTTCCCCAGTGGATAATTCTTTTGTTATTCCCCAGTGGTTTAGTATATCATTAGTCTCCTGTGGAATCATTTCCCACAGATCCATTGTCTTGCATGTCATATCACATCCTTAGTGGCATCTTAGGGGCTAAAATAGTGCATTGTTGTATTTAAGTCTCTCCTATCTGGTCGAGACTAAGATGTCAATCTTCACATCTCCGGATAGGAGAAACTTAAATAGGGGCATTTGTCATACCCTAATTTTTACCCTTAAGATTCCACCTCATTCACATCATTTACATGACATTTAGAATTGGATGTGTGTGTGTGTGTCTTTATGCATCACTAACCCCTATCAAATACAAGAATTACGTGCTTGCTTGCTTTACAAGTTAGGTTGTGCCTCAAGTTGTTCAAGCTGATGATTAGTCAGGGATTGGTGTGATCCTCTATCTCTCAAGTCCCAATTCATTCGATATTGATAAAGGGTTTCATATCATCAAAAATTAAGTGCAAGAGAGCATTGAATCAAGATCAGCAAGTCCCAAGTCATCCGGTGCATCCAAATAAGGGTTTTGATCTAATTCAGTCCTTGGGTTGACTTTTTCATCTAAGGATGATCCTATACTTCAAAATATGACTCAAGGACCTCCAATACATCTTTTAAGACCATTTATAAGATCCAAAGTGCCTAAGAAGCTTGATTCATTGGCAAATACAACGTTCAATTCATCTGATACAAAGGGAAGCAACTAATCAAGTCAAAGCATGATTTTTGGCATCTTTAGGTCAAACACGATTTACTCAAGTAAAATATCATGAAAATATGATTTGTGAATGTATTTGATCATGATCAATCAAGAAAGTCAAAGAAAATATCAAAGTTGCAAAATTAGGGTTTTTGGAAATTTCACTAAGTTACAAAATTCTATGATATTTGCCTAACTTTCCAAGGTCATAACTTCCTCCTCAAGAAACCATTTTCTTTGATCCAAATACCAAATTTAAGAGCTTGTTCCATACTAAAACTTTGTCCTTGAGGATGATTTCTCAAAATATGCATGGATTGAGAGATATGAGGCCATGAAGTAGAGGGTTCACTACTTTTGGAACAAAAAAATTAGCAAATATTTCAACCAAATATGCCTATGTCATGAAGCTAACTTTACTAGCATTTTTCATCATGATCCAATTTAAACCAAGGAAAGTTGTCAACATGAAACTTGTAGAGGATATTTCAAGCTTTCCAAAGAGTTCAAGAACAAAGTTTTATCTCACTTAAGCAAGAAGTTATGATTTTTGCAAGAAGCATTGATGAAGATGAATTTAAGACATCATACAAGTTTGAACACACTCTTGATCACTTTACAAGCCTTATATCTACACAAAGTCAACATGAAACTTGCAGTATCCCATTAAATCTTCAAGATGGTACCAAATTTGCTGAAGTTCTATCCCTTGGCATAGTAGAAAATCTCTTCCCAAGGCATGAACTTACGTTTTGTTTTGGTGCATTAAGTGAAATACCATAAAGTCAGGAGACTTGATCACCAAGACAATAATAGGTTCTGAATATCAAGACTAAGTTCACCAATTGAATGATGATAGTTCACATGGTAAAGATTTGATCTTGTTTAGAAACTAAGTTACTAAACTTTTGCATTCAATTTTGGAAACATGACAAAATTCATTGGATAATAGGATGCTCCCTAATCCAAACTTTTCCTTAAGAAAAACCAACATGTTTTCCTATAAATAGAGTTCATTTCTAATCATTTAAAAGACACACAAGATAAGCACAACCTCTTAAACCTCTTCACATCAGATTTGGCACATTCTTGCAAAGGTTCCAAAACCAAAAGTGAAAACTTGTAATTCACAAGACAATCCTTAAATCTCCATTCTAACTCTTCAAACACATCATATACGACATATATGAACTTCTGCAACACTATAAACATCACAAAACCAACCCTAACCAATGTATCATCACATCACCATTTTCGCATCATTTGCAAGAACTATCAAATTTTTCATTCTAAGCATTTTCTATTTAGTCTAAGCATCCAAACACTTTCTAAACACTTAATAGAAGTGATCCAATTCATGAAAACACATCTGTAACTCTTCCATATACAAAATCATAACTCACTTGCTCAAGCTGCAGTTGGATTAATGTAGGAAGTTCCAAAGAGTTTCAAACCAATTCAACCCTTCCAACGCATTCATTGGAGGTCAACGAAGTTGTTTGGATCATCAAATTCCTTATGTAATGGCTTTAAAGAAGAATTCGATTTTCACTTTTGGAGGTAAGTTTTTCTTTATCAAACTCAATGATTCATGCATCATTTTGAGTCATTCTTGTTGCAAACTTATTTGTTATGTTGTATGAATCAATTTCCCCATGTCAATTGTTATGTATCTATAGCATATAGGATTTCATAATGGATTTTCAGTTTTAGGGTTTTCTGTGTTCTTGCGTGCTAATTCAAATTTTAGGAAATATATATGAAATCAAAGTATACCATTGAATTCCTGGTAAAAATCTAAACAACTTTTATGTTTACTTTGTTGAATTTCATTTTGAAATGAAGAAGTTAGCAAGTTTTGAAAATCTGAAAATGATGATGAACTCTTGAAGAAGATGATAGTGGCGATGGCGCCATTTTCATAATTTAATTGAATTTTAAATATATTATTTTTTAATTCCAAGTTATAAGCTGAATTGGCATCGCGCCACAGTGGAAACACTAGTATTTGTACATTGTGTGTGAGTCCAAGGTCTGGGGTTCGAATCCCCCTCACCCGAAACCTTTTGGTTTTATTTTCAAAACTATTTTCAACTTGAAACTTACTATATTATTTACCACGCACATTATCTTTCAACCCGAGGCATCTGGCCCAGTGGTAAAATTTTGAGCCCATGACCTTGAGGGCGCAGGTTCAAGCCCTACTGGTGCCACCCTTTATTTATCATCACTAGTTTGTTTTATATTTTTCTACAACGCCATTCAATCATATCTATTGATTCTTTTATCATTTTGAGCTAATTTTTCACATACTTATTGTTTTCCATATATATTTTGAGAATACTCCAAAAAATACCAAAAATATTATTTATTTCATGTATTTTTGTGTGGTTGAAAACATGTACTTTTTATCTTATAAAACCTTTTTAAATGGTGTTCTTTTGATTACTTCTTTGATCTAATTGAACATAAATGTTTACATGACTATAGTATGATTTGTTTGAGTCTCGTTAATGACTTACACCATGCTTAGTTGTCCCTTTTCTCTTTAAAAAAACTTTGATTAAATTAGTTTTTTTGAAAAGAATACTGTTAGGGTTTATTCTCGACTAATCTTTCAAAAAAACTTGAGTCATACCTAGGGCTTCCACTTGAATTAAACCCTAGCCATCTTTGTCTTCAAACTCAATTAAACCCTAGCCATCTTTGTCTTCAAACTCAATTAAACCCTAGCCATCTTTGGCTTCAAACTTAAAAATGTTTCCCCAAGATATTAGACATAAGCCATCTCTATAGAGGAGATATCTCTTTTATCCCCACAATATAAATCAAACTTTTAAGAACTTTCTCTCTCATTTAAGTGATGTAAGTGACCTACTTGTTGATTCTATATCCAAGTTTACGTCCTTCTCTTATTATGGTGCAGAGGTACTCTGTCATTTAAGTGTTTTAAGTGGCCTACTTGTTGATTCTATATCCAAGTTGATGTCCTTCTCTTATTATGGTGCATAGATACTTTTTCATTTAAGTGATGTAAGTTGCATACTTATTGATTCTATATCAAAGTTATAGTCTTTCTCTTATTATGAAAAGATCATTTATCTTTCTACGTTTGTGGTGGTATAGTTGAGTAACCTCTCTTAAGTCAGCGACTTGTCTGTTCTCCTAAAAAAAACCCAACAAACATTGCTTTTACCCGTAGTTCCCCGAACTACAAATGTTATGACTTCCTCTAGGGATATGTAGGCATAGGATTGCGAGATCCTATCGAGCACACTTTTTATTTTCACCCCTGTTTATTCATTATAAAAACAACAAAATATTTCCTACTCCTATCACTCACTCAAAAACAGTCAACTCTCCCAATCAATAGCAAATAACTTAAGCAAATAACACAAAACATTCCAAGAGGTTCCTATAGGATACTATAGATACTTAGGATGCTAGTATATTCCCTTTGTATAACTAACCCCCGAACTTCAGATCTCATTGCATTATTTCACATATGCATATTTATGGGTTATTCCTTTTTTACCCCTTCCTTTTGCATAAATTAAAGTCCGGTGGCAATGTTTTTTGATTCACGAGTCAGGTTAATCCAATAGATTGGTCTCCGATTCATTATAACCACAGAACATCCTCCACACTTAGCATGCTTAAAATTCCTTTTTATTTGTGTTTCGTTTGGATAAATTTAGATCTGCACAATTTTAATCCATATTGCGATGATCACGTTAAATGTAGCAAGCTATTGGTTGATTTTATTGTTTTATGTATGATTTTTAAAAAAAAAAATTGATTATCATTACGTTTCAATTTTGTACACGTATCTGATGGTTTAGCCTAGCGGCAATTCACTTTTTTATGTGCTTACTGTCGCTACTGCGAAAATCGGCGCCGGCTTGACAGGAGAGTCGCCACCGTGCGTTATTTATCCCTCAGAGCGGGAAAGGAAACGCTCGAAGTAAACCTCGCAAAGACGGGAAAAGGTATGGTCATCGCAACCATAGCCTGGATTCGGGAGTCGGTTACGCAAGGGGAAGGTATTAGCACCCCTCACGTCCATCGTACTCGATGGGATCCACGCTTGGTGTTTATGGGTAAAAGGGTGTATTATCTATCTACGCTAATGGCTGGTCTGAAAAGAAAATAAAAGGACAGGACTCGACAGAACATACGGTGTTCTGGGCCTACGTATTCCCTCGTGCAATGGGAAAGTCAGAGTCAACGTAGTTCGACTTCCTACGTCTAAACGGGGGAGAGGTTGCTCGCCAGGACATCGCGTCCTGTGCCTACGTACTTTCATCTGAAATGAAAGATCAGAGCAAACGTAGTTCGGCTAACTACGGGTAAACAGGGGCTCTCACACAGCAGTGAGAAAACAAACTGGTCTCTAAGGCTCTGGAACCTACAAATACGATCTGGTCTCAAATGCACTCAGGCAAGAGAAAGGGATAACAATTAGTCGTTAGCGGGAAAGTCTCGATCGCACAGCCGCGAGAGAACAAAGGTTAGTCGTTAGTGTGCTCGCTAGGATATCGCATCCTATGCCTACATATCTTCGTCTGGAACGAAGAATCAGAGCAGCTGTAGTTCAGCTAACTACGGGTCAAGCTACTCAAAAAGCTCCTACAGAAAGGAAAGGGAAACCCTAGAACTATAGCTGAGAAACAGGGGAATCTACCTACTGCTATCACACCTGGTTGACAGTCCTAATGTCTATCATAACAACTCCGCAGCGGAGAAGTCAGAGCTCCTAAGGGATCATGGCAACTGGACTGAACCACAAACAAGAAACTGCAACGTAAAGGAATACTGAAAATATGCATGAATGCAACAACTAGACAAACAAGGCACAGAGGCAAGGGAGCTCAGCTCTACCAAATACCAACAAGCAAAGCCACGCAATAACAAACAAGCAGAAGGAGGACCACCTCAACTTCTCATGCACACAAAGTCTACTTCTAATATGCACCTACTCAGAACTATCTAGATGAATACCTAAGTCTAATGCAACACAATATCACACAAGTCAAACAATACAAAGAGACTAACCCTGAGCAGGGCCTGAAACAAACCTGAAACAATCTCCTAATCTACCTCTAAACAGAACTCTATACAGCACCCTAAGCAAAGATCTAAGCAAAAAACTCTAATCAAGACCCTAAGCAAGAGGAATCAATCCCAGTCTCCAAGCTTCAGAACAAGCTTACCAGAGAAAGGAAGCTAAGCAGACAAGCTCATAGTGCCTTCCTCAGGAAAGTACTAGGAGGTTACTACTCAGGAGTCATATCCTATGCGGCTCGACAACTGTGATCAGTTTACATTCCTCCTCAGGAGAAATTAAACTCACATGAAGGCTCCAGCATCACGGGATACTTAAGAAATACCTATATGCCCTAGGGGGACTAAGTGAGCAGGCTCATAGGACCTTCCTCAGGAAAGTACTAGGAGGCTGACACTTAGGAATCGTACCCTACGTGGCTCAACAACTGTGATCAGTTTACATTCCTCCTCAGGAGAAATTAAACTCACAAGTTGGCTCCAACATCACTGGATACTTGAGAAATCCTAGATAAACGAGGAACTAAGTGAATAGACCCATAGGACCTTCCTCAGGAAAGTGCTAGGGGGCTTCCACTTAGGAATCGTATCCCATGTGGCTCAACAACATGTGATCAGTTTATATTCCTCCTCAGGAGAGATTAAACTCACAAGTCGGCTCCGACATCATTGGATACTTACGAAAGAGGTGAGAATAAAGAATGAAAGTCGTTCATAGTGCCTTCCTCAGGAAAGTACCATAAACTCCCTTCAAACTTCAGGATCTCGAACCTCACAAACAGACAACAAGCTCCTAGACTAAGCCTCAATCCACTGCATCTCTGCAAGCTCCAACAGGACCTCCATCAGCTCCCACCTTCAAAAAGAACCCACAGGCCAAGAAACCACAGGAGACTATCTCTGAAGTTCAACCACAGTTGAACTTCAAAGTCAGAAGTCATCAAGACTTCTCCTATCTTCAGGCTCAGACAAATCCTATCAGAACACCCTACAAAAATCTATCAAAAATCTAATGGGAGACCTACATGGCTCTAGGACAACATACTGAAAAATCAAAACAAAATTCAATACCAGATGAAAGAAATAAAATCAGCAACACAGACATACCAACAGACCAATTTATTCAACATCAATAACAGTGAAGAAAATGCAATTAAAATGAAAATGCATGATTAAGCTAATGTTTTTGTACTATAAAATTCTACACTGAATTACGAGTCTACAGAAAAAAGAACGGAATTATTCGACTAAATCTACCATTTTTTATGAATTTTCTAATGATATGCATGCATTGAAAATATTAAAAAGAAATCAATTAATGGAAAATATGCAAAATATAACAAACAAAAAAATAAAATGTCACTTTTATTTTTATTTAATTTTCTAAACATTTTTTATGAAATGGTTGAAAAAGAATTATTGAAAAAACATTTATTTACATTTATTATGAATTATTTAACATGAAAATATAAAAGGATATCAAAACAATAAGAAAATGACATGGGGTTCAAATAGCAAGATGTTCAAGCCTATCCTACATTGGGCCCTCAGTGGGGGGTGCCAACAGCAGTTGGGCGCAGGCCCATGACTTATTATCCAGAAAACACAAAAAAGCTGAATTGAAACCAGAGGGGGGGGTACAACGTTAGCAATTTCTAGTTGTTATCTCAATGGGCTTACGCCCAGGGGGGTGTTGAAAGTAAATTGGGCATGAGGCCCAAGCTGACTCATTCAGTTCTCTCAAACAGGGGGGGGATTGAGTAATTGAGGGGGTATGCGTTCAGAAAACGCTCTTGGGCCTAAGCCCAGTATCCTAAACCCTAACCCAATCCGAACCCTAACAAACAAAACCCCATCACTTCCACCCTAACTACTGTTCATCAAGCGCCGTTTCCTCTCGTCTCTCCCTCAACTCACCTTCTCTGCAACTCTCGGAGATTCTCAAAACAAACTCAGATCCTCACCCATCATGAACTAAAAACACACGTTAATCCACTATCACACCTGAAATCAAACTCATCTAACACTCCTAGATCAAAATCAGGCCTCACAGTTTATACTAGAGTCATATCAACAACGATTCACCCAAACCCTAACCACGCACGAGTAAACAAATTGCAAGGAGGATGAACAAACCTGGAGGAATGACGAGGATCCTGGAATTGAAGAAGGTTGAAGGAGTTCGCTGGGATCTTGAAGATTTCTGGAGAAAACTTCGTGTATTCTTGAAGATTGGACGAAGAATGACGTTTCTGGAGATACTGCTTGAAGGATGAATGTCTGTTGGAGTGGATTCTGGAGATATTGCTTAAGAATGATGAACGCTTCAGGATGATTTCTGGAAAAATTGATGGAGACGATGAAGGTTTTAGTTGGAGGTGATTTCTGGAGATTATGGATGAGGATGAAGGTTTAGTTTCTGGAAAAAAAATTGATGCAAGTTTGACGTTATTCTGGAAAATCTTGATGAAGGTATGGAGGTTCAAGGCGTTTCTGGAAAACGTGGTTGAAGGTGATGAAGGTGGAAGGGAGGAGATCGGAGGAGGAGGTTGACGGTGGTTTCTGGTGATGAGGGTTAGATGTTGGGAGGAGGAGGAGGATCGGGGGTGAAAAGGTTGAAGATGAATCTGGAGAGTTTGAGTTCGCCGGCGACGGTTAGTGGCGGCCGGAGTACATGCACGGCGGCCGGTGGGAATCGTCTGATGATGGTTACGGTGCGGACACGTGGGGCTATGGTGGAGGGAGTCTGAGTGTGGTGGCGTGCTTGCATGCACGCCGCGTGTCCTCGGAGAGAGAATGCCAGTGAACGCGTGTGTGGATTCAGTTGCGTAACGTGGTCCCCTGCATGGCCAACACGTGGCCACTATTATACCCTGGAAACGCGTGGCACCTTCTAGAATATTCTAGTGTGCGCTGGAAGTTTGGACTGATTTGGATTATTTCTCTGGACTTTTTGCTGAGATATGGGCCTTACCAAAAAACACTCCCCTGGGCCCAATACGAAAAATGAATGAAAAACTGAAAAAAACTGTATTAAAACAATTAACTAGACCTAATTAACTCTAAAAAAAAGATTAAAACTCATATTAATCTAATTAAACCTAAACAAACAATTAACCTAATTAAATTCTAAAAAGAGATCAATGCTCTAATTAATTCTATATCTCTAATTAAATCTAAAAAAATCAATTAACCTAATTACTCTAAAAAAGCAATTAATTCTCTATTAAAATCCTAATATCATTTAATATCTATTAATAAAAGAAAAACTATATCATTTTCTATGTTAGCTAAAAATATTAAACCTATTTAAAAATCCATAGAAAATTCTAAAAATGATTTAAAAAAGCAATTAAACCTATTTAAAAACCTATAAAATTCTAAAAAGAGATTAAGCTATTAAAATATTCAAAAAAACCCTATTTAAATTCCAGAAAAATCTATAAAGCCTGCTAAAAATTCACAAAAGTCTACAAAAATCATAAAAATGCAGATGAATGCAAATGACCCCCATAAAAGCGCACGAGACCAGATCGAATCGAACAGAGAGCCCCGAGCATCAGAATATCCCCAAAATCACTGAAAAATCACCGAGGAGCGCACAATTTCCCGAAAATAAAACCCTGGTAATCTGGACTGAATCTGCCATATCTGATAGACAACAATCAAGCTGTAAACTCTGATATCCCCTGCTTGTGCACAAAAATCATACATCTGAGCTGTGAATATGAAATTAAACCATGAGTCAGATAGGAGAATTGGTTGGTCAAATTTTAGGGTGCAACAGCTGCCCCTATTCAAGCGACTTGGACCTGAAGGGTTTGAAGAGCGCTCAGCCTTCAAACATTCAGAGGTACGAGACGGTTGAATACAAATGAAACCCGAAAATTTGCCAACCGCGAGCATATACTGTAAACTGCTTGGAGAATAAAGTCCAGAAAACCGAGTCCAGTCATTATGGCACCATACTGATTAATCATCTGATAAAGAACTCCTGATTTGAATACCCGTCGCTTGTGATACCCCATATAACAAACCCTGATGGTTGCAACAACATACCTGATTCTTTCACATTGCCTACTGATAGGCAGGAAGAGAAATATACTCACATCGCCCAAAGATGGACGGGAAGACACCTTGATTGAATACTCACCTCGTCTAAGGATAGACGGAAAGACACCATAATCTCCTAATTCACATCGTCTAAGGATAGACGGAAAGACAACATTAATCTCCCAATTCACATCGTCTAAGGGTGGACGGAATCATTATGATCGATGAACAAATCAATATTCACATCGTCTAAGGGTAGACGGGATCATCCTGATTGATGAACGAATCAATATTCTCATCGTCTAAGGGTAGACGGGATCATCCTGATTGATGAACGAATCAATATTCTCATCGTCTAAGGGTAGACGGCATCAAATTCTTATCTCCATACTTGCATCGTCTAAGAGTAGACGGGAAGCGATAATCTCGATATTCACATCGTCTAAGGATAGACGGGATCATCCTGATTGATGAACGAATCAATATTCTCATCGTCTAAGGGTAGACGGCATCAAATTCTTATCTCCATACTTGCATCGTCTAAGAGTAGACGGGAAGCGATAATCTCGATATTCACATCGTCTAAGGATAGACGGGATCATCCTGATTGATGAAACAACTCAATTCACATCGTCTAAGGATAGACGGGAAGACATTCATAATCTCCAAACTCACATCGTCTAAGAGTAGACGGGAAGGAATAATCTCCAAACTCACATCGTCTAAGAGTAGACGGCATCATCCTGATTGATGACAAATCAATTCACCTCGTCTAAGGGTAGACGGGATCATCCTGATTGATGAAACAACTCAATTCACATCGTCTAAGGATAGACGGAAAGTCACCATAATCTCCACATTCACATCGTCTAAGGATAGACGGGAAGACACCATTATCTCCATGTTCACACCGTCTAAAGATAGACGGGAAATCACCATAACGCAATTCAACACCATCCTTTGAATTTCAGAATCCTTCTGTCTACGGAATTTGATGGAAAGATCAATATCCTTGAAGGGGCCACATCGTCAGTATGGACCGACGGCAAGAAAAACCACCTTTTAAGGAACCATGTCGTCAATAAGAATCGACAATCACGAAAACTGAACATTCTTCGAAGAGCCTCGACATCAATAGGGATTGATGGTCAGAAAAGTACCTCTTGAACGTCATCATATCCAATAACCAGAAAGAGAACCAATATCCAAAGTCATTTTGAAACCCCTCAACAACTAAAGATAGCCGGAGAAGACTCGCTGGGGAAACACCTCATCATTTGTATGATCTGGCAATAAGAAACTCGCTGAACAGTAATCAAAACTTCACATCGTCTGCTGACAGACGGAAAGGAAAGCCACTTGCCGGAGAAACCCTATTTTGAACTTCATTGAAAATCAACCCAAAGCTTCACATCGTCTACTGATAGACGGTAAGGAAAGCATATCCTGGGGAAACCCCTTCTTGAAACCTTACTGCGATCACCCGCAACTTCACATCGTCTATGGATAGACGGAAAGAAAACCACATTCGTACTCAAGACGTCTAATGATAGACAGAGACATCCACTCATTGGAGGAACACATCGTCAATATGAATTGACGGGAAGAAAAGCTTGTCAACATCAGATGACTGCTTGCTTAAAGCATAATCGTTGTATGATCTGAGATACAGATAATCCGCTGAATCGTCTGAATACTGTTGCTAGATAAATGCCCCTGAACTGATCACAGAGTAATTCACGTGCCATATGAGGCTGATAGAAAACCTGACTTATGCTTTGTATGCACATGCAAATGCTTTAATCGTAATGCTCCATTCTAGATGGAAATGCTACGCATTTTGAAAATGTCATGCAAGTATGATGCAAATATGATGCATGCAATATGTTAGCAGGCTCGAGCTGCCGGAGAAGGCCGGGTACAGAAAACCACTTCAGCAAAATAAATGCTGAAGGCGAGGCCAACTTTGCTGGGGATAACCCGGATATCACTGAATCGTCCTAGCAAAATAAATGCTGGGAGAGTGAAATCAACTCCGCTGGGGATATTAGGAACTTAACCGAACGCCTCGACGAAGTAATACCCTGCTGGGGAATGTGACTCCGCTGCTAAATAGCAGATGTGCTGAATATGATTAGACTCCTCTGGGAATAGCTTACCCATACCAATGACCAATTGGACTTTGCTGGAGAAAATGGAGGGAGTCTTCCTGCGCTCTGATGAAGCTCGGATCTGGAAATTGATGCGCTAACACGGACGGGCTTCACAGTAATCGCCAACTTGGATTTGAGCTCTTAAGCCATCTTACTGGGTCAGGTACACCTGACGCTGGAAAATATTCTTCCTGAATACACAGCCTTGAAGAGTCAAGGGATAGTGACACGACCTCCCGCATTCATCTCGCTCTCGAAAATCGACTGCATCTGCTCGAATAACTCTGAATGGCCCTATAGGTACGGAGAACAATCAATCCTTTTGCTTCTGATATGCCCCAGCCTACATGACATTTGTGGGGATAGTCCCTGAAAGGAGATCTGCAAATCTGTTCCTTGATGGTCTGATGTAACATGCCTCAGTGTTCTGAACTTCTGAGATACTTCACCTTGAATGCTCCTCGCACAAACCTTTGCGCGCTTAAGGTGGTCTGCCCCTGACTGCAACTCCTTAATTATCTGATTCAGAGTAGCACCTCCTGACTACGGCGCATTCACCGAATCTCAACCTGATTGCCCCAGAATAACTGACTTCGAAAAGCTGACCTGACTGGGGATCACAATAAAAGCTTGCCCCTGCTCTCGGAATATTTGGGCGTTCTGCATTCTATCTTGACCATACTTTCCATTGTAGGAAGCTTTTCTGCTGTCAAACGCTCACTCGCAAGTAAAACAAGTTGTTCTGCATAAAAGATGTATTAATGCAACACATATGACAGCTTTGACATCCAATCTGTTCACTGGGAAAAAGGAAAAACAGTTTATGGCATATGATGCACAAAACATTTATCAACATCAGTACCAACATGGTAAGAGGAACCTTTTTAGGAGTCAGAATCGACGCGACTTTTACCGGAGTATGCTTTCGAAACAACCTGCTTCAATTAGGACTTTTGAAGGTTGTAACATGGTCAGGTTCATGGTTTTGAAAGGAAAGGATAAAGGCTCAAAGTTTACTTTAACCCACCCATTCTCCTTGATGTTCTCCGATCCTATGTTCAGCTAATTTGACCTTAGCGCTCACCTCTCAGAGGCTTAGGAAATAGGAATGACAGTTCGGGAAACTTTTGGATTTTGGAAGTGACAGCCACTCCCCTTTCGTCTTTGACACTTGTGGTCACACGACTTGTATTTTCATCGAGGATTTTTCTTTTGATCCTTTTCATTTTTTCTCTTTTCATATCCCTAACTTTTGCCTGGACTGACTCCTTTTGAGTTTCTTTTGATTCTTTAGTCCAGCGGGATGCCCTCATTTTTGCCTAAGTCATTTGTTTTGAAATTTTCTTGACTTAGCGGGCTTTTGACTCTTCTTTTTTTCGTTTTTTCGAACAAGTCGTGTGACATTGGTTGTCTGACTCTTTGGGAAGTGGTGTGGCTGTCCCACTCCTGATTGAACCATTGTGGTCTTTTAGGCACGACCTCTAGGGACGTGATTGATCCTCGAACGGACACTCCTTTTGCAATTTGGACGCTCGGTCAAATCAGCTAACACCTACCCTGCCCCGGGTTAAGATTGAGGGTTTTTTCGTTCACAGAAAGAAACTCCTACTACAAGGCTCAAAGGGGTTGACAAGGGATTATCTTCCTTATATCTCCGGTGTTTAAGGATTTGAAACAATGCCTGTACATCATCAACAGGTTCTATTTCAAAAGCATACATTATCGATATTTGCATGTCGGTCATTTTCGTCATCCTCCCCAAATTCTACTTAACCAAGTGTTGGACATTTGCAAAACAGTTAGTGAACACGAATGGATTTAACCAAAACATGCATATTTATTTCATTATCATCAATTTGACTGAAAACAACAAGTTTTACAAGCAAGTTTACAAATTCAAACAGGAAAGCAACTACAAATGCAAAGAAATGACAAGCTAAAACAAAGAAAATATGCTAGCTTCTGAGAATCGGGCTTTTGCATCTGCCCTGCTGCTGAACCAGCTATCCTTATTAGAGGCAATCCGATGCTGTCTTGATCTGCTTTCAATGACTCAAACAAATTATAGAGCCCTTTCTCCTTCATTCAGATGATTTGGGGACCTCTCTGCCCGAAGCTGATTGCTGCACTGTCAAGCAAATCCTGCACTTTGTGCTTAAAAGCGTGGCAGCCTTCTATATCGTGACCTGGGGCTCCAGAATGAAACTCACAGTGCTTACTTGCGTCATAACCAAACGGGGGATTTCCCGTTATCGGTGCCAGAGTTCTTGTCTCTACCAGATTCAATCTCAACAATGTCTGCAACAACTCGGCATATGTTGAGGGAGGCTTCTCAAACACTCTTCTCGGCTTACCACCCTGGAATCTTCGCTGAGCCTGCTGTGCCCCCTGCTGAGGCTGCTGCTGCTGGTATCGGGTTGACCCTTGAACACCCTTTGTGTCAAATGCAACATTGGTTTCTTGACCTTCAATGTACTGAACACTCTCCTTATGCTTAACCATTTTCTTTCTCAGATCTGCCCCAGGAATAGGCAACAATTGTGGGCCTGGAGATTCTGACACCATGGATTCCAGGATACGCTTCTGACCCACTGCAGCTTTAGAAACATCTGTCATTTTAGCATCGATTGAGTCAGGAACAATGTGCACAGCTACGCCGCCCGGCATGAATTCAATATCGTGCGAGTCAATCAGGTCTTGAACCTTGTGCTTGAAAGCATGACAACCCTCGATGTCATGTCCGAATGCCCCAGAATGAAATTCACATTGCTTACTGGCATCGTACCCTTGAGGAAACGCTTTCGTTGGTGGGGTCAACGTTCTCTTCTCAACCAGATTAAACCTCAATAAGATCTGCAAGAGCTCGGCATATGTCATAGGTGGTGCCTCAAATATTCTCCTTGGCTTCCCTTCCGGGATCTTCCGTTGAGCCGGATGTATCTTCTGTTGCTGCTGCTCAGGTTCCACATGCACGGGTGGCGCGAGCTTCTTCATTGCGGCTTCAAATAGCTGATCGTCTTCTTTCCTAAGCACATTCTTGACTACCTCCATGATCAAGCTCATTTGGGTCTTCAGCTGACTGTTCTCTTCTTTGAGAATCTTCTGCTCTGAACGCATCTCTTGCATGTCTCTCATCAGCTGCCCCAGCTGGCTTCGGACTTCGATCAATTCAAACTGGTTCTGTTCCATATCTCTGAGGGAATTCCTGCAACAAACTGGATGATGAGGAAATAAGGCCCACAGTTCTGATATACCTGCTAAATGATAATGCAGCGCAGCAAACAAACACATATTCATAACGAGATAAAGAGAAACTCAAACTATAAGCACACAGATGAACATCTCCAACACATGTACAACCAACAAAATCAGCAGGTAAGCACAAATGAGTCTGAATATAACGACCCCATCCAACAATCCTGGTGGTGATCGACAAATACTGATGCACAAAAGCTAAACGGGTTAGGCAGAGAAACAGAGGCGACACCCGGCATAGAAACCTCTAGAAACTTCCCCCATATTCAACTGAACTCTCTGATTGACAATCTTCAGAGCACACACTTCCTGTGGAGTCTTCCATGATATTAACTGACGAACCCGCACAACTGGAGGACGGAAAATCATTAATCTGAACACAACCCTGAGAAGTGATGCAGATACGGCTGGAGTCTAACAGATCTTGAATCTGGCTTCTAAGCACCTTACAATCATTTGTTGAATGCCCCTGTGCCCCAACATGGTACTCACAGCGGGCGCTGGCATCAAAACCCGGAGGATACGGTGGAATCACCGGCTTAGTCTCTTTCGGCACTATCAATCCACTTTTGACCAGATCTGGCAACAACTGGCTGTACGACACCGGTAGCTGAGTAAACTGCCTTTCAGGCTTCCTTGGTCTTCGTGGAGCATGCTGACGCGATCGGCGATAGGATGATCGTTGACTTGAAGTGTCTGAAAACTGATCCTGAGGTGCTAGAGATTCTGAGGTGGCATCATCTCCTTCCCACTCTTCTTGAGAACTGACAACTGACTCAATCTTATTAACTGGGACGTAAGGAACACCTCGAAACTTTCCGCTCCTGAGTCCTCTCTCAACAATCTCTCCCAGCCTCATCAGGCCCACAAAGTTTGTGCAACTGAACAATTTGTCAAAATAATGGCCTTTCAAAGTACCCAAGAAGATGTCAACCAGTTCCCTTTCCGGAAGCGGTGGTCGAACACTAGCAGCCAATTCCTTCCATCTTCGCAAATACGCCCTGAACGGTTCATTCTCTGCCTGAGATAATTCTTGCAGATCTACAAGACTAGGAGTCAAATCCAAGTTGTAATCGTACTGCTTCATGAAAGCTCTGGCTAAATCCATCCATGATCGAATCTGATTACTCTCCAATTGCACATACCATCTCAACGATGCCCCAGTCAGGCTATACTGAAAGCAATGGATCATCAATTTGTCATTTCGCACAAACGAAGTCATCCTTCGACAGAACATCATCAAATGCAGCTTTGGACAACTATCTCCCGTGTATTTTTCAAATTCCGGCATTTTGAACTTGTACGGCATTACCAAGTCAGGAACCGAACACATGGCTACAGCATCCAGGTTAACGGCATCTTTCGTTTCCAAGGCTTTCATTTGCTCTTCCAACACTCGGACTCTTCTACCATAGTCAAGAGCTCTTGGATCTACTAACCCGGTCACTGGGATATCTCTCTGGTAATTCATCACGGGGAAAACAACACACTGATTGTTAACAGGAGGATAATATTCATTTCGGGCAAGAAACTGCTCATGCTGATCTCGGTTCTCAACAGCAGGCTGCACAACTTGGGCTGCAGTAAGATTGTTTGCTTGCGGGAAGTCCTCCATAGAATCATACTGACGGTTGGACGCCATAGTAAACCTTGTCTGGGTGTCAGGAACCTGGAAATTGCCTTCAGACATAGTTGCCAATTACCTGTAACGGACTATACTGCTTGATTCTGTTCAAATCTACTTCAACCCCTTGGTCGTCTTCAATACTCCACTCTTGCCTCCAACAATTCCCCTAGAATCACCTTCTAGTGAAAACAAAGGTTGGATAAGTGCTCTGACCTGCTAGAGAAATGCTATGCAGTATGATTTATGCAAACAGAAATACAAAAATGCTAACGTGCATGTGTGCATTGGAGATATTTTCCCTCCAATTCCAGTGTCAGTGGTAGCAAGACGAGATAAACCATAGAGACAATATTTGGAAAAACCCTCATATATTGATTAGAATAACAGTCTTGTCCAGAAGTTACATAACTATGCTCCATACAGCTGATATGACAAAGAGGATCCCAGCCAACATGCCTGGTGGTGATCTCAACACAACAGAATACAAGAGAGAAATCAAATACGGGTACGGTTGCGGAAGTCCTCGACCATCTTCTTTGTCTCTGCGTGACCTGGTTGATAAATCAAACCTTCTATCAGTCGATCCCTCTTCCTGACTGTCCCCTGGATGTCTCTGACAAAGTCTTCCCAAGCCTTATCATTGGCACCATCCCCAGGTTTGGGTCTCTTGGCATCTGCTCTATGCTGGAAATCTTCCAAATTCTTCATGGCATCTATCAACTTGCGCTCGGCTTCGTATCGGCGACAGGCTTCTTCTTCAAGCTCTTCGTTCTTCACCTTGACCTGTTCTTCTAACTGAGCAATCTGAGTCTTCAGCTCTTCTTCTCGCTCCTTGCGCTTGGTCATAGTGAGATCCCAGTGTTCTCTGAATTTGGCTAGCTTGGTATAGGCCCTTTCCAGCTCTTGCTTCTTGGTGGCCAACACACTACTAACGGAGTCTACATCTAACTCCAGACGCTTCTTGGTTTCAGTCAATTCCAATAGCGTAGTCTTCAGATGCTTCAGAGTGTCATCCTGTTGCTTAGAAATATATCCTGTTTCAATATTTTCATGCCGAAGCTTGGCATTCTCCTGCTCTAAAGCCTCTTTAGCCCTTGCTAGCTCTTCTTTCTCCGCCATCAGCTGCTTGTAAACCTGAATGTCCACGGTGGTAGGTTCTTCTACCGGAGGGGGATGCAATGGCTGAACTGCTGGATATGGCATAAGGAACTTCACAGCTCGCTCACGAATCCATTCTACATATGGGCTAGGAACTCGAGTATCCCCTCTGTTACCTGAAAGCTTCCCTCTCTTGTGCAAGTTTTTCCAGGCTTTCTCAAGTTTAGTCAGCATCTCTTTCCCTATTGCCCCGGTGAGATACAGAGATTCCTGTATCTCCTCGGGCTTTGGCGCTCCATGAGGTATGTACCCAAATTGCTTGATCAATAAGGAAGGGTTATAGTTGACACAACCTTTCCTTCCTATTAACGGAACATTCGGGAATCCTTCGCCTTTGAGTATGACTTCAGCTCCAAATACTTCTTTAATGACCCATACCACGTTCTCAGCAGTCAATCCCATTAAGCGCTCGGGCCATCCTAGAGAATTGATAGATGCGACAAACGGGCCTGACTTAGGCAAATGACTGGTGAACCACCTGCATAGGAGAGGTACACAACAAGACACATTCCTTCCTCGTCGCTTTTCATTCTGGTAGTGGGTTGAATGGTGGATATCTCCTAGCAAAGTAGGAACTGGGTTCTTCGCAGCCAAAATATAGAAGGCATCAGAATCAACAAAATCAGGAATGTTCGGGAACAACACGATGCCATACACACATACAGCAAGGATAATGTCAAAAACATCCCATTTACTCTTCTGGGCATATTCTCGAGCCTTCTCCACTAAGACATCCAACGGAAATCCCCATACATCTCCTCTTCTGATCATCTTCCCAGACAGCTCAGACTCTTTCAAACACAGGATGGCAGAAAGCTCAGCCAGCTTAGGCTCAGCGTCCGTACGATAAAAAGGCATCTGATCACGGATCGGTATATCCAGAAGTGCAGAGTACTCCTCCAGGGTAGGAGCCAAAACGAAGTCGGGAAATACAAAACACCTGAGCTCCGCGTCGTAGAACTGTAACAGAGTATAGATGCCGCTGGTCTCGTAAACAGATGGCTGATAAACGTAGGTCAGAATCCTCCCATATCTCTTTCTGAAGTCACCCATTCCTCTCTTCTTAGCAATAGCAATCAACTCTAATAATAGACTGATATTCGGCGACGGAAACTTATAGGGCAATACTCTCTTCAGGTTTTCCATGTCTTGCTAGGAACGAACACCAGAACTGGAAGGGAAAATATGCACCTGCAATACACACACGTTAGTTGAATGCAGATGGTAATGCAATGATGCAATATGATAAATAATGCAATCTGCGAACACAGGGGCTATGCTGTAGCCTGAAGAGGAATATCTCTGTGATCAAGAACAGAAAACCAACACGGTCATCAGAATCTCATGCCACTAACTACCATCTGATACTCAAAATATCAATCCCCTGGTAAGAAAACCATCTGAACCTCTGTATCTGACGAGAATACCATCTGATAATAGCCTCAACCTCAGATAAGAAACCCATCTGACCCAGACAACACAACTGGAGATGAATCAAGAACACCATCTGATAACTACTGAAACATGGTTTCTGAAGGCCAGTTTTCCTGCAATAACCCAGTCCCTCTCACAGGTAGGATACACCTAATCCACGGACAAAGGTACGGCATCCTATGCGGTCATCAGCGTCACAGACTTTCATGAGTGACGATACGATTCCCAGAAGGAGTGGCATCATCAAGTCATGAAGAGGCCTCACTTAGCTGACTTCCAAATGATCGGTCCCCAGAGTCGACAACCCTCACGTCTGGACTCCCCTCAGATCCTCAGGACCGGAAAGGAGCACCTCTGCAAGAATCTCGTCTGAGCGCAGATTTTCGTAGGGAACTGTGCCTGCTCAGCAGACAGGTTCGTCTACTACTTCTCCACAACTATATCTAGGTGTGTACTCAAGCCCAGGTCCGGCTTTCACTCACAGTAACCTCCCTTTGCCCATAGCAATAATCATAATAATATAATGCTGGAAAATAAATGCGGAAAGGTAAAGGTACAGAAAAGTAAAGTGCAGAAAAGTAAAATACAATACGCACAACACCCAACCAATTAACACCCAAGCGCTAGGATTGACTCGCGTAGGGGATGGGAAACGGTCCCAGCATAAGGGATGGGAAAAGTCCCTAGACGCTATAAGTCCCCAGCAGAGTCGCCAGCTGTCGCTACTGCGAAAATCGGCGCCGGCTTGACAGGAGAGTCGCCACCGTGCGTTATTTATCCCTCAGAGCGGGAAAGGAAACGCTCGAAGTAAACCTCGCAAAGACGGGAAAAGGTATGGTCATCGCAACCATAGCCTGGATTCGGGAGTCGGTTACGCAAGGGGAAGGTATTAGCACCCCTCACGTCCATCGTACTCGATGGGATCCACGCTTGGTGTTTATGGGTAAAAGGGTGTATTATCTATCTACGCTAATGGCTGGTCTGAAAAGAAAATAAAAGGACAGGACTCGACAGAACATACGGTGTTCTGGGCCTACGTATTCCCTCGTGCAATGGGAAAGTCAGAGTCAACGTAGTTCGACTTCCTACGTCTAAACGGGGGAGAGGTTGCTCGCCAGGACATCGCGTCCTGTGCCTACGTACTTTCATCTGAAATGAAAGATCAGAGCAAACGTAGTTCGGCTAACTACGGGTAAACAGGGGCTCTCACACAGCAGTGAGAAAACAAACTGGTCTCTAAGGCTCTGGAACCTACAAATACGATCTGGTCTCAAATGCACTCAGGCAAGAGAAAGGGATAACAATTAGTCGTTAGCGGGAAAGTCTCGATCGCACAGCCGCGAGAGAACAAAGGTTAGTCGTTAGTGTGCTCGCTAGGATATCGCATCCTATGCCTACATATCTTCGTCTGGAACGAAGAATCAGAGCAGCTGTAGTTCAGCTAACTACGGGTCAAGCTACTCAAAAAGCTCCTACAGAAAGGAAAGGGAAACCCTAGAACTATAGCTGAGAAACAGGGGAATCTACCTACTGCTATCACACCTGGTTGACAGTCCTAATGTCTATCATAACAACTCCGCAGCGGAGAAGTCAGAGCTCCTAAGGGATCATGGCAACTGGACTGAACCACAAACAAGAAACTGCAACGTAAAGGAATACTGAAAATATGCATGAATGCAACAACTAGACAAACAAGGCACAGAGGCAAGGGAGCTCAGCTCTACCAAATACCAACAAGCAAAGCCACGCAATAACAAACAAGCAGAAGGAGGACCACCTCAACTTCTCATGCACACAAAGTCTACTTCTAATATGCACCTACTCAGAACTATCTAGATGAATACCTAAGTCTAATGCAACACAATATCACACAAGTCAAACAATACAAAGAGACTAACCCTGAGCAGGGCCTGAAACAAACCTGAAACAATCTCCTAATCTACCTCTAAACAGAACTCTATACAGCACCCTAAGCAAAGATCTAAGCAAAAAACTCTAATCAAGACCCTAAGCAAGAGGAATCAATCCCAGTCTCCAAGCTTCAGAACAAGCTTACCAGAGAAAGGAAGCTAAGCAGACAAGCTCATAGTGCCTTCCTCAGGAAAGTACTAGGAGGTTACTACTCAGGAGTCATATCCTATGCGGCTCGACAACTGTGATCAGTTTACATTCCTCCTCAGGAGAAATTAAACTCACATGAAGGCTCCAGCATCACGGGATACTTAAGAAATACCTATATGCCCTAGGGGGACTAAGTGAGCAGGCTCATAGGACCTTCCTCAGGAAAGTACTAGGAGGCTGACACTTAGGAATCGTACCCTACGTGGCTCAACAACTGTGATCAGTTTACATTCCTCCTCAGGAGAAATTAAACTCACAAGTTGGCTCCAACATCACTGGATACTTGAGAAATCCTAGATAAACGAGGAACTAAGTGAATAGACCCATAGGACCTTCCTCAGGAAAGTGCTAGGGGGCTTCCACTTAGGAATCGTATCCCATGTGGCTCAACAACATGTGATCAGTTTATATTCCTCCTCAGGAGAGATTAAACTCACAAGTCGGCTCCGACATCATTGGATACTTACGAAAGAGGTGAGAATAAAGAATGAAAGTCGTTCATAGTGCCTTCCTCAGGAAAGTACCATAAACTCCCTTCAAACTTCAGGATCTCGAACCTCACAAACAGACAACAAGCTCCTAGACTAAGCCTCAATCCACTGCATCTCTGCAAGCTCCAACAGGACCTCCATCAGCTCCCACCTTCAAAAAGAACCCACAGGCCAAGAAACCACAGGAGACTATCTCTGAAGTTCAACCACAGTTGAACTTCAAAGTCAGAAGTCATCAAGACTTCTCCTATCTTCAGGCTCAGACAAATCCTATCAGAACACCCTACAAAAATCTATCAAAAATCTAATGGGAGACCTACATGGCTCTAGGACAACATACTGAAAAATCAAAACAAAATTCAATACCAGATGAAAGAAATAAAATCAGCAACACAGACATACCAACAGACCAATTTATTCAACATCAATAACAGTGAAGAAAATGCAATTAAAATGAAAATGCATGATTAAGCTAATGTTTTTGTACTATAAAATTCTACACTGAATTACGAGTCTACAGAAAAAAGAACGGAATTATTCGACTAAATCTACCATTTTTTATGAATTTTCTAATGATATGCATGCATTGAAAATATTAAAAAGAAATCAATTAATGGAAAATATGCAAAATATAACAAACAAAAAAATAAAATGTCACTTTTATTTTTATTTAATTTTCTAAACATTTTTTATGAAATGGTTGAAAAAGAATTATTGAAAAAACATTTATTTACATTTATTATGAATTATTTAACATGAAAATATAAAAGGATATCAAAACAATAAGAAAATGACATGGGGTTCAAATAGCAAGATGTTCAAGCCTATCCTACATTGGGCCCTCAGTGGGGGGTGCCAACAGCAGTTGGGCGCAGGCCCATGACTTATTATCCAGAAAACACAAAAAAGCTGAATTGAAACCAGAGGGGGGGGTACAACGTTAGCAATTTCTAGTTGTTATCTCAATGGGCTTACGCCCAGGGGGGTGTTGAAAGTAAATTGGGCATGAGGCCCAAGCTGACTCATTCAGTTCTCTCAAACAGGGGGGGGGATTGAGTAATTGAGGGGGTATGCGTTCAGAAAACGCTCTTGGGCCTAAGCCCAGTATCCTAAACCCTAACCCAATCCGAACCCTAACAAACAAAACCCCATCACTTCCACCCTAACTACTGTTCATCAAGCGCCGTTTCCTCTCGTCTCTCCCTCAACTCACCTTCTCTGCAACTCTCGGAGATTCTCAAAACAAACTCAGATCCTCACCCATCATGAACTAAAAACACACGTTAATCCACTATCACACCTGAAATCAAACTCATCTAACACTCCTAGATCAAAATCAGGCCTCACAGTTTATACTAGAGTCATATCAACAACGATTCACCCAAACCCTAACCACGCACGAGTAAACAAATTGCAAGGAGGATGAACAAACCTGGAGGAATGACGAGGATCCTGGAATTGAAGAAGGTTGAAGGAGTTCGCTGGGATCTTGAAGATTTCTGGAGAAAACTTCGTGTATTCTTGAAGATTGGACGAAGAATGACGTTTCTGGAGATACTGCTTGAAGGATGAATGTCTGTTGGAGTGGATTCTGGAGATATTGCTTAAGAATGATGAACGCTTCAGGATGATTTCTGGAAAAATTGATGGAGACGATGAAGGTTTTAGTTGGAGGTGATTTCTGGAGATTATGGATGAGGATGAAGGTTTAGTTTCTGGAAAAAAAATTGATGCAAGTTTGACGTTATTCTGGAAAATCTTGATGAAGGTATGGAGGTTCAAGGCGTTTCTGGAAAACGTGGTTGAAGGTGATGAAGGTGGAAGGGAGGAGATCGGAGGAGGAGGTTGACGGTGGTTTCTGGTGATGAGGGTTAGATGTTGGGAGGAGGAGGAGGATCGGGGGTGAAAAGGTTGAAGATGAATCTGGAGAGTTTGAGTTCGCCGGCGACGGTTAGTGGCGGCCGGAGTACATGCACGGCGGCCGGTGGGAATCGTCTGATGATGGTTACGGTGCGGACACGTGGGGCTATGGTGGAGGGAGTCTGAGTGTGGTGGCGTGCTTGCATGCACGCCGCGTGTCCTCGGAGAGAGAATGCCAGTGAACGCGTGTGTGGATTCAGTTGCGTAACGTGGTCCCCTGCATGGCCAACACGTGGCCACTATTATACCCTGGAAACGCGTGGCACCTTCTAGAATATTCTAGTGTGCGCTGGAAGTTTGGACTGATTTGGATTATTTCTCTGGACTTTTTGCTGAGATATGGGCCTTACCAAAAAACACCCCCCTGGGCCCAATACGAAAAATGAATGAAAAACTGAAAAAAACTGTATTAAAACAATTAACTAGACCTAATTAACTCTAAAAAAAAGATTAAAACTCATATTAATCTAATTAAACCTAAACAAACAATTAACCTAATTAAATTCTAAAAAGAGATCAATGCTCTAATTAATTCTATATCTCTAATTAAATCTAAAAAAATCAATTAACCTAATTACTCTAAAAAAGCAATTAATTCTCTATTAAAATCCTAATATCATTTAATATCTATTAATAAAAGAAAAACTATATCATTTTCTATGTTAGCTAAAAATATTAAACCTATTTAAAAATCCATAGAAAATTCTAAAAATGATTTAAAAAAGCAATTAAACCTATTTAAAAACCTATAAAATTCTAAAAAGAGATTAAGCTATTAAAATATTCAAAAAAACCCTATTTAAATTCCAGAAAAATCTATAAAGCCTGCTAAAAATTCACAAAAGTCTACAAAAATCATAAAAATGCAGATGAATGCAAATGACCCCCATAAAAGCGCACGAGACCAGATCGAATCGAACAGAGAGCCCCGAGCATCAGAATATCCCCAAAATCACTGAAAAATCACCGAGGAGCGCACAATTTCCCGAAAATAAAACCCTGGTAATCTGGACTGAATCTGCCATATCTGATAGACAACAATCAAGCTGTAAACTCTGATATCCCCTGCTTGTGCACAAAAATCATACATCTGAGCTGTGAATATGAAATTAAACCATGAGTCAGATAGGAGAATTGGTTGGTCAAATTTTAGGGTGCAACACTTACTAATTCATGTTTCAATTTGCAACTTTGTAATTTAATTTGTCTTTATTATATTGTTGATTCTTAATCTAACTTGCAATGATGGCTTACGCGGTAAAAATTTGTGTTTTTATGTTAAGAACAACGATCTAACATCTTTATGTTTAGATCCGATCTAATTTTTTGTGATAGCTTTGCACGTCTTCGCGTACGCGACTTTGATTCGCATCCTTGCGTCATGATTTTAATCTGTGCACTTTTCTTTTTCACTTTACCTTTTTAGGATTCATTTGTTGTGGATGTGTGATGTAAATTTTGTGTATGCTCTTGTATTTTTGTATTTTTATCATTGTTGAATACTTGTATGTATATTCGGATCTTATTGGCGTTTGATTTACACCTTGTGCTTAAGTTCATGTCGCTGCATTTGAATTCACACCCCTTTGCGATCCAATTTGCACCCTTCGTGTTACTATTTGTGTCCATCATATTTAACCATCGACTTATATTCATTTCTAATCACTTACCCAAACTCATTTTCAAAACTATTTTGCAAAATAGAATACTTGATCCATACATTAAGCCATACCCAACTTATAAGTCGATCGCCTCGTGCGTCGCCATCAACCTTTCCATTTCTCCATGTAAACCTTTTCATAATCATGAATAAAAGCTTGATCCAACATGAAATGGAATTTTCTCAATCAAAATTCAAAATACCTAAGAATATCGAAACTCATTCATAAATAAGATGAAAAATGAGCGAGGTGTAGTCAACGATCTCCCAAGAAGGAGGACATGAGATGTGGTTCTCGATCGTCTGATCCCTCTCATCAATTCAAAAATACTTCAAACACATCAAACTCTTTTTTATCTCCGTCGTGCAATCCTTCAAACCCTTTTCATAAACGTGAGATATTGTGTCTTGAGAAGGCACAAAACATTTCTCTGTCCACAAATAATTTGAGTTGAGATAAGAGGCGTTTCTCACGAATATTGATTTGTAAATTCATTATGTCGTGATTCCAATGTTTGCTTTGTACCTGTTTTGGGTAAAACAATGTTTTCTATCGAATGCGACTAAATATCTTTCGCTAAAATTGACCAACAAACAAAGTTTTTTTACCCAAAACTACGCGTGCCTTGATTTCTCTTTTGAGATATGTAGGAGCATGATTTTAAAATCTTGTTAGGCCCTCTAGTAATAAAAACCTTAAGGTGATTTTATATTTTCTTTTCCCTCTTTATAAACTTGAGAAGCCTAACCTTTAAGCAAACACTAACACACACAACCAACCTAGTAGTTTCCTTTGAGTACAACGGACATGAGGGGTGCTAATACCTTCCCCTTGTGTAACCGACTCCCAAACCCTAATATTGGTTGCGATGACCATATCCTTGCCCTTTCTTTTAGGTTTTTTATTTAATATTTTCCCTTCCCCTCAATGGGAATAAATAAAGATCGGTGGCGACTCTGTTAAGTCTATCCCGCAAGTGTGCGATTACGCTTCACGAGGTCGAGCACTCATTTTTTGAGGTACGCCAAGATCCTTTCACCTGTCATATGTTGTGAACATCCACCATAAAAATACCAATCCTTTATATAAGAAACTCTAAGAGGAACATGATCTAAAAGACATTTAATAGTTTCCTTGGGATTCCATACTTTCTTAGCTTGAGTTTTCTTTCCTTTGGACTTTGCCTGACTATAATATCGAGGATATCTATAAATTTTATAGAAAAATGGTATTGCATGACCAGATCTACCATAGTGGTGACATCTCTTTGTAGAGTTGTTGTAACCCATGTGTTGGGGGTACACATGTCGAGCATGATGCTAAGACATGTAGTCTAACATCTTAAACTCAGTCTTTTTCTTAATGGGGAATTTGACATTTTTATTCATTGAATTATAGTCAAACCATATAGTATTCTTCTCCCCAATCTTCAATATCTCATCTAACATATCATAACAATTGTTCAACATACGAACATATTTTGTCAAATTGTCAAGTTTGGATTTTAACAATGTGACTTCTTCTTCCAGTTCTACAATGGTTGAACCAAGCTTCTCTTTTTCTAGGAGTAGATCATTTATGGTCTTCTTTTATTTCTCGTCTCTCAAGAAATATTCCTTCCATTCAGTGAGAAAGTCTCTTTAAGTTTCAGCAAGACCTTCTGTTGACATCTTTTCATCACCAGGCTCACTACAAGAGTGATATTTCCCAGTAAAAGCAATCACTTTATTATTCGTTTCATCATTACACTTAGACAGAGTGATAATGTGGCCAAAACCTTCACATTTATAACATTGAGCTGTTTTGTCTTTGTTATCTTTGAAATCATCTTTACTCTTGTTTAGTGGGTTGATGTCTGGCCTCTTGTTTGGGACATTTTCCCTCCCTACTGTCCATCTTTTTCAAATCATCATTGAATTTTTTCCAAGCAAGGGTTATAGCCTCTGAAAAGCTTTCTCTATCTTGATCTTCATCCTCTTCAGTGTTGGACACAAAAGTTATGCTTTTGTTCTCATTTTAAGATGTATCATTCAAGGCCATCTCAAAGGATTATATGGAGCCAATGAGTTCATCAAACTTTATACTGCTTAGGTTTTGAGCTTCTTCGATAGCAATTACTTTCATATAAAACCTCTTAGGAAATAATCTAAGAATTTTCCTGGCAAGCTTTTTTTCATACATCTTTTCACCTAAGTCAAAAGAGGTATTGGAAATATCACACAATCTGATGTTGAACTCACAAATATATTCTTCTTCTTTCACACTCAGGTTCTCAAACTTGGTGGTAAGGAGTTGCAGCCTTGATATACAAACTTTGGATGTGCATTCATGGGAAGTTTTGAGAATCTCCCAAGTTTGTTTAGCTTATGACATGTGTTAATCAGCCTGAACATGTTCTTGCCAACACCATTAAATATAACATTCAAAGCCTCGAAGTTTCCAAGAGCTTCCCCCTCTTTAGCATCAGACCAATTTAGTTCTGATTTCATATTGGTTATGCCATCTTCAACTATGATTATTGGATGTTTCCATCCTTTTAACATGGCATTCCATTCTTTACTTCCTAAGGATTTGATAAAATCAATCATTATTACCTTCCAATAATCAAAATTTGTACCATACAAAATAGGTGGTTGTTTACTGATCCCCCATCTTTCAATGTCTCCATTTGAACCAAACTTATATTCCTTTGAGCTCAATGCCAATTTAAATTATGTTCCTCGGGGGAAAGATGTTGAACTCTATGTTTTGATAACAAGTTTGACAAGATACACCAGAACCGCTACACTAACAAGTAATATATGATGGAGCAGAAATGCAATAAAGAACTCAATCAATTATTTACCTAGTTAAGTGAAACTACATCTACATTTGGGGGGATGAGTCCACATTCCATGAAAAGAAATTCACTATTAGTATATTATTACAATTAGACTTCCAAGCAACAATAAACCCTATGTTGTTAAATGCATCTTCCTAACACTACCCAATGACTTTCTACTTAGAGCCTCCCTTTTAAGTATGAAAACCTACTCACTTTATTCTCTGCCACAAAACCAGTTCCTGGGGTAAACAACCAATAAACCCTAGTGATTGAATTCAACCTTTACAAGATGAAAGAGGTATAACTCAACTAGACAAACCTTCCATTCCAAGTTACTAGAACATAGAGGTGTACGTAAACAATGTTGATTAAAAGTTAACTAGATAAAAATTCTAGGCCAAGTTATTGAAGCATAAATGTGTACATAACCAATTCTACACTAACCGTATTAGGGCATTAGCATGAAATACACAACACAAAACCTCACACTCTATGATCTTCAATGGAGTGCTTTCTTTTCAATGTCGGTGTGAGCTTCTTATATAGCAAAGTAAATTTGGGCTTTTCTCCTTGTATATTACCTTTGAATTTGTCCATAATTAATGTAGAATTGGTTGGATATTTGATTTGTTCCTTGAATATTTCCAGCAAGATATGAGTTGTTTTAAATTAAATTCAAAGTTAAATCCTCATTTAAATCCGAATTAAACTTCATCCAGCTGTCAAACAAATCACCTAATCATACTCTTAAATTAATAATAATAAAATCTTTAACAAATCATCCGCGGGACATACTCTAAAAGACAACATTCTGGTGCCTCCTGCACAAGGCCCAAATTTCATACCAAGATGCTGGAGCGTCGCGTTCAACATGTGTCGTTTCTGCAGCTTCATACAGCTTAAGCAAGCTAGACTAATCTTGAATACGTGGACACTTCTCCGAGTTGTTGTTTTGCTAAAATGTAGCTAATCCAAATGGCCAATCCAATAGGAATAACACAAACATACACAAAAACAAAAACATAAACAAAGTTGTGATAGTTGTCAAAGAATCAGGTGGATTTCAAAAAGAAATGAGATGCCACTATAAAGCATATTGGAAGTAGATGTTTTTGATTGTCGAGGAATATACTTTGTGGGACCTTTTCCACCCTCATACAATAATAACTACATTCTAGTAATCGTAGGTTATATATCCAAATGGTTTGAACCAATTTCATCGCCCATAGTAGATGGAAGGACATTGGTTAAATTTATAAAAAAATAATATTTTTGCTCGTTTTGGAACACCCAAAATACTCATTAGTGATAGGGGGTCTCATTTTTGTAACAACTACCTAGAAAGGCACTTGAACATTATGGGGTAATACACAAAGTAGCATCACCATACCACCCCCTAACTAATGGTTAAAGAGAAGTCTCCATAAGGAAATAAAGTGAATTTTAGAAAAATAATATCTTCATAAAAAGATGGGTCATCAAAATTGGTTGAAGCATTACGGACCTATCGCACAACATTCAAATCTCCTATATGTCAAAAACCATTCCAAATGGTATACGAAAAAACCTTGTCATATTCTAGTTGAATTTTGAAGTATCGACAGTAGGAGAAAAGATAAAATTACAGCTACATAGGTTGGATTAATTAAGAAATCAAGCATATGAATCATCTAACATAGGCAAAGAAAAGGTAAATAATACCATGATGAACGTTTGTTAAGATATGAATTCAAATCGGGAGAATTGGTCCTTGTATTTAACTCCAAATTTAAACTATTCAAGGGGAAATTAAAATCAAAATGGTCAGGACCTTTTAAATCAAAGGCCATGAAATCTCATGGAATAGTAGAAGTGGAAGATCTAATCTCCAAAATAATATGGGTTGTAAATTATACTCAACTAAAACCATATATTGGGAAAAAGGATAGCAACATCACTATCATACCACTGAATAATCCATAAAAGAAAAAAGAATCAAGATAATGAAGTTAAACATGCGCTTATTGGGAGGTAATCGTATCTTGGTCTAGATAGTTTTTATCCCTGTTCATAGAAAATATATCATCTAAAATGCACATTTTATTCGACTACATAAACCCATTAGATCTAGATTTTAGAAAAGAAACATAAATAACAACGCCTAACATACATTGATGCAGGGGTTAGCACCACCCAATGCGCCTACCACAACTTGGTCTCGTAGGTGCGCTAAGCGAGGAAATTGGGGTTGGGCGAGGACATATTTATAACACTCAATTATTTTGTTGCTAGAGGACAAGCAAATGTTTTATATGAGTGGAAGTAAAGATGATCCAAACTAATCTATACATGTTTGTTTTAAATTTCTTTCATTATTAAGTGTAATTATTATTTTAAAAAATTGATTTAAAAAAAATCCTAAAGGAAGTTTTTTTGCAAATGATTTAGATAATGATTTGAAAAGTAAAAAAATCTGTGGAACCACCAACAATAGGTTGACTAAAAATGTCAAAGATCAAATGGAGTGAAAAAAGGTTTTGTTTTGTTTAAATGCTTTACTCATATATGATGTCTAGGTATCTATGCAAAATAGCATCATTATAAATTCTCTGCTTCATTCAAAGTTGATTTTTCTACTATCTAGTGAAAACGCATTGACATAAGTTAGGAGTTGTAAAGCCTAACCAAGTGAGAAGTGTATACCCTCATGTTTTACTAAATATTGAGAGTAGACATGCACAATAACAAACTAGACTTTACATTAGTCTTTCTAATTACTTGATATGTTTGAATGTCATGGATATGACCAAGGAATTGTTTGTATTGAGTGAAAAGTGTCATACCCCAAAAAATTTCCTACCTCCTCATTCAATTCGTCTGAATTATGGTTTTTCTCATTTGCATACATTTGTCTATTTGATCATGCATTTAAGCCATTCATCGTCATTTGCATATCGTAAAAAATTTAGGCAAAAGGTTTGGTAATAATGGATGTAATCAGTTGAAGTGGATTTTCAAGGTGAATAATATTTGGTAATGTTGTGGTGAGAATCGGATATCAAGCTACTGTATTAACTTGAATAACAAAACATTAAATGTTCACCACCGAACTTTAATTTATCCAAAGAAAAGGGAAAATATCGAATAAAACCCTAATTGTGAAATGTAACAACAATGCGAAGAGATCTAAGGTTCGGGGGTTTGTCATACTTAGGGAAGGTATTAACACCCTAAGTATCTATAGTACTCAACAGGAACCTCTTGTTGTCTTTTTGTTATGTTATTATTTGTTTGCTATTGATTGGGAATGTTCTATGGGGAAAGACATAGTGGTTTTACTAAGTATGATCGCAAAGACTTTGTGGTCTTATGCCTACTTATCCTTACAAGGATGGAATTAGAGAAATCATAGTTCACCTAAACAAGGGTGAAGAAAACTTGATTATGATCAAGGTTCTAAGGGGAAGGTAAGTGTTTATACCAATAACACTTACATAGAGTTTAAAAACTCCAACCTAAGGCTAAGTTAAGAAGGTTAATGACTCTAACAAGGTCAAGAGGGAAGTTGAGGTAAGAGTAAGCAACCTATGACATAAAGTCAATAAAAGACCTCTGCTTTGGATTTGGAAACAAAAGATAACAAAGAAGGATGAAGGCTAACAAGCTAACATCACTTAGGGATAACTTGACAAAGTTAAAGCAAGTATGAACAATATGAGTAAATATGGATGAGATGAACAAAGATGATATTCAAACATGATATCAATTATGAGTGACAAAGATAACATTCAAACACGATGTTAATCAAGAAATGATACAAGGTAAGACAAATTTCAACTGCACATGGTATCAACCAAAGCACAAACTAGATGTGACAAATATCTAAGACTTAACAAAGTCAAAATAAGTCAAAGGTAACAACAAATGATGACATAAAAACATAGATAATAAAGACATAAGCGTACAAGTGACATGGTTCTAACAATACTAAAACATACATGTGACATGGTTCTAACAAGACCAAAACAAACATGGATGAAAATAGGGATTCAAGTCAATCATGGATATAACAATATCAACATGGTATCATAGATGACAAGTTCAAATATGCAACTAAGGTAAGCATGGCTTAGGGTTTACTTACACCACTTAATCATGAATACCATACAAACATGGATAAGTTGTAATAACACTTAATCATGAATACAATTAAATCATTCGATCATGGATAAGTCATAACAATAAGTAAACATGTTTACAATTCAAAGTTCAATTAAGCATGTATAAGTTATAACAATACTTAAACATGGATATCATTTAATGGTTCATGTAAAAATGGATAAGTCATAACAATACTTAAACATGGATACAATTCCAAGAAAAATAATGAAAAGAAAGTCAAGACATTAGTTTAATCATGCAAATAAGTTTGGACACAGTTCAAGACATAGGTAACAAACCAAGGGTACATGTTAAGGTTCATGGTGATCACATTCAAGGGTTAAAACATCACAAAGGCTTAAACACGGTAAGCATACAAATGAGGAATTAAGTAAAAGCATGTTATCAAAGTTTAAGGCATTTATGAACACATGGCCGAAGGTGGACAAGCACAAGGACTTAATTACATACAATTTTTCAATAAGGTATGAAATAATTGACAAATATCATGGGAAAGGTCAAGAAGAAAACTTAACAATCATACATGGAAAACAAGTTCATTTATACATGAAAAAAATAGTATTTAAGTACCTTAAACTTAGGAAAAACCCAAAGCAACATGTTATTAACATTGTACAAGGTTCAAACATGGTACATTATGTTTACAAGAATTAACATGGCCAAGAAAAGTCAAAGGACAAGCCTAAACATTACTTAAAAGGCTTAATAAAACCCTAAATAAATGTGCCTACTTTACCTATACTGTCGCGGTGAAATTTGGATGCCAAACTATTGATTAGTTTGAATCTTATTCATTTGCAACCGAACTTTGATTTGTCCAAAGGAAGGGATAAAGATCGAAATTCCCACAATACAATGCAAATGCAAGCTAGAGTGTTATAGGTTCGGGGGTTGGTTAAACTTAGGGAAGGTGCTAGCATCCTAAGTTTCTGTAGTACTCTACAGGAACCTCTTGTTTTATGTTTGTTTATTGCTAAGGTTTATCTGCTTAAAGGTTGAAAGACCTAGGGGTTTATTTATAAGTATACTCGATAAGATATCGCATCTTATGCCTACATATCCTTACGGGAGTGGAATTAGAGTATTTGTAGTTCCCCTAAAGGGTTTGAGGAGTTCTTTGACTGTGGTCAAAGTTCCTACGGGTTTAGGGTAGTTGTTTTGATTTTTTTTAGGAGAAAAGATGAGTTGTCATTTAAAGGGAGATTTAACCGCCACAAATTGTAGGAAAACAGTCTTTGCATCGTCTTAAGAGAAGGGCTCAAGTACTCGGATATTGATCGACGAGTACGCCTCTATCTCTCTTAAGGCAAAGTCCCTACATGTTGATTGTATTGATGTGGGGTGAAAGTTCTATCTCGCTTAAGATGATTAACATCTTATTCTCTAATGTTTGAATGTTTGAATTGAGTTGTATTTGTTTGTATCTAAGTTGTAAAAGAAAGACAAAGGTCCTTCTTATGGGGTAGGATTTGTCCTAAAAGATCAACTTGAATGGGATCAAGGATCATAGGGGAGAATGATGTAAATGAGATGCACTACACACAAATGTTAAGTCATGTGTAGGTTCTCTCTTTGGACGGAATGCAATGTGATAAGATTAAATTACGGTAATGTAAATTGCGGTAAGAAATAGAACAGATAGAATAAACATACACACGCATGAAAGCACTAAGGTGTGTGAAAGTGTGAATATGTGCGTGGAATGTAAGCGTGCACGATGGATTGAATTGCGATGTTGATTATTTCTAGGCGAGATTAATCTTAAGGGGATTGATTTGTTCCTAAGGTGAAATTGATTTTATAGTTGAATCATATGAAATGGTGTGGTTAATTGATTTTAGAAAGTGATTGTTTTTATGAGAAAATATATTAGTGTATATTAGTTTTGATAAAAGGTTTTCTATTAAAGGTGAATTAAATTCTAAGTATGGATTTTAATTAAAAGGATCCTAAAAATGCTTATCTTTATTTTTATCTTTATTTATAAAAAAAGGGGGAATAGTTCATTTTTAACTATTACAAATCAATTAGATTATTATGAAAATAGGTTTTAATATTATAGGAAAAGTGGTTATTATTAATTTTAAAATAAAGGTTGTTACTTAAGGTTTAGATTTATTTAGGAAAAAGGTTTTTGTAAATAAATAGAAAGATCTCTCTAATAAACAAATATGGTCTTATTAAATTAAAGGGTGTAGATTTTCTTATTGAGCAAAATAGTTTTATCAAGTTGAAGAAAATAAATTTTATTGATAGGATGAGTTTTTTAAAAGGTTAATTAATTAAATAGAAAAGAAAAAGGTCAATTAGAAGAAGTTATTTAAACTAATTAATTAAGTAAAATAAATGATTAGTTATTTAAATTAAAAAAACTGGTTAGAAAAAAGATTGATTAAAAACGATTAATTAAGTTAAGGTTGAATGATGATTATGTCAAATTAGGTGGCAAATTAGAGGTTAAGAGTGATTAACGGAAGGATAAAGGGAGGCGCGCGGATCACGTACAAGTAGACATACGGAGGTTACCGTGGGTGTGCATTTGTGGATCGCCCGATCTGATCCTTTGGAGATCAGAGGGCCGTGGCGTGAGGTGCATGGTAATTAGTGTGTGTGTGTGTGTGTGTGTGTGTTTACATATGATTACATAGGAAACAAAAACCCAAAAAAACGAAACTCAAACCCTAATTGCCCCAATTCCCCTTTCACGATTCTCTCTTTCCCCTTTCTGCGATTCTCATTCTCTCTTCTTTCTTCGACTTTGCCATATCTCCTCCTTCTTCTTCAAAGAAAACCTAGCAAAACTAACCACACAAAAAGCAAACTTCAATCACGAAAATGAAAGAAAAATACTTTGAGGAAAGTCGTTACCCAATATGACGATGACGATGGCTTCGCCAGTGATTTGAAATGGTTTCACGGTGAAATGGCTCCCGGCGATGGTGCGACGGTTTTGAAGATTCGGCGGCGATGATGGTGAAAGTGATCTCGCGCTGGGGAGAAAAGGTAAGCTCTCTCACTCTTCTGATTTTCGAGTTTAAGGTTTTATTTGGGATTTTATGGAATTCTGTATTGTTGTGAATCTCCCCTTTTTCTCTTACATCTGATGCCCCTTTTATAAGCGTCAAATGATCCACCTTCCAAATTCAAATTTGTGTGATAATTACTGTGGTAATATATTTTCAATTGAGGCATTATAAGTTTGGAAATGTTTCCATCTTTGTCCAAATATGTTGGAAACATGTTTGGGATGTACTAAACCGTTTTGGAAATAATTGATGACATTTCTTGTTTTGCACGTGTCCCAGAAAACTGTTCGTAAAGTTTAAGTTGTACAGTGCTCAAATCACAATATCTGTCTTGAATTATTTTCTCTGGCAGGTCAGACAAGACTTCATCTTTTGTCCTTCGAAGGAGGAAAGGCATGACCTGCTTATGCAATGCTTCCATAGCAAGTGCTCCGGCTTCAGCATCCTTAGCAGAGCACTTTGGATCTCCTGCAGCTATAAGTGGTTTTCCATATGTGCTTTGAAACTGTCTATCTGTTCTAAGAAATCCAGGCATCAAAAAAATCAAAAAGGGACCACAAGTCCAATATGTTATTCTGTATTGGTGTCCTACTCAATATCAAGCGATGTTGGGCTTTCAACTGCTTTGCAGCAAGAGTTACTTTAGACTTGGCATTCTTAATTATGTCCTTCACATAAAATGCAGTAATTCCATAGCTGCTGTCCCAAATAATCAAAATCTTTCCGGACAACATCATATGATGTTATAATAACATTATGCTTGCAAAAACTCTCTCGAAGAAGGATTCGATCCTGAGCAGAACCAGCATACTGAAGACTAGATATAACTGAAACATCAATATACTTTTCTATCTCAAAAGCCCAGTGTCCAACTAGTGTTGACGGGAAAATAATTAAAGATGGCAGAAGATCCTCATTGGTGATTTGAGTTTGATGCTCAACTATATCAGAGGCCACAATTGCCGATGCTTGAAGTGTCTTACCGAGCCCCATGTCATCACATAAAATTCCATGAAGTTTAAAACATTTCAGAAAAGCTAACCAATTTATGCCTTCCTGTTGATATCTTCTCAATGGTACCTTCAATTCAGTGCACAACTTGTAATCTTCAATATGAGAGTTATCAAGTAGCTGCTCCGAAAACGCAAATCTTCTGCATTTTTAGATATACCTTCCCCTATTCCAGGTTCATTTCCAAACGTCAAATCTTGGTGCACTGCTTGCTTGCACGCTGTCAGCATCAAAGAGTTGATTATTCAAACTCTTCTTCTTAGTTTATAAGCTTCGATTGGTTAATTGTTAAACACTCTGATAACTGGTTGTGTCATATTTCCAGGAATCGTTTCGTCACGCGGGGGGATGTCACATTCCTAGGACTTCGCCTGATGTTACCTGACTGCTACCACATCAGAGAGGTAAGTTGCAGCCATGGGATATTGTTGGTTCGGTTCTACACACTTGTAACCCTGTGTCTCTACCAAAGTTCTGGCGACCATCATTAGTTACTAGAGAGTTTGCTGAAAATTCAATTGTTTTGTAAATTGAAATTGGAATGTAATTCGGTGAAGTTTGCTTCTATTTCCAATCGTTGACAGTTCAAACACTAATGAGAAATCCATATTTATTTTCAGTTCCACCTTGATTGCTCACAAATGGACGGTGTGCTAGGAGCGGGTTACATGGATTTTTCATAGATGCATACGAGGGATGTGAATAGACGAAGACCGATTTAGGTATTACAAATCTTCTCTTTATCTTTTTCTGCTGTTTGTTCAGAAGTATTGGCCTAACTGATGAATCAATGACTTATGGCCTCCCTTTTGGTTCGGCAGGTTTGACTTAACTTGGTAATTTACGGAACATTCTGTCACTTTCCGAATGGATTTCTTCGCGAGTTAACTTTCTCTGGATTTTGCTGATTAGTCTTTTCAGACAGAGTTTCATCGCGTTGGTGTGATTAATTCGATGATTGATAAATCTTCCGTTTCTCTGAATAGAGCTATGACTTGCTGTTATGAAAATTCTTAAGTCTTAATTCAATGTCATGTGCTTTGCAGGTGCTTCAATCTTTGATGTAATCCCTTTTTCAACTTTGCTGCCTAATGACTGCCTTCAATGTCTTCTATTACTTTCCTTATCTACCCTGCCTGTCGGCCCATGTGGGAAAGCGTGAACTGAACCAAATTTTGCAAATTAAACTGCCGAACACGCGATTCGGTTTCTTTGTTGGCTGAGATACTGACCCTTGTTCTTGTGTGTTATGCAGGTAGTGTAGATATGCTCGAATCGTGTCGGCAGAAGCTGAACTACTAGGAAAGAACCTCTGTGCTCTGACTTATAGACACTGTTTTCACTGACGGCATATCACGTGAGAGTCTCGTTCCACGTCTAAAAAACTGATGTTGATGCCGACTTCCTCTCGGTAAATGTTAGATTTTCTTTTCAAAATGAGGACTTATGCCTTGTGCTTTGAACTGGTCCTGTATGGTTTGGTTTGCAGGCTGTCGACAGCAGCCTAACCGGTGCAGTGATTACAAATGCTAAATTCTGCGGGAGCTCCCCGGCAGTTGGTTTGTTACCGTCGATGACATCAGTCATAACCTATACAAATATTGCGGGAATTCTCCGCAGGTCAACATAAGCCACAACTGCTGCTATAAACATCTTCAGACTGCCATGTGTTCTGCAAGGTGCTTGACACGGAGAACCAATGGTCGAGCATGATCCCGTTGTTGTCTGTTGTAATGAGATTCCTCACAAACTCGGTCGTGGCGATGCCGGCGGAATCTTTTAAGGTCTTGTGATATTATAACTTAGGACCCAATGTTGCTTTGATTCAAATGATAGGGATGTTATTGTAAATGTGAGGAAGAGATGTATTTCTCGCAGTAGCATGAGTATACTTTGGGCTTTGGATTGGCAGCTTGAGTTTTGACTTTCTGCTTGTATTTTAACGGTAACCTTGCAATGTAAAGTTGATTTCATCATGATGATTGTTGTAACGCTGGATTTTGGTATTAAGTTTTGGTATTGGATGTGGATCACATGAAAAAAAAAACCTTTAAAACAACGAATCCTTCATATGAATTATCTCTTTGCCAAAGTCATGATATGCCATTTTGGAAAGGTGAACCGTACTTTATTAACCGTCATTTGTGATTGTAATGTGCCATGTAGAGTACTCTTACAATTGGATATAGGTACCAGTTGTCCCGTATATGTTATCTTAAGTTCGTACCATGATACTGCCAAGAGAATTCTTTTAAGGATGATACATTTAAATTGGTTTATCCTCCCATATTTCAGAATAAATTGATGAGTTCTCAAGAATATGACCAATTAAAACTATATTTTCCAATGCCAAACCAAATCCTCTTTAGATTCAAGTGACAATTCTTGGTTGAGATAGAGGCTCTCCTTCCTTAGTTTTTGGGTGAAATGCTATCATGTCCAACTTTGCAAATTTTGATTTCGAAAACTTTGATGAAATCTTGAAACTCTTGAAGATGTTCAAGTTTCTTCAAAGACATATCTTTTGAGGAATCTTGATGACAATGATTTTGATCCTTAAGAGGAAAATGATCAGACCCAGTGAGATACCCTAGGATCCTTGAATCAGAAGGGTTATGCCACGACATGCTTGACCGCAAAAGTTTAGGCTTAAAATATTGCACCTGTATAAACCGGTTAGTCGAAATAAAACATACATATAAAAGTAAAAAAAAAAGCAAGAGAAAGAACAAAGACAGGATCTTAAGGTCAAAAATTAGGGTGTGACATATACAAAAGCGTGTGAAAAATAATTATTTTTTTGAAATTTAAAATGGAATAATAAAATATACATAACAAGGAAGAAGCATGAAAATAAAATAGGTCAAAATGATGTGTGGTTTGGAAGTTATGGTTGGACGAATTTGTGAAGAATAATGAAAATGTGAAGTGTTAAAAATAATTGGAAATGGCCTCATATGGATTTGAACACGTGCCCTATACCTTACAAACCAAAGGAAACGCCACTGGTCTAGGTCCTTGGTCCAGTAATGAAGTGCTCTCAAGGATATATATGTGAAATTCGCTTCATAAATATGTTTAAAAAAACAAAAGGAACTGAGGCAAGGGGGATTCGAACCCTAGTTCCTTAAGTCACAACATCACCAAACATGCTCGCTTCTGCCACTGGGGTGGCTGTTACATCTGGTTATGAAATGGAAACAAACAATTATATATCAAAGTCACATTTTAAAAATGGAACAGTGTCACGTCATGTCATCTTCCTCCCTCATGCTCTATCTTTTCTCTCCTTCGCTCGTGCCCTAACTCCCTCTCCATGCTCAGATTTTCATCATCAAATATCTCACTCAATTCTCAACCATTTCCAAAACTATAAAAATCAAAATGATGCTATTTTTCATAAGGAATCCATTTGTATGATTGTTACATGTTGAAACCTAAAGCACAAGGCAAACGAAGGGTGTAAACAGAAGTGAAAACATAGGTTTATGCCATTGAAAACTTCTCATGTAAACATAATACAAAGCCAACAGCACTGAGAACACACCAAACACACAATAATCTACATTTTTTCTTCCAAAAAAAGTTAATAATAATGCATAAAATAAAAGTTTCAGGGTTCAAGAATCCTACCTATTGGAGTAGGTCCAATGCCTCTTCTTTGGTAGCTACATAAACAAGATTAATACTCCAATGACCAACTTGATTCTTGGAGAGAAAGAATGAATGGAAAATCTGGCCAGAAACTTCTTGTATTTCTTCACATGATCCTTTTTGCAACTATGTTGATGAAGATGGTATATGATGATAGAGGTGATACAAGAAGGTTTTGAGGGTTTGAATGATCTATATATGATGTATGTAGGAGGTTTGGATGATTGGAATGGGTGGAGGATCACTGGTTTGAGAAGTTTCAAGCTTCACTTCAATGAAGAATGAAAAATGAAAAGGGAGAGGGATTCTAGTTCATAAGGTTTGGGAGTGTTTTTTTGTATGTTTTGATGCTGAAACAAGCTTTCTATTTATAGGGAAAGTGGAGTGAAAATGAGGTGATCAAATTATGGAGGTTTTGCATTGGGTTTGGTTGAGAATGAATGGCATAGTTTTATGAAGAATTACGGTTCCAATGTGTGATCCCTTGATTTATGGATGTATGAACTCTTTTCTGAACTTTAGAGAGATTTCTTGACTAGGTATGATTAGAACCAACAAAACATAAGCTTAAACTATCAGACTTGGTGAAAAGGAAACTTGCTTCATCAAAATAGACATGTTACTTTTGCAAAACATTCCACATACGGTATGTTGGATTGGATAGAGCTTCCAACACTTAGGATTTGTGTAAAAAATCAATAATGTATATAATTGGGAATGAAATGACCTACAAGAGAAAATCTCATAGGTTTTTCCAGGTTTGGACACAAAGTTTTGACATGAACATGGCTTGGATTCATGTTTTGAAGGCCAACTTTATTTCTTCGAATTTCCTAGCTCAAACATGGGAAAATGAGTTCTTGGACTCTTTGGAAAGCTTGAAATATGCTCTACAACATTAATGTTTTAAGTTTTCCTTGAATCAAAATGGATCATGATGAAAAGTGGCTCTTAAGTTGGTTGCTTTTACAAGGCAGATTTGTGGCAAACATTTTCTAAGTGTTGGAATTCACTTTTGAATGAAACACCAACTTCATGGCCTCATAACTTGAAATTTAAGCACTTTTTGGGAATTCATCCTCAAGGAAAGAGTTGTAGCATGGAATGAGCTCTTCAAATTGATCTTTGGAGCAAAGAATGCTTGGATTAGGAGTTATGGCTTTGGCAAGTTGGACAAAAATCATTGTGCATCCATAAATTAGAAAAAATTCAATTTCTTCCATGTTGCCCTTTTTGCAAGTAACCTCACTTATCTTGATTTTTATTGATAAAACTCAATTATCAAACATGTTTCCAATGAAATTTGACTTGTTAAGTTTACATTTGACCAAAAACCCTAAAGTCAAAGGTTTGACTTTGTAGTTATTGACTTATGTATCAGATGAATCTTCACTTCTTGATCTTCAATGAAATCAATCGTTTGGACTATTTTAACACCATAGAGGACTCCAAGGGTGTATTTTAATGTCTTGAATCATATCTCAAGGTTTGAGATCATGTTTTGATCAAAAGTCAAAGATGCAGCTGACTTTGGTTAAAAACCCTAATTCATGGCCAGATGAACTTGATTCTTGAAGAACTCATAATGAAGTCGTGTTGCACTTGATTTATTGATGAAGGGAGGTCTCTTGAGTGTATGAGAACTTATTTGATTGATGATCAATCCAAAACCTTGGTTGATCAATTCCTTGGGCCTCTTAGGGAAAACCGTAATTCACAGGTGAGCAAAAAAGAAACAATATCTTGATAATTGGTTAGCTATGCATGAATGATTGACCTAGAATGTTTTGCAAATGATAAATGAATCTTGAGGTAAAATTTTGGGCATGAAAATTCAGGAGAATCAGAGATAGCATGGTGTCCTAGGATGGTCTGGGTGTACTCAATCTGCCACATAACGCACTCGAGAAGATGATGAGTAGTGATACATGATCTGGAGACCAACCATCCAGAATATATCTCTATCTCGTCAAATGGCCATGCATGACGGTGATCAATGCAGCTATATCAGTGCATGTCCTCAGCAACCAAACAATCAAGATAGACTCTGAAAGGCTCGACCACCTATTTCCCTCTGAGCGAGATAAAAGCACAGGCACATGACATATCCTCAGTGTACTCATCCACACTCGCCTAGCAAGGATCCAAGCCTGAAAAGAAAATATAAAAAAATTCAAGGATCAAGAATTATCAGCAATGGTATCGCAAAGATGAAATGAAAATGATAAAAAAAACATTTGAGGATCTAGAATTATTACCACCAGTAGTGTTACACTGGCTATGATCTGCTTCGTCTTCCACCGATATCCATCTCCAACTTTGAATACAAATAGGTTAGACAAGACGCCCCCAGTTGTACTCATGGATCCGAGTGAGATACAAGAAGTATCAGAGGTATGCAATGTCAGTATAGATGGCACTCGTGTCCACAAATATGCAAGTGTCAACCAAAAAATGAAAATATGCCCTCAAAGCAAGAGCCCTGTGTACCCCCACCTGCTCAACATCACCATGAGCCTCCTATGCATCAAGGATCTCATCATTATATATCTCATTCAGGAACTCATATTTAGCTTGAGCACCACTGGTCCTATCCACTTCCTCCATCGCCTTCCTTGGATCAGCCCCTAAATTCTCTACCATCATCTCGTTTGCCTCATCTTTGGTCATCCTACCATGATTAAGGAATCTCTCCCTGATTGGAAGATGTAACAAACATGAGACATCGTCCAGTGTGATAGACATCTCACCATGTGGAAGATGAAACAAAGTGGTCTCAAAGTGCCATCTCTCCACGAATGCATTAAGCATCCCGTGGTTGACCAAAGTGTAACTAGTCATGCATAGGTCCTTTAGGCTAGATAAGGACAGAACCGACTGAAACCAATCCTCCTCTAGCTGAGGCAAGCCAGCATTCTTACTCCTAGGGTTAAGAAACTTCTAGGGATCACGCTCTTGGAATTTTTCAGAAATAATCAATGTTAGTAATAATCAATGTTAGAAATGATCAATGTCAGCAATTAAAATTAACGTAAAAAATAAATAAAAAATCCAACTAATGCTACCTCGCCGTCCCAAATATGTCTGGAATATGGGGGTGGATATAAAAGAAGTAAGGACAAATTAGACGGACCTCCTCCAAAATCCTATTTCTCGGCATCCATAGCAGCCTCATCCTTCGGAGGTGGTACTAGTTCAGCGGGATCATCAGTGGGAAGTGGCACTAGATCCTTAGGAGGTTGCACTAGTGAAGCATAATGCCTACGGGAGGATGAAAAAAGTGAAGTATTAGATGGTGAATCTCGTCTCCTACAGGAAGAAGAAGAAGAAGAAGGTGAACTGTTCTGAGGTGAATCAAAATGGATCATGATGAAAAATGGCTCTCAAGTTGGTTAATTTTACAAGGCAGATTTATGGCAAAAAATTTCTAAGTGTTGGAATTCACTTTTGAATGAAACACCAACTTCATAGCCTCATAACTTGAAATTTAAGCACTTTTTGGGAATTCATCCTAAAGGACAAAGTTGTAGTATGGAATGAGCTCTTCAAATTTGTCTTTGGAGCAAATAAAGTGGATGCTTGGATTAGGAGTTATGGCTTTGCCAAGTTGGACAAAAATCATTGTGCATCCATAACTAAGAAAAATTTTAAGTTCTTCCATGTTGCCCTTTTTGCAAGTAACCTTAATTCTCTTGATTTTTCTTGATAAAAATTAATTATAAAACATGTTTCCAATGAAATTTGACTTGATAAACTTATATTTAACCAAAAACCCTAAAATAAAAAGTTTGACTTTGTAGTTATTGACTTATGTATCAAATGAATCTTCATTTCTTGATCTTCAATGAAATCAATCTTTTGGGCTATTTGAACACCATAGGAGGACTCCAAGGGTGTATTTGAATGTCTTGAATCATGTCCGAAGGTTTGAGATCATGTCTTGATCAAAAGTCAAAGATGTAATTGACTTTGGTTAAAAACCCTAATTCATGGCCAGATGAATTTGAATCTTGAAAAATTCATAATGAAGCCATGTTGCACTTGATTATTGATGAAGGGAGGTCTCTTGAGTGGATGAGAACCTATTTGATTGGTGATCTATCCCAAACCTTGATTGATAAATCCCTTGAGCCTCTTAGGGCAAACGCTAATTCACAGGTGAGCAAAAAACAAAAAATATCTTGATAATTAGTTAGCTATGCATGAATGATTGACCTAGAATGTTATTCATAGGATAAAGGAATCTAGGGGTAAAATTTGGGGGATGACAGTTGCCCCTATTTAAATAACTTCATCGGATAGCATGAGCAATGACAATCCTCTTGAAATCAGAGTGAAAGGTATTTAAATACAGAAAAACCAGAAATTTTGCCCTTAGATGCAATGACATGCTATGCTGTGGACAAAGAGAAACTATCTATGCAATGTTGGGAATAATGCTGACATGCAATGAACTAAGTGTATGATGATATGATAGAATGATAAATGCAATATGCAGACAAGAATGAAAGCAAAAAGGTAAAGTCAACAACAATGGGTAACAACTCACTGGGGATGACAAAGCGTTGGAGAAATAGAAACAAACTGGGGACATCTAAAGTGATTGATCAACATGTTCAGACATGACCAAGTGACACTCTAGAAGAAAAGTTCTTCACTGGAGGTAGAACCAGAAAGATGGTCTCCACTGAGGAATCAAACCAAACATGGAAATGATCTTCTAACATGAGATTAAACCATGCAAAACGAGATCTTCTGACAAGAGATCATCAAACAAAGAATGATCTTCTAACAAGAGATCAAACACAAACAAGAAATGATCTTCTGACAAGAGATCAAATTAAACAAAGAATGACCTTCTAACAAGAGATTAAATCAAACATTAGAGCTTCTAGCTAGAATACATCCAAGCTACTGGAAATTCCTTAACACGAAGAAGTCAAACACGTTTTTCAGAAAACATTAGGAAAATAACTGGGTATTTAAACTCTCTTGTAAATGCCAAAATGATTTGACTTAGACCGCAAGCAAAGGTGACAACCATCTTCAACATGTCAGTGCCAGTAACTAATGGACTTCAAAGGGAATGTTGGTGACAACCAAACTTCCAATACCAAACATATTTGGATAAGGATGCCAGTGACGACTGGACTTTACAAGGGGAACTGGTGACAACCAGATAAACAATACCAATAATAATTGGATTTTCAAACAAGGATGCTAGTGACAACTAGGCTTTAAGAAGGTACTTGTGACAACTGAACTACTAATATCAATAACAATTGGGTTTTCAAGAAATATGCTAGTAACAACTAGACTTTAAGGGGATACAGGGGACACCCAGAGTTTTAAAAAAATGCCAATGACGACTGAACTTGGACAGGAAATTGGTGACGACCAAAGATCTTAATAAAAATGCCAATAACAACTGAACTTGGGGTCAAAGCGGATACAACCAATAACAAAGACCTGGATTAATGCTAAATGCATATAATATGACATGATGCAAATGATCATGATATGCAAATGCTGACTCTGCGGAGAGACACAGAGTTTGGAGACTCGTGGGGAATAGATGAACATATCCACTTTGCTGGAGAAAAAAGGAGTCACAGGAAATCACCAAAGAATAGAGAAGTTCAAGATTCACTGGGGATCATACATCCACTTCACTTAGGGAAGTATGAAACCAAGGAAGTTTACTAGTAATATAGGGCAACTTCAGTGGGGAACAAAGGATAAGTCCACTAGAGAACAAATCCCCAACACCAATAATCAAATGTATCACATGATGGACACTGGGGAGATTTTCTTAAATCTTGAAAATCATACACGATCAAAGGATCAATCAAAAAGTGTTGTCAGTTTATGCTTCAATGGGGATTCTATTGAAATTGTCTAACAGTACTTCTGCAACTTTAAGACTTCTTGGGGAAACAAAAGATTTCCTTTAAACCTTTCCACATGTCAAAGAAAATTTTATGTTTTTTCATCATGTTTTCAAAAAACGTTTTTAATTCAAAACTTTTCAATTTCAAAATCATTATTAACAAATAAATGACATCTTGCATAACAAGGAAAAATATAGAAAGTATAAATGACAAGAATTGAATGGGAAAAATCTGATTTTATTCAAGAATGGTAGCTTGCAAATGGAAAAGCTCCATGGAGTATTACCATTTGGAAATGGCAATAGGGAAAGTTTACATTGAATCCAAAAACACTACTAGCCCTAATAACTAAGATCTTCGAAAACCATGCTTCTGACGAGAGCGGATGGATTGAACTTCTGCTTTAATCTTCTACAATGATAAACACAATCTGATGTAGCTAAGAGCCTTTAGTCCCTAACTTTTTCCTTGATCTCCCTTTAGGGTTTTCAATCCATTGGTATGCTTATTTTTGTCTAAGACACCCTTTTAGGTTTTCAACTTAGCGAGCTCTTATTTTTTATTTTTATCCCTTACTTTTGCCTGGATCTCCTTCACAGGTTTTGATCCACCGGGATACCCATTTTTGCCTAAGCCTCCCTTTCAGGTTTTCGACTTAGTGAGTTTTATTTAGGAATAATATTCCTAAATGCATTAGAATTCACAGGGCGCACAAGCTCTTCATCGTCCATTGTTGTGAGAATTAGCGAACCTCTGGAGAAGACTATCTTCATAATAAATGGGCCTTCATAGTTGGGAGTCCATTTTTTGCGCATGTCTTTATGATCTGGAAAGAGGTTCTGGAGTACGAGTTCTCCTTCTATGAATTCTCAGATACAGACCTTCATGTCAAACGCCCTCTTAATCCGCTTTTAGTACAACTGACTATGGCACATCGTAGTCATGCATGTCTCGTCAATGAGGTTCAGCTGATCTAATATTTCTTGGACCCATTCTGCTTCATCCAGCTTGGTTTCCATTAAGACTCTCATGGATGGTATTTCTACTTCAATAGGGAGTATCGCATCCATCCCATACATCAAAGAGAAATGGGTTTCCCCTGTTGAAGTTCGCGCTAAAGTTCTATGTCCGTGAAAAGTAAATGGTAACATCTTATGCCAATCTTTGTAATTTTTCACCATCTTTTGCAGAATTTTCTTGATATTTTTACGGCTTTACCAGCTCCATTCATTTTTGGACGGTAAGGAGAGGAATTGTGATGCTCAATCTTGAAGCTTTCACACAGCTCTTTCATGGTTTTATTGTTCATATTGGTCCCATAATTTGTAATGATTCGGCTTGGGATCCTATAACAACAGATAATCTCCTTTTTGGTGAAGCGGGCAACCACTTGTTTTGTTACGTTGGTATACGAGGCAACTTCCACCCATTTTATGAAGTAATCAATTGTGACCAATATGAAACGGTGACCGTTGGAAGCTTTAGGCTCAATTTCCCCAATCATGTAAATGCCCCACATGGAGAAATGCCATGATGATGATAGAATATTCAACAGGGTTGGAGACACGTGCACCTTATCAGCATAAATTTGGCATTTGTAGCATTTTCTAGCATATTAGATACAATCAGACTCTATGGTTAACCAGTAATACCTAGCTCTCAAGATCTTTTTAGACATGGCATGACCATTGGCATGAGTTCCAAATGATCCTTCATGAATTTCTTGAATTAACATGTTTGCTTCACGTCTGTCAACATACCTAAGAAGAACCATGTCATGGTTTCTTTTGTATAGTACGTCATTACTAAGGAAGAATTTGGATGCCAATCTCCTCAAAGTCTTCTTATCAAGAGCGGTAGCATTTGCTGGATATTCCTGGTTTTGCAGATAATTCTTGATGTCATGGAACCATGGCTTTCCATCAGTTTCTTCTTCGACTAATTGACAGTAGGCAAGCTCGATATTGCGTTCAATCTCAATAAGCGACGCTTTAGTAAGTAACCTGACTTTCTACACGAAGGCTAGCACAGATAAGGCATCAACTATATGGTTTTCAGTCCTCGGGACGTGTTAGAAAGCGACCTCATCAAAGTATTTGATCAACTCCACAATATAAGCACGATATGGGATCAACTTTTCGTCACGGGTCTCCCATTCACCCTTTTGGTAGATCACCAAAGTTGAATCTCCACATACTTCAAGAATTTTCATTTGGAGATCAATATCTGCTTCAATGCCTAGGATGCACGCTTCATATTCTGCAATGTTATTTGTACACTCAAAACATAGCCTCGCTGTGAACGGAGTGTAACCACCACCATTTGGATTCATCAAAACAGCACCTATGCCATGCCCATTGTAATTAGAGGATCCATCAAACAACATTTTCCAACGGGAATTTGGCTCGGGACCTTCATCAGGACCTAGTTCTTCATAATCTATTTCCAACATGATGTCTTCGTCAGGGAAATCAAACTTTAGAGGCTCATAGTATTTGACAGGTTGATGTGCAAGGTAATCGAACATAATACTCCCTTTGATAGACTTCTGGGTTACATACTGGATATCGTATTCAGATAACAACATATGCCAACAGACAAGTCTTTCAGTCTGAGCAGGCTTCTCAAAGATATACTTTATTGGATTCATTTTAGATATCAACAAAGTAGTGTGACAAATCATGCACTACCTAAGACATTTAGCAGCTCATGCTAAAGTGCAACAAGTCTTCTCTGAAAGTGAATATCGGCTTTCATAATCAGTAAAATTCTTGCTCAAACTGCAGATGGCATGTTCTTTTCATCCAATATCCTTATGTTAGCCCAATACATAACCCATAGATCTCTCAAGAACAGTCAAATAAATGAAGAGAGGCTTCCCCGGGGCAGGTGGAATCAAGATGGGAGACTCTTGCAAATAACCCTTGATCTTCTCAAAAGCTTGTTGCCAATCAGAATTCTAATTGATGATCTGATCCTTGCAAAGTAACTTAAAGATTGGTTCACATGTAGCGGTCATATTAGAGATGAATATGTAAATGCAATTCAGACGTCCAAGAAAACCTCTAACTTGCATTTTAGTTTGTGGAGCTGGCATTTCTTGGATTACTCGGACTTTGTCAGGGTATACTTTGATTCCTCGTTGACTAACGATAAACCCAAGCAACTTTCTAGGTCTAACACCAAAAGTGCACTTAGCAGGATTCAATCTCAACCGGTATTTTCCAAGTCTTTCAAACAACTTCAATAGATGATCTAAGTGGTCCTCTTTTCTTTAAGACTTTTCAATCATATCATCGACATACACCTCGATCTTATTATGCATCATGTCATGAAAGAAAGTGACCATCGCCCTTTGATATGTTTCCCCTACGTTCTTCATACCAAAGGGCATAACCTTATAACAATAGGTTCGCCAAGGAGTAATGAACATAGTCTTTTCCATGTTGTTAGGGTCCATCTTGATCTGGTTATAATAGGAGAAGCCATCCATGAAAGAGAAAATTGTGAAATGAGTGGTGTTGTCCACAAGTGTATCAATATGTGGTAGAGTGAAATTATCCTTTAGACTTGCTTTGTTCAAATCCCTGTAGTCTACGCACATCCTGACCTTACCATCCTTCTTAGGCACTGGTACAATGTTAGCTACCCACTCAGGGTACTTTATGGTTGTTAAGAAACCTGCATTCAGCTGCCTCTTGACTTCATCTCGAATTTTTAGAGCCATGTCTAGTCTAGTTCTTCGGAGTTTCTACTTTACAGGCAGGCATTCTGGTCAAAGCGGCAATTTTTTAACGACAATGTATGTGTCTAAACCGGGCATATCTTGATACGACCATGAAAACACATCCACATACTCTTCTAAAACCTTGACCAATCTTTGTCTGACATCTGCCCCAAGCGTTGTACCAACCTAGACTTCTTTCTTCTCTTCATCAGTGCCAAGATTAATTGTCTCTACCTGCTCTTTATGCGGTTGGAGATTTGTGTACTCATACTCGACCATTCTTGCCAGTTCATCGGGAACTTCATAATCTTCCTCACCCTCATCTTCAGCTTGGTAGATGGGAAAATCAAAGTTAGGAGTAAAAGTAGGGTCATTAGATTCAACATGGTTTTGGATTATTCTGCATGTTTGAATGGTTTGATTTTATTATAAGCACAAAGAGAATCAAAAGGAAAATGTTTTTGGGGTTTTAAAAGATTGCCATTTTCTTTAAAAAGTAAAAACAAAAATAGTAAATGAACCATGAGAATTTAACAAAATGTCTTCATTGATAATCATTTGCAAGTGGAAAGGGGGGCCCTACAAAATAGTCCAATAGCTTTGAGTAGAGCTATGAATTTTTTGTTTGAAAACAACAACAAAAAGACAAAAAATTACATTGAAGGGGGAATGATCACTGGGATCTCTATTGCTTCCCAATTTTCTAAAGCAACACCACACTGAAACACCAGATTGCTCAAATCTTCATCATCATCAATAGCATTGACTTGGAAGCCTCCACTGACAAACACCTCTTGAATAGTCTTCGGACGAACTTTGGCAGAAGTAGATGCTCCATCATTAGTTGGTTTGTAACCCAACCCATAACAATCTAGCTTCATCTTGACATCTATGACTTCTCCCCAGCCTTCAGGAATGCCTTCTTCAATCGTTGATCTTGTGCTCGTTACAGATGCGAAAGATGGATTATCCTTACCCATTGGTTCCTCAACTTCCAAAAGAAAAATGTTTGTTATCTCGGGTGCTTGAAAACAAGTTTCCAAGGCATCCTTGTCAGCCTCAATATATCACAATGAAGATAAATGAATTACCATAAGGTCCTCCTCACCATGAATAATCACCAACTTATCATCAACAACAAATTTCATCTTTTGGTGTAAGGTTGAAGTCACGATGCCAACAACGTAGATCCATGGCCTTCCAAGCAAACAACTATAAGCTAGGTTGATGTCCATGACTTAGAATGCGATATCAAATACATGTGGTTCAATCAAGATCGGCAGCACCACCTCCCTAATTACTGTTCTGCGTGAACCACAAAAGCCTTAACAATGAAAGATGTTGACCTCATCTCTGCCCCTTTATAAGCTAGATTAACAAGCATCCTCTTGGGTAAAACATTCAAAGAGGAACTGGTGTCTACAAGAATACTTGCCAAAGTGTCATTCTAACATTTTACGGATACGTGTAGCGCACGATTGTGGTTTTGGCCTTCCCTCGATAATTCTTCTCTGCTAAAACAGAGAGTGTTACAGGCAGTAATATTTGCAATTATACTATCAAATTGGCAGATGGTAATGTCCTGGTTGATATGGGCTTGAGCTAACAGCTTCTGTAAGGCACTTCAGTGAGCTGGTGAGCTCATTAGAAGAGACAGAATGAAGATCTTTGAATGAGTTTAATGAAGTTTATCAATGACTTTATAATCATTCTTCCTTATAATCCTCAAACTCAACATCTTTATCATTGGAAATCACTTCTTTATCTTTAGCAGGCACAGTGGCAGTACCTTCTTTTGGTGGAGCTTCATTTAATCAGGGGGTATATACACAACCACTACGTGTCATCTTACATGCCCCAACTATGTTGGTTATATCTTCACTAGTACTCTTCAAATCTTCTTTCGAAATAACCTTCCCAGACTCTTGGCCAATCACTGTCACATCATACTTCTAAGGTACAACTTTGTTATCTTTGAAAGAGAATGAGTTAGGCTTTTAAATAATCACAGGCTTCGACTGATTGACTGGCGGAACAAGAGGATTTGGAATGTTGAATACATGATTTGGTATACTGAAAACAGGTGTTATAGAACTTGATGTTGGCCAGTTAAACATATGCGCTTTGTCACTTGAGTTTGGTAGATTAAAGATAGGCTCAATCACAGACACTTAATCCTTCTTCAATTTGTTACTTGCAAGAAACCATCATCAATCAAACTTTGAATGTCCCTTTGGACCACCATATATCCCTTAGGACTGGTAGCACAATCTTTACACTTTGCATGGCAAATCTTGACTAAACCTGCCTCTACCAATTTTACATGAAAGGCTCGAAGAGGAGTTTTAATCTCAGCAATATCAAGGATTAAACTTTCATAAAATGCTTCATAAATAGAATTAACGGCCCATGAGTGGGTGAAGGATTATTTTTAACATTGGGTTGGGAATCACCAAAAGACAAGATCTTTTTCTCCATTAGCTCTCTGACAATGTGCTTTAGAGCGTAACATCCTTCTAGATAATGAGTGTTGGGATTGTAGTAAGGTGGAAGTGGTTTGGGAGGTGGACCCAAAGATCTTGTAGTTATCAAACCTCTCTATACCAATGAAGGGTATAACTCAGTGTAAGTCATGGGGATGAGAGGAATAGGAGGCCTACCACCCTGTCTTCTATTAGGAACATTTTGGTGGGGAGCTTGAGCCTTTTGTTGTTGATGGACTGGAGTGTTGGGCGCTCGTTGATAATGGTTGATAAACAAGAGCTGGTTGAATAGGCTGATTTATTGGAACTTGTTGATTAAATGAGGGAGTGACTACGACCACATACGGTTGTTGGGCGAACTGAACTGGATAGGCTGGTTATTAAGCATAACTCTGTCATAGATGTTTCTTCCAAGACTGATTCTTTCTCTTTCTAGACATCATTGTGTTGGTTTCCCCTTCCTTTTTCTTATGGAAACTTCTAGAGGACTTCTTAGCATTAGTGTTGTTTGTGTTTGAACTGCCAGCTACATTGGTCATCTTATCATTCTTCAAACCAAGTTACACCTAGACCCCCACAACAACTATATCAGAAAAGCTAGCAGCCATGCTTCCAACCATCCTCTCATAGAATTCTGGGCGTACAATGTCAAGAAACCAATCAGTTAATTCCTTTTCGGTCAAGGGAGGTTCCACTTATGAAGTATTTTCTCTCCATCTCTGAGTGTATTCCTTGAATAACTCATAATTCTTCTATGACGTAATCAACAGTTGTCTTCTATCAGGAGCTAGATCCATGTTGTACTTATAGTGTTTGATGAAGGCATATGACAGGTCTGGAAAATAGCGGATACGAGATTGGTCCAAACTCAAATACAATTTAGAAGAAGCTTCTTTCAAACTGTCTTGAAAACAGTGAATCATCAGTTTATCATTGTCAACATGGACGACCATCTTTCTATAGTACATAATAAGATGGTTCTTTGGGTAGGTGGTGCCTTCGTATTGATAAAAGTTAGGGGTCTTAAACTTGGCTAGGATAACCAAACCAGATACAAGGCACATTGTTGCACCCCAAAATTTGCTCAACATCTTTTACCTGGTTTATGTTTCATTGCATTATCATTTGCATAGTTCTATCATTTGCATATCATGGCATATCATTCATCCAACAGGGGATCAAGTGTTATTATTATCAAGAGAAGCCTAGCAAGAAATCTTATCCAAGCTTGAGAAGTCATCCAAGTCATCAGGAGGTGGTGGGAGGTCTTGATAAGCTGAGGATCATAAATGGGATGTGAAGCATGAGGTGTGAATATGAGATGTGCATAGAGCTCATGGAGTGCCTAGAGAGCCATGTTGGAGCTAAATCAAGTCAGTGTGTCAAATGCAAGAGCCACAGTTGAGGTGCAAGCAATTAGGGTTTCATCTGAATCAACCCTAGGTCAATTATGCAATTGAAAAGCATTCAAGCCTACTTTGAGGTCATGGAGTTCATGGAATGATGTGATAAGACATTTTTGGTGTTGTGCCAAGATCAAATCAAGAAGAATCAAGAATGTGGGAAGTTGCTAAATTAGGGTTTCAGTGCAAATTACCCTGTTTAGTGCCTAACTTCAAGGACACATAAGTCAAGATACAAGTTTCAAATGGATCTTTGGCCAACATGAAACGTGTAGAGCATCTCAATACCTTTAATTTGAGTACTAGAAGTCCTCCATTGGATTTATAGAACTCAAGTTATGACCCAGACAAGTTACAGGTCCTCAGATGCTTCTGAAATTTGTCTATGAAAATCATCTGATTTCAAGGCTATTTTTGACCTAGAAGTAAGTTTCACCTGAACTTTTGGTCAACATGAACGTTGTTACTCATGATCTTAGCTTTCTAAATTGTACTAGAAGTCTTCCATCTGACTTGTAGAACTCAAGTTATGAGGTTTACAAGTCAGGGGTATTTTGGGAAAGTAAGATTATAGGTCATTTTCAATTATAGGCCAAAATCTCCAACTTGCACTTTTCAAATGCAATTTTGTTCAACATGAAAGTTGCTCAAAATGGGGTTTTTAGGCTATTCAAGAGGTCATGATGGATTGATTGAGCTCATAGCAAGAGTTGGTTTGAATTGGTTTCAAAAAAGGGGAAAATTCAAATGTGTAAAGGAGGGGAAATTGACTTTTTGTGCTAGATGACCAAAACCAAGCAAATAAGTACATTTTCTGATTGGAAATCACATTCTAAGAGCATTGGCAATACCATAATTTTGAGTTTAGTTCAAGTTTTGGAAGTTGCCATGTGGTTGCTTCACTTGAAAGTTACATGACCAAATCATCACACAATGCATAACAGGCCATTCTATCAATCCAAATTCACTCCAAATGCAATTTGCAAGGTGTTAGAACCTTCTAGAACAAGAAACTAGCTTGTATGGCACGAGTGGTGTATGAATTTGCAAGCAAAAATCAGAAAATGCAAACCACTGTTTTGGGCTTCAATTTGGATCCAAAAGCCCATGAAACTCTTCTATATATTCATTAGAGCGAGTTCAGATCAAGGTTGAGCCTCATTTCGCACCAGAACCAGAAAGAGCAATCAAATTTTCAGAGCTGCAACTTCAAATCGTGTTTTGAGATTCAGACCAATTGAAGCCAAATTGAAGGTTGAAACATCATCCACTTGCATCCTTGAAAGATTCTGGAAGGTTTTGGAGGTTGAATCAAGCTCTAAGCATCTCTGTTAGTGGATCTACATCAGGTTAGTAAACTTCAAATTTCCACATGAACTAGCATGATGTAGTTAGAATTGAACTTGTGGTTAGGATCTAGACAAGGTATAGATCGTTTTAGGATCAATTTGGAAGCAATTGGTGATGTTTGGTCATGAGGTGCCATTTTTGTTTTGATTCGAGTAGACCTGATCTTAAGGCCATGACATAATTTGGATAGATCAATTTGATGTATGAAACATGAGGAACATTTCTATGTCATTAGTTTTGCAAATTGTGCTGATCAAATTGGATGTGTGTTCTGAACATTGCTTCGAATTTGAAAATCCATGGAGAGTTGAATAATATGGATAGGATATTTGAATTCCTGTTGAAATTCAGGAGAGATTGATGTAAGGATGAATGATGTTTGATCACCTGCAACCGTATGCTCACCGGAGAAGATGACCGGAGTCTTCTCCGGCCACCGTCTCTGATCTCACTCAGGCCAGGTTGAATTTTGGAGAAGACGAGTCCATGGCCATTAGATCATGCTTTGACCAAAGACTTTCCACCAGATCCTAAGGTTGTGTTTTAATCTGAGAGTGGAGAGTTTTAATCCAAAACGCAGGCGTTTCACTTAATGCGCTGGCAAGCTCTAGCGCTTTGGATTGCTTGACCAGTCTCCAGATCCAATGGCTCATATTTTATTTCAGCATTTTATTTCTTTTATTCATTTTTGTTTTATTTTAAATGCTTTATTGCTTCCAAAAATCATATTAAATTCATTCTTGATCATAAAATTATTTTAAAAATACCTCCATGATCTTGAGAGAATTTGTGATTTTCTGAAATCAATAAAATTCATTTTCATGCATTTTTCAATTTAATTTTATTTTTCTTATTTTTGTTAATTCTTTTAATTTTGCATATTTGACCATCTGTTTTGTTGAATTTTGTTCTTCTAATTGGTGATGAGTTTAGCTTTTATTTTTTATTATGTTTTAGGGTAGATATTCATGTTCCCCAAGCATATTTATTAGAATTTTAGAACAACATTAGGTTCTGTTTTAGGTATTGATATTAGGACCCTCCCAAACTTGTGGATTCCTTCGACCTATCTCAATGTAGGAATTGTTTAGATAACTTAGAAGTTGATTTAGGCTTCAATATTTTTACACTAGGTTTTTCAAACATGTATGTTCCCCTAGGATTTTTATTAGAATTTTGCAACTTCATTTTCTATTTTAGTTGTATTTTGCAAGTGGCTTGTATTTGTGGTTTCCTCTCTTGAGTGCTTTGGATTGTTTGGTTTGGTTGGCTGCTTTGGAGTGGGTTTAGGCTTGAGTTATTTTTGTTGGAGCTTCTGGATTCATTGAAGATGCTTCGGATTGAAGATTGGAGCTTGGAGTTGAAGGCTTTTCCTCTTGTGGAGTTTTTTTAGGAGCTTAAGAAATTAGGGTTTTAGGAAGTGCCTTAGACCTAGTTTTGATCATTTCTTCAAACATAGAGTGCATTGTTTGCCTCTATTCCATCCAATGACATAAAGTCCTCCTTGGGAATCTCCATATCTCCTTAGTAGGGATGAGTGGTATGCCCAAGTGAGTAGAACTTTGAGGATACCTTTCATTTGCAATGTTGAGTTCTTAGTGATTTCCTTTGGTTGTCATTAAGTTCCTTAACATTATAACTTGATCTTAATGATTAATCCACCTCTTGGAGTGTGCTTGTTGGAGCTTGAAGATTGATGAGGCTTGAAGATAGAAGTTTGCTTGAAGATGAAGCCTTTGCTGTCAACTTTGTTGTCTTTTCAACTGTGTTGTTTAGAGCTTGTTGTTGCTGTTTACTGTAGGAGTTAGTTGCTGCTGCTTGGGCTGCCTCCTCTGTGTCTTTTGTTTTTCTCTGTATTGTCTGTTTGCTTGTGTTGATTAACTCTAGGTTTGAGGTGGAGCTTTTCTCCTCTTGCCTATTTTCTTCTCCCTTGCCTCTCTTATATTGCTGCATTGCATGCATTTTATTGTTTGCTGTAATTGCTTGTTGTCTTTTGTTGTTTATCCCCTAGGATCTCTAATTTCCTCTGTGCAAGAGGAAATTTTGACAGACATTAGGTTCTGACCCATGCATGATAACATTAGGTTAGTTTCCTTTTCAACCATAGGCTTTTTAGAGCGTCTTTCTCTTCTCATCTCAAAACAATTCAAAAACACAGTAATAAGGATAACGCGTGTTGTACGTTACGAGCCTTAAGCTATTTGAGAAAAGGTTGCTGGAGGGTCACTCTTCAGTAATTTGGCTGCTTAGTATGGTACCCTTAGGGTGACATGCGACGTAGTCACTCTCAGATCACAAGGCTTTAGTGCAGTACAAGTTGCAAACAGACTAAAAAACATTTCTTTCGTAAAAAACTCAAACAAACATTCAAACTCTGTTTTTGTCCGCTTGGACCTTTAATCAGGAAAACCCTTTTCAGAAGGAGATAAAAAACTGTCAGACAAGCTTGTGTCCTCCGTAACCCGAACTACGTTTGCTCTGATCTTTCATGCCGTATGAAAGTACGTAGGCACGAGATGCGATATCTCGGCGAGCAACCTTCCCCCCTTAACCCGTAGTTAGGCGAACTACGTTGACTCTGATTTCTCGTTCCAGACGGGAATACGTAGGCATAAAGTGCGATACTTTGTTGAGTCATTTTCTTTTCTTTTTAAACCAGACCTGTAGAGTAGATAGAATAACATACCCTAGATAGAAAACAAGCGCGGATCCCGTCGAGTACGACGGACGTGAGGGGTGCTAATACCTTCCCCTTGCGTAACCGACTCTCGAATCCAGGATTTAGTTGCGATGACCATTCCTTTCCCTCTTTGCGTTAGGTTTACTCTGAGCGTTTCCTTTCCCTCTTGTGGGATAAATAACGCACGGTGGCGACTCTTCTGTCATAGCCGGCGCCGATTTTCGCAGTAGCGACAGCTGGCGACTCTGCTGGCGACTCCAACGGTTCCCTATGCGAGTCAATCCTAGCGCTTGTTTTCCCGTCTGGGGGTTTTGTATGTATTTACCTTTCTGCCTTTACTTTCAGTACTCTATTATTGTTGTTGTACTGGGAAGAAGGTTAGATTGAGAGATAAGACGGACCTGGGCTTGAGGTTGCATATAGACTTAGAAGTAGAGAGTAGTGGTTAGCCTGCTTGCTTAGCTCGCACCAGCTAGCCGCGAAATCTGCGCTCGGACGAGATTCTCTTGGATGCTTCTTGCCTGGCCCTTAGGGCTCGACAAGTTGTCTGACCCGAGGATTGTCGACTCTGGGGACCTATCAATTGGGATTCAGCTAAGTGAGGCTGCTTCAAGGGATGATGATGCCACACCTTCTGGGTATCGTATCATCGCTCTTGAAAGTCTGTGACGTTGAACCCGCATAGGATGTCGTACCTCGTTTGCGAGTTAAGTGCATACCTGTGAGGGGTAGGTAGGTCTGTTTGCAGGAAACCTTTGACCTCAGAGTACCTGGTTTATCTTTGTCAGTGAGATGTGGTTACAGGTTTCTTTTGAGTGGTTGGTTTGGTTTGAGGCGAAGATTTGATGGTTCTCAGGCTTCAGTACAGAGCAGCACAGTTCATCAGCATTGCACTTGATCTCCTGTTTGCATATGCATGTGCATTTTCATGTTTGCATTTCATTAACGTGTATTTATGTTGCAGGTGTGATCATTCCCCTCTGATTCTAGTGTATCTTCTGGCCAGACATGGAGTCCATGAAGAGGACAGTTTCTTACCGGTTGCATTCGCCAGATATCAGTTCCTTGTTGGGATTAGTTGCTCTAGCAGATGAGAGAGTGAGGGCTGAATTTAGAGTATCTTATGGGAGATTGCTTAGTTTGTTGTACAGACCTTCATCATTTGAGACAACTGGGGTGTATACTTTGATGCAGTTTTATGAGCCTCAACTGAGATGCTTCCTGTTCCCCGACTATATTCTGGCACCCACTTTGGAGGAGTATTCTGCTATGTTAGGAGTTCCTGTGTTAGACCAGATGCCCTTTATACATGTTGATGTTGAGCCTGAGTTGGCTACACTTGCTGAGATTGTCAGTTTAGACGCTTCTGAGTTCCTTGGAGGGTTGGTCAAGATGAACGGAGCCTATGGTTTTCACCTGTCTGTCCTGGTTGAGAAGGCTACACAGTGCGCGAAGAGTGGATGTTGGGTTGCCTTCAGTGCCATTCTAGCTGTCTGCATCTATGGGATTGTCTTGTTTCCCAATGTGCTAGATTTTGTTGACTCAGATGCCTTCTCGATTCTTGCCTCGAAGAATCCAATTCCTACTCTCTTGGGCGATGTTTATCATTCTATTCACTATAAGAATGAGAAACATCGTGGCAAGAACGTTTCCTGCTGTCTTCCTCTTTTGTACAGGTGGTTCCAGGGACATCTTCCGAAGACAGGGCCTTTTGTTGATGTTGTTGATACTTTGGATTGGTCTTCCCGGTTGATGGGGTTGTCTGCTGAGAACATCATTTGGTTTGATCGGAGCATGCTTGGCACTGATATTATATATAGTTGCAGTGGCTTTCCGAATGTCCCTTTGATTGGACGGAAAGGTTGTATCAACTATAACCCTTCTCTGTTGGTGAGACAGTTTGGTTATGCCTTGAGAGATGCTCCATTGAGGTTGAGATACAGGAATCTCTGTATCTCACGGGCTTATTAGACGAGGCTGTTTTGATCAGGTTGAGACATGCATGGGCTAACATCCATAGGAGAGGGAAAGCTTTGCTAGGTAAGAGCAATACCAAAGCTTATGATCCTTATTTGGCTTGGATCCAAGAGAGAGCTAGTATTTCCTTGATGCCATATCCTGCTGTGGAACCTCTGTATCTTCTAGTGATTGAGGTACCTACTTCGGTAGAGATTGAGAAGTATAACAAATTGTTGGCTGAAAATGAAGAATTGAAGAAAGCCAATGATGAGTTAGAGAGAGAGATCTTCCAGTTGCGTCATGAGAAGAATGAAGCTACCTTCACGGTGAAGGAACAGACTGAGTTGATTAATAGGTTGGGTTCAGAGTTGACTGAAGAGACCAACAAGAGGGAAAAAGTGGGAGTAGCCTTGAACGGTGTTAGCAAGGTGCTTGCTTCCAAGAAGGAACTCTTAAACAAAGCTTATTCCCGACTCGGCAAGTGGGAAACATTATGGAATACCACGCTTACCAAGCGGAAGGAGCGTGAGGATGAGCTGAAGCTGCAGATTGCCACGCTAGAGGCGCAAATTAAAGCCCGGGATGCAAAGATTGCTGAAGAGACATCACTTAGGAGCGCTGTTGAGCTTAGAGTGAGTGACCTTGGCAAGGAGCTGAGAGGTTATGAATTGAAGGCCGGCTTCAAGAGATGCAGACTCGACGAGTGTTTTGGCGAAGGAACCTGCAAGGACGATGCAAAAAAGCTGAAATCCACTGTTGAGCGACATGCATTACTGATACAGGAGCTAATCTCCAGACTAGGTCATTCGGAGACGTTGAGGATATTGGAAGATGTTAGAGCGTGTCATTTGGCCTGATTTATCTTTGCTTTGCTTTTGTTATCTGTACTTGTATTTTGACCATCGCCAGACTTGTTGGCTGAGGTCTTTTCAGCTGTATTCAGTTATATCTTTGTACTTTGCCTCTTGGCATTTGTTTATGTATGGAGATTTTATGATTCCTTGCTTGCTTGATTGGGACTCCATTGTCGTGATGGCCTTCTCTCTGAAACTAGAATCGGGGGGGGGGGGGGGAAGATAACCTGTAGCATACTTATACATTTGCATCTGCATACTCATATTGCATGACCGGTGTTTTTTTTGAATCTGTATCTTATTTCCTGCATCTCACAGGTTTCAGGATTGACAACCAGAGAACGCATCGTTATTCTACCAGGAACAACTGCAAGAGAATCATGGATCAAGTTCAAGTCGAGATGCAGGAAATTCGTGAGAAGTTGGCACTTTTCATGCAAGAAATGGAAACTGTGGTCAAGGGCCAGGAGAATCTCCAGACTCTGGTGCAACCGCTGCTGGTGCGGGCGAATGGAAATACTGATTATCACTCTGTTGGAACTCCTCGCAGGGAGGATGGGATACCTACAGTGGTCATTCCCACAAGTGGTGGAGTTGATGCCGGTGATGGCAATGGCAATGGAAATACTGGCGCTGGTGCTGGTAATGGTAACACTGGTATTGGTAACACTGGTACTGGAAACGCTGGAAATGGTGATGGGAATGTTGTTAACGATACTGGCAATGCTGGAGATGCTAATCAAGGGTTCGGTGACAACAATGGTTTTGGAAACAATAACCAAGGGTTTGGCATTGGTAATCATGATGGTAATTTTGGTTTCAACAATCAAGGCTTTGGCTACGATGGCTATGGTAACAACAATCAAGGGTATGGATACAGTGATGTTGGCTTTGGTAACATGAACAACAACGGTGCTGGGATGGTGCCTTTCAACACCGGTTATAGACTAGGTGGGGTCAACCAAGGATTCAGTAACAGAGGACGGGATCCTATTTCCAATCAACAGGGATATGGCCGTAACGCTGGTTACGAGAGATATGGCAATGAGAATCTGAACTGGGGCGAGGATCACCAGGAAGATGCTTTCTCCGGACAAGGCGTGGTATTTGAAAGGCCTAATGATAATGATAGGAGGTTCAAAATGTTGGAAGAGCAGATCAAAGGGATAGCCAATCAGAACTTTGCTGGGTTAGATATGACTACCATGGGACTAGTGCCTGGGCTGAGGGTGCCTTTGAAATTCAAAGCTCCAACATTTGACAAGTATAAGGGGGATACATGCCCTAGAGTTCATGTACGTTCTTATTACAGAAGAATGTCTGCATACTCTGACGACGAGAAGATGCTTATGCATTTCTTTCAAGACAGTTTATCAGGACCATCGCTGGAATGGTACATGGGACTGGAGCCCACCCAAATTAGAAGCTGGAAAGAATTGGCTGATGCTTTTGTTAAACATTACCAATATAATAGTGACTTGGCGCCAAACAGGGTTCAGCTGCAGAGTTTGTCTCAGAAGAATGGTGAGAGCTTCAAGGAGTACTCGCAGCGCTGGCGTGATATTGCGGCTAGGGTGCATCCCCCTTTGGTTGAAAGAGAGTTGATTGATATGTTTATTGGAACATTCTCTGGAATGTATTACGACAAATTGCTTAATGTCTCGATGGGTAGTTTCTCCGACATGATTCTCATGGGAGAACGGATTGAAAACGGAATTAAGATTGGGAAGATTTAGGCAGGTGAATCCACCTCAGCTGGAGGTGCAAGGAAAGCCTTTGGTGGAAAGAGACAAGGCGACGCCATTGCGGTATATGGTGGTCGAGGTCGTGGAAGAGGTAGGAATCAGTATCAGTCACAACAAGTTGCTAGTGTTACTATCCCGATGCCTCAGCAAAAACAACAACAACAGCAACAACAACAACAACGGCAACAACAACCGCAACAACAGATAATGCATCATGCTCAGTGTAGAATTCAAGAAGGTAGGCCAAAGAGAGTATTTGAAGCACCTCCTTCAACTTATGCTGAACTTCTTCAAACGTTGTCGGGTTTGAATTTGGTTGAAAAGAGAACGATGGCCCCGTTGACGGGCACTCCTCCATTTGGTTTTGACGCTGGTAAACATTGTGATTTTCATTCCGGGGCGCCCGGACATGATATTGAAGGTTGCCATGCTTTCAAACATAAGGTTCAAGATTTGCTTGATAGTAAGGCCATTAACTTTGGTCAGGATGGTCCCAATATTGTACAATAACCCATGCCGAATCATGGAGTGAATGTTATCCTAATGGAAGAGAATTTGAACTTGGTTATGGATGTGAATGAAGTGAAGACACCGTTGAGTTGTGTTAAAAGCAGATTGTTGAAAGGGGGTGTATTCCCCGGATGTGACGAATATTGTTTGGATTGCTGGACCCAGCCAGAGGGTTGCTCTGATTTGAAAAGAGGTATCCAAGCCATGATAGATGAGGGGATTTTGCAATTTGATCGACTGTTGTTGAGAAGCCTGTTGAGGCATTGTTTGAAAAGCAGGATGAGATTGCAACTGTTACGATCCCAAGGAAGACTATTACGATATCGGCGCCCGCCAAACGGCCGACTATCACAATAACAAAAGCAGGACCTGTTCCTTTTGAGAGTACAAAAGCTGTTCCATGGACATATGGGTTAGAAGCGTACTGTAATGGAGAAAAGATTGAGGTGAATAGCCGGCCGGCAAGGGCAGTTGACAATGTTGTTGGAACGGGAGGCATGACCCGTAGTGGAAGAATCTTCACCGCACCTGAAGTTGAAGCAGAGTAGATTGCTAAAGGCAAAGCCAAGGTGAATGAAAGTGGACCATCCCAGTTGAAAGAGAAAGACATGTCGCTCAAGGATGTAGAAGATTTCATGAGGCTAATTCGCAAGAGCGATTATAAGATTGTTGAGCACTTACAACAGACACCCTCAAAAATTTCAATCCTGTCTTTGTTGCTTTGTTCTGAGGCTCATCGAAATGGTTTGTTGAAGATATTGGACACGTCATTTGTACCTCAGGAGGTTTCTGTCAACCAGCTAGAGGGGGTACTGGCGCATGTCAATGCTGGACATAGTTTGGGTTTCACTGATTTTGATCTAACACCCAGAGGCCGAGAGCATAATATGGCTTTGCATATATCGGTGGAATGTCGGGGAACCGTAATGTCGCATGTTCTTGTGGATGCCGGATCGTCTCTGAATGTATTGCCTAAGAAGGCCATGATGAAGTTGGATATCTGGGGAATTATTTGCACGCCAAGTGACTTGGTTGTGAGGGCGTTTGATGGAACGAGAAGGTCGGTGTTTGGATCGATAACGTTGCCGTTGCAGGTCGGGCCGAAAATATTTGACACTGAATTTTATATCATGGATATTCATCCAGCTTATAGTTGTTTACTTGGGCGTCCGTGGATACACTCTGCAGGGGTTGTGACGTCCATGCTGCATCAGAAGCTTAAGTTTGAAGCCGGTGGTGGCATCGTTACTATTTGTGGGGAAGAGGACATCTTGGTCAGTCATCTCTCATCATTCAAGTACGTTGAAGTGGATGGAGAAATCCATGAAACGCCCTGCCAAGCCTTCGAAGGGTTGCAAATCAAAGACAAGTCCAGTGTTCCCAGCAAAGTGCCAGAGGTTGCTGTGGCTTCGTACAAAGACGCTCAAGCGTTGGTTCAGACTGGTGAGACCAAGGGTTGGGGTCAAGTGCTGGAAATTCCTGTCAAGATGGACAAGTTTGGACTAGGGTATCGCCCAACATCAGCATCTTCTTCATAGAAAGCACCCAAGTTCAAAGGACCGGTGGTGATTACTCCAAAGGGAGTCTGCTTTGAGACGATTAATGCTGTTTCCGACTCTGAAGACCGAGATAGTGATTGCAATATGGACGCGTGGATCAAGCCTAGCGTGCCAGGGCAAAGTCTTTGCAACTGGTCCATCCGAGAAATTGTCCTAGTTGTTGCACCCCAAAATTTGCCCAACATTTCTTTACCTAGCTTATGTTTCATTTCATTCACATTAGCATTATCATTTGCATTTCATTGACAGGTACGCAGGAGATCAATAGGTATGATTACCAATTAAGAGCTACACAAGACTTCGAAGCTAGCTAAGGAGGCTTATTCAAGTGTTCAAGGGTTGATATCCTTGTCAGAGAAGTTGAAAGATCCTCAGAGATAGTGGTTGAAGCCAAGAGTGTAGGTCCCCTAACTTGAGAGTTATGGGAAGCCATCAGAGGATTCTGAGGTCATGGAGATGGAATTGAGGTCTTGAGAGAGCTCATGTGAAGTGTTGAAGATCACTTTGAGGCCTAGACAGGTCATTGAGCAAGATTAAGAAGGTTCAGCCATGAGTGGTGCAGCTATGGTTTGACTGGGTCAACCCTAAGTCAACTGATGATTTAAAGAAGGTTGAGACCTAATCCAAGAGCCATGTGATCATGGATTGATGCATTGAGATGTTATAAGGATGATTCCAAGGTTAACTCATCATGATTGAGGAGTTTGAGAAGTTTCAGGCTAGGGTTTCCAAGACTTGGCAGTGTAAAATCCCCTAGTTTGACCCCTATCTTCAAGGCAATTTAGCTCAATATATGATTGTCATCTCATCTTTCCCCCAACATGATTGTTGTAGAGCATGATCTTAGCTTTAATTTTAGTGCTAGAAGTCCTTTATAGGATTTGTAGAACTCAAGTTATGGCTTTGACAAGTTACAAGTCATCTGAGGAATGTGAATTTGGAGCTTGAAAGTTACCCAACTTGCATGAAACCTTTGCCCTAGAAGGATGATTCCTATGAACTTTTGGTCAACATGAATGTTGTTCCTTATCCTCTTAGATTTCTAGAGAGTACTATAAATCCTAGATAGGATTTATAGAACTCAACTTATGGCTTGGATAAGTCAAGGGTATTTTGGACATTTGGTGATTATAGGTCATTTGTGATCATAGGCTATTTTCACCAACTTAGAGGCCTCAAATGAAATTTTGTTCAACTAGAAAGTTGTTCAAAATGGGGTTTTAACCTTGACCATGCATCAAGGAGGCATTGAAATGGCTCAAGGAGAGGTTTGGTTCAAGAAATTTTGAAAAAAAGAAGAATTAAAAGGATTTAATGGCCAAAAATTCAAATAATTCATTTTGTGACCAAATGAAGCAAAATAATAGGTCAAATTGATTGGAAAAATGATTTTAGAAACAATGGCAATGTTAGAATTTTGATTTGAGATCATTTCCATGCCATTCCACTTCATTTCTTCATGATGAAGCAACATAATCAAACTCCCACCTTTGGCTTGCAAACAAGGAAACAATCATCACCATTCAATTCCTTAGCTCATGAGGAGTGAAAACCAAGCTGGCTGAGGCCCAAACAGAGGAGATATTGCATGTGCCATGAATGATATTTGGAGGAGAAATTGAAAATCCAAAATCTCATTTGGATGATTCCAGAAGTTTCTAGATGAGTCTAAACACTTCTATATAAGTCATTGAGTGAATTCAGTTCATTTTTTGGAAGAGATTGGTGCTGGAAGCAAAGAGTGAGATTGAAGATTCACCCTTTCAAGTTGAAATCAGTTTTTGAGTTCAAGGAAGAATCAAGCTAAATCAAGTTGTGCAAAGTCTTTAGGAGTGAATTTGGAGTGTGTCTGCATTATTTTGGAGGTTGAAGTGATCAAGAGCACCTTCTGTTACACGTCTGAAACCAGGTTGGTATACTTTGAATTTATGCTTAAACTATAGGGAGATGCTTAGAAATTCATATGTGGTTAGGTTCCCCTATTGATACAGTTGGATTTAGGATCAAAAATTGGTGAATTAGAGACGAAATAAGGTGATGATCAATTTCTGTTATGGCTGAAATCTAGTGATTCTTGGACTGTTAATCAAGATTAGGTGGTGCAAAGTGATCACCATGAGATTAGGATTGAATTGAGACCTTTAATTTGAAGAATGGTGAGATTCAAGATTGTGATGAATTCAGAAAATGTTATCGTGTTTGGAGTTAGAGGAGGATTTAGATGATTTGGAGTTGAGATTCTTGATCAGCATTGAATTCTGGACAAGATGATGTATAGTTTTGTGAATTTGGTTGACCTGAGAAGAACCCCTCACCGGAGAAGACGGTGGCGCCACCGTTCAGGCCACCGTCTGGTTATCTCCCTCCAACTGATTCAAAATGGGGACGATGCACTGCAAGCGTTGGATTAGGGTTTGACCTTGGACTCAGGCGAGCAATGGAAGGCCACGATTGCTTCTCAACTCTGAAGAGAGATATCCATATGAAACGCATCGTTTCATTTATATGGTGTTTTGGGCTTAGGACTCAGATTGTTATCCACACCCCCTTTTTGGCCCACTCTGAGAATTAAACTGCATTGGATTGCTATCTGCCACGCATGTTTACCAATTTCCATTTAATTTCTTTTAATTTCTTCATTTCATGTTAGTTAGAGAGTAATTCATAAGAAATAGGAAATTAATTCAATTAATTCCAAACTTTTTCCCCCTGATTCATGATTGAATCTAGAATTTTATAGATTAAAGATATTAGGAATTCATGCATTTTTTATTTTATTTGCATTTTTTGAATATTAATTGATATTAAAATGGCCATGGTTGATACCTTGTCTTGCTGAATTTTGTTTGAGCATTTGGTGATGATTCTTGCCTTGATTTTTTGTGTGTAGGCAGCATAGATATGCATGTTCCCCTAGTAATTTTCTCACATTTTTGTGATGAAATTAGGTGGTAGTTTTAAGGTGATGCTTTAGGTGCTCTAGTTTTAGGGTTTAGCCTTAGTACTTCATGATTTAAGTTTTATTTCTAGGACTTGGTGGATGATTCAACCTCTGGATTTTGTATGGTAGATTCATGGTTGAATTAGGGTCCCATAGTTATTTTTGTAGGATTTTACAATTGGTTTTAGTATCTTAGTTAGGACTAACTTTAGTACTAGGTTTTAGGTGATCCTAACTTGCTAATTCAACTAGAATGATTTCTTTAGGTCCCTTAGATTAGAGTTTTGCCTCTCTTGCTCTTGGATAGTGTTGAAGACAAGCTTGGGGATACTATGGAGTGCTTGAAGAAGTCTGGATGTGAAGATTTCCTTTCTTTTGGTTTGAATGTTGTTTAGGTGTTAAGGTTAGGGTTTGTAGGCAGAGCTTCTAGATAGATTCTCTTCTTTCATAAACATGGAAAGTGTTGATCACTTCCATTCCTCCCTATGATATAAGGTCCCCTTGTAAAGGCCTCATCCCTCCTTTGGTAGGATGTGTGGCTCTTCACAAGTTGGTAGAACCTTTGAGGGTTCCTTTCTTTGATGATGGAGTGCTTAGTGGTGACCTTTGGTCTTCACTCTGCTGTCTATTATCCAAACCCTGCTCTTGTTAGATGAATCTTTCTCCCTTGCTAGAGGATGGAGTTCCTTGCTAGAAGATTGAAAATGCTAGAAGTTGCTACTTCTCTGTATTTGAAGACTGCCATTGGAGCTGAAGCTTGAAGACCAAGAAGAACAAGTTGACACTTGTGAAGAATATCAAGTTGAGATTGAAGGAAGAGCTGAAGCTTGAAGTTGGACAACAAGTTGATACTTGTGTTTGATGTGTTAAAAGCTTGAAGAAGCAAGTTGATATTTGCTGTTGAAGAAGATAGCCTTGAGGAGCATTTGAAGACTGAGGACTGAACTGCTGTCAGAGGAGAGCTTTGTTGTGAAGCTGTGGAAGCTGTTGATCTGCTTTCTTTCCTGTCTGTTTTCTTTTTGTGCAACTGTATTGATGTGACTTGTTTGATTTGCTTGATGCATTAGAATAAGTTCATGTCTAGATTCTCTTAAGATAGGAGCATGATTGCACCAAAGGTTGAGTTGCTCCCTCTGCTTGTATTGTTACTGTATGGCTTTGCTTGCTGGTATTTGGTAGAGCCCAGCTCCCTTGCCTATGTGGTTTGTGATTTGCTTGATGGTATTTTATTTCTCCTGTATGATTGCAGTTATTCATATCTGGATTGAGGTCGAGACGAGCTTGTGGAGGCTGATGCCCCACACACATTTCCTCCCTCACTTGCATTGCATGCATTTTACAGTCGTTTACTGTTTACTGTTTAAGCTGATGCTTTATCTGTTTCTGTTTATCATTGACATGATCCCTTAGGAATCTCACTTCCTTTGATAAGGAAGTGATGATTAGAACTTTAGGTTGAAACCTATGCATGATAACTTCTAGGAGTTCCCTGTTTCAAACCTCAACCATAGGATGAATCCTTGGCATGACAACAGTAGGGCTTGATAGTCTCCCTTTAGTTGAACCTGTTCGTTCTCTCTTCTCATCTCAAAACAAATTAAAATACAGTAATAAAGGTTAACTGATGTCGTAAGTTACGAGCCTTAAGCTATCTGAGAAAGGGTTGTCGGAGAGTTTCTTTTTGACAGCTTGGATGTTTAGTATGGTACCCTTTGGGTGACATGCGACGCATTCACTCTCAGGTCATAGTCTCTAGTGCGATATTAGTTGCAAAAAATCATAAAAAACAGTTCTTCTGTAAAAGACAGAAAGCAAACTTCAAACCTTTTTGCCCCGTGGGCCCGTAATTCAAAGGAAGATTTTGTGAAGAAAAGAGTGTCGTTAACTCCCAGTTCTACCGCAAACGGTAACGCTTAAGTCTCCAAGGGTCGAGCTGCGTACACCAAACTGCTGGAACTGTTTGTTAACCCTACTCGGAAAACAGATGAATCTGAACACCCGTGAGCCGTATTATCCCGAACTACGTAAGCTCTGATCTCTCATACCTGTTGAGAGTACGTAGGCACAATACTGACGTATTGGCGAGCCACCTTCCCCGTAACCCGTAGTTAGTCGAACTACGTTGACTCTGATTTCTCATTCTCTAATGAGAATACGTAGGCATAAAGCGCGACGCTTTGCCGAGTCATTTTCTTTTCTTTTTCAGACCAGCCTTGATAGGTAGATAGTAAACAAACCCGTCAGATAAACACAAACAAGTGTGGATCCCATCGAGTACGATGGACGTGAGGGATGCTAATACCTTCCCCTTGCGTAACCGACTCCCGAACCCAGACAATGGTTGCGATGACCTTGTCTTATACCTTTTCGTCAGGTTTTTTCGATCGTTTCCTTTCCTGTTCTGAGGGATAAATAACGAAAGGTGGCGACTCTTCTGTTTTGCCGGCACCTTATTTTCGCGGTAGCGACAGCTGACGACTCTGTTGGGGACTTGATAGTTTCCTGGGGATCCAACGTCCCCTATGCGAGTCAGTTTGGGGATCCAACGTCCCCTGCGATAGTCAATCCTAGCGCTTGTGGGATTACTGGTCAGGGTGTGTTTGTTTATCGCATTTTATTTCCCGCATTTTATTTTCAGTATAGTATGATTATCTGTGCTGTTGTGAGGGGGCATTCTGATGAGTGAGAAGCCAGACCCAGGCTTGAGTGTACCTAGCATTAGTTGTGGAAATTAGTGGGCGCGTGCTTGCTTTGCAGGCACTAGTGTCTCATGAAATCCACGCTCAGACGAGGTTCTCCCGGTTGACTTCTTTTCCGGCCCTTTGGGCCTGAGGGGTTGTTGGTTTAGAGGATTGTCGACTCTAGGGACCGATCATTTGGAATTCAGCTGAGTGAGGCCGCTTCAGGAGACGGTGACGCCACACTTTCTGGGTATCGTATCACCCCTCTTGAATGTCTATGACGCTGATGACCGCATAGGATGCGGAACTTGTGTCAGTTTAGGTCCATACCTGTGAGCAGGGTCGGGTTTGTTGCAGGAAACCTTAACCTTCAGACTACCTGGTTTTCTTGATAGTGAATCAGTTTTGTTGGTATCAGAGGTTCTCATCATCATATGTGTATTTGTTCTTGACAGAGCAGATTGATGGTCCTGTATCAGAGGTTCTCATCATCAGATATATGATTGTTCTTGACAGAGTAGGTTTATGGTCTGATATCAGAGGGTCTCATCATCAGATATATGATTGTTCTTGACAGAGCAGGGTTATGGTCTGGTATCAGGGTTTTCTTCTCATCAGAGATAGGGTTGTTCTTGACAGAGCAGTATTGTGGTTTTTTTGATACAGAACCTTCATCTCTTCAACAGCACAGTCGTCTTGGTCTCCTGCTGCATGATTGCATTTTGCATTGTTTTGCATACTCATTTGCATTTCATTAACGCGTGTCTGTGTTGCAGGTACCGTCTCCCCCGGTTCAGGTTTTCTTGCCGACTGCTGTGCTAGTATGGGTTCTCTGAGGAAGACTGTGGCCTACAAGCTCCCCACTCCTGATGTTGTTCAGATGTCTAGTTTGATTGCTTTGGTAGATGATTCTGTGAGAGGTGAATTCAGAAAGTCTTATGGGAAACTTCTCAGCTTGGTTCGTAAACCTTCTGTGTTTGAGTTGAATGGGTTGTACGCCTTGTTGCAGTTCTACGATCCTCCTTTGAGATGCTTTACTTTCCCGGACTTTATTCTCGCACCTACACTAGAGGAGTATGCTGATTTGTTAGGTTTGCCTATCAAGAGTCAGATGCCCTTTGTTCATATGGATGCTGAGCCTAATCTAACTCGTCTAGCTTTTTCGCTTCATCTGGATGCCTCTGAGTTGGTCTTGTCTAGTTGGAACGGGGTTCCCGGTTTCTCCTTGCAGTTCTTAGTGGGAAAGGCCCAGCAGTGTGCCAAAGACGGTTGTTGGATCGTGTTCAACGCTATTCTTGCTCTGTGCATATATGGCATTATTCTGTTCCCCAATATGCCTGACTTTGTAGACTTCGACGCCTTTCACATCTTTGCATCAGGGAATCCAGTCCCTACCTTGATAGGAGATGTATACCATTCCGTCCACTACAAAAATGAGAACAGAAGGGGTAAGAACGTCTCGTGCTGTGTGCCCCTGCTCTATAGATGGCTTGATAGTCACCTACCCAAGAAGGGTCCCTTTGCTTCGTCTGCAGCCACAGCTGAGTGGTCTGAGCGTTTGATGAGTCTGTCAGCGGAGGATATTGCCTGGTTTGATAGAGATAGGTTGGGTACTAAGATCATCTTCAGCTGCAGTGGGTTTCCGAATGTGCCTTTGATAGGCAGGAAGGGTTGTATCAACTATAATCCATCTCTGCTGGTCCGACAGTTTGCTTATGCTTTGAGAGCTCCGCCGAAGGATGAAGAGGTGCAGGAATCTCTGTACCTCACTGGTCTTCTAGAGGGGGATATGTTATCTAAGCTTCAGTACGCTTGGAATGGTATCAATAAGAGGGGAAAACCGTTGCTGGGAAAAAGCAATATCCAAGCCTACGCTCCGTATATGACCTGGATCAGAGCCAGAGCAGATATCATAGGGATGCCGTTTCCACCTGCCCAGCCAGAAAGCCCTCCAGTGATTGAAGAGCCTACCACCGTTCCCGTTCAGCAGCATAATCTGGTGTTAGCTGAGAGAGATGAGCTGAAGAAGGCAAATGAAGAACTGGAGAAAGAATTGGCTCAACTCAGAAGCGAGAGAAGCGAAGCCGTCCATTCCTTCAAGAGGAAAACAGAGTTGGTGAACCAGTTAGGGATGGATTTGACCAAGCAGATAGCTGAGCGCGAGCGTTTGGGTCGGGACTTCAAAGCTGTCAATGACGTACTGGCCACTAAGAAGCAGCACTTGGATGAAGCGTATCGGAGAATATCCAAGTTTAATCAGCATTGGAAGGCCACCCTAGCCAACGGCAAGGAAGGGGAGGATAAACTGAAGCAGCAGATCTCCAAATTGAAAGCCCAGCTGAAGGCTAGTGAGAAGAGGTTTGATGAAGAAACCGCTCGCAGATATGCCGCCGAAGGCCTGCTTAACAAGGCTCTTGCTAACCTGAAGGAGCGCAAACTGACGTTTGAGTCCAAGAAGCGGAAGTTAGAAGATTGTTTCGGCAAAGGAGCATGGGAAGATTCAGTTGAAGGTCTTCAATACACTATTACGCAGAGAGAGTTACTCGTCGAAGGGTTGCTCACTCGGCCTGATCGTCCAGAAACGAGGGATCTGTTAGAAGAGTTCCACACCCGTGGCCGTGCTTGACTATATTTGTAATCCTTTTGTTTTGATCATTGTTGTATGCTGACCATCACCAGGCTTGTTGGTCGAGGTCATGCTATTGATTCTGCTTGTACTCAGTGACGTTGTGTACTGCCTTGATGGGCTTTCTTTATATATATGAGATGTTATTTCCATGACTGGACTCGGACTTCTTATTATCAGCACTGGCACTCAGGCACTAGGATCGGGGGGAAATCTCCCTAACGCACAGACACACGTTTGCATTTGCATGAAGCATTTGCATAACGAGCACTTTGTCGTTTTTTCTAACCCTTGGTGTATGCAGGTTGTTCCAGGATTCATCAAAGACCAATCCACCGTTATCCGACCAGAGCAAATCGAGCTAGAGCAATGGAACAAGTGCAGAATAACGTTCAGGAGCTCCGAGAAAGGATGGACCGCTTCATGGAGCTCATGCAAGTGGTTGCCAACGACCAAGACCAGCTCAGAACATTGGTCCAGCCTCTGATTTCAAGGGTTGACAGCAATGGTGTACTCCACGGTGGGAGTGTTCCAACCCCTCCACCTGTTGAAACTCCTCAGAATGGCATCCCCGTGACCGGGGGGAACGGTAGTGGTAACGGCAATGTGATCGCTAACATGGGGCTCAATGGTAATACGACTAGCGTCGGTAATGGGAATTTTGAAGCTAATGTCAATGTTGGACTGGGCAACGGCACCACAGGTGTTGGAAATCTGTATAGGCCTCAGCCATGGTTAGAAGACCGTCAAGAAGATTTGTTCTCCCAGAAGGGTGCTGAAGGAGAGCTGACTGCTGAAGCACGTCTGAGGTTTAAAGCACTCGAGGACAAAATGAGGAACTTCGAGAACCTGAACACTATGGGTGTCGACATGTCTAAATTGGGATTGATTGTTGATTTTAAGGTGCCTCCTAAATTCAAGGTGCCCGACTTTGAGAAGTACAAGGGCACCACCTGCCCTCGTGTCCACCTAAGGTCATACTATCGGAAAATGTCCGCTCACTCTGAAGACGAGAAGTTGTTGATGCACTTCTTTCAGGATAGCTTGTCCGGGCCATCCTTGGAATGGTACATGAGTTTGGAGCCTACCAGTGTGCGCACGTGGAAAGAACTTGCTGAGGCATTCGTGCACCATTACCAATATAACAGTGAATAGGCTCCGAACCGAGTCCAACTACAAAATTTGTCACAGAGGAACAACGAAGGGTTCAAGGAATACGCCCAGTGGTGGCGTGAATTGGCAGCTAGAGTTCAACCGTCGATGGTTGAACGGGAGCTTGTCGAAATGTTTGTAGCCACCCTCCCGGGGGTTTATTACGGGAAATTGGTCAGCGGTACGTCCGGAAGCTTCTCAGATCTCATCATCACGGGCGAGCACGTTGAAAATGGGATCAAACTAGGGAAAATTCAAGGTGTCGATCTAGCCTCAGCTGGAGGAGGAAAGAAACCGTATGGTGGCAAAAGGCGGGAAGGAGAGACGAGCGCCGTGTTCGACGCTCGAAGGAAAGGTAAAAGCCCTCGCCAGCAGGTGGTTAGCATAACCATCCCTGCAGTCCAACAACCCCAGCCACAGCAGCAGCCGAACCAGCAAGGGTATAGAAAGTATCAGAACAGGGCACCTCTGTCAAGTCGTCACCTCGAGACGCCACCCATGTCTTATGCTCAGCTATTACAAACTCTGCTTTAGTTGCAGTTAGTCCAGAAGAGAACCCTGGCTCCCTTGACGGGGGCACCTCCGCCAGGTTATGATGCGAATGCAACATGTGAGTTTCACTCGGGGGCACCAGGCCACACGATAGAAAACTGCAAAGCCTTCAAGCACAAGGTGCAGGATATGGTGGATGCTAAGATCATCAATTTCTCAGATAATGTGCCAAATGTCACGAAGAACCCTATGCCGAATCATAGGGGAGGTGGGGTGAATGCCAATATTGAAGACGAGAATTTGGATGTGTTGACTGACGTCAGGGATCTGAAGACAGCGCTTAGCTTCGTCAAAGCCAAGCTGATGAAGAGAGGCTTCTTTCCGGGCTGTGGAGAACTGTGTATGGGATGTGTGACTCGTCCTGATGGATGTGAACAGTTGATAGAAGGGATTCAGAGTCTGATGACCGAAGGAATCTTGCAGTTTAGCCGAAGGGCCGAATGTGGATCTTGAGAGGTAATGCTGAAGCAAGATGATGAGGTTGCCACCATCACCATCCCTCGCCGAACGATCACCATTTCTGCACCCAAACCGCCCATGATTACCATCACCAAGGCTGGGCCGATACCTTTTGAAAGCACCAATACGGTCCCATGGCATTATGGGGCAGACGTCTACTGTAACGGACAGAAGTTGGAACTGGAACCATCTGGGCGGTTTATGGATAACCTAGTGGGAATTGGCGGAATCACGCGCAGCGGAAGAGTATTTGCTCCACTTGAGATTGTGGCGGACAAAGCGGACAAAGCTGAAGGAACCGATAAGGGAAAGAGTAAAGTCGTTGAGGAAATCCCTCGTGGGGTAGAGAAGGACTTACTTGTTAAGGACGCTGAAGAATTCATGAGGTTGATCAAGAAGAGTGACTACAAGATCGTGGATCACCTCCATCAAACACCCTCAAAAATTTCCATCCCGAATTTGTTGTTGTGTGCGGAGTCACATCGCAACGCGCTGTTAAAGGTTTTGAATGCCACGTATGTACCGCAGGAAATCTCGGTCAACCAGTTGGAAGGGGTCGTAGCCCACGTGAATGCTGAAAACGGGTTAGGGTTCACTGACCTGGAGTTGACGCCAAAGGGAAGAAACCACAATAGTGCCCTGCACATCTCGATAGAGTGTAGGGGAACGATTATGTCTCATGTGTTGGTGGACACTGGGTCATCGCTCAATGTTCTTCCGAAGAAGGCATTGATGAAGTTAGATACTCGAGGATTGATTTGCATGCCCAGTGACCTGGTTGTGAAGGCTTTCGATGGAACCAAGCGTCATGTCTTTGGAGAGGTAACGTTGCCAATCCAAGTCGGGCCGGAGATCTTCGACGCAGTCTTCTACATTATAGACATCATGCCTGCCTACAACTGTCTCTTAGGCCGGCCATGGATCCATTCTGCTGGCGCCGTGACCTCCACGTTGCATCAGAAACTCAAGTATGCTGTCGGAGGCAGCATCGTGACTGTTTGTGGCGAGGAAGACATAATGGTGAGCCATTTGTCGTCCTTCAAGTATGTTGAGATGGATGGGGAAATCCACGAAACCCTATGTCAGGCATTCGAAGCTGTTAAAGTCAAGAACGTGGCTCTTGTAATGACTGAAAAACCAGAGATGACTCTCTCTTCCTTCAAGGAAGCCCGGGCCGTTGTTCAGGCCGGATCTACCCCAGGGTGGGGGCGAATTCTAGAAATACCTAATAAGTAGGACAAGTTTGGGTTAGGATACTCTCCTGCGGCTGAAGCCTTCTCTTCTCACAGTGCGGCGCGAGGAAAAGGGCCGATCCAGTTTACCAGTGGTGGGGTGATATTTGAAAGTGTCAACGCAGTGTCTGAAGACGGCGAAGACAGCGATTGCGACCTAGATTCTTGGATCCAGCCAAGCAAACCAGGCGAGAGCCTCAACAACTGGTCCATCAGGGATACCATCCAAGTGACAGGCAAAGAGTAATGCTTTACTTTCTCCAATCGTTGTACAACCCTATGTCCTACCTGGGGCATAGTGGTTTTATTGTCAGGGCCTTGTTTGGTTATGTACATGCATTTTACCAATAAATCAAAAGGCGTTTTTTTCGTATTCAAATGTTGTAATCTCTGTTATTCCTGTTTTATATTTGTTTTGAAAAACAATAAAATGGCAATGGGGTTTGTGTTAACCTGCATGTCCTTGTTTTAAGCTTAACCCTTGTTGTTGCAGGATCCACATAACAGATGACATCGACTCTGGACCTTCTACGACTCACTTCGACTTCGATTGCCCGATTTATCAAGCCGAGGAAGAGGTTGATGAAGACGAAGACCTTCCAGAAGAGTTAGCCCGCTTGCTGAAACAAGAAGAGAAAGTTATTCTGCCTCACGAGGAAGAGATTGAGATTGTGAATCTGGGTTCTGAAGAACTGGTCAGGAACGTCAGGATAGGGGCCGCATTGCAGAGTGATGTCAAGCAAAGATTAGTCGAGATGCTGAGAGAGTATAGTGACATCTTCGCTTGGTCATACGAAGATACGCCCGGACTTGACACGGACATTGTGGTCCATCACTTGCCGCTGCGAGAAGATTGCCCTCCCGTTAAGCAGAAGCTTAGAAGGACGCGACCAGATATGGCCGTTAAGATCAAAGAAGAAGTGCAAAAGCAGCTTGATGCTGGCTTCTTAGCAGTCACCACTTACCCTCCGTGGGTCGCCAACATAGTGCCTGTACCGAAGAAGGACGGTAAGGTGCGAATGTGCGTCAATTATCGGGATTTGAATAGGGCGAGCCCTAAAGATGATTTCCCGCTCCCCCATATTGATGTGTTGGTCGACAATACGGCCCAGTTCTCTGTATTTTCGTTCATGGATGGCTTCTCCGGTTATAATCAGATCAAGATGGCGCCGGAAGACATGGAGAAAACTACGTTTATCACTCCTTGGGGAACATTTTGCTACAAGGTAATGCCTTTCGGTCTGAAGAACGCAGGGGCCACTTACCAACGAGCAATGGTTACTTTGTTTCATGATATGATTCATCATGAGATCGAAGTCTATGTTGATGACATGATTGCGAAGTCCCAAACGGAGGAGGGACATCTGGTCAATTTGCTGAAGCTTTTTGAAAGGCTTAGGAAATTCAGGTTGAGGCTGAATCCTAACAAGTGTACTTTCGCAGTACGATCTGGAAAACTACTGGGGTTTATTGTGAGCGAAAGAGGCATCGAGGTTGATCCTGCAAAGATTAATGCAATACAAGAAATGCCAGCGCCAAGAACCGAAAAAGAAGTTCGTGGTTTCCTGGGCAGAATAAACTACATTGCAAGGTTTATTTCTCAGCTCACAGCCACGTGTGAACCGATGTTCAAACTACTAAAGAAAAATCAGGCGATTATTTGGAACGAGGATTGCCAGAAGGCATTTGATAAGATAAAACAGTATCTATAGGAACCTCCAATCTTGATACCCCCAGTGGCCGGAAGACCCTTAATCATGTACTTGACAGTTCTTGAGAATAGTATGGGGTGTGTTCTCGGTCAGCACGACGAGACGGGCAGAAAGGAGCATGCCATCTATTATATGAGTAAAAAGTTCACAGAATGTGAAGCTCGTTACTCGATGCTGGAGAGAACGTGTTGTGCACTCTCCTGGGCTGCCAAACGTTTACGACAGTACATGCTCAATCACACGACCATGCTCATTTCAAAGATGGATCCAATCAAGTACGTCTTCGAGAAACAAGCGCTTTCGGGCAGGATTGCCAGATGGCAAATGGTGTTGACGGAATATGACATTCAGTATGTTTCCCAGAAGGCCATCAAGGGAAGCGTATTGTCTGAGTACCTTGCCGAACAGCCGATCGAAGATTACCAGCCAATGAAATTTGAATTCCCTGATGAGGATATCATGTTTCTTAAAGCAAAAGATTGCGATGAACCGTTGCCCGACGAGGGTCCAGATAGGAAATCCCAATGGAAATTGATATTTGACGGGGCGGTTAATTCTTACGGAAGTGGCATTGGGGCGATCATCACGACTCCCCACGGATCCCATATCCCGTTCACTGCGAGACTGACGTTTCCGGTCACCAATAATGAAGCGGAGTACGAAGCATGCATCATGGGGCTAGAAGAAGCAATTGATTTGAGAATCAAGAACCTAGATGTATATGGTGACTCGGCACTTGTGATTAACCAGATTAAAGGGGAGTGGGAGACTCGTCAATTGAATTTGGTGCCGTACATGAATTATGCCAGAAGGCTGCTTCCGTTCTTTGATCGAGTGGAACTCCATCATATGCCCAGGGCCGAGAATCAAATGGCTGATGCCTTAGCCACGTTGGCTTCGATGTATAAAGTCAATTTTTGGAATGAAGCTCCAAGAATTGTCCTTTCTCGTCTTGATAGACCTGCATTCGTCTTTGCGATCGAGGAAGCCTCCGACGGCAAGCCATGGTTCCATGACATCCAGACCTTCCTTATGACTAAGGAGTATCCTGCGGGAGCGTCAACCCAGGATAAGAAGACTCTGAGGAGGTTGTCTGGAAATTTTTATCTCAATCCTGATGGAGTTTTGTATAAAAGAAACCACGATCTCGTGCTACTCAGATGTGTAGATGAGAAAGAAGCGAGTATGCTCATGGAAGAAGTCCATGAAGGCACATTTGGTACGCACGCCGGAGGGCATGCTATGACAAGAAAGATCCTGAGAGCAGGATATTACTGGCTGACGATGGAGTCGGATTGCTTCAAATTCGCGAAGAGGTGTCATAAATGCCAGATTTATGCTGATAAGGTTCATGTGCCGCCGTGCCCGTTAAATGTCATGTCCTCCCCGTGGCCGTTCTCCATGTGGGGCATCGACATGATAGGCAAGATCGATCCCACTGCATCTAGCGGCCATCGCTTCATTCTAGTAGCTATCGACTACTTCACCAAGTGGGTGGAGGCAACCTCATACGCTAATGTGACCAAGCAGGTGATGGCTAAATTCATAAAGAGGGACATCATCTGTCGTTACGAAATTCCCGAGCGGATCATTACTGATAATGGTTCGAATCTGAATAACAAGATGATGAAGGAGTTGTGCCAGAGTTTCAAGATTGAACACCACAACTCATCTCCTTACCGGCCGAAGATGAATGGCGCCGTTGAAGCGGCCAATAAGAACATCAAGAAGATTGTACAGAAGATGGTTGTGACCTATAAGAATTGGCACGAGATGTTGCCATTTTCCCTGCACGGTTATCGTACAACGGTACATACGTCAACCGGGGCAACTCCTTTCTCACTGGTGTACGGTATGGAAGTTGTCCTACCGTTAGAAGTTGAGATCCCTTCTTTGCGAGTTTTGGTTGATGTGAAACTCGATGAGGCAGAATGGATTAAGAACCGACTAAACCAACTCAGCCTGATGGACGAGAAGAGGTTAGCATCGATCGCATATGGTCGTCTATACCAAAGCCGAATGAAGAAAGCTTATGATAAGAAGGTGCGTCCTAGAAGATTTCAGACGGGTGATCTCGTCCTGAAGAAGATTCTTCCTCCACACTCCGATCACCGGGGCAAGTGGACTCCCAATTACGAAGGTCCGTACGTCGTCAGCAAGGTCTTCTCGGGAGGAGCCTTGTTGTTATCCACGATGGATGGCAAAGATTTTGCATCCCCGGTGAACACGGACGCAGTTAAAAAATACTTTGCTTAAAAAACGACCCGCTGGAAAGAAAAAGAATATCCAGGCAAAAATGGGGCATCCCGGCGAACCATAAAAAAGGAAAAAAGGTTTGGGCAAAAATTAGGGATATAAAGGAAAAAATGTACACCCGCAAAGTCGAAAACCTGGAAGGGCGACTTTGGCAAAAAAGGGTATCCCGGTGAATCGAAAACCCGAAAGGGCGATTCAGGCAAAAGTTGGGGATTGGAAAAAGCAAATGACTGCGCTCCGCGTATGGATTTTCATTATTTAGTGGTTTGGAAGACCTGAGGGCCGTTTATCTGAATCAATCTCTGCTGAGGCTGAAGCGTCGGAGAAGTATCGAAGTCGAGTGGGTCATAGAGGGATCAACTCTTGGTGTTCGTCTACGCCTCATTGCCGACATTTGTGTATATACTGATGTATATTTATGTTTTTATATTTGCGCAGCTTCCTCATTCCAGGAGCTTGCATCTGTTGTAAAACATTTTCACCCATTCAGGGGTTCGTTATCAATAAAATGTATACTATTCAGCAATTCTGTTTGCTTGTTTAGCATTTATCTGTTTTGCTTGCAAAAAAGAACGCCAATGTTTTTGATAAAATGCGCATACATAAACTTACTGGCCTAGGCCACTGATTGTTGAAACAATGAATTACTTGAACATTGTCACAAGATGATAACCTTGATAGGTCCCTGTGAGAATGGTATCTTGTCTATTTGTTTGTGTTGTTACAGGTGTAGCATATTCCAGGCAGTACGCAGTATGCGTCCCCAAGCAGGATGAGTCCTTCTTCTCCAGCAAGTTCAGCAGCATCTCCCCGCGGAGTCTGAACATGAGATTGTAAGCATTGATATGTCTCCCTAACCAGAGAAGATTCTCTCCCCAATCAGATGTATCTCAAGGATCATCATCTTCCCAGCTGAGTCATGCGCTGAAGCGTATGTTCATCCCCAGCACTGGGTCAATGTGCAGTTTTTTCGTAGAAAACTATTCGCAAGTGTTCAGCTTCCGATAGTTCAGACTGAAGTCTCCAGCGGGATTGAAATTCCCCGCAGAGTTGTATTCTCCCCAGCAAGCAGGATGATTCCTTCTGCCCCGTCCGAGCTGGAAAATCCCCAAGAGAGTCGAGTCCTTGGAAGCCGTTGAGGCCATGATTGGTTTTCCCCAGTAGAGTGTTGAATAGCTGATGTTGTATTTCCCCATTGGAGTCGTTATCTCCAGGAAAGTTTTGCTGCGAATGTCGTGCAGTTTATTTCTGCGATTGATATTATTTCCTCGACAGTTTGTGGTTTGAATACCTGGTTGAGCGGGTTTAGGTTCTCGTGGAACTTTGTTCCCCTGCAGCAGTCGGCTGAAGTTTGTTCCCCAGGCGGAATCCAATTGAGATTGGTGTGACTTCTTCTCCTCGGCAGGATGATTCCTTCCCCCACCAGAGTGGTTTTTTCTCCTTGACAGGAGGATTCTCCCTTCAACATTTATTTTGCTGATGGGGTCATAGCATTTTGCATGATTGCATAGCATTTCCACCGTGTGGAGCATTGCGCTATAGTCAAACATATGCATATGAAACATGAGCTAGGGTGTTACCGTTCTTGTTTTGCAGGTATTCCCCAGCGAAGTTGATTGCCTAAGATGAATCTTAAAATCCCCAGTGGGGTCGCCCAAGTTGGTTGCTCAGGTTGATGCTTAGAGGCCCCGGCAGAGTGTTTGCTCAGGATGATTCCTGAAATCTCCAGCAAAGTTGTTGGTTCAGGATGATTCTTGAATTCCCCGGCGGAATTATTGGTCCAAGATGATTCTTGAAGTTCTCAGCAGAGTCTATTTGCCCAGAATGATTTCTGAATCACCCGAAACAGAGTTACTTGATAGTTATCCAAAATCCCCAAAGGAGATGTGTCATCCCCAGCAGGTTCTAAACCGAGAAGTTGAAGCTTTCCTTGAAAACTTGATGGTTAAAGTCTGGCAGTGGTGCCCAAAATCCCAGACTTATTGATGAAGTTTAATTGCAAGGTCAAAGCAGTTCTCCCGGTTGACGCGGAGTGCCTGACGGCAAAAGAATGTATATCCTTGGTGGTTCCTGATTGATTAAGGATTCCATTTGAAGACTTACTGATGAAGTCCAACTGTGATGTCAACGCAGTTCCCTCAGCTGATGCGGAGTGCCTGATGGCAGAAATTTGGATATCCCTATGTGGTTCATGATTGACCGATAATTCTAGTTCAGATTCGCTGACGAAGTTCGGCTGACGCCCGAAAGTTTCTTTGAATTCCCGAAGGCATAATTAACTTAATTGAAAAAAAAGTTCCTAATGACCTGATGAGTCCAGAGGAATCCTTCTGCCACAGTGTCGCAGAATGCCTGACGGTAATATCAGTTATGTATCACCAGTTACTGTGTAATCGGTGACTCCTTAATGACTTGAGGATGAAGATCTACGGCGAAATCAGATGATCATCCTGACGGAGATTTGAGATTAGACCTTTCACCGGTTACCGTGTGACCAATTCCCCAGCAGAGTTGTCGTGCAACTGTCATGCTCAGTTTTTGAAGATGTTCCTAACAATCAGAGTATCGTTTACCTGTGCGTGCTTCGCAAATCACCCGTTACCGTGTAACCAGTGATCCCTCGATGATTTGAGGATGCAATGATATCAGATAAATCAGAGAATCATCCGGACGGAGGTTCAGATCATTATTTCTCCAGCTAGTTGCCATGCAGCTATTATTTTAGTGTCCGAAGATTTGTCCCCCATCAGAGTACCGTGTACTTGTGCAGTTGGAAAATTTCCGGGTTTGTTGGTATTCAACCGTCTCGTACCTTGATTGTTTGAGAACCGTTCGCTTCTCACCCAGTCAGGTCCAAGCCGTTTGAACAGGGGCAGCTGTTGCACCCCAAAATTTGCCCAACATTTCTTTACCTAGCTTATGTTTCATTTCATTCACATTAGCATTATCATTTGCATTTCATTGACATGTATGCAGGAGATCAAGAGGTATGATTACCAATTAAGAGCTACACAAGAATTTGAAGCTAGCTAAGGAGGCTTATTCAGGTGTTCAAGGGTTGATATTCTTGTCAGAGAAGTTGAAAGATCCTCAGAGATAGTGGTTGAAGCCAAGAGTGTAGGTCCCCTAACTTGAGAGTTGTGGGAAGCCATCAGAGGATTATGAGGTCATGGAGATGGACTTGAGGTCTTGAGAGAGCTCATGTGAAGTGTTGAAGATCACTTTGAGGCCTAGACAGGTCATTGTGCAAGATTAAGAAGGCTCAGCCATGAGTGGTGCAGCTAGGGTTTGACTGGGTCAACCCTAAGTCAACTGATGATTTAAAGAAGGTTGAGACCTAATCCAAGAGCCATGTGATCATGGATTGATGCATTGAGACGTTATAAGGATGATTCCAAGGTTAACTCATCATGATTGAGGAGTTTGAGAAGTTTCAGGCTAGGGTTTCCAAGACTTGGCAGTGTAAAATCCCCTAGTTTGACCCCTATCTTCAAGGCAATTTAACTCAAGATGTGATTGTCATCTCATCTTGCCCCCAACATGATTGTTGTAGAGCATGATCTTAGCTTTAATTTTAGTGCTAGAAGTCCTTGATAGGATTTGTAGAACTCAAGTTATGGCTTTGACAAGTTACAAGTCATCTGAGGAATGTGAATTTGGAGCTTAAAAGTTACCCAACTTGCATGAAACGTTTGCCCTAGAAGGATGATTCCTATGAACTTTTGGTCAACATGAATGTTGTTCCTTATCCTCTTATATTTCTAGAGAGTACTAGAAATCCTTGATAGGATTTATAGAACTCAACTTATGGCTTGGACAAGTCAAGGGTATTTTGGACATTTGGTGATTATAGGTCATTTGTGATCATAGGCTATTTTCACCAACTTAGAGGCCTCAAATGAAATTTTGTTCAACTAGAAAGTTGTTCAAAATGGGGTTTTAACCTTGACCATGCATCAAGGAGGCATTGAAATGGCTCAAGGAGAGGTTTGGTTCAAGAAATTTTGAAAAAAAGAAGAATTAAAAGGATTTAATGGCCAAAAATTCAAATAATTCATTTTGTGACCAAATGAAGCAAAATAATAGGTCAAATTGATTGGAAAAATGATTTTAGAAACAATGGCAATGTTAGAATTTTGATTTGAGATCATTTCCATGCCATTCCACTTCATTTCTTCATGATGAAGCAACATAATCAAACTCCCACCTTTGGCTTGCAAACAAGGAAACAATCATCACCATTCAATTCCTTAGCTCATGAGGAGTGAAAACCAAGCTGGCTGAGGCCCAAACAGAGGAGATATTGCATGTGCCATGAATGATATTTGGAGGATAAATTGAAAATCCAAAATCTCATTTGGATGATTCCAGAAGTTTCTAGATGAGTCTAAACACTTCTATATAAGTCATTGAGTGAATTCAGTTCATTTTTTGGAAGAGATTGGTGCTGGAAGCAAAGAGTGAGATTGAAGATTCACCCTTTCAAGTTGAAATCAGTTTTTGAGTTCAAGGAAGAATCAAGCTAAATCAAGTTGTGCAAAGTCTTTAGGAGTGAATTTGGAGTGTGTCTGCATTATTTTGGAGGTTGAAGTGATCAAGAGCACCTTCTGTTACACGTCTGAAACCAGGTTGGTATACTTTGAATTTATGCTTAAACTATAGGGAGATGCTTAGAAATTCATATGTGGTTAGGTTCCCCTATTGATACAGTTGGATTTAGGATCAAAAATTGGTGAATTAGAGACGAAATAAGGTGATGATCAATTTCTGTTAGGGCTGAAATCTAGTGATTCTTGGACTGTTAATCAAGATTAGGTGGTGCAAAGTGATCACCATGAGATTAGGATTGAATTGAGACCTTTAATTTGAAGAATGGTGAGATTCAAGATTATGATGAATTCAGAAAATGTTATCGTGTTTGGAGTTAGAGGAGGATTTAGATGATTTGGAGTTGAGATTCTTGATCAACATTGAATTCTGGACAAGATGATGTATAGTTTTGTGAATTTGGTTGACCTGAGAAGAACCCCTCACCGGAGAAGACGGTGGCGCCACCGTTCAGGCCACCGTCTGGTTATCTCCCTCCAACTGATTCAAAATGGGGACGATGCACTGCAAGCGTTGGATTGGGGTTTGACCTTGGACTCAGGCGAGCAATGGAAGGCCACGATTGCTTCTCAACTCTGAAGAGAGATATCCAGATGAAACGCACCATTTCATTTAATTGGTGTTTTGGGCTTAGGACTAAGATTGTTATCCACACCCCCTTTTTGGCCCACTCTGAGAATTAAACTGCATTGGATTGCTATCTGCCACGCATGTTTACCAATTTCCATTTAATTTCTTTTAATTTCTTCATTTCATGTTAGTTAGAGAATAATTCATAAGAAATAGGAAATTAATTCAATTAATTCCAAACTTTTTTCCCCTGATTCATGATTGAATCTAGAATTTTATAGATTAAAAATATTATGAATTCATGCATTTGTGATTTTATTTGCATTTTTTGAATATTAATTGATATTAAAATGGCCATGGTTGATACCTTGTCTTGCTGAATTTTGTTTGAGCATTTGGTGATGATTCTTGCCTTGATTTTTTGTGTGTAGGTATCATAGATATGCATGTTCCCCTAGTAATTTTCTCACATTTTTGTGATGAAATTAGGTGGTAGTTTTAAGGTGAAGCTTTAGGTGCTTTAGTTTTAGGGTTTAGCCTTAGTACTTCATGATTTAAGTTTTATTTCTAGGACTTGGTGGATGATTCAACCTCTGGATTTTGTATGGTAGATTCATGATTGAATTAGGGTCCCATAGTTATTTTTGTAGGATTTTACAATTGGTTTTAGTATCTTAGTTAGGACTAACTTTAGTACTAGGTTTTAGGTGATCCTAACTTGCTAATTCAACTAGAATGATTTCTTTAGGTCCCTTAGATTAGAGTTTTGCCTCTCTTGCTCTTGGCTAGTGTTGAAGACAAGCTTGGGGCTACTATGGAGTGCTTGAAGAAGTTTGGATGTGAAGATTTCCTTTCTTTTGGTTTGAATGTTGTTTACGTGTTAAGGTTAGGGTTTGTAGGCAGAGCTTCTAGATAGATTCTCTTCTTTCATAAACATGGAAAGTGTTGATCACTTACATTCCTCCCTATGATATAAGGTCCCCTTGTAAAGGCCTCATCCCTCCTTTGGTAGGATGTGTGGCTCTTCACAAGTTGGTAGAACCTTTGAGGGTTCCTTTCTTTGATGATGGAGTGCTTAGTGGTGACCTTTGGTCTTCACTCTGCTGTCTATTATCCAAACCCTTCTCTTGTTAGATGAATCTTTCTCCCTTGCTAGAGGATGGAGTTAATTGCAAGAAGATTGAAGATGCTAGAAGTTGCTACTTCTCTGTATTTGAAGACTGCCATTGGAGATGAAGCTTGAAGACCAAGAAGAACAAGTTGACACTTGTGAAGAATATCCAGTTGAGATTGAAGGAAGAGTTGAAGCTTGAAGTTGGACAACAAGTTGATACTTGTGTTTGATGTGTTAAAAGCTTGAAAAAGCAAGTTGATATTTGCTGTTGAAGAAGATAGCCTTGAGGAGCAGTTGAAGACTGAGGACTGAACTGCTGTCAGAGGAGAGCTTTGCTGTGAAGCTGTGGAAGCTGTTGATCTGCTTTCTTTCCTGTCTGTTTTCTTTTTGTGCAACTGTATTGATGTGACTTGTTTGATTTGCTTGATGCATTAGAATAAGTTCATGTCTAGATTCTCTTAAGATAGAAGCATGATTGCACCAAAGGTTGAGTTGCTCCCTCTGCTTGTATTGTTACTGTATGGCTTTGCTTGCTGGTATTTGGTAGAGCCCAGCTCCCTTGCCTATGTGGTTTGTAATTTGCTTGATGGAATTTTATTTCTCCTGTATGATTGCAGTTATTCATATCTGGCTTGAGGTCGAGACGAGCTTGTGGAGGCTGATGCCCCACACACATTTCCTCCCTCACTTGCATTGCATGCATTTTACAGTCGTTTACTGTTTACTGTTTAAGCTGATGCTTTATCTGTTTCTGTTTATCATTGACATGATCCCTTAGGAATCTCACTTCCTTTGATAAGGAAGTGATGATTAGAACTTTAGGTTGAATCATATGCATGATAACTTCTAGGAGTTCCATGTTTCAAACCTCAACCATAGGATGAATCCTTGGCATGACAACAGTAGGGCTTGATAGTCTCCCTTTAGTTGAACATGTTCGTTCTCTCTTCTCATCTCAAAACAAATTAAAACACAGTAATAAAGGTTAACTGATGTCGTACGTTACGAGCCTTAAGCTATCTGAGAAAGGGTTGTCGGAGAGTTTCTTTTTGACAGCTTAGATGTTTAGTATGGTACCCTTTGGGTGACATACGACGCATCACTCTCAAGTCATAGTCTCTAGTGCAATATTAGTTGCAAACAACCATAAAAAACAGTTCTTCCGTAAAAGACAGAAAACAAACTTCAAACCTTTTTGCCCCGTGGGCCCGTAATTCAAAGGAAGATTTTGTGAAGAAAAGAGTGTCGTTAACTCCCAGTTCTACCGCAAACGGTAACGCTTAAGTCTCCAAGGGTCGAGCTGCGTACACCAAACTGCTGGAACTGTTTGTTAACCCTACTCGGAAAACAGATGAATCTGAACACCCGTGAGCCATATTATCCCGAACTACGTAAGCTCTGATCTCTCATACCTGTTGAGAGTACGTAGGCACAATACTGACGTATTGGCGAGCCACCTTCCCCGTAACCCGTAGTTAGTCGAACTACGTTGACTCTGATTTCTCATTCTCTGATGAGAATACGTAGGCATAAAGCACGACGCTTTGCCGAGTCATTTTCTTTTCTTTTTCAGACCAGCCTTGATAGGTAGATAGTAAACAAACCCGTCAGATAAACACAAACAAGCGTGGATCCCATCGAGTACGATGGACGTGAGGGGTGCTAATACCTTCCCCTTGCGTAACTGACTCCCGAACCCAGACAATGGTTGCGATGACCTTGTCTTATACCTTTTCGTCAGGTTTTTCCGATCGTTTCCTTTCCCGTTCTGAGGGATAAATAACGAAAGGTGGCGACTCTTCTGTTTTGCCGGCACCTTATTTTCGCGGTAGCGACACCAGTGACTACAAAACAGTAATGATTTGTTTTCTCGATTATTCTATAATCCTGTGTCCTACCCGGGGCATAGTGATTTTGTTTTAGGGCCACTTGCTTATGTGTAAGCATTGTTTAATCATTGAATAAAGGCGTTTTTCTCATACAAATTTTGTGTTCCCTGTTGTTCCTGTTTTTATTTTAACAATAAATGGCAATGTGGTTATGAGCTTTGTTTTCACTCATTTGAAGCATTTAACCATTTCCTTTGCAGGATTCATATTTCAGATGACACCGAACACGAACTTCCTATGACTCGCTTTGACTTCGAGCACCCGGTATTTCAAGCTGAGGAAGAGATTGTTGAGGATAGCGACTTTCCAGAAGAGCTGACTCGACTGTTGAAACAGGAAGAAAGAATCATTCTGCCTCATCAGGAAGAGATTGAGATTATCAACGTGAGGTCCGAGGGAGTTGTCAGGAACATCCGGATAGGGGCTGCACTGCAAAGCGACATCAAGCAAGGTCTGATTGAGATGTTGCAAGAGTACAGTGATATCTTTGCTTGTTCGTACGAGGATATGCCAGGATTGGATACTGACATGATTGTTCATCGTCTGCCATTGCAAGAAGAATGTCCGTCTGTTAAGCAGAAACTCAGAAGAACCAGACCAGATATGTCTGTGAAGATTAAGGAGGAAGTTCAGAAACAGTGGGATGCTGGTTTCCTTGCTATTACAACTTATCCATCATGGGTCGCCAATATAGTACCGGTACCAAAGAAAGACGGTAAGGTGCGGATGTGCGTAGACTATCGTGATTTGAATAGGGCGAGCCCAAAGGATGACTTTCCGCTTCCTCATATTGATTTGTTGGTCGATAACACTGCTCAATTCTCTGTGTTCTCCTTCATGGATGGCTTCTCGGGTTATAATCAGATAAAAATGGCGCCAGAAGACATGGAGAAAACAACCTTCATTACCCCATGGGGAACATTTTACTACAAAGTGATGCCCTTTGGTTTGAAGAACGCTGGGGCAACATATCAACGTGCAATGACAACGCTCTTTCATGACATGATGCATAAAGAGATCGAGGTTTATGTTGACGATATGATTGCCAAATCCCATACGGAGGAAGAGCATCTAGTCAATCTTCTGAAATTGTTCAAGAGGCTTAGGAAATTCAAGCTAAGGTTGAATCCTAACAAGTGCACCTTCGGGGTGAGATCCGGTAAACTATTGGGGTTTATTGTGAGAGAAAAAGGAATTGAGGTTGATCCTGATAAGATAAAAGCAATACAAGAAATGCCAACGCCTAAAACAGAAAAAGAAGTGCGTGGGTTTTTAGGGAGGTTGAACTACATTGCTCGGTTCATATCTCACCTAACCGCTACATACGAGCCATTATTCAAATTGTTGAAAAAGAATCAGGCTGTGACCTGGAATGAAGATTGTCAAAGGGCGTTTGAAAAAATAAAAGAATATTTGCAGGAACCTCCAATATTGATACCCCCAGTAGCCGGGAGACCATTGATTATGTATTTGACGGTTCTTGAGGAAAGTATGGGTTGTATTCTCGGTCAACATGACGAGACTGGACGTAAAGAGCATGTGATTTACTACTTGAGTAAAAAGTTCACAGATTGTGAATCCCGTTACTCAATGCTCGAAAAGACGTGTTATGCGCTAGCCTGGGCTGCTAAACATTTGAGACAGTACATGTTAAACCATACAACCATGCTAATTTCAAAGATGGATCCGATCAAATACGTATTTGAAAAGCAAGCACTCTCCGGGAGGATTGCTCGATGGCAGATGGTGTTGACAGAATACGATATTCAATATGTTTCTCAAAAGGCTATCAAAGGTAGTGTTCTGTCAGAGTACCTAGCGGAGCAGCCGATTGAAGATTACCAACCAATGAGTTTTGATTTTCCTGACGAGGATATCATGTACTTGAAAATGAAAGATTGTGATGAGCCGTTGCCGGATGAAGGTCCAGAGTTGGGTTCCAAATGGCAGTTGATATTTGATGGCGCTGTTAACTCCTACGGTAGTGGAATAGGGGCAATTATCACTACTTGTCGCTACTGCGAAAATCGGCGCCGGCTGAACAGAAGAGTCGCCACCGTGCATTATTTATCCCACAGGAGGGAAAGGAAACGCTCAGAGTAAACCTACCGCAAAGACGGGAAAGGTATGGTCATCGCAACCAAAACCTGGGTTCGGGAGTCGGTTATGCAAGGGGAAGGTATTAGCACCCCTCACGTCCGTCGTACTCGACGGGATCCACGCTTGTTTTCGGGTATGGATTGTTATTCTATCTACTCTACAGGTCAGGGGTTAAAAGAAAATAAAAGGACTCGGCAAAGTATCGCACTTTATGCCTACGTATTCCCGTCTGGAACGAGAAATCAGAGTCAACGTAGTTCGCCTACCTATGGGAAAGGAGGGGAAGGTTGCTCGCTAGGATATCGCATCCTATGCCTACGTACTTTCATACAGCATGAAAGATCAGAGCAAACGTAGTTCGGGCCACGTACGACACAAGTCTGTCTTGATTGTTTTTATTCCTTCTGAAAAAGGGTTTTTCTGATTACAGGTCCAAGCGGACAAAAATGACGTTTTGATGAGTTCACATTCTTTTACGGAAGAAATGTCTTTTATTGTGTTTGAAATCTTATTGTGTTTTTCTGTTTGTTTTGAGAAAGAAGAGACAGAACTCTAACCTACGGTTGAAAAGGGAATCAAACTAACCTAATGTTATCATGCATGGGTTAAGACCTAATGTCTATCATGTTCCTCTCTTGCGCAGAGAGAAACAGAGATCCTAAGGGATAAACAGAAACAGAAACAATAGCATATATACAATAAAGCAGTAAAAATGCATGAATGCAGCAATACAAGCGAGGCAAGGGAGTCCCACTCAACCTCGAACCTAGAAAACAATAGGCAAAAGTGAACAGACTTCACTTTCAACCTAACAGGGTAAACAGCAAACAATACAGTCAGGGAAAACCAATCAATACATCAAGAATAAAAAACAGCAGGAAAAAAACAGCCACAGCAGCTCTGCATCAACATCTGTCTTCAAGTCATCTCCAAACAGCTACAAGCTTCAGGCAAGCCTCAGTCTCCATCTCCACAGCCTTCAAGCAAGGTCTCTGTCATCAGTCTTCAATCTGCAATGGCTTTTCTTCAAGTCTCAATCTCCAAGAGGAATATCAGTCAACAAGATGAAATGGATGTTAAACAGTCAACTGCCTACCAAGGGTGGCTCATTAACTGTTAACATTATACAGACAATTTTCCCTCAAAAGTTCTATCTTTCAAATACATTCACTAATCCTTCCAAAGGAAGGAGGTGGATATTTGAAAGAGACTTTGAATCATAGAGAAAGAATGGAGGCAGACAAAGCCTTCCATGTTTGTGAATCAAGCTTTCTACTCTAGAGCTCTGCCTAGCTCCTAAACCCTATAGCCTTCAACAGCTGCCAGCAAAGGATTTCTTCATCAACTCTAGAAGTTGGACTTCAGTCTCTTGATCTCCAATGGACTTCATCATCTAAGTCTTCAGCTCTCCCAATCCCCAAGCAAACCCAATACCCCACACAGACAAATGAAAATAACCCTAGAGAGGGCACACCACACAGTCAAGCAAATATAAGCAGTGTACTGATAGCAGTAGGGAAATCCTAATATTTTCTAAGGGATCTATTATTTACCCATAATCCCTATAGTCCCATACCCCAAAGATTCAATCTACAACTCCTAAGGGAAATGATTTAATTCTCCTATGTTATCTCCTAAACCCTAGTTTTGATCATGCTAATCACACCTAAACAAATCATCTCAAATTAAGTTCTAAAATTGTGAATTAAATTTTGTATACAAGATACAGGTCTAAGCTAATCAACCTAAAAAGAATGGATCAAAAATATTAAAGCATCTAATCAAACCAAAATTAACAAATTCATGCATTAAACTACACATCATTTACTCCTATTTAAAAGAAAAATATGCTAAAAATACAAAAATAAAATGAAATGTTAATTTTTTTATGTGATAATTTTCTTAACCAAATTATGGACAATATGCAAAAACAACCAATTAAAAATGAGCAATTTTCCAATTTATTGTGAATTTTCAAAGAATTAAAAATTTGAAAGAAAATAAAATGGAATTAATTGACTTAAGGGGTGCAGCAAGCAATTAAAATCAGTTAAAAGAATAAAATGGGCCCAGACTGGGGGGCGCGCATAGCAAGCGCGTCTGGGCCCAATGCATCAGAAAACTCAATCAAAAAAATCAAAAAAACCGGAACGGTGCATTTAGCAAGAAATTTAGTTGAATTGGGATTGGGCTTGGAAAACAGGGGTACGAATAGCAAGGGATTGTGAGGCCCATCAGAAGAGGTTTAATGAAACGGTGCGTTTAGCACCCCAGACTTCCCTCCACATTTCATTTTAAACGTGAGCCATTGGATCAAATCTCAAGTCCAAGTCAAACATGCAATCGTGTGGCCATGGTTCATCGTCTACCTCTGGAAACCCTAGAACCAGAAATCACCTCTCCCATGCACGAACTTTCAACAGCTCTGTTCTCCATCAATCCTCCATGAAATCACACGATATAAAAACCAAAAGTGAGCTATTCTCTTCCCTCTACACAGCCATGGCCATAGTTCTCCTAAAACACACTCAAACTTCAAACCCGATAGGTGGAAGATTCTGATTCCACCATTTTCACCTGTCATCAACCATTCCAATTTCTTCCAATCTTTACCCTAGCATGATCTACACCTTTCACTGATCATTATGAGCTATAAACCTAAGATTGTAGTGCCATATCCTTGATGTTATAAACCCTAATAGAATTGGTGCACCATTGTTAACCTTCATGAAACTTCCTGAAACTTTGTGAAATCCATCATCTAACCTATCTTAACAGTTCTAACCTAACAAATCTCTATGATTCTAACTAAACCAAGCAATTCGAATGAGAAACCAACCTGGTGTAAATGATGAAAACAGGTGCTAAAATCTTCAAATCCAATGCTTGTAATGATCTGAACTTGATCCACACACTCAATTCTTTGTTCTGTATGCAAAGATTCTTACTCCAATGCCTTGAATCTTTGTAACCACTTCTTTTTGCACCTTGAATGATGAAGATGGATGGCACCAATTCTTGCTAAATTCAACTAAATCTTTGATGGAATTGGATATATGAATGATGTTGATGATGATCAGATCAAGAAATGTTGAAATTGATAGAGATTTTATGGAGTTTGAAGTAATTTTGCAAAGTGGAAGAATGATGTGAAACTTGGTATCATGCACAAAATGAATCACCAACCATGGCATGAAGCTATTCAATTCAATATATATATGACAATAGAAAATCCTAGAACCTTGGAGAAACTTCCCATGCACACTTTCCCTTGGATTTGGATTATGTAACTTCCTTTGTAAGTAACCAAGCATAACTCTCAAATCTTGAACCAAACTCAAAAATCCACTTTTGCCAATGTTCTTAAAACATTTTTTCCAATCAAAATGACCTATAATTTCACCCCATTTGGCCAAATTATGAAAAATCTCAATTTTAGGTCATTTTTTATTCATTAAATTCACCAAATTTGAAACCTTGAGCTATGAGCCTTTCCAAACTTTAATGGTCACTTTTATAGACTCAAAATGTCATTTGGAGCATGTTTGATGTTGTGAAGTTTTTCATTTGAAGCTTCCTTGTATGAGTTTTGGGCATAGGCTTGAAATGACCTGTAATTCTCAGATGACCAAAATACCCTTTGCTTGCCAAGACCATAAGTAGAGTTCCACAAATCATATGAAGGCATACCATACCATTCTAGAAATCTAAGACAATGAGTAACAACTCTTGTGTTTACCAGAAATTCATTTGAAATCTCCTTGAGGGGTAAAAGTAGCTTGGAAGACAAGTAACTTTCACAGACAAAATTTCAGATACCTCAGATGACCTGTAACTTGCAAGGACCATAACTTGAGTTATATAAATCTCTTTAATGTCTTCCACCACTCAAATTAAAGGTCTTGAGATCCTCTACAAGTTTCATGTTGGCCAAAGATCCATTTTAAGCTTGCATTTTGAATTATCTTGCTGGGAAGTTTGCCCTAAATCAGGGGATTTTACATAGAAACCCTAATTTAGAAACTCCTCTTCTCCTTGATTTCTCTTGATTTCTTCTTGGCACATCACCATATCCTTATTTACATGTCAAATGATGAACCCCACATCTCTCAAATAGACCTTGATGTCTTTCAATCAATCAATTGACCTAGAGTTGACCCAGGGTTGACCCAGATGAAACCCTAGTTGACTGTTCTTCAACTGTAATTCTTGGGACCATATCAATGGATTTCCTCCTTCTCCAAATGACTTCCTAAGTCTCCCATGATGTCTATATACTCTCCATGCTCAATTCACAGCTCACAACTTCTTGGATGATCTTCAGATACCCTCAGATAGGAGATAGACCCACTGCTTGATCCACTGACTTCTTAGATTCCATTTCTTCTCTGATGACTTGAATATGCTTGAATTTGAATAATAACCTCTTGATAGGCTCATAGAGATGAGAATAGTGATTGGTCCCTTGTTGGATGACTTGCTATGCTATGTTATGCAGATGATTAGACTATGTACATGACTCTATATGCAAATGCCAATGCAATTGAAACATAAACCAAATGAATAAGGTTGAGCAAATTTTAGGGTGCAACATCTGCCCCTATTCAAGCGACTTGGACCCGATTGGGTGAAGAGCGAACGGCCTTCAAACATTCGAGGTACGAGACGGTTGAATACTAAGAACCCGGAAATTTGCCAACCGTAGAAATGAACTGCACCACTGCTCGGGGAACGACATTCATCAACTGAATCTGACTGTTACAGCAACCCACCGATCTCTTAGCGACGTACTGGGGATTATTTTCATCAGCCTGAAAAAGATTCTATCATCAAAAACTTGTCCACGTTAGGACTCCATCTGTCGTCAGCTCGGAAAAATCTCGGCAACTTCGCTGAGGATAATTCGTCTGCATTTCATCAGAAATAAACCGTCCACGTTAGGCATAAACTCTTCCACGTTAGGAATAAACTCTTCCACGTTAGGAATAACACCGTCCACGTAAGGAATCATCTCTTATGTATCTGTCCACGTCAGGACTAAATTCTTCCACGTAAGAAACAAACTTCGTCTGGATCTGTCCACGTCAGGACTAAACTTTCTAGGTTATGAATACATCGCCCATGTTAGGACTCACAATCTTTCCACGTAAGGAATCACACTCTTTCCACGTAAGGAATCGCAATCTTTCCACGTAAGGAATTAACTCATCTTGATTTGTCCACGTAAGGAATATATCGTCCACGTTAGGACCCACCTTTCCACGTAAGGAATATATCGTCCGCGTCAGGACCCACCTTTCCATGTAAGGAATATATCGTCCACGTTAGGACCCACCTTTCCACGTAAGGAATGCCATTTTTCCACGTAAGGAAACAATCTATCTTTCCACGTAAGGAAACAATCTTCTTTCCACGTAAGGACCACCACTTCGTCTTGATTTGTCCACGTGAGGACTCAACTCTCGTCTTGATTTGTCCACGTAAGGACTCACATCTTCGACCCGCTGAGGAAATAAAACTTGTCCACGTCAGGACTCACATCTCGACCTGCTGAAGAAATAAAATTTGTCCACGTCAGGACTCACGCTTCACTAACACGAAGAGAGATAACCTTGTCCACGCCAGGACTTGCGCCTCTTCGACTCGCTGGGGAAATAAAAATTGTCCACGTCAGGACACACACTTTGCCAGCACGAAGAAGGATAAATTTGTCCACGTTAGGACTCGCGTATCTTGTCAACACGAAGAACTATAAACTTGTCCACGTCAGGACGCACATTTCACCATTACGAAGGAAGATATCTGTTGGGAATAAATGGTCTACGTCAAGACACCAACACGAAAAATAACCTACTTTGTCCACGTCAGGACTTCATATTCAATCAATACGGAGAGATCACATCTGTCCATGTTAGGACCAACACATATCGTCAACTTGAGGAAATGTCCACGTCAGGACTCCACATTCCATCAATTCTGAGAAATCGAACCTGTCCATGTTAGGACTAGCACATATCGTCAACTTGAGGAAATCAATCTGTCCACGTCAGGACTCCACATTCCATCAATTCTGAGAAGTCGAACCTGTCCACGTTAGGACTAGCACCTCTTATCAATCCGGGGAAATAAATCTGTCCACGTTGGGACCCCCACTTCTCTAGCACGAAGAAAATCTGTCAATAAAATTTTCCACGTCAGGAATCATTTCTCCACTGGTCCCAACCCACAAACTTCTTAGCACTGACGTGACAGCAACTTTGAGGCGGACTCTACTGGGGATATCTGGAAACCAAACTACCGGACGCCTGTTCTGATAACCGGTGGCAGCCTCTGAAATTCTGACTCATGAAACCCTTTGATGCTGAATAACTCTGCTTGGGGACAAGGAGAAATTCATCATGACAACTCTGTGGGGGGATATTGCCGAAACTAACATTTTCGTTGAATGTCTCACGCCGAGATCTTTAATGTTAGGCAATTCACTTGAGCAAGAGCTCCTTTCACCTGTAAGAGAATCAATGCTTGAACACAAACGGTTAGCCATCCTGGTTTATGTTTCCAAATGCATATGTTTGACAATGACGCAATGGTCCATTCGACATGGAAATGCTACGCGTTTTTTATTTGGTGGATGCAAGTATGACACTATATGCCAATGCGAATGCAGACTCGAACTGCTGGGATACAGGAAACCGCTTCAGCAAAATAAATGCTGAAGACAATGCCGACTCCACTAGGGATAGCCAGGTGCTACAGAATTATTCCAGCAAAATAAATGCTGGAAGAGTGAAGTCAACCCTGCTGGGGAATATACTCTGCCGGGGAATAGCAGATGAGCACAGTATGATTGGACTTCTGCTGAGGAGTGAACTGATATCACACGGTATTCTGACAAAATAAATGCCAGGGCGCAACCAACTCTGCCGGGGAGAGTCTTAATCTTCGAGTTCCACTGGGAGGAAAGAAAATACTTGCTGAAAAGAGAACTCCGCTGGGGATGAAACGATTCTCTTGGGGAAAATCAACTGACTCCGCTGGGGGAGAGTAAATGACCCTGCGGGGAAAGGTGAACTTGTCTGAATACAGCTCACAAATATTAATCTTCTGAGGCTAAACCAACTCTGCTTGAGATGAGGAATCCTTCTGGGGGACACCACACTGTCTGAATACAGCCTTCATTCTTGGAATTGCCAAACTCTGCTAAGGATAAACGACTTTGCAGGAGAATATCCTTTGGATAAGCTACGACTAGCCGGGGAATTTGAACCTTCTTTAGTAAGGGACAATGTTATCTTAGAAGCGCGACCTGTGTGGGGATAGAGTCTTTCGTTACGAGCTTCTGGTCCATACTGCACTCTTTTGATCGTCCTCTTCATGCGGCTATGAACCCTGCAACACCACAAACAAGACAAGACAAGTCTATACAACCAAATCTATTCAGGTTAGCGTTAGTGACATCATTTTCAGTTAATTCAAAGTTTTAGCAATTGTTGGCAAGGGCCAGTGACGTTATACACATGCTAGTTTCATTAAACCTAGGCGTTCATCATGCACAAAACATTAAAGAACCAGCATCAAATACTGAATAACATATTTTATTGATTGGGCCCCTGAATGGGCGGAGTTTTGTACACGGGATGTAACTCCTGAAAAGAGGAAGCTACGCACAACAAATATACAAGTATGCACAAGAAGCATAAATATATTGACAAATTAAAGTTGTACACATGTCGGCAATGGGGTGCAGACGAACATCACGAACTGATCCTCCTATGACTCGCCCGACTCTAATGCTTTCCCGGTATTCACACTTCCTAAGAGATTGTATCTGATAATCGACCCCTCCGATATATTCTCCCGCACCAATGCTCAAATGCAGTATCAAATTTGGACCGCAGTCATTTGCTTTTCAAATCCCTAACTTTTGCGTGAACCGCCCTTTACGGGTTTTCAGTTCACCGGGATACCCTTTTTTGCCGAAGCCGCCCAGTGTAGGTTTTCAACTTCGCGGGTGTACATTTTTTCATTTTATCCCTAACTTTTGCCCGAACCTTTCATTCTGTTTTTGGTTCTCCAGGAGGCCCCATTTTTGCCTGGACTCTCTTTTTCTGTCCAGCGGGTCAATTTCAAGCAAAGTATTTTTTAACTGCGTCCGAATTCACAGGCGACGTAAAGTCTTCACCGTCCATGGTGGACAACAACAAAGCCCCTCCTGAAAAGACTTTTCTGACAACGTATGGCCCTTCGTAGTTAGGGGTCCACTTGCCCCTGTGATCTGCCTGCGGCGGGAGAATCCTTTTCAACACAAGGTCGCCCGTCTGAAAGCTCCGAGGATGTATCTTCTTATCATATGCTTTCTTCATTCGGCTCTGGTACAAACGACCGTATGCTAGAGAAGCGAGCCTCTTCTCATCCATTAAACTCAGCTGGTTCAACCTGTCCTTCACCCATTCTGCCTCGTCTAGTTGGACGTCTCGTAATACCCTCTGAGAAGGAATCTCAACTTCTAATGGTAGCACTGCTTCCATTCCATATACTAACGAGAACGGGGTTGCCCCGGTTGATGTGCGTACCGTCGTACGATAACCGTGCAAAGCAAAAGGTAGCATCTCGTGCCAATCCTTATAGGTCACCACCATCTTCTGAACAATCTTCTTTATATTCTTATTGGCCGCTTCAACAGCGCCGTTCATTTTGGGTCGGTAAGGGGAGGAGTTGTGATGTTCGATCTTGAAATTCTGACAGAACTCCTTCATCATTTTGTTGTTCAGGTTTGAACCGTTGTCAGTGATTATTCGCTCAGGGATCCCATATCTACAAATGATATCTCTCTTGATAAATCTGGCCACCACCTGCTTGGTTACATTTGCGTAAGACGCCGCTTCTACCCATTTGGTGAAATAATCGATTGCTACTAGAATGAACCGGTGCCCGTTAGAAGCTGTCGGCTCGATCTTTCCAATCATATCGATTCCCCACATCGAGAATGGCCATGGTGATGACATCACGTTCAGAGGACTCAGAGGCACATGGATCTTATCAGCATAGATTTGGCACTTGTGGCACTTCCTCGCAAACTTGAAACAATCAGTTTCCATAGTCAGCCAAAAATAAACTGCCCGCAGCAGCTTCCTCGTCATAGCATGCCCACCAGCATGTGTACCAAAGGTACCTTCATGTATTTCCTCCATGAGCAGCTTTGCCTCTTTTTCGTCCACACAACGCAGCAGCACCAAGTCGTGATTTCTTCTGTATAAGACACCCTCCGGATTCAAATAGAAATTACCCGCTAATCTCCTGAGAGTCTTCTGATCTTGACTGGATGCCCCAGCCGGATACTCTTTATTTTTCAGGAAATTAAGGATATCAAAATACCACGGTTTATCATCGGATGCTTCGTCAATAGCAAACACGAAGGCTGGTCTGTCAAGTCGAGAGATAACAATGCTGGGAGCCTCGTTCCAGAAGTTGACTTTGTACATGGAAGACAAAGTGTCCAGGGCGTCAGCCATCTGATTCTCTGCTCGCGGTACATGATGCAATTCAACCTTGTCAAAGAAAGGCAACAATCTCCTTGCATAGTTCATGTACGGTATTAAATTGGGCTGACGTGTCTCCCATTCTCCTTTTATCTGATTCACCACCAGAGCTGAGTCTCTGTATACGTCCAGATTTTTGATTCGCAAATCAATGGCTTCTTCAAGCCCCATAATACAAGCTTCGTATTCGGCTTCATTATTGGTAACCGGAAAGGTCAATCGAGCAGTAAACGGGATGTGCGACCCGTGTGGAGTGGTGATGATTGCCCATATTCCGCTACCGTAAGCATTTACAGCTCCGTCAAAGATCAACTTCCACTTGGAACCCAGTTCTGGTCCTTCGTCTGGCAACGGCTCTTCGCAATCTTTCATCTTTAGGTACATGATATCCTCGTCAGGAAAATCAAACCTCATCGATTAGTAATCTTCTATAGGTTGCTCCGCCAAGTACTCAGACAGTACACTCCCCTTTATAGCCTTTTGCGAGACATACTGGATGTCATATTCAGTCAAGACCATCTGCCAACGGGCAATTCTCCCTGATAATGCCTGCTTTTCGAATACATATTTGATAGGGTCCATCTTCGAGATGAGCATGGTTGTATGATTCAGCATGTATTGCCTCAAACGCTTGGCGGCCCAAGCTAGCGCGCAACAAGTTTTTTCAAGCATTGAATATCGAGATTCACATTCAGTAAATTTCTTACTCAAGTAATAGATCGCATGCTCTTTTCTTCCTGTCTCGTCGTGTTGACCGAGAACACAACCCATGCTTCCCTCAAGAACTGTCAAATACATAATCAAGGGTCTCCCTGCTACTGGGGGTATCAAAATAGGAGGCTCCTGCAAATACTGCTTTATTTTGTCGAACGCCTTTTGACAGTTTTCATTCCACGTTACAGCTTGATCTTTTTTCAACAGTTTGAATAATGGTTCACACGTAGCTGTTAGGTGAGATATGAACCGGGCGATGTAGTTCAACCTCCCTAAAAACCCGCGCACTTCTTTCTCTGTTTTAGGCGTCGGCATCTCTTGTATTGCTTTTATTTTTGCAGGATCGACCTCTATTCCTCTTTCGCTTACGATAAACCCCAGCAGTTTACCCGATCTCACCCCGAAGGTGCACTTGTTAGGGTTCAGTCTCAGCCTGAACTTCCTAAGCCTTTTGAATAACTTCAGCAGATTCACTAGATGCTCTTCCTCCGTCTGGGATTTGGCGATCATATCGTCAACATAAACTTCGATCTCTTTATGCATCATGTCATGGAAAAGAGTCGTCATTGCACGCTGATACGTTGCCCCAGCATTCTTCAATCTGAAGGGCATCACTTTATAACAAAATGTTCCCCAAGGCGTTATGAAAGTAGTCTTCTCCATGTCCTCTGGCGCCATTTTAATCTGATTATAGCCCGAGAAGCCATCCATGAAGGAGAATACGGAGAATTGAGCAGTGTTGTCAACTAGCACGTCGATATGAGGAAGTGGAAAATCATCTTTCGGGCTCGCTTTATTTAAATCACGGTAATCTACGCACATTCTCACTTTACCGTCTTTCTTTGGCACTGGTACAATGTTAGCGACCCATGAGGGATATTTTGTCACAGCTAGGAAACCAGCATCCCACTGTTTTTGAACCTCCTCTTTAATCTTCACTGCCATATCGGGTCTAGTTCTGCGAAGCTTCTGCTTGACCGGCGGGCATTCTTCTTTCAACGGCAGACGGTGCACAACCATATCTGTATCAAGCCCTGGCATGTCTTCATATGACCAAGCGAACACATCACTATACTCTCTGAGCATTTCAACCAGTCTTCGCTTGACGTCGCTCTGCAGCGCGGCTCCTATTCGGATATTCTTTTCAACCCCTTCCGACCCCAGGTTAATAATTTCGATGACCTCCTCGTGAGGCAGAATGACTCTTTCTTCTTGCTTCACCAACCAAGACAATTCTTCGGGAACGTCACCATCTTCAACAATCTCTTCTTCGGCCTGAAATACCGGATGCTCAAAGTCGGGACGAGTCATAGGTGGTTCAAGGATGTCATCTGAAAATGTTATCCTGCAAAAGGAATGGTTAAATGCTTCAAAATGCGTATAAAGCGAATAACCACGTTGCCATTTTATTGTAAAATACAAAACAAGAAAAACAGGGATCGCAATATTTGCACATGAAAAACGCCTTTTATTTAATGATAAACACGCAATGTTCATAACAGCACAGCCCTAAGCAAATCGTGATGCCCCGGGCAAGACACCAGATTGTTCAACAATTAAAAAACAAAGCATTACTGTTTAAGAGTCACAGGAACAATCTCCTGAATAGACCAGTTGCACAATCCTTGTCCTGGCACGCTCGGCTGAATCCAGGCGTCCATATCGCAGTCGCTGTCTCCTTCGTCAGACTCTGAAGCAGCGTTGATGGTCTCGTGACATACTCCACTGGCAGTGATGGTTATTGGTCCTCGGAAACGGGGTGCCCCCACAGCAGGTGTTGATGATGACGGTTGATATCCCAGCCCAAACCGGTCCATCTTCATAGGAATATCCAGCACTTTTCCCCAGCCCTTTGTCTCACCAGTCTCTACTAGAGCTTGAGCTTCTTTATATGACGACACGGCTACCTCTGACACTTTGCTCGGCCCGGGACCTTTGTCTTTGATGCGCAACCCTTCAAATGTCTGGCAGGGTGTTTCGTGAATCTCTCCGTCGACCTCCACATATTTAAATGATGAAAGATGGCTGACCAGGATGTCTTCTTCCCCACAGACTGTAACCACGCTATCCCCTACCATATACTTTAGCTTTTGATGCAAGGTAGACGTGACTGCCCCAGCCCCATGGATCCAGGGTCTTCCGAGAAGGCAGCTATATGCAGGCTGGATGTCCATGATATAAAATTCAGTCGCGAAAACCTCCGGCCCCACCTGTAGAGGTAATGTTATTGATCCAAAAACCGTTCTTCGCGTACCATCAAACGCCCTAACCACCAAGTCACTGGGCGTGCACAGGATTCCTCTGACATCTAGCTTCATCATCACTTTCTTGGGCAACACATTTAATGATGATCCGGTGTCGACCAGCACATGAGACATGGCTGATCCTCTACACTCCACAGAGACGTGTAGCGCCATATTTTGCTCTCTCCCCTTTGGGGTCAAGTCGAAGTCTGTAAAGACCAAGCTATGGCCTGCGTTTACATGCGCTAACACTCCCTCCAGCTGATTCACGGAAACATCTTAGGGTACGAAGGAAGTATCCAGGACTTTCAGCAATGCATTTCTGTGAGCTTCAGAACACAATAGCAACGACAGTATAGATATCTTTGACGGCGTCTGTTGCAGATGCTCAACAATTTTATAATCACTTTTACGAATCAAGCGCATGAATTCTTCCACATCCTTCGATGCCGTTTCTTTTTCATTCCCCTGCACTGGGACATTCTCAATCATCTTTCCCTTTCCCTTCGCCAGACTTTCCGCCTCTACCTCAGGCGATATGAAGATTCTTCCACTCCTTGTCATACCTCCGGTGCCAACAACATTGTCTACAGTCTCAGCTGGCTGCTTATTAACATCAATTTTTATTCCGTCACAATACACTTCCAACCCATATGACCAAGGGACTGCTTTAGTGCTCTCGTATGGGATTGGTCCGGCCTTAGTAATAGTGATCGGTGGTCGCTGGGCCGGTGCCGTTATGGTGATCGTTTTCCGAGGAATCGTTACAGTAGCCACATCACTTTGCTCGTCTGGTAATGCCCCTGCAGGCTCTTCAACTGCTGCTCGGTCAAATTGCAATGTGCCGCCATCTATTAAAGCCTGAATACCTTTCTTTAAGTCATCACAACCCCCTGCTAGGGTCCAGCACTCTAAACAATACTCGTCACATCCTGGATAGACACCCCCTTGCAATAATCGGCTCTTTATTTCACACAACAGTGTCTTTAAGTCGTCGACATTCATAATCAAATTCAAACCCTCCTCAGTTAAAATGGCGTTTGCCCCATGGTTGGGCATGGGTTTCTGCACTATATTCGGACCCGCCGTTCCAAAATTGATGGCCTTACTATCCAATAGATCCTGCACTACATGCTTGAATGCATGGCAACCCTCTACATCGTGGCCAGGGGTCCCGGAGTGGAATTCGCAGTGCCTGCTTGCATCATAACCATACGGAGGAGTGCCTGTTATTGGTGCCAGAGTTCTCTTCTCTACCAAGTTCAAACCCAATAACGTCTGTAGCAAATCTGCATACGTTGAAGGAGGCTTCTCAAATACTCTCCTTGGTTTACCCCCCTGGAATCTGCGCTGAGCAGGCTGTGCCCCCTGCTGTGGCTGCTGTGGCTGTTGTTGTTGTTGTTGAAATGGCTGTTGCTGAAACGGAATAGTAACACTCGTCACCTGCTACGGATGATTATACTGGTTTCGACCTCTGCCTCGGCCTCGGCCTCGGCCCCAAAACACTGTGCTTGCATCGCCCTGACGGCGCCCACCAAAAGCCTTTCTGTTACTGCCAGATGCAGTAGATTCCTCAGCTTGGAATCTTCCCTGTTTAATGTTGCTTTCAATCTTTTCTCCCATCAGAATTAAGTCTAAGAAACTGCCCAAAGATGTGTGAAATAACTTGTCATAAAACATGCCTGTGAATGTTCCTATGAACATGTCATTCATTTCCTTGTCCTCTAGAGGAGGATGGACCCTAGCAGCCATGTCGCGCCATCTTTGCGCATACTCTTTGAAGTTCTCACCCTTCTCCTGGGATAACCCCTGCAGTTGGACCCGATTGGGTGCCAAGTCGCTGTTATACTTATAGTGAGCTACAAATGCTTCTGCCAGCTGCTTCCATGTCTTTATATGAGTTGGTTCCAGTCCCATATACCACTCGAGGGAAGGACCTGACAAGCTATCTTGAAAGAAATGCATTAGCATCCTCTCATCAGTAGAGTACGCCGACATCCTTCTGTAATATGACCGCACGTGCACTTTTGGACAGGTGTCCCCTTGATACTTATCAAATGTAGGGGCTTTGAATTTGATTGGCACCCTCAAGCCAGGCACTAGACCCATTGTTGACATGTCTAAGCCCACAGCACTTTGATTCACGACCCCCCTCATCTGCTCTTCTAGCATTCTAATCCTCTGGGAGTCATCCATTGGCCCTTCGAAACCTCCACCGGAGAAAGCGTCCTCTTGCTGGTCCTCCTGCCAGTTACCATTCCCAGCTCCATACCCATCGTATCCGTTGTTACGGCCAGCTCTAATCTGATTCATTATCGGGCCTCGCCCCCTGATTCCGTACCCCGGAGCAACTCCAGCAGGTCCAAAAGTCATTAGCCCAGCGCCATTTTCATTTCCGAATCCTCCGTAACCCTGATTAGTCATACCAAATCCGTCCTGCCCGAAGCCTTGAGCATTGAAACCATATTTCCCAGCATTATCGAATCCCTGGTCATTGAAACCGAATCCAGCATTACCAAAACCGTTGCCTCCCATATTATCACCCAAGTTGACATCACCAAGCCCAACGTTATGGACAGCAGTCTCATTCCCAATTCCAACGTTACCGTTCCCAGCAGCGGTACCGTTGTTGACATTGACAGCAGGTATATTGACTACAGGCGGAGCCACTGGTGTGGGAGTACCATCCCCATGAACAGTGTCGACTCGCACAGACTGATGATCCTCATTTCCATGCCCAGCATTCCTGACCAACAGAGGCTGCACCAGAGCTTGCAAATTCTCCTGACCCTTTGCAATAGTCTCCATGGTCTGCATGAAGAGTGCCAACTTCTCACGCATATCTTGCATCTCGTTCTGCATTTGATCCATGATTCTTCGACAGTTGGTGCGAGTGGAGTACCGGTGTGGGCGCTGATCTTCAATCCTGAAAAGACCTGGTACAGTGCAAGCAATAAGATATCATCCAATAATCACCTATAATGCGATATGAATATGAATGCAATGCAATGTGTGTCTGTGCATTAGGGAACATCATTCCCCGATTCTAGTGTGAAGGTGCCAGTGCAGTGACAGTGCTAGCAATACGGAGATCGGAGCTGAATCATAGAAAACCTCATATATTGCAGAGAAAACCAATAAGCCAAGAATACAATATCACTGAGTGTACAATAAGAAGGTATGACCTCAACCAACAATCCTGGTGATGGTCAGCACTATGCAAATAAAGCATCAATACATGAAATGGTCAAATACACTCATAAGCCTGATACTCTTCTAATAACTTCTTGGTCTCTGGGTGGCTTGGTCGGGTAAGCAGACCCTCGACAAGCTGGTTTCTTCTCTTGAGAACACGTCGTACGTCACCAGCGGTTTCCTCCCATGCCCCTTCTCCGAAGCGATCCTCTAGCTTCCGCTTCTGAGACACAGCTTCGTTCCTGCCTTCGATAGCTTTGTTCAATGCACTCTGGAGACTATACCTGGTCATCACCTCTTCTTCGTACTTCTTAATGCTAGCCTTCAACTGCTCTTCGAGGTCAGAAATTTGCTGCTTCAATTTATCTTCCCTCTTTTTATTGTTGGTTAGCGTAGCATTCCAAGTCTTGTTACAAGAAGAGATTTCCCGGTGAGCGGCATCGAGTGCTTTCTTTTTGGATTCCAACATGTCATGGGAGCTTCTGAACTCTTGACCCAGCCGTTCGCGCTTCTTTTTCTCCTCAGTCAACTCGGCCTCTAGTCTGTTCACTAGTTCAATCTGCTGTTGGAAAGCATGCACAGCCTTGTTTTTCTCACTGCGTATCTGAGCTAGCTCTTGCTCTAACCCTTCATTGACCTTCATCAAGGCTTATTTTTCTCTTACAACCTGCTCGTAGGCCTCCCTAGTAACAGTAGTTGACTCTTCCACCGGAATATGAACAGGGACTGGTGCAGCTGGAAACGGCATCAGTAATTGTCTCGCTCTCTCCTGGATCCAAACCTTGTAGGGTGCATAAGCTTGACAATCATTCTTCCCTAACAGTGGCTTCCCTCTCCTGTTGATACGCGTCCATGCATGCTGAAGCTTCGCTAGTAACTCTCCATTCAGATCACCGGTGAAGTACAGAGATTCCTGTACTTCTTCCTCCTGAGGTGGGTTCTTCAACGCGTATCCGAACTGGCGAATAAACAGAGAAGGGTTGTAATTGATACACCCTTTTCTCCCTATCAATGGAACATTAGGGTACCCAGAACAACTGAAAATAAGCTCAGACCCCAACAAGTCTCGATCAAACCACTCAATGTCTTCGGAAGATAACCTCATCAGGCGCTCTGGCCAGCTAGCTGCAGTGGCACTATCCACAAAAGGTCCCTTCAAGGGAAGATGGCTCTTAAACCACATGTTCAACAGCGGCGCACAACAGTAAACAGTCTTTCCTCTTCTATTTTCATTTTTGTAGTGCAATGAATGATAGAAGTCTCCGATCAAAGTGGGCACCGGGTTGCCAGCAGCAAACAGATGGAAAGCGTCCAAGTCCACAAAATTGGGTAAGTTAGGAAACAGCACAATTCCGTAGATGCATAGAGCCAAGATAGCATTAAAGACTATCCAGCATCCGTTCTTGGCATACTCCTGAGCTTTGCCAACCAGAAAATCAAGGGAGAACCCTGGAACCCCAAGCCAAGAAGTCATTAACAGTTCAGCAGCGTTCATGTGCAAGGCCTTAGCTAAGTCCTCCAACTTGGGCTCAGCAGCAGAGTGAATAAAGGGAACCTTGTTCTGTACCGGTAGCTCAGTAAACTCCACATACTCTTCAATGGTAGGCCCCAAAATAAAGTCAGCAAACGTGAAACATCTCAATGCCGGGTCATAGAATTGCATCAAAGTGTACAGCCCATTCATCTCAACAGCAGTTGGCTTGCAGACTAATCTCAGCAATCTTCCATGACTCATCCTGAAACTTCTCCTAACCTCCTCATCAGCGAGGGACATCAGACCAAGCAAGGGAGTAATGTCAGGTGTAGGCAGCTTATACGCAACTGTCTTCCTCAAACCAGCCATAATCAATACTCAGAAGTCCGGGCACTAGAACCAGGGAATATGAAAATGCACCTGCAGCACAGACACACGTTAATGGGATGCAATGATAATGGGTATGCAAACAATGCAATGCAAATACATGCAACAGGTACCAAATGCCGTGGCTGAGAAGCCTGAACCATATCAAAAGTCTCGGATAGACTCTCCAGAATTCCTCAAACCCTGGTCTCTGATAGACCTGAAACAAAGCTCCAACCCTGGTCTCCGATAGACCCTCATATCATAACTCCAACTGGTCTCTGATAGACCTCACATCGTAACTCTGACTGGTCTCTGATAGAGCTCATATCATAACTCTGACTGGTCTCTGACAGACCTCACATCATATCTCCAACTGGTCTCTGATAGACCTCCCATCATAACTCCAAGCTGGTCTCTGACAGACCTGATAACTGTCCATAAATACCCAGGATCTCAGATCAAGAAATAACCGGTATCTGAAGGTCTAGTTACCTGCATAACCCCAAACCCTCTCACAGGTGGATGTCCTAGTAACTGACAAAGGTACGGCATCCTATGCGGTCGTCGGCGTCACAGACTTTCAGGGTTGATGATACGATTCCCAGAAGGAGTGGCATCATCAAATCCTGAAGAGGCCTCACTTAGCCAACTTCCAAATGATCGGTTCCCGGAGTCGACAATTCAGCTGACCAACAACCCCTTCGACCCAAAGGGTAGAAAAAGAAGCCAACCAGAAGAACCCCGTCTGAGTGTAGATTTCGTGAGACACTAATGCAAGCAAAGCCGGCACGCGCCCACTACTTTCTACTCTAATTCTAGGTGCACTCAAGCCCAGGTCCGGCTTATCTCTCAATCATAGAACACCCGTCACACCCCAATACAGCAATAATAATCAATAATATAATGCTGAAAATAAAGGTCAGAAATATAAATCCATACAAAATCCTCGACGGGAAAACAAGCGCTAGGATTTACTCTCTCAAGGGACGTTGGATCCCAAATGCATAAGGAACTATCGCAGTCCTTAGCAGCCAGGGGACGTTGGATCCCCAGCAGAGTCGCCAGTTGTCGCTACTGCGAAAATCGGCGCCGGCTGAACAGAAGAGTCGCCACCGTGCGTTATTTATCCCACAGGAGGGAAAGGAAACGCTCAGAGTAAACCTACCGCAAAGACGGGAAAGGTATGGTCATCGCAACCAAAACCTGGGTTCGGGAGTCGGTTACGCAAGGGGAAGGTATTAGCACCCCTCACGTCCGTCGTACTCGACGGGATCCACGCTTGTTTTCAGGTATGGATTGTTATTCTATCTACTCTACAGGTCAGGGGTTAAAAGAAAATAAAAGGACTCAGCAAAGTATCGCACTTTATGCCTACGTATTCCCGTCTGGAACGAGAAATCAGAGTCAACGTAGTTCGCCTACCTATGGGAAAGGAGGGGAAGGTTGCTCTCTAGGATATCGCATCCTATGCCTACGTACTTTCATACAGCATGAAAGATCAGAGCAAACGTAGTTCGGGCCACGTACGACACAAGTCTGTCTTGATTGTTTTTATTCCTTCTGAAAAAGGGTTTTTCTGATTACAGGTCCAAGCGGACAAAAATGACGTTTTGATGAGTTCACATTCTTTTACGGAAGAAATGTCTTTTATTGTGTTTGAAATCTTATTGTGTTTTTCTGTTTGTTTTGAGAAAGAAGAGACAGAACTCTAACCTACGGTTGAAAAGGGAATCAAACTAACCTAATGTTATCATGCATGGGTTAAGACCTAATGTCTATCATGTTCCTCTCTTGCGCAGAGAGAAACAGAGATCCTAAGGGATAAACGGAAACAGAAACAATAGCATATATACAATAAAGCAGTAAAATGCATGGATGCAGCAATACAAGCGAGGCAAGGGAGTCCCACTCAACCTCGAACCTAGAAAACAATAGGCAAAAGTGAACAGACTTCACTTTCAACCTAACAGGGTAAACAGCAAACAATACAGTCAGGGAAAACCAATCAATACATCAAGAATAAAAAACAGCAGGAAAAAAACAGCCACAGCAGCTCTGCATCAACATCTGTCTTCAAGTCATCTCCAAACAGCTACAAGCTTCAGGCAAGCCTCAGTCTCCATCTCCACAGCCTTCAAGCAAGGTCTCTGTCATCAGTCTTCAATCTGCAATGGCTTTTCTTCAAGTCTCAATCTCCAAGAGGAATATCAGTCAACAAGATGAAATGGATGTTAAACAGTCAACTGCCTACCAAGGGTGGCTCATTAACTGTTAACATTATACAGACAATTTTCCCTCAAAAGTTCTATCTTTCAAATACATTCACTAATCCTTCCAAAGGAAGGAGGTGGATATTTGAAAGATACTTTGAATCATAGAGAAAGAATGGAGGCAGACAAAGCCTTCCATGTTTGTGAATCAAGCTTTCTACTCTAGAGCTCTGCCTAGCTCCTAAACCCTATAGCCTTCAACAGCTGCCAGCAAAGGATTTCTTCATCAACTCTGGAAGTTGGACTTCAGTCTCTTGATCTCCAATGGACTTCATCATCTAAGTCTTCAGCTCTCCCAATCCCCAAGCAAACCCAATACCCCACACAGACAAATGAAAATAACCCTTAGAGAGGGCACACCACACAGTCAAGCAAATATAAGCAGTGTACTGATAGCAGTAGGGGAATCCTAATATTTTCTAAGAGATCTATTATTTACCCATAATCCCTATAGTCCCATACCCCAAAGATTCAATCTACAACTCCTAAGGGAAATGATTTAATTCTCCTATGTTATCTCCTAAACCCTAGTTTTGATCATGCTAATCACACCTAAACAAATCATCTCAAATTAAGTTCTAAAATTGTGAATTAAATTTTGTATACAAGATACAGGTCTAAGCTAATCAACCTAAAAAGAATGGATCAAAAATATTAAAGCATCTAATCAAACCAAAATTAACAAATTCATGCATTAAACTACACATCATTTACTCCTATTTAAAAGAAAAATATGCTAAAAATACAAAAATAAAATGAAATGTTAATTTTTTTTTATGTGATAATTTTCTTAACCAAATTATGGACAATATGCAAAAACAACCAATTAAAAATGAGCAATTTCCAATTTATTGTGAATTTTCAAAGAATTAAAAATTTGAAAGAAAATAAAATGGAATTAATTGACTTAAGGGGTGCAGCAAGCAATTAAAATCAGTTAAAAGAATAAAATGGGCCCAGACTGGGGGGCGCGCATAGCAAGCGTGTCTGGGCCCAATGCGTCAGAAAACTCAATCAAAAAAATAAAAAAAACCGGAACGGTGCATTTAGCAAGAAATTTAGTTGAATTGGGATTGGGCTTGGAAAACAAGGGTACGAATAGCAAGGGATTGTGAGGCCCATCAGAAGAGGTTTAATGAAACGGTGCGTTTAGCACCCCAGACTTCCCTCCACATTTCATTTTAAACGTGAGCCATTGGATCAAATCTCAAGTCCAAGTCAAACATGCAATCGTGTGGCCATGGTTCATCGTCTACCTCTGGAAACCCTAGAACCAGAAATCACCTCTCCCATGCACGAACTTTCAACAGCTCTGTTCTCCATCAATCCTCCATGAAATCACACGATATAAAAACCAAAAGTGAGCTATTCTCTTCCCTCTACACAGCCATGGCCATAGTTCTCCTAAAACACACTCAAACTTCAAACCCGATAGGTGGAAGATTCTGATTCCACCATTTTCACCTGTCATCAACCATTCCAATTTCTTCCAATCTTTACCCTAGCATGATCTACACCTTTCACTGATCATTATGAGCTATAAACCTAAGATTGTAGTGCCATATCCTTGATGTTATAAACCCTAACAGAATTGGTGCACCATTGTTAACCTTCATGAAACTTCCTCAAACTTTGTGAAATCCATCATCTAACCTATCTTAACAGTTATAACCTAACAAATCTCTATGATTCTAACTAAACCAAGCAATTCGAATGAGAAACCAACCTGGTGTAAATGATGAAAACAGGTGCTAAAATCTTCAAATCCAATGCTTGTAATGATCTGAACTTGATCCACACACTCAATTCTTTGTTCTGTATGCGAAGATTCTTGCTCCAATGCCTTGAATCTTTGTAACCACTTCTTTTTGCACCTTGAATGATGAAGATGGATGGCACCAATTCTTGCTCAATTCAACTAAATCTTTGATGGAATTGGATATATGAATGATGTTGATGATGATCAGATCAAGAAATGTTGAAATTGATAGAGATTTTATGGAGTTTGAAGTAATTTTGCAAAGTGGAAGAATGATGTGAAACTTGGTATCATGCACAAAATGAATCACCAACCATGGCATGAAGCTATTCAATTCAATATATATATGACAATAGAAAATCCTAGAACCTTGGAGAAACTTCCCATGCACACTTTCCCTTGGATTTGGATTATGTAACTTCCTTTGTAAGTAACCAAGCATAACTCTCAAATCTTGAACCAAACTCAAAAATCCACTTTTGCCAATGTTCTTAAAACATTTTTTCCAATCAAAATGACCTATAATTTCACCCCATTTGGCCAAATTATGAAAAATCTCAATTTTAGGTCATTTTTTTTCCATTAAATTCACCAAATTTGAAACCTTGAGCTATGAGCCTTTCCAAACTTTCATGGTCACTTTTCTAGACTCAAAATGTCATTTGGAGCAAGTTTTATGTTGTGAAGTTTTTCATTTGAAGCTTCCTTGTATGAGTTTTGGGCATAGGCTTGAAATGACCTGTAATTCTCAGATGACCAAAATACCCTTTGCTTGCCAAGACCATAAGTAGAGTTCCACAAATCATATGAAGGCATACCATACCATTATAGAAAGATAAGACAATGAGGAACAACTCTTGTGTTGACCAGAAATTCATTTGAAATCTCCTTGAGGGGTAAAAGTTGCTTGGAAGACAAGTAACTTTCACAGACAAAATTTCAGATACCTCAGATGACCTGTAACTTGCAAGGACCATAACTTGAGTTCTATAAATCTCTTTAATGTCTTTCACCACTCAAATTAAAGGTATTGATATCCTATACAAGTTTCATGTTGGCCAAAGATCCATTTGAAGCTTGCATTTTGAATTATCTTGCTGGGAAGTTTGCCCTAAATCAGGGGATTTTACATAGAAACCCTAATTTAGAAACTCCTCTTCTCCTTGATTTCTCTTGATTTATTCTTGGCACATCACCATATCCTTATTTACATGTCAAATTATGAACCCCACATCTCTCAAATAGACCTTGATGTCTTTCAATCAATCAATTGACCTAGAGTTGACCCAGGGTTGACCCAGATGAAACCCTAGTTGACTGTTCTTCAACTGCAATTCTTGGGACCATATCAATGGCTTTCCTCCTTCTCCAAATGACTTCCTAAGTCTCCCATGATGTCTATATACTCTCCATGCTCAATTCACAGCTCACAACTTCTTGGATGATCTTCAGATACCCTCAGATAGGAGATAGACCCACTACTTGATCCACTGACTTCTTAGATTCCATTTCTTCTCTGATGACTTGAATATGCTTGAATTTGAATAATAACCTCTTGATAGTCTCATAGAGATGAGAATAGTGATTGGTCCCTTGTTGGATGACTTGCTATGCTATGCAGATGATTAGACTATGTACATGACTCTATATGCAAATGCCAATGCAATTGAAACATAAACCAAATGAATAAGGTTGAGCAAATTTTAGGGTGCAACACTACTCCTCAAGGGACGCACATTCCCTTTACTGCCAGATTGACCTTTCCAGTTACCAATAATGAGGCTGAATATGAGGCGTGCATCATGGGTTTTGAGGAGACTATTGATTTGAGAATCAAATATCTTGATGTATACGAGGACTCTGCTCTAGTGGTCAACCAGATTAAAGGAGAATGGGAGACGCGTCAGTCCAATCGGATACCCTATATGAATTATTCAAGGAGATTGTTGCCTTTCTTTGACAAAGTAGAATTGCATCACGTGCCACGAGCATAAAATCAGATAGCTGACGCTCTCGTGACGTTGTCTTCAATGTATAAAGTTAACTTCTGGAATGAGGCTCCCAGGATTGTTATCTCTCGCCTTGATAGGCCCGCCTTCATATTCGCCATTGAGGAGACATCCGATGGCAAACCGTGGTATTTCGATATCTAGAATTTCCTGAAGAACCAAGAGTATCCGACTGGGGCGTCCAGTCGAGATCAGAATACTCTTAGGAGATTGGCAGGCAATTTCTATTTGAATCCGGATGGGGTTTTGTACAAGAGAAACCACGACTTGGTGTTGTTGCGATGTATGGACGAGAAAGAGGCTAAGTTGCTCATGGAAGAGATCCATGAAGGTACATTTAGTACGCATGCTGGTGGACATGCAATGACGAGAAAACTGTTGCGGGCAGGTTACTATTGGCTGACGATGGAAACAGATTGTTTCAAGTTCGCGAAGCGGTGTCATAAATGTCAAATTTATGCGGACAAAATTCATGTGCCTCCGAGCTCTCTGAATGTTATGTCATCACCGTGGCCTTTCTCGATGTGGGGAATTGATATGATTGGCAAGATTGAGCCCACGGCATCAAACGGACACCGGTTCATTTTGGTAGCTATTGATTACTTCACCAAATGGGTGGAAGCAGCGTCATATGCTAATGTCACCAAACAAGTGGTAGCCAGATTTATCAAAAGAGATATTATCTGCATATATGGAATCCCAGAGCGGATTATCACTGACAACGGCTCAAACATGAATAACAAGATGATGAAAGAGTTGTATCAGAATTTCAAGATCGAGCATTACAACTCTTCTCCGTATCGGCCCAAGATGAATGGCGCTGTCGAAGCGGCCAATAAGAACATAAAGAAGATTGTTCAGAAGATGGTTGTGACTTACAAGGACTGGCATGAGATGTTGCCTTTCGCTTTGCACGGTTATCGTACGACGGTACGCACGTCAACCGGGGCAACCCCTTTCTCATTGGTGTATGGCATGGAGGCAGTGTTACCATTGGAGGTTGAGATTCCTTCTTTGAGGGTTTTACGCGATGTCCAACTTGATGAGGCAGAATGGGTAAAAGATAGACTGAATCAGCTCAGTTTAATGGATGAGAAGAGACTGGCTTCTCTAGCATATGGTCGGCTGTATTAGAGCCGGATGAAGAAAGCTTATGATAAGAAGGTATGCCCTCGAAGCTTTCAGACGGGCGATCTTGTGTTGAAAAAGATTCTCCCACCATAATCGAATTACAGGGGCAAATGGACTCCCAACTACGAGGGTCCATATGTCATCAGAAAGGTTTTCTCTAGAGGAGCCTTGTTGTTATCCACCATGGATGGTGAGGACTTTATGTCTCCTGTGAATTCGGACGTAGTTAAAAAATACTTTGCTTAAAGTGACCCGCTGGACAGAAAAAAAGAGAGTCCAGGCAAAAATGGGGCATCCCGGCGAACCATAAAAAAGGAATAAAGGGTTCGGGAAAAAGTTAGGGATAAAATTGAAAAATGTACACCCGCGAAGTTGAAAACCTGAAAAGGGCAACTTTGGCAAAAAAAAAAGGGTATCCCGGTGAATTGAAAACCCGCAAAGGGCGATTCACGCAAAAGTTAGGGATTGAAAAAGCAAATGACTGCGGTCCGAGTTTGATACTGCATTGCTTAGTGGTTTGGGAGTACCTGAGGGTCGTATATCCGAAACAATCTCTTCCGAAGATCGAGTATCGGGAAAGCGTCAGAGTCAGGCGAGTCATAGGAGGATCAGCTCATGGTGTTCGTCTGTACCACGTTGCCAACATGTATATCAAATTTGTTTTGTATCTTTCTTTGTGCTTCTTGTGCATATATTGTATTTTGCTTGTGCGTAACTTCCTCTTTTCAGGAGTTACATCCAGTGTACAAAGCCTTGCCTATTTACAGGCTCATTCAATAAAGCATGTTATTCAGTACTTGATGCTTGTTCTTTACTGTTTTGTTTGTGAAAAACGCCGATGTTTTGATGAACTTGCACTTGCATAAACTTGCTGGCCCTTGCCAATAATTGCTAAAACTTCGAATTGACTGAATGAGCGTCACTGATATTAACTCGGATAGATTTTGTTGTGTAGATTTGTTTTGTCTCATTTGTGTTTTGCAGGGTTCTTACCTTTGAAGCAAACGGTCAGAAATTGTATTCCCCAGCCAAAAGTCTTTTGACGTAGGGCCTGACTTCAGTTGATGTCGTTCCTTAGCAAGTCGTATCTTATCCCCAGAGAGTGGAGACGGCGCTTATTCCTACCAGATGTGGAATTGTCCTCCCCGAGAGAGTATCACCAGGAATGTCGCCTGAAGAGTATCCTCATGGAAGTTGTCCATAGGATATCCCCAGCAGGTCAAAATCAATATCCCCGACAGAGGACGCTTCCCCAGAGGATGGTTATTCCTTTCCCCGCAGGTTGTCATTCTTTCGTCAGGACAATTGTCCTCAGCTGAGTTTGTAGCTTTGAGTTTGTGGACTGTGTCCCGACAGTGTAGTTCTTCCCCCAGAAGGGTCGCATCTCTCCCCAGCAGGGTTTGTGTTTTCTTCCCAAATGTCTGATCTCTCCCCGGCAGAGTTGGATGTTATTTCCGACATTTTTTTTTGCCAGAATACTTTGTGATACCCGTTCATCCCCAGCGGAGTTGGTTTTGTTCTTAGCCATTTCATACCAGAATGTCTCTCAGCAGCTTGAGCCTGCATTAGCATTTGCATATATCATCATATTTGCATCTACCTACACGCATAGCATTTCCATGTCGAATGGAGCATTACGCAATTGTCAAACATACGCATTTTGAAATATAAGCCAGGTTGGTTAACCTTCTGTTTTCAAGTGTTGTTTTCCCTGCAGGTGGAGGGAGCTCTTGCTCAGATTAATTACCAGATAAGCAAGGTCTCGGCGTGAGACGTGTAATGATAATGTTCGTTTTGTCATTATTCCCCACAGAGTTGCTTGGTTAAGTTTCTCTTACCCCTCCAGCGGAGTATTTCTTCAAAATTGTGGCTATGACAGTATCAAAAGATTCTGTGAATCAATTTTTGGAAGTTGCCGCCTATGTCGAAGTAGGTGTCTGGCAATTTGGGTTCAGAAAATCCCCAGTAGAGTCCTTCTCAGATTTGCTGCCTTGTTCGCGCTAAAAGTTTGAAGATTGGACCAGTATTTTGTTACCCATTTGATTGATGGAGTTAGCTACTGCAAAGATAGGCAGAGAAGCTGTATTCAGAGTTATTTTCCCGTAGTGGTGACGGAGTTATTTTCCTGTATTGGGCAGAGTTATTTTCCCGTAGTGGTGACGGAGTTATTTTCCTGTATTGGGAAGAGTTATTTTCCCGTAGTGATGACGGAGTTACTTTCCTGTATTTGGCAGAGTTATTTCCCGTAGTGGTGACAGAGTTACTTTCCTATATTTGGCAGACTTATTTTCCCATGGTGGTGACAGAGTTACTTTCCTGTATTTGGCAGAGTTATTTCTCGTAGTGGTGACGGAGTTACTTTCTTGTATTTGGCAGAGTTATTTTCCCGTAGTGATGACGGAGTTATTTTCCTGTATTTGGCAGAGTTATTTTCCCGTTGTGGTGACGGAGTTATTTTCCTGTATTTGGCAGAGTTATTTTCCCGTAGTGGTGACGGAGTTATTTTCCTGTATTTGGCAGAGTTATTTCCCGTAGTGGTGACGGAGTTACTTTCTTGTATTTGGCAGAGTTATTTTCCCGTGGTGATGACGGAGTTACTTTCCTGTATCGGACGGAGTTATTTTCCCGTAGTGGTGACAGAGTTACTTTCTTGTATTTGGCAGAGTTATTTTCCCGTAGTGATGACGGAGTTATTTTCCTGTATTGGGCAGAGTTATTTTCCCGTAGTGATGACGGAGTTATTTTCCTGTATCGGACAGAGTTATTTCCCATAGTGGTGACGGAGTTATTTTCCTGTATTATTGGCGGAGTTAGTTCATGTGTTGTTGGCAGAGTTATTTCTTATTTGTTGATAAAACTATTTCCTCAGTGGAAGTCGCCAAAGTGATTCCCTGTGTTGTTGGCAGAGTGAAGTTGTATTTTCGTATTGACAAATCCCATAGCAAAGATGGAGTATAATTTGGTGGATTTTGTTCTCCAAATAATTTGTGTAGTTCGTGTCTGCAGTTGGCAAATTTCCGGGTTTCTTGGTATTCAACCGTCTTTCACCTCGATTGTTTGAAGGTTGTCTTTCGCCGTTTGAATAGGGGCAGCTATTGCACCCCAAAATTTGCTCAACATCTTTTACCTGGTTTATGTTTCATTGCATTATCATTTGCATAGTTCTATCATTTGCATATCATGGCATATCATTCATCCAACAGGGGATCAAGTGTGATTATTATCAAGAGAAGCCTAGCAAGAAATCTTATCCAAGCTTGAGAAGTCATCCAAGTCATCAGGAGGTGGTGGGAGGTCTTGATCAACTGAGGATCATCAATGGGATGTGAAGCATGAGGTGTGAATATGAGATGTGCATAGAGCTCATGGAGTGCCTAGAGAGCCATGTTGGAGCTAAATCAAGTCAGTGCCAAGATCAAATCAAGAAGAATCAAGAATGTGGGAAGTTGCTAAATTAGGGTTTCAGTGCAAATTACCCTGTTTAGTGCCTAACTTCAAGGCCATATAAGTCAAGATACAAGTTTCAAATGGATCTTTGGCCAACATGAAACATGTAGAGCATCTCAATACCTTTAATTTTAGTACTAGAAGTCCTCCATTGGATTTATAGAACTCAAGTTATGACCCAGACAAGTTACAGGTCCTCAGATGCTTTTGAAATTTGTCTGTGAAAATCATCTGATTTCAAGGCTATTTTTGACCTAGAAGTAGGTTTCACCTGAACTTTTGGTCAACATGAACGTTGTTCCTCATGATCTTAGCTTTCTAAATTGTACTAGAAGTCTTCCATCTGATTTGTAGAACTCAAGTTATGAGGTTTACAAGTCAGGGGTATTTTGGGAAAGTAAGATTATAGGTCATTTTCAATTATAGGCCAAAATCTACAACTTGCACTTTTCAAATGCAATTTTGTTCAACATGAAAGTTGCTCAAAATGGGGTTTTTAGGCTATCCAAGAGGTCATTATGGATTGATTGAGCTCATAGCAAGAGTTGGTTTGAATTGGTTTCAAAAAAGGGGAAAATTCAAATGTGTAAAGGAGGGAAAATTGACTTTTTGTGCTAGATGACCAAAACCAAGCAAATAAGTACATTTTCTGATTGGAAATCATACTCTAAGAGCATTGGCAATACTAGAATTATGAGTTTAGTTCAAGTTTTGGAAGTTGCCATGTGGTTGCTTCACTTGAAAGTTACATGACCAAATCATCACACAATGCATAACAGGCCATTCTATCAATCCAAATTCACTCCAAATGCAATTTGCAAGGTGTTAGAACCTTCTAGAACAAGAAACTAGCTTGTATGGCACGACTGGTGTATGAATTTGCAAGCAAAAATCAGAAAATGCAAACCATTGTTTTGGGCTTCAATTTGGATCCAAAAGCCCATGAAACTCTTCTATATATTCATTAGAGCGAGTTCAGATCAAGGTTGAGCCTCATTTCGCGCCAGAACCAGAAAGAGCAATCAAATTTTCAGAGCTGCAAATTCAAATCGTGTTTTGAGATTCAGACCAATTCAAGCCAAATTGAAGGTTGAAACATCATCCTCTTGCATCCTTGAAAGATTCTGGAAGGTTTTGGAGGTTGAATCAAGCTCTAAGCATCTCTGTTAGTGGATCTACATCAGGTTAGTAAACTTCAAATTTCCACATGAACTAGCATGATGTAGTTAGAATTGAACTTGTGGTTAGGATCTAGACAAGGTATAGATCGTTTTAGGATCAATTTGGAAGCAATTGGTGATGTTTGATCACGAGGTGCCATTTCTGTTTTGATTCGAGTAGATCTGATCTTAAGGCCATGACATGATTTGGATAGATCAATTTGATGTATGAAACATGAGGAACATTTATATGTCATTAGTTTTGCAAATTGTGCTGATCAAATTGGATGTGTGTTCTGAACATTGCTTCGAATTTGAAAATCCATGGAGAGTTGAATAATATGGATAGGATATTTGAATTCCTGTTGAAATTCTGGAGAGATTGATGTAAGGATGAATGATGTTTGATCACCTGCAACCGTATGCTCACCGGAGAAGACGACCGGAGTCTTCTCCGGCCACCGTCTCTGATCTCACTCAGGCCAGGTTGAATTTTGGAGAAGACGAGTCCATGGCCATTAGATCATGCTTTGACCAAAGACTTTCCACCAGATCCTAGGGTTGTGTTTTAATCTGAGAGTGGAGAGTTTTAATCCAAAACACAGGCGTTTCACTTAATGCGCTGGCAAGCTCTAGCGCGTTGGATTGCTTGACCAGTCTCCAGATCCAATGGCTCATGTTTTATTTCAGCATTTTATTTCTTTTATTCATTTTTATTTTATTTTAAATGCTTTATTGCTTCCAAAAATCATATTAAATTCATTCTTGATCATAAAATTATTTTAAAAATACCTCCATGATCTTGAGAGAATTTTTGATTTTCTGAAATCAATAAAATGCATTTTCATGCATTTTTCAATTTAAGTTGATTTTTCTTATTTTTGTTAATTCTTTTAATTTTGCATATTTGACCATCTGTTTTGTTGAATTTTGTTCTTCTAATTGGTGATGAGTTTGGCTTTGATTTTTTAGTATGTTTTAGGGTAGATATTCATGTTCCCCTAGCATTTTATTAGAATTTTAGAACAACATTAGGTTCTGTTTTAGGTATTGAGATTAGGACCCTCCCAAACTTATGGATTCCTTTGACCTATCTCAATGTAGGAATTGTTTAGATAACTTAGAAGATGATTTAGGCTTCAATCTTTTTACACTAGGTTGTTCAAACATGTATGTTCCCCTAGGATATTTATTATAATTTTGCAACTTCATTTTCTATTTTAGTTGTATTTAGCAAGTGGCTTGTATTTGTGGTTTCCTCTCTTGAGTGCTTTGGATTGTTTGGTTTGGTTGGCTGCTTTGGAGTGGGTTTAGGCTTGAGTTCTTTTTTTTGGAGCTTCTGGATTCATTGAAGATGCTTCGGATTGAAGATTGGAGCTTGGAGTTGAAGGCTTTTCCTCTTGTGGAGTTTTTTTTAGGAGCTTAAGAAATTAGGGTTTTAGGAAGTGCCTTAGACCTAGTTTTGATCATTTCTTCAAACATAGAGTGCATTGTTTGCCTCTATTCCATCCAATGACATAAAGTCCTCCTTGGGAAGCTCCATCTCTCCTTAGGAGGGATGAGTGGTATGCCCAAGTGAGTATAACTTTGAGGATACCTTTCATTTGCAATGTTGAGTTCTTAGTGATTTACTTTGGTTTTCATTAAGTTCCTTAACATTATAACTTGATCTTAATGATTAATCCTCCTCTTGGAGTGTGCTTGTTGGAGCTTGAAGATTGATGAGGCTTGAAGATAGAAGTTTTCTTGAAGATGAAGCCTTTGCTGTCAACTTTGCTGTCTTTTCAACTGTGCTGTTTAGAGCTTGTTGTTGCTGTTTGCTGTAGGAGTTAGTTGTTGCTGCTTGGGCTACCTCCTCTGTGTCTTTTGTTTTTCTCTGTATTGTCTGTTTGCTTGTGTTGATTACCTCTAGGTTTGAGGTGGAGCTTGTCTCCTCTTTCCTATTGTCTTCTCCCTTACCTCTCTTATATTGCTGCATTGCATGCATTTTACTGTTTGCTGTAATTGCTTGTTGTCTTTTGTTGTTTATCCCCTAAGATCTCTGATTTCCTCTGTGCAAGAGGAAATTATGACAGACATTAGGTTCTGACCCATGCATGATAACATTAGGTTAGTTTTCTTTTCAACCATAGGCTTTTTAGAGTGTCTTTCTCTTCTCATCTCAAAACAATTCAAAAACACAGTAATAAGGATAACGCGTGTTGTACGTTACGAGCCTTAAGCTATTTGAGAAAAGGTTGCTGAAGGGTCACTCTTCAGTAATCTGGCTGCTTAGTATGGTACCCTTAGGGTGACATGCGACATAGTCACTCTCAGATCACAAGTCTTTAGTGCAGTACAAGTTGCAAACAGACTAAAAAAACATTTCTTTCGTAAAAAACTCAAACAAACATTCAAACTCTGTTTTTGTCTGCTCGGACCTTTAATCAGGAAAACCCTTTTCAGAAGGAGATAAAAAACTGTCAGACAAGCTTGTGTCCTCCGTAGCCCGAACTACGTTTGCTCTGATCTTTCATGCCGTATGAAAGTACGTAGGCACGAGATGCGATATCTCGGCGAGCAACCTTCCCCCCTTAACCCGTAGTTAGGTGAACTACGTTGACTCTGATTTCTCGTTCCAGACGGGAATACGTAGGCATAAAGTGCGATACTTTGCCGAGTCATTTTGTTTTCTTTTTAACCCAGATCTGTAGAGTAGATAGAATAACATACCCTAGATAGAAAAGAAGCGTGGATCCCGTCGAGTACGACGGACGTGAGGGGTGCTAATACCTTCCCCTTGCGTAACCGACTCCCGAATCTAGGATTTGGTTGCGATGACCATTCCTTTCCCTCTTTGCGTTAGATTTACTCTGAGCGTTTCCTTTCCCTCTTGTGGGATAAATAACGCACGGTGGCGACTCTTTTGTCATAGCCGGCGCCGATTTTCGCAGTAGCGACACACATCTCTCTGGCTGTAGCACCAAATATTTGGTCACCTTCCATTGCTCTTAATCTCTTCTCAATAGTCTCAACATTCTCCATGAGCTTCTCATGCTTCTCAACTTCATATTCGGACATATCTGGCCTATCATATACTTGTTGGTGTTCATCAAAGTAGGGTTGAACACGGGTATGCATGACATTCGGTGTAAAGGTAGGAACCATATAAGGGACTTTAGAGGTCAAAGGAACAACTTGGTGAGTTGTTGGAATCATAGTAGGCCTAGGCACAAAACTTGGAGGAAGACCAAATGGCGATAGATTTGTTGTAGTAGCTATTGCAGGATGATGATTTATTGTTGGATTAGTAATCTCGGAGCTATTGTAGTCTGGGCATCTATTTTCACACGCATCCCTTGTAACATTTCCATGATCTATCCTACATTCCCATGTAGGTCTTCTAGTTCATTGTTGACTCGCTCTATCTCTTGTTCCTGTTTGGTCATTCTTCTTGGAGCTTGATCTCTAGTGTCGTATGGGTGTAGAGGACTCATTGTGAAACTGGAGAGAAGACAATGAAAATGAGCTAAATGCAAGAGGAATGCACATGTAATGACATGAAGGCATGAAATGCAATGCAATAAAATATTTCAAGGAACTTAAAGTACATTTGCAACATTATAGAAATGGAGAACACATCCTTTAAATAACAAAAAGAGTTTCATTTCATTGATTTTAAATTTGAAGCTTACAAAATGGATTACACACTTTCAAAAGTCATACAAAGTGGAAAAGTAAAAGAAAAAAGGAAACTAGGAGTCCTAAGCAATATGACGAGAAGATCCCCCCCTCTTTGCAATTTCTTTGTAAGCCTATTGATCTCCTCTTTCATCTCGGTCTTATTGGGGATGAGCTTGTCCATATATAACTTCCATGCAACTAAAGTATGAGGAATGTCCGAGCTAGCAACAGGAGCTGACGGTATGCTAGACGAAAATAAATCGTCTCGCGCATTCCTTTTCCTAGCATTGTCTTCTTCATCCCTTTACTTTAGAAGCTTTTGAAGCTCTTCATTCTCATGATTGACGACTTGGTACTTGTTCTTCCAAGCATCCCTTCCTCACTTTGCTTTGGTCAAAACGATCTTTAGCTTCTCCTCCTTACTCATAAAGATCAAGGTGGGATCTCTAACAGCCATAGGTAGGGGCTCATGATAGGGGTAGGGTATCTTCAGCTTGAAAGCCCTATCTTGCACCCATTGGAGATAAGGCTCCAAAGTGATGCAACCGGGCTTTCCTAATGTCGTCATTCCTTTCTTATGAACGTGACGCCAAGCGTGCACGATTCTCTCTTTAAGCACTGGATTCTCACATTCCTTGAGAAAAAGTCCCTCCAAGTAGATGGTATTAGGCTTATCCTTCATAGGGTAACCAAGCTATCAACGAGCTAGAACTGGATTGTAGCTTATGTATCCCTTCATACATGGAAGAGGCACTTTGGGAAACTCACCACAACTGTTAATCATTACCACCCCTCAAAAAGTAGTATTATACCACTCAATGTCAGAATGAGTGAGCGACATAATATTTTGTGACCAAAGAAGACCATCCTTAAGATCCCAAAAGGTAGCTGAATGAGGTTGTCGCTACTGCGAAAATAAGGTACCGGCAAAACAGAAGAGTCACCACCTTTCGTTATTTATCCCTCAGAACGGGAAAGGAAACGATCGGAAAAACCTGACGAAAAGGTATAAGACAAGGTCGTCGCAACCATTGTCTGGTTTCGGGAGTCGGTTACGCAAGGGGAAGGTATTAGCACCCCTCATGTCCATCGTTCTCGATGGGATCCACGCTTGCTGGTTTGTCTACGGGTGAAGAAACAATCTATCTACGGCTGCTAAAGCTAAACGGAAAGAAACTGACTCGATAGAGCATCGCACTCTATGCCTACGTATTCTCATCAGAGAATGAGAAATCAGAGTCAACGTAGTTCGGGAAACTACGGGGGATTTTGCTCGCCGAGATATCGCATCTCGTGCCTACGTACTTTCATACGGCATGAAAGATCAGAGCAAACGTAGTTCGGGCTAACTACGGCTAGACAGGGTGTTCTCGATCACACGGGGTGAGAGAGAGGATTGACGATACTAGCGTACGCATTCTAGCAGTTAGGTGTATGCTGCTCGACCATTGGAGACTTAGGCGTTACCTGTTTGCGGTAGAACGGACGTAGTATGTCGGGTTTAAAGGTATGGGAACTTACGGGAACTAGAACTACGGTTTGGTCTCAATTGCGCTCGGGCAAGAGAAAGGGAACATCAGTCGTCAGCGGGAAAGTCTCGATCGCACGACAGCGAGACAACAGAGAAACTAGTTGTTAGGGTGCTCGTTAGGATATCGCATCCTATGCCTAGATATTCTCGTCTGGTACAAGAAATCAGAGCAGCTGTAGTTCGGCTAACTACAGCAAACAGGGGAAAAAGGGAAAAAGGGAGCTCGCTAGGACGTCGCATCCTATGCCTACGTACTCTCGTCTGGCACGAGAGATCAGAGCAAACGTAGTTCGACGAGAAAACGAGTCTCGATTACACAGGGGCAAGAGGAAGGGTCTCATTCGCCTGAACGCGAGAGAAAAGGGGTTTCGATCGCACGGGGGCGAGAACAAAGAGGAAGCAGGCTTACGCCTAAACGGGAAGGAACTCGGGACACACACGCACAAACCTAATACGTAGGAGCGAGTGCGTCGTATATTGCCCAAGGGACATATACTAAACACCCTAAATGATCGAGGGGACACCGCTCGATTGTCATTTCCTACGTATCTAACGCTACAGCTCACAACACTCGCCGGTTGCTTGAAGACTTGAAGATGAAAGATGATGTTGAACGAAGCGGCTCCGTTGGCTCCTGACATGCGGGCAAGCTCCATTCCAATCTTCTCTTCTCTTGATCCTTGATGAGGACGCTCGAATCAGTACCAATGTAACACTTAGACCGTCATGGTTCGACCTATACGAGAAATCGACCTCTAAGAGGTAGCGTATTGATGTCCGTGTCAAAGACAAGATAGAGAAATGATATCGACAATCATTCTCCAATTGAATCGTGTCACACGGCCAATACATAATAAAATCACAGTAAAATCGGATAGCAGAAGAGAATAGTAACGATGCACATGCAAGTGAGGGAGGAAATATGTGCGGGGAAGGAGCCTCCACAAGCTCATCTCAACCTCAAGCCAAATATGAATAAATGCAAAAATAATAGAAGAAAATAGAATATCATCAAGCAAACCACATACTACACAGCCAAGGGAGCGAAGCTCTACCGAATACCCGCAAGCAAAGCCATACAGTAAAAATACAAGCAGAGGGAGAAACTCAACCTCTAATGCAATCATGCTCCTAGCTTAAAAATAATCTACACACGAACCTACTCTAATGCATCAAACAATTCAAACAAGGGAGAGAAACCATGATGAGCAACAAGGAAGTCATCCTAGGCTACATTAGGTTGGAGGTATATCAATACCAGGGTCCATCATGGGCTCAACCTCTTGAGGAATGCACAGAATCCAACCAAAGGAAGGATTAGGCTCTCCCAAGAGGGATCCTATGTCTATAGGACAGAAAAGACTGGGTATTAATCCTAGATATCAATCTAAAGGGGTGATTGATTTTAGTGTATCAACACAGAATGTCCATCTCAGGCTCAACCTGTTGAGGAATGCACATAATCCAACCAGGGGAAGGATTAGGCTCTCCCAAGAGGGATCCTAAGAAAAGGACTTTGAGATGGATGACAGCGTATAAACCAAGGGAATATACCATGCCAAGAATGTCAATCCAAGGCTCAACCTCCTGAGGAATGCACAAAATCCAACCAAAGGAAGGATTAGGCTCTCCCAGGAGGGCTCCTTATCAAGACTTGAAGGATAAAGATAGTACAAACCAAAGGAATGTCCTATACTGGGGAAGGTCAATTCAAGGCTCAACCTCCTGAGGAATGCACAGAATCCAACCAAAGGAAGGATTAGGCTCTCCCAGGAGGGTTCCTCTTCAAGACTTGAGTAAAGAGGGTAGGGCAAAGCCCAAGGAAGAAATCACATAGGGGACAAGAGGCAACACAGCACTCCAGAGAAACCCTACAAACTAGCTACAAAGTTCACCTAAGCTAGGGGCATCAAAAGCTCTATCAAGGCTATGGCAAAGTTCTAAAGGGATCTCTACCTACTTGCCAATCTATCAAGAAAGGACTACATTATTTAGAATCATCTAATGGCTATTTACAATGTTAATCTATGAAATTCTCTAATTTAAGATCACCTAATCTAAAGTTACTTTGTAAAGTGGGGAACTAGTTGAAAATTACTCCTAAACAACTACTCTAAAAGCATATTTACAATCATCTAAAAATCATGATAAAAAATCACAAGGCAACATTAATATGTACTCAAACAGCATACAAAAAATCAAGATCAAATTCAGAACCATGAGGGAGAAAGAAAATGGACAATATCACAACATCAATATTTCACCATTAAGCACATATTAAACCAAAAAAATATGCAATAAAATGAAAATGCATGAAAAATGAAAAATAAAATTATGACAAAAATCTAAACACTTTAAATTGTATCTACAATTTTTCTCAAGATTTAATATCAGTTTTTACTATTTTTTGTGATTTATTTCTAACAAGTACCAAAACAGAAAAATAGAGAAAAGAAATTAAAGAAATAACAAGAGAGGGTGTAATCAACATGAATTTTAAGCTCATTTTCGCCTGGGCCCATGGAGGGGGTGTAGAGAGCAGCTGGGCGCTAGGCCCACTTGGTTGAGAAATCCAGCAAAAAAACAATTAATAACATCCAGGAGGGGGTGTGATAAGTAGGAATTTCAAGGCAAAATCACGTTGGGCTTATTATGGGAGGTGGTAATAGCGCTGCATGGCAAGCCCAAGACAAAAATTACATAAATCAAATCAGCTTCACAAAATAAATAAAATGAAGCACGCAGGTACCGAACCCGCGCGCAAGGGGTCCTAGAGGCGCAACCAAAACGACGTCGTTTTGGGCAGCTGTGACGTGGCGTGCTCTTGGCCATGTGATGCGTGGACAAAGTCCTCTCTTCTTCTCCAATCGGACGGCTCCCAATCATCTTCTCCAATTCAAAAATTCCAGCGCATGAACAGTACCCGCGCGGCCATGGATGAAGCATTTTTCCGGCAAACTTCAGAACAACGTATCTCTCTCAATTATTAACCAAATGCAACGATTCTTGAACCAAAATTGCACGAAATTTTGAGAGGAATCCAAATATACTACTCAAACAGCCTAAAAATCTAAAATCAAAAATTCTTCATCTCAACCTAAAACGGATCTAATCCTAAAATGTCACTAAACATCAAATTCTTTGCCCATAAATCATCTATAACTTAAGGTGAACCTAACCACATGCTTCTAGTTCATTAAAAACACATAATCAGAGAGAAATTTCAAGAAGTTAAAACCTGGCTTTGAACTTGGATTGCAGTGGATTCAAGCCTCAATTCTCTTCCAAATGGTGCAGAAACCTTCAGTGATCAATGGTGGATGCTTCTTGATGCTCAATTCCTGCTGAAAACCCTTGATTCTCCAAAATGAAATTTCAATTCCAAGCTTTCTTCTTCACTTCTCTCCAATGGCTTCTCCATGAAAATTGGCACTAGAGACTTCCAAATTTGTTCTAAATCATATTTATATTCTGTTTCAATGAGTTGGAGGCCCAAACCAAACCCATTTGTGAATTTTGGATTTTCATTTTCCTTCAAAATTTTCAATGTGGATATGCACCTTCAAGCCTTGTTCAATCTTAAAATTCATTCCAAATCATTCACTTAGCCCTTGTGGGAGGTAATGAAGTGGTTTCCATCCCTTGATTTCAATCTATGGAGTATATGGGATATGTTTCTTATTTGTGAAGCAACCTTCCAAATGGACATGTTATGGACTTCAAACCAAAAATATAATAATACCAATCTCTTTAGAACATCAATTCCATTCAAATTGACTACAAATTTGACTTGAAACCATGCTATTTCCAATTATTTTGAATTTTCTCATTTTAATTCATTAAAATGGCCTTTTATGAACTTTCTTCCACCAATGCTTGATATAATCCATATCAATGGACACTTAATACTTGCCTAAGATAAAAACATCATTTTGAGAAACTTTCATGTTGAACGAAAATCCATTTGAGGCTTGCAAGATGGTGAAATTGACTTATGATTCAAAATGACCTGTAATCTTACTTTCCCAAAATACCCCTGACTTGTAACCCTCATAACTTGAGTTCTACAAATCAGATGAAAGACTTCTAGTACTCTCTGGAAATCTAAGATCATGTGGAACAACATTCATGTTGGCCAAGAGTTGAGAAGAAACATCCTTCTATCCCAAAAATTTCTTGGAAGTTGGTTGACTTTCAAGTACCAAAATCAGATTCATCTGATGACCTGTAACTTGTCTGCCTCATAACTTGAGTTCTAGAAATCCAATGAATGACTTTTAACACTCAAATTAAAGGTATGAACATGCTCTACAAGTCTCATGTGGATATCAATATGAGATGAAACTTGTATCTTGAGTTATGTGGTCTTGAAGTTAGGCATTGAAATAGGGGATTTTACACTGTCAAGCTTAGCAACCCTAGCCCAATAACTTCTCACACTCTTGAATATTGATGAAGTGATATTGAAATGATATATTACATGTCTTAACACAACATTCCATGATCATAATTTCTTGGAATTGAGTCTTAATCTCCTCAAGACTCACCGTTGACCGAGGGTTGACCAGGTGAAAACCCTAGTTACGCTGCCTCTGGATGTGGCCTCTTGCACTTTGCACAATGACTTGAATAAGCTCCATAATGAATCTCAAGACCTCTTATGAGCTCCCACAATGCTTCATACCCATATCCATGGACTCACAATCATTTGGTAATCCTTTCATGGCCTCCAAGATAGGAGGTGAACCACATACAACTCTTTGATTTTTCTGATGGTGATAAGCTCTTGCATACCTCGAATATACCCCATGACTAGGATTAGAACTTGGATAACCTTTTCTTGATGAGCACACCCTCTTGATCCCCTGTGAATGGATGATGGTATGCAAATTTTAATGTTATGAATGCAATGCTAATGCTATGTGAATGCAGTGAAACAAAAGTCAGTTAAAGAAAAAGGTTGGGCAAATTTTGGGGTGCAACAGAGGTGTTGCACCCTAAAATTTGCTCAACCTATTTTACCTGGTTTATGTTTCAATTGCATTGTCATTTGCATAATAAGTCATGTACATAGTCTAATCATTTGCATAGCATTACCAGTCATCTAACAAGGGATCAAGTGCCATTCTTATCAGAAAGAGGCCCATCAAGGGGTTTTATTCAAGTTTAAGACCATCCAAGTAATCAAGGAATGAGTTGAAGCTTTGAAAAGTTTGAGGTTCAACCAGTGGATTTCTCTCCTAGATTGAGGAGTATTGAGATTCATCAATGGAGTATGAGCATGGAATTGTGGGTATGGAATGTGCACAAAGATCATGGAAGACCTAGAGGGTCATTCTGAAGATGAGACAAGTCATTGATACAAGTACAAGAGCCAGAGTTGAAGTACAGTCAACTAGGGTTTCATCTAGGTCAACCCTAGGTCAACTGAGTGATTGAAGAGTGTTGCACCCCAAAATTTGTCCAACCTTTTTCTAACCTAGGTTTATGTTTCAATTGCATAGTCATTTGCATTGTCATCATGTACATAGTGTATTCATCTGCATTGCATAGCATAGGCAAGCTAATCTTAATCAGGGGATCAAGTACCATTCTTGTCTCAAGAGGCATATTCAAGGGGTTTCATTCATATTCAAGACTACTCAGGTCATCAGGGAAGAATTTGAGCTTTGAAGTGTTGACAGATCACTCATTGGGTTCTCCCCTATCTTGAGGTTACTTGGGGATCATCAGAGGAAGTGTGAGCTATGATCCAAGAGCATGGAGTGTGTATGGATGTTATGGAAAGTCTAGATGATCACTTTGAAGGAGAGCCAGGTCATTGGAATGATTGCAAGAGCCTCAGTTGAAGTCAGTCAACTAGGGTTTCATCTAGGTCAAGGACTTGATTTGAAATGTATCAAGGCTCATTTGAAGGATGTGGGATTCATTATTTGATATGTGGATATGGATGTGGTGTTGTGCCAAAGAAAAATCAACAGGAGTCAAGGAGAAGAGGAGTTACCAAATTAGGGTTTCAGTGTAAAATCCCCTGATTTAGGTCAAACTTCCAAGCAGTGTAACTCAAAATGCAAGCTTCATATGAACTTTTGGTCCACATGAGACTTGTAAAGCATCTTCATAGCTTTAATTTGAGTGGTGGGATTCATCAAGATGATTTACAGAGCTCAAGTTATAGGTCTTGCAAGTTACAGGTCATCTGAGAACACTGAAATTTGTCTGTGAAAGTTGTCTATCTTCCAAGCAACTTTTGACCTTCAAGGAGTTTCAAATGACTTTTTGACAAACATAAGAGTTGTTCCTCATGATCTTCCCTTTCCAAAAAGGTATGGTATGCCTTCATCTGATATGTGAAGCTCAAGTTATAGCTTGTGTAAGTCAGGGGTATTTTGGGAAAGTGGAATTATAGGTCATTCTTAGCCTATGCCTAAAACTCAAACAAGCAAGCGTGGATCCCATCGAGTACGATGGACGTGAGGGGTGCTAATACCTTCCCCTTGCGTAACCGACTCCCGAATCCAGGTTTTGGTTGCGATGACCATACCTTTTCCCGTCTTTGCGTTAGGTTTACTTCGAGTGTTTCCTTTCCCTCCTTTGGGATAAATAACGCACGGTGGCGACTCTTCTGTATTGCCGGCGCCGATTTTCGCAGTAGCGACAAAGAGCGTCAAGGCTTAGTTGAAGAATGTGGGATTCATGAATTGATATGTAGATACATGTGTGGTGTTGTGCCAAGGATAAATCAGAGAGAATCAAGAAGAAGAGGAGTTACTAAATTAGGGTTTCAGTGTAAAAACCCTAATTTAGGCCTAACTTCCAAGCCATATAAGTCAAAATGAAAGCTTCAAATGAATTCTTGGTCAACATGAAACTTGTAGACCTTCTCAATAGCTTTAATTTGAGTACTAGAAGTATTCAAGGAGATTTGTAGAACTCAAGTTATGGTTCTTGCAAGTTATGGGTCCCCAGAGGACACTGAAATTTATCTGTGAAAGTCACTTGACTTCCAAGCAACTTTTGCCCATCAAGGAGTTTTCAAATGGATTCTTGGCCAAAATAAGAGTTATAGATATTGATCTTAGATTTAATTTGAGTACTAAAAGTCCTCAAGAGGATTTGTGGAACTCAAGTTATGGTCTTGGCAACCCAGGGGTATTTTGGGAAAGTTGAATTACAGGTCATTCTTCAACATAGGTCCAAATCTCCATCTTCCACTCTTCAAATGAAAAAATGTTCAACATGAGATGTGTTCAAAATGATGTTTTTAGGCTAGATAAGAGGTCATGAGAACTTGGAATGGTTTTCTTCACAAAATCATAAAAATGGCCTAAAATGAAGGTGAAATTTAAATGAACCAAAGTTGAAAATTAGGGTTTTTGATCTACAAATCCAAACCAAGCCATATGACATACCAATTTGATTGTAAAATGCATTTTGAGAACATTGACATTGCCATAATTTTGAATTCAGGTTATTTTTAGGACTTGCTTTGAAAATTGGTTACTTGAATCATAAGTAACAATTGCAAAACCACACTTCAAGGCAAATGCAAGGCTTTAGTGCATCCTAACACCTCCAAAATCTCATTTGGAGAGAATTTTAACTCAGAACAAAGTGAATTGCAAGCAAAATCATGAGATGGTATGTGCATAGCATGAGATGAGATTTCCATGGCATGAGAAGTTGATTTTCTCATTGGATCAATCTAGAACTTTCTAGGGTCTTCAAACACATTCTATATAAGGTTCAGAAGAGGTTCAGAGCAAGAGTTAGAGAAAATTGGGAGAGATTTGTGAGATTGCAATTTGAAACTTCCATGTGCAAAACAGAATTCAGTTACAAGTTTCAACCATATTCAAACCATTCTTTTGATCTCAGAACCTTTATCAAGCATATGTGAGTGATTCCAGATGGATAATTGAGCAAGATTGGTGGAGAATCGTGTGGTTGCACTTGAAATTGTCAGCCTGCAACTCAAGATCGAATTCAAGAATCCAAGCCATTTCAATTCATCTCTTTGCATACAGAAGCTTGATTTGTTGTTGGTGAAGGTGTCTGGAAAGTATTGAAGCTTATCTTGAAGCTTTGATCACTCTGTTCATCTCAAGTTTGCAGGTATGAAAACTTCACTCCATGGCTTGATTTAGGTAGTTTCATTTGGTTTTGATTAGTTAGATTCAATGTAGATGATCATGTGGAGCTTTTTGGTAGCTTTAGGATCGATTTAGATACAATTAGTTGAGTGACACCATTTATGTTCAGGCGATTATCTTGATGAATCTTGTGATAGAACCTTAGGTTGATAGTTAGAATTGACCAGGGTGAAGTGGTGAAGAGATTGAGCTACTCAATTTCAAGTTTGGTGAGTTTTGATGATTGACCAATTTCTGAGTTTCCCATCGTGTTTGGAGAAGGAGAGTGTTTCAATGATTGTGAATGCCATGATTGAATTGCTGGTGAAAAATGGAGCAAGTTAGGGTTTTCACTTTTAAGTTTTGATGAAGATTTGAGGGAGCACGATTGGGAAGAAGATGAAGATTGTAGCTCTGTTTCCGTGGCTGTTTCTCCCTCCACAATTCAAAAGGTAGAAGATGATCTGACCATCATTGGATGTGAGGAAGACTTTTGACCAAAACAAGATCCATTGGCCATGATTTGCTCTCAGCTTGTGAAGGATTTCTGAGTGATCCAAACGCACTATTTCATTAAGTGCCAGCTTGGGCTTAAGTGCAAAACATTCTATCCACACCCCTCTTCCAAAGCCCAATAGGAAATACACTAATATTCATTGCTTTTCACACCACGAATTTTTCATTTTCCTTTCTATTTTCCATTTTAATTTCTGACTGGTCTAGGCCTAATGCACGCGCTGCTATCCCCACCCCCTTTTGGGCCCAGTTGGCTGATTGCTTTGTTTTTCATTGCTATTTGACACGCTAATTTTCCTTTTTTCCATATTTTCTTATATTTTCACATTTTATTTTTAGGTTCTTTAAAAAATCATAACTAATTGGAAAATTAATATTTTTAGATGGGATTTTTCCCTCATTTTCATCAAGACATCAAGAAAATTATAAAAGAATAAAAATGTCATTTCATGCATTTTTCTATTTTTGGTTTATTTTTACTTTTAATAGCTTTTATTTCATTTTCATTTGATACATGTTACTTGCTGAATTTAGTATGACCATTTCCTTTGTATTTTGATGTCATTCTTTTTTCTATAGTTAGATTAGAGTATTAGGTTCCCCTTGGAATTTTATCACATTTTTGTGATTTAATTTTAGTTTAGTTTTGAACATCAAACTTTAGTGTGCTAGAATTAGGGTTTCAACTTGACATAGGTGCATTTCAACACATAGTTTTTGGGTTTTTAAGTTTGATCTAGGCCTTGGGGTTTATGTGGGGTATAGGGTACCTAGTTAGGATCCCTTAGAAATTAATCTAGGATTTTATGATGAGTATTTCCATTTTATTTGATTTTTGCAAGTTGATTGATATTGGTGTGTTTCCCTCTTGGGATGTTGTTTTGTTTGTTGGGTTTTGGGCCTTTTCTTTGGGTGTTGGGGCTTGTGCTTAGCTTGAGGATTATATAAAGACTTTGAGGATGATTGAAGACAAATGATGATGCTTGGAGCTTGAAGTTGCTTGAAGATTGCTTTGAAGACTTAGGAGATAGGAGATATGGGGAGAGCTCTAGAGTAGACTGATTTCTTCTGTCAAACATAGAAAGCTTCTTGTGCCTCTATTCCATCCTATGACACAAGGTCCCCTAAAAGAGTTCCATCTCTCCTTAGGAGGGATGTAGAGCATGCTTTGATTGGGTAGAACCTTGAGGATACCTTTCACTTGTTGTGTTAAGATCTTAATGATTTTCCTGGGTTATCATTAAGCATCTTAACATTCCAACTTCATCTATCACTTGATTCTCTCCTGTGAGTGTCTGCATTAAAGATGGAGGCCTATTAAAGATAAGAAGTGATAAGAGGAAGCTTGTACCTGTCAAAGCTGAATATCTGTTGAAGACTAGGGTTTTGCTGCCAACTGAAGATGTCTACTGGTTGGATTCAGTGCTTGCTAAAGCTGAAGATTATGGGAGACAAGAGCTTACCTGAAGCTTGAATATCATTGGAAAGTAAAGATGGGATCTTGCCTGGAGATGTTACTGTCAACTTTGTGCTGTCAATCAACTGTAGCTGTTAGAGCTGGTGTTGTTTGAACTGCTTGCTGTAAGAGCTGTTGTTGCTGTCTGAGCTGGTGTTAGGTGTTGTTTTCTTTGTTGTATTGTCTGTTGATTTTCTCTTAGGTTTGAGGTGAAGCCGTTTCACTTTGCCTATTGTTTTCCCAGGTTCGAGGTTGAGTGGGACTCCCTTGCCTCGCTTGTATTGCTGCATCTCATGCATTTTACTATTTTGCTGTATACCTGTTGTTTCTTTTCCGTTTATCCCCCTAGGATCTCTGATTTCCTCTGTGCAGGAGGGAGTTATGACAGACATTAGGTGTTAATCCATGCATGATAACATTAGGGTAGTTTTGATTCCATTTTCAAACTCTAGGATTTTTTAGACTTCTTTCTCTTCTATCTCAGAACCATTCAAAACACAGTAATAAGGATAATCGATGCCGTACACTACGAGCCTTAAGCTATTTGAGAAAGGTTGTCGGAGGGTCACTCTTCAGTAACCTGATTACTTAGTGTGTTACCCTTAGGGTGACGTACGACGTAGTCACTCTCAAGTCATAGTCTCTAGTGCGTCAGAGATTGCAAACATCATAAAAAATAGTTCTTGCGTAAAAGACTGAAAACAAACATCAAAGTGTCATTTTTGTCCGCTTGGACTCTTAATCAGGAAAAAACCCTTTCATAAGGAGATAAAAACACTCAGACAAGCTTGTGTCTTCCGTAGCCCGAACTACGTTTGCTCTGATCTTTCATGATGTATGAAAGTACGTAGGCATAGGATGCGATATCCTAGCGAGCAACCTTCCCCTCCTTTCCAGTAGGTAGGCGAACTACGTTGACTCTGATTTCTCGTTCCAGACGGGAATACGTAGGCATAAAGTGCGATACTTTGCCGAGTCATTTTCTTTTCTTTTAACCCAGACCTTTAGACTAGATAGAATAACCATCCGTACTAGAAAACAAGCGTGGATCCCGTCGAGTACGACGGACGTGACGGGTGCTAATACCTTCCCCTTGCGTAACCGACTCCCGAATCTAGGATTTGGTTGTGATGACCATTCCTTTCCCGTCTTTGCGTGAGGTTTACTTCGAGCATTTCCTTTCCCTCCTTTGGGATAAATAACGCACGGTGGCGACTCTTCTGTTCAGCCGGCGCCGATTTTCGCAGTAGCGACAGCTGGCGACTCCACTGGGGACAGGAATATCCCTTATGCGAGTCAATCCTAGCGCTTGTTTTCCCATCATGGGTGTTGTATAGATTTACTTTTCTATCTTTACTTTCCGCATTTTATTATCAGCTCTATACTGTTATTGCTGTTGTGGGAAGGGGATAATCTGTTGAGAGATAAGCCGGACCTGGGCTTGAGGTTACACATAGACTTAGAAGTAGAGAGTAGTGGTTAGCCTTCTTGCTTAGCTCGCACCAGCTAGCCACGAAATTTACGCTCGGACGAGATTCTCTTTGATGCTTCTTGCCTGGCCCTTAGGGCTCGACAAGTTGTCTGACCCGAGGATTGTCGACTCTGGGAACCTATCAATTGGGATTCAACTAAGTGAGGCCGCTTCAAGGGATGATGATGCCACACCTTCGGGTTATCGTATCATCGCTCTTGAAAGTCTGTGACGTTGAACCCGCATAGGATGTCGTACCTCGTCTGCGAGTTAAGTACACACCTGTGAGGGGTAGGAGGGTCTGTTTGCAGGAAACCTTTGACCTCAGAATACCTGGTTTATCTCTGTCAGTGAGATATGGTTACAGGGTTCATTTGAGTGGTTGGTTTGGTTTGAGATGAAGATTGGATGGTTCTCAGGCTTCAGTACAGAGCAACCCAGTCTATCAGTAGTGCACTTGGTCCCTTGTTTGCATATGCATGTGCATTTTCATGATTGCATTTCATTAACATGTATTTATGTTGCAGATGATCATTCCCCTCTGATTTTAGTGTATCTCCTAGCCAGACATGGAGTCCCTGAAGAAGACAGTTGCTTACCGGTTGCATTCACCAGACATCAGTTCACTGCTGGGTTTAGTTGCTCTGGCAGATGAGAGTGTGAGGGCTGAGTTCAGAGTATCTTATGGGAGATTTCTTAGCTTGTTGTACAGACCTGCTGCATTTGAGACGACTGGGGTGTATACTTTATTGTAGTTTTATGAGCCGCAGCCGAGATGTTTCTTATTTCCAGACTATATTCTAGCACCCACTTTGGAGGAGTATTCTGCGATGTTGGGAGTTCCTGTGTTAGACCAGATGCCCTTCATACATGTTGATGCTGAGCCTGAGTTGGCTGCACTTGCTGAAATTGTCAGCTTAGACGCTGCTGAATTCCTAGGAGGGTTGGTCAAGCTGAACGGAGCTTATGGTTTTCACCTATCTATCCTAGTTGAGAAGGCTACGCAGTGCGCGAAGAGTGGATGTTGGGTTGCTTTCAGTGCTATTCTAGTTGTTTGCATCTACGGGATTGTCTTGTTTCCTAATGTGCCAGATTTTGTCGACTCGGACGCCTTCCTGATTCTTGCCTCGAAGAATCCAGTTCCCACTCTCTTGGGCGATGTTTATAATTCCATTCATTACAAGAATGAGAAACGTCGTGGCAAGAATGTTTCCTGCTGTCTTCCTCTCTTGTACAGGTGGTTCCAGGGGCACCTTCCGCAGAAAGGGCCTTTTGTTAATGTTGTCGATACTTTGGATTGGTCTTCCCAGTTGATGGGGTTGTCTGCTGAGAATATCATTTGGTTTGACCGGAGTATGCTTGGTACTGACATTATATATAGTTGCAGTGGCTTTCCGAATGTCCCCCTGATTGGATGGAAAGGCTGTATTAACTATAACCCTTCACTGCTGGTAAGACAGTTCGGTTATGCTTTGAGGGACGCTCCTATTGAGAAGGAGGTACAGGAATCTCTGTATCTCACGGGCTTATTAGACGCGGCTGCTGTGATCAGATTGAGACATGCATGGGCTAACATCCATAGGAGGGGGAAAGCTCTGCTCGGTAAGAGCAATAGCATAGCTTATGATCCCTATTTGGCTTGGGTCCGCGAGAGAGTTAGTACTTCCTTGATGCCTTATCCTGCTGTGGAACCTTTGTATCTTTCATTGATTGAGGTACCTCCTTCGGAAGAGAGTGAGAAGTATAACAAATTGTTGGCCGAAAACGAGAAATTGAAGAAAGCCAATGAGGAGTTAAAGAAGGAGATCTTCCAGTTACATCGTGAGAAGAAGGAAGCCACCTTCACTGTGAAGGAACAGACTGAATTGATTAACAGGTTGGGATCGGAGTTGACAGAAGAGACCAACAAGAAAGAAAAAGTGGGAATAGCCTTAAACAGTGTTAGCAAGGTGCTTACTTCCAAGAAGGAACTTCTAAACAAAGCTTATGCCCGTATCAGCAAGTGGGAAGCTTTGTGGAATGCCACGCTTACCAAGCGGAAGGAGCGGGAAGACGAACTGAAGCTGCAGATTGCCACGCTAGAGGCACAGATTAGAGCCCAAGACGCAAAGATAGCCGAAGCGATATCACTTAGGAGCACTGCTGAGCTCAGAGTAAGTGACGTTGACGAGAAGCCGAGAAGTTATGAAGAGAAGGCCGGTTCCAAGAGGTACAGATTTGACGAGAGTTCTGGCGAAGGAACCTATCAGGACAATGCCAAAAGGCTGAGATCCACTACCGAGCGGCATGCCTTACTAATTCAGGAGCTGATCTCCCGACTAGGGCACTCGGAGACGATGAGGATATTGGAAGACGTCAGAGCACAACATTTGGCCTGATTTATCTTTGCCTTGCCTTTGTATTTGTATTTGGACCATCGCCAGGCTTGTTGGCCGAGGTCTCTTCAGTGTATTCAGTTGTACTCTTGTACTCAGCTTCTTGGCATTTGTTATATATGAGGGTTTTCTGATTCCTTGCTTGCTGGATGGGGACTCCATTGTCATGATGGCATTCTCTCTGAAACTAGAATCGGGGGGAATATAACCTGTAGCATATTTACACATTTGCATCCGCATTTGTATTGCATAACCGGTATTCGTGAATCGGTATCTTATTTCCTTCGTCTACAGGTTTCCAGGATTGACGAACCAAGAGTTCACCGCTACTCAACCCGAAATAACTGCAAGAGAATCATGGATCAAGTCCAAGTAGAGATGCAAGAGATTCACGAGAAGTTGAACCTGTTCATGCAGGCCATGGAGAGTATTGCTAAAGGCCAGGAGAATCTCAAGACTTTGGTGCAGCCGCTGCTGACGTGGGCTAATGGGAACGGAAACAATGACCACAACTCTGTGCATGTCGAAACTCTTCATGAGGATGGGCCCCCTACGCCTGTGGTTCCTCCTGTGGTGACCCCACCTATTGTGGTTGTGAACAATGACGTTGGCGCTGGCAATGGTAACACAGGGAATGGAAATGAGACTGTTATTAACAATGTTGGATTGGGAGACGCCAATCTGGGCGGTGGTAACTGCAATGGTGGTAATGGTTTTGGCAACAATGGGTTCGGCTATAATGACCAGGGGTTTGAGTACGGCAATCAGGGCGGAAAGTTTGACTTCAACACTCAGGGTTTCGGCTATGACGGTTTTGGTAACGCTAACCAGGGTTATGGTGGAAATGGTGCTGGATTGATTCCTGTCAACACTGTAAGAGCACAGATTGTGTCTTAGTAATACCTCTATGTTTTGATGATAACATTAATGATAATTTGTATACAAGAATTATGCTCTCTAAATTTGTTCTAAACTGTTTTCTACAGGCACAAAAGATTTTAATCTTAAAGAGCAAATTTGATGTGAACAATGAATTCTGAATGGCTCAAGAGCATCTGAAGATTAGAAGAATCTGAAGTATAAGAGCTTAGTCATCAAGATTCTGAAGATACAACACGCTGCATATATTATCAAGAATCTGCATGAAAGAAGACTCTGAGTAAAGAGACTCTGAATGAGAGAAGACTCTGATCTGAGTGAAGACTCTGATCTAAGAGCATGTTACGCTTCAAGCACACAGCTGCACCAGACTCTGATTCATCAACATCTGAAGAACATCTGAGGCTCTGACGTTTCCAGAAGGTTCTGAAGACTGAAGACTCTGATATTGATTGTTGATCTGAACTATCTGAAGAATTATTTGAAGAAGATTATTTTAATATATCCGTTGGAATATGCCAGCAAATCTTTCCTTAATTGGGATAGACAAAATTCTCTGCAAGAATATTATTCCTCTGGTACATTCCATATATGGTATAATCACAGCTCAGCAGACAATTGCTACACCCACATTTTGTGCGCCGTCTCTCTGCTGCAATAGTACAAAGGACAGTACTATTTTGATATTGGAAATATCTTCTCCAACGGTAAAATATTCTCTCCAATATTCAAGTGGCTATATAAAGGACATCATAGCTCATTCTTCAAGTGACGAAATTGACGAACTTATTGCAAGAACTCTCTCACGCGAAAAAGCACTCATATTCTTCACTGTTCATACATTGTTCTAAACTTAGAGAAATAACACAGTTGTGTTTATAGCTTTCATAGAAGCATTTATTACTCTTACTTTGTATTACATTAATTTGTAAAGGAAGTTTTCCTTAAGAGGATCTAGGTTAGATCAGTAGCTCTTAAGAAGACTAAGAACAGTTGTTCTTAGGTGTTGCTATTTGTAATCAGTTGATTTAAATAGTGGATTAAGTCCTTGTTGAGAAAGGCAAATCACTCTTGAAAAGGGTGGACTGGAGTAGTTGAGTTCAACGAACCAGGATAAAAATACTTGTGTTTTTATCTTTGATTATTTTCTGTCATACTTATTCAACCCCCCCCCCTTCTAAGTATTTTCTCACCTTCAGTTGGCATCAGAGCTCCGGTTCTGAGTGTGCATTCGCTTAACCGTGACAGATAAAGATCCAGTGAGAAAAATACTCTGTTATTTATTTGGTTGCTAATATGGGTGATATTCCTACATCAAGCAACAAATATGAAGGAGACAGAATCAGCACCAAACCTCCAATGTTTGATGGAGAAAAATTTGACTATTGGAAAGATAGACTTGAAAGTTTTTTCTTGGGGTATGATGCTGATCTCTGGGATTTAGTCATTGATGGATATGAACATCCTACTAAGGATGGCAAAAAGATTGATAGAAAATCAATGACTGAGGAGCAGAAGAAAGAATTCAAGAATCATCACAAAGCCAGAACCATACTTCTTAATGCAATCTCGCATACAGAGTATGAGAAGATTACCAACAGAAACACTGCTCATGATATGTTTGAGTCTCTCAAAATGACTCATGAGGGAAATTCTCAGGTGAAAGAAACAAAGGCTCTGGCGCTGATACAGAAGTATGAAGCGTTCAAAATGGAAGAATCTGAGAACATTGAGACTATGTTTTCCAGATTTCAGATTCTAACAGCTGGGTTGAAAGTTCTGGACAAGGGCTACTCAACATCTGATCATGTCAAGAAGATCATCAGAAGTCTTCCTACCAGATGGAGACCTATGGTGACTGCATTGAAGCTGGCCAAGGATCTGAACAAAATCTCATTAGAAGAACTCATCAGTTCTTTGAGAAGTCATGAGATTGAGCTGGAGGAAGATGAACCCCAGAAGAAAGATAAAGGTAAATCCTTAGCTTTTAAATCTAACAAATCTGTTAAAGCTTTGCAGGTTAATGAAGAAAGCTCTGAGGAATCTTCTTCTGAAGAAGAAGATGAACTATCCATGCTGTCCAGAAGGATCAACAAACTCTGGAAGCACAAAGGGAAAAAGTTCAACAACTTCAGAAGATCTGATCAAAAGAGAGAATCTTCTGGACACAGAAGATCTGGCAAGAAAGAGATCACTTGCTTTGAATGTAAAGAACCTGGACACTACAAGAGTGAATGTCCCAAACTTCAAAAGGAAAAACCCAAAAGGAAGTTTGATAAAAAGAAAAAGGTTCTGATGGCTACATGGGATGACTCAGATGAATCTGAATCATCTTCTGAATCTGAGGAAGAATGTGCAAATGTTGCGCTGATGGCCAACACAAATGATCAAGATGAAGGAACGTCATCATCTGAATCTGAGTCAGAATCAGACTCTGACTCTGAAGAGGTATTTTCTGAACTCTCCAGAGCTGAACTTGTTGAAAGTTTATCTGACATGTTGGAGAGCTACAGCAAGATTAAACTCAAATACAAGAAGCTGAAAAGCAATCTTGAATCTGAGATTGATCTTCTGAGAACAGAACTTGTTGAGCAGAAAGAAATAAATTTAAAACTCAAAAATGATTTAGAAACAACTCAACAAGAATCTGATACTGAAACAGAGTCAAGTGAAAGTATTTTAGAAAAATATGACTCCAGTTTTAGAAGATTCCTCACTAAAAGCATAGATAGAAGCAAAATGGCTTCTATGATCTATGGTGTTAGTGGGAACAACAGAAGAGGCATTGGATGTGAATCTTCCTCTGGAAGCAATCCAAAGTCTGTTGATAAACTCTTCATCAAGAAGACTCCTCTGTATTCTCATTTTAAGTTTGGTCATCTGAATGATATTAAACATACAAGCTCTGAAAAGAGTACTTATGTGTTTAAGCCAAGGGTTAGCCAGAATAAACACTATGTTGAAAAACAGAAGTTTAGGCAAAACCACAGAACATCTAACCCCAAAGGACCCAAGAAGATCTGGGTACCTAAAAGTCAAATAATACCTGTTGCAGATGTTCTTAGCAGCAAAATCCAGACACCAATCATGGTACCTGGACTCTGGATGCTCACGACATATGACGGGCGAAAAGTCTATGTTCCAAAGCCTGGAACTTAGATCTGGAGGGGACGTGAAATTTGGAGGGAACCAGAAGGGCAAGATCATTGGCTCTGGTACAATAGGTAATGGAAACCTACCCTCTATTTCTAATGTTCTGTTAGTTGAAGGATTGAAACATAATCTATTGTCCATAAGTCAATTAAGTGACAATGGTTATGATATCATCTTTAATCAAAAATGTTGCAAAGCTGTATGTCAAAAGAATGGTTCAATCCTGTTCAGTGGAAAGAGGAAAAACAACATTTACAAAATTAACCTTTCAGAACTTAAAGTTCAAAATGTAAAATGCCTTTTATCTGTGAATGATGAGCAATGGGTCTGGCATAGAAGATTGGGACATATTAATATGAGACGTATATCTCAGATTAATAAACTCAATCTGGTCAGAGGACTCCCTAATCTGAAGTTCAATTCAGATGCTCTGTGTGGCGCATGTCAAAAGGGTAAATTTTCAAAATCTCATTTTAAACCAAAAAATGTTGTTTCCACCTCTAGACCATTGGAATTACTTCACATTGATCTGTTTGGACCAGTGAAAACTGCATCCATCAGAGGCAAGAAGTATGGGTTAGTCATTGTAGATGACTACAGCAGATGGACATGGGTAAAGTTTCTAAAACACAAGGATGAGTCTCATTCTGTGTTCATTGACTTCTGCAATCAAGTCCAGACTGAAAAAGAATGCAAAATTATTAAAGTCAGAAGTGATCATGGTGGTGAATTTGAAAACAAATATTTTGAAAAATATTTTTCTGAAAAAGGAATTGCACATGATTTCTCCTGTCCTAGAACTCCACAACAAAATGGAGTTGTAGAGAGGAAAAATAGAACATTGCAAGAAATGGCCAGAACCATGATCAACGAGACAAATCTGGCAAAATACTTTTGGGCAGAAGCAATAAATACAGCATGTTATATTCAGAACAGAGTGTCTGTAAGACCTCTTCTGGAAAAGACTCCCTATGAATTGTGGAGAAACAGAAAGCCCAACATTGCTTATTTTCATCCATTTGGATGTGTTTGTTATATGCTTAACACTAAAGATCATCTGAACAAGTTTGATTCCAAAGCACAGAAGTGTTTCATGCTTGGTTATTCTGAACGCTCTAAAGGCTACAGAGTATTCAATACTGAAACACAGATTGTGGAAGAATCTATTCATGTTAGATTTGATGATAAGCTTGGCTCTGAAAAGCCAAAGCAAGTTGAAAGTTCTGCAGATAGAGAAGTTATTCTCACAGACTCTGAAGGCTCAGAGGCAGACAAGACTAAAGACAAAGACTCTGAAGCAAATCCAGATGCTACGCCTCTAACTTCCCAACTTGACAATCTGCATATTTCTGAAAGACCAACAGTCAGAGGATCTTCTTCCAGAATGAAAGCTTCCCATCCAGAGGATGTGATAATTGGAAAGAAAGATGATCCAATAAGGACAAGAGCATTTCTCAGAACTTCTGAATCTTCCTTCTGTGGCTTAGTGTCAATTATAGAACCAACATCTGTTGATGAGGCTCTGGAAGATAATGAATGGATTTTAGCTATGCAAGAGGAGCTGAATCAATTCACAAGGAATGAAGTCTGGGATCTGGTTCCAAGACCTAAAGGTTTCAATGTCATTGGAACAAAATGGGTTTTCAGAAATAAACTTAATGAAAAAGGAGAAGTTGAAAGGAACAAAGCAAGACTGGTTGCTCAAGGCTACAGTCAACAAGAAGGCATAGACTACACAGAAACATATGCTCCTGTTGCAAGGTTAGAGTCTATACGCTTACTTATTTCATTTGCTGCACAACATAACATCACTCTTTATCAGATGGATGTTAAAAGTGCTTTTCTTAATGGAATTATAGAAGAAGAAGTGTATGTCCACCAACCTCCTGGTTTTGAAAATGAAAATTTTCCAGATCATGTTTACAAACTGAAAAAATCTCTTTATGGACTAAAACAAGCTCCCAGAGCTTGGTATGAGAGGTTGAGTAATTTTCTTTTGAAGAAAAATTTCATCAGAGGAAAAGTGGATACCACACTATTTTGTAAAACCATTAAGAAAGATTTGTTGATTTGTCAAATTTATGTAGATGATATTATTTTTGGATCAACAAATATTATGCTTGGAAAGGAGTTTGCTAAATGTATGCAGGAAGAATTTGAGATGAGCATGATGGGAGAACTGAGATTCTTTCTGGGAATCCAAGTAAATCAGACTCCAGAGTGCACCTACATACATCAGACCAAGTATGTTAAAGAGCTTCTGAAGAAGTTTAACATGCTGGATAGCAAAATGGCAAAGACTCCAATGCATCCTACAAGCACTCTAGGTAAGGAAGAGGTAAGTAAGAAGGTAGATCAGAAACTCTACAGAGGTATGATAGGATCTCTTCTTTATTTGACTGCTTCTAGACCAGACATTCTGTTTAGTGTTTGTTTATGTGCTAGATTCCAATCAGATCCTAGAGAATCACACTTAACTGCTGTTAAGAGGATTCTAAGGTATCTGAAAGGTACTGCTAATGTTGGTTTGTGTTACAGAAGATCTGACAAATATTCACTAGTTGGATTCTGTGATGCTGACTATGCTGGAGATAGAGTTGAGCGCAAAAGTACTTCTGGAAGCTGTCAGTTTCTTGGAAGTCATCTGATCTCCTGGTACAGCAAGAAGCAACCAACAATTGCACTATCAACCACAGAGGCAGAATACATTGCTGCTGCTGGATGTTCCACTCAGATGCTCTGGATGAAGAGTCAACAAGAAGATTATCAAATCTATGAGAGTAACCTTTCTATCTTCTGTGACAATACTTCAGCTATATGTTTATCCAAAAATCCAATTTTACACTCTAAGGCCAAACATATAGAGATTAAACATCATTTCATCAGAGACTATGTTCAGAAGGGTGTAATAAATTTAGCCTTTGTTGATACAGATCATCAATGGGCAGATATTTTCACAAAACCCCTTGCTGAAGATAGGTTTAAGTTTATTCTGAAAAATATTTGTATGGATTTTTGTCCAGAGTAATATTTCTCAGAGTCAACTTCTCAGATGCTAAGTGTTTAACACTCTGAAGTATTTCATCTGTTTTGCTTGTTTAATTTATCTGTGAATTATTATTTTTGTGTGAAACTCTGTACTGACCATCTCAGAGGATCTGAAAGTTGAAAACGTTTCATTTCTTAAGAGTTACAGAATCACATGCAAAGCAAACACGTGTCACTCAGAATCTGAAAAGATGGAGTATACCTACTGATTATGACGTTTAAGGTATTGCTTTGAAAATCTCAATCTGTCTTGATTTTCCCCCAAATGTCATATCATAATTAAAAATGATTACTTTTCATTTAATGCAAACGTGCGTATGTGTCCTATGTATGTCTGTTGTGTTTCCCATGCGTGTTTTATTTTTCTATATAAACCACTCTCCTAACACATTCACACTTTTCACATTCTCAAACACATATGCGTTTTTGCTTGTTGTTCTCTCTCTTTGCAAACCCTAAAAGAACCCAGAAACCTTCTTCTTCATCATCATCAACAATGGCATCCACTTCAAAAGCTGTTACTACCAAAGATGCTACCACTATCATAGAACCAGTACGCACTCTCCTAACTCCTGTTGATTCACTAGAAGTGCTGTGTGAAAGCTTCGTGGATTTAGAAGATCTTGCTGAAAATGGGTTTGATCTGATTTCTTCAATCAAAGCACAAGGCTGGGACGGTTACTTTGATAGGCTTATGGGTCCTGTGTATCCAAAGTTAGTGAAGGAGTTTTGGATCCATGCATTTGCTACTCCAAAGTTCATTCACTCCTCTGTGCTGGGGAAAAAGATTGTTATCACTGAAAATCTGATCAGGAAACTCATAGGTTTCAAGGCAACTGATGGAGTAACCTCTCTGTCTTCTGCGCGTGAAGATCTGAAAGATGTTTGTCAAGAAATCTGCACTACTGGTGAACCTTGTAAGAAGGTTAAGTTTTTGAAACCCACTTACAAGTTATGGGCTAAGATTTTTATGAACACCATATTTCACAGACCCTCTTCAAACTCATCTGACTATGTTAATGCTGAACAACTTTACTTCATGTATTGTTTACACCAAAACATTCAGATTGATCTTCCATATCTGTTGTTTAATCATCTGGTATCTCACGTCAAGGAAACAAGGGAAACAGCCAGAGATAAAACTGGAAAAGTCAGAACATGGATCCCTATGGGAAGGCTGATTTCAGATATTCTGATAGAAAACCAACTTGTGGCGCATCTGCAAGAGGCTGGGTTGACAGAAGATCTGAATTTTATCATTGGCTCTGAAATAAATGGCTTAACTCTGAGAAGGATGAAACTGGTTGAAGATTTATCTGAGAAACCAAGGAAAACTAACTCTGAAGAAGTTAGGGGAAGAAGGATTCCTGTTGAGGATTTTCCTTTATTCACCTCAGATGAACCCAGAGAACTTATAGCTGAGTATGTTGCTCGCTGCATCAGAGATGGTGTTGAGATTCCTGCCAATCTTGTGCAGAAGGAAGGCCAAGTTCTTCCTGATTTAACAAGGGAAAGAAGACGTAAGAGAAAAGCTGATAAAGAAGGTCATCAGAAGAAAAGAAAGCATTCAGATGCAGAAAAGAAGAAGAAAAGGAAGAAGCTGAAGAAGGTTCAACCAAATCCTCCTGCAGCAACTTTTGAAGAAATAAGAGATACTCTGAAACAGGTATTTAACACTGATTCTAATCCTGTTCATCATTCTGCTACCCCCACACCATCTGACTCACCCCTTATATTTAAAAGATCTAGACCATCTGAGACTCATACACCACAATCCAAACAAACTCAACAAACAACACCACAACCTCAAAACACCATCCCAGAAGATACCATTCCAGAGGATGTTCACCCTGAACACCCTGACCAACCTGAAAATTTCATTAATCCTAATGAGATATTAGATATCACACCCTTAAACCGTTCTATCATTTTATCTTCAACTTCTGAAAAATCTAACCACTCTGATACATCATCTGATGATGAATCATCTGGTTTCATTAATGAATGCTTGAATGATCTCAAACAACCTCGTTCTGAGAGTGTTTGGAAACAACTGTTTAAATCTCCAACTTCTGAACATCCACCCTCTCCACAAAACTCCCCAACTCAAACTCTCACTCCACAACCTCTTGAAATCCAAAACACTCCACAACCAACATCTGAACCACAAACCACACAACCAACATCTGAACCAACCAACCAACAAACTTCTGAACCACAAATCAACCAACAAACATCTGAACATCCATCTTCACAACCTCAACCTTCTAAACAAACACCACAAACACAACCAACCCAACCCAGAATCCCTGATGAAGCAGAATTGGGATCAAGTGTTTATACTATGTTAAAAGATTTTGATAAGGATAATGTCTCAGACTTTGCTGACATTATGGATGTTTGCATGACTACTATGGACAAAGAGGCTGCTAATGCTGTTTGGAAGAAATATCTTTACAGACTGAATAGGGAGGCTTTGAAAATCAGGACTCAATGTCTTAGATTGTCAAAAGTAAGGCTTGCTGCTTATCAAAAACGGATTAAGAGAAACCCTCCTCCTATTCTTCTTCTAGAAGCTCCTCCACCTCCAGAAATTCCTGCACCTGATGTTACTAAGATTGTTTCAGAATCCACTGTTCCAGAATCTTCTATTTCAGAATCTACAGATCTTCAGAAGGATGTCAAAGAACTAAAGGATTTTATGGTTGATCAAAAGAAAACAAATGAAGAAATGAAAACTTGGATGGCTAAGCAAGATGAGAATTCAGAAAGGATTACAGCACTGCTGCAACTCATTGCTTCTCAACAAGCCTCATCTGCTAAACCTACTTGATGTTTTGCACAAGTTCTTCATGTTTTGTTTTGTTTTTGATTTTCTTCTGATATGTTTTGTGTGCTTCTATTTGAATCTGGATGTTATCTTAATGACAATGATCTTTTTGCTTATCTGGATATGTGTTTCTTCTGCATCTTTACTGTCTTTTAAAATTCTTTTTGATTATGACAAAAAGGGGGAGAAACAAAATAGAATCTGATTGTTCAAATCTATAAGCAATTATCTGAACTAAGTCAGACATGTTACTAACATTCTTTGAATCTAGCCAGACTCTGACAAATTAATCTAACCAGACTCTGACAAAATTCATTGAAGTTTTTTCCTGAGATCTATCTTTTCAGAACCTGATCAAAAATAGCTAAATCTGAGTAGACCAGACTCTGATATCTAACCTTGAGTACTATGATCTAAAAGATAACTCAAGACAGGAAATGGCAAGATAAACAACCAAGTGTTCTGAAGTTGTTCATCTGTCATCAAGCTTTAATATGACATCAAACTTTGGCATCAAGCTTTAATATGGCATCAAGCTTTGACTCTAGAAGTCAAAACATATGTCAACCAGGATTTGTCAACCAGGCTTCAATCAGACTCTGAATCTGAAATGTAATCAGGCTCTGAATCTGAAATGTACTCAACCAGAAAGGGAAGTATCTAATTCCATTAGAGTATTCATTTCAGGGGGAGATTGTTAATCTCAGGGGGAGTAATTTTAATTCATACTTTTATTGAACAAATTGCTCATGTTTTGTCATCATCAAAAAGGGGGAGATTGTAAGAGCACAGATTGTGTCTTAGTAATACCTCTATGTTTTGATGATAACATTAATGATAATTTGTATACAAGAATTATGCTCTCTAAATTTGTTCTAAACTGTTTTCTACAGGCACAAAAGATTTTAATCTTAAAGAGCAAATTTGATGTGAACAATGAATTCTGAATGGCTCAAGAGCATCTGAAGATTAGAAGAATCTGAAGTATAAGAGCTTAGTCATCAAGATTCTGAAGATACAACACGCTGCATATATTATCAAGAATCTGCATGAAAGAAGACTCTGAGTAAAGAGACTCTGAATGAGAGAAGACTCTGATCTAAGAGCATGTTACGCTTCAAGCACACAGCTGCACCAGACTCTGATTCATCAACATCTGAAGAACATCTGAGGCTCTGACGTTTCCAGAAGGTTCTGAAGACTGAAGACTCTGATATTGATTGTTGATCTGAACTATCTGAAGAATTATTTGAAGAAGATTATTTTAATATATCCGTTGGAATATGCCAGCAAATCTTTCCTTAATTGGGATAGACAAAATTCTCTGCAAGAATATTATTCCTCTGGTACATTCCATATATGGTATAATCACAGCTCAGCAGACAATTGCTACACCCACATTTTGTGCGCCGTCTCTCTGCTGCAATAGTACAAAGGACAGTACTATTTTGATATTGGAAATATCTTCTCCAACGGTAAAATATTCTCTCCAATATTCAAGTGGCTATATAAAGGACATCATAGCTCATTCTTCAAGTGACGAAATTGACGAACTTATTGCAAGAACTCTCTCACGCGAAAAAGCACTCATATTCTTCACTGTTCATACATTGTTCTAAACTTAGAGAAATAACACAGTTGTGTTTATAGCTTTCATAGAAGCATTTATTACTCTTACTTTGTATTACATTAATTTGTAAAGGAAGTTTTCCTTAAGAGGATCTAGGTTAGATCAGTAGCTCTTAAGAAGACTAAGAACAGTTGTTCTTAGGTGTTGCTATTTGTAATCAGTTGATTTAAATAGTGGATTAAGTCCTTGTTGAGAAAGGCAAATCACTCTTGAAAAGGGTGGACTGGAGTAGTTGAGTTCAACGAACCAGGATAAAAATACTTGTGTTTTTATCTTTGATTATTTTCTGTCATACTTATTCAACCCCCCCCCCCCCTTCTAAGTATTTTCTCACCTTCAAACACTGGTTTCGGGCAGGGTTATGGTAATGGGGGACGGGGTCCCATGACTAATCAGCAAGGGTTTGGTCGCAACACTGGTTATAACGGGTACGGAAATGGAAATGTGAACTGGGGCGAAGACTGTCAAGAGGACGCCTTTTCTGGAAGAGGCATGGGATTTGAAGGACCCGTTGACAATACTCAGAGGATCAAAATGCTTGAAGAACAGGTGAAGGGTATGGCTAATCAGAATTCTACTGGACTAGACATGACTACTATGGGCTTGGTGCCCGGGCTGAAGGTACCGCTGAAATTCAAAGCCCCTACTTTCGACAAATATAAGGGGGACACTTGCCCTAAGGTGCATGTCCGCGCTTATTATAGAAGGATGTCCGCGTATTCGGATGACGAAAGGATGCTTATGCATTTCTTTCAAGACAGCCTATCAGGACCGTCACTCGAGTGGTACATGGGGTTAGAGCCCGCTCAAATCAAAACCTGGAAGCAATTGGCGGATGCTTTCGTCCTACATTATAAATATAATAGTGATCTGGCACCGAACCGAGTTCAATTGCAAGGTTTGTCGCAGAAGAAAGAGGAAAGCTTTAAAGAGTATGCGCAGAGATGGCGCGATATGGCAGCAAGAGTACATCCTCCGTTGGCTGAAAGAGAAATGAATAGCATGTTCATTGGGACATTTACGGGGATATATTACGAAAAATTGTTTAATGTTTCGTTGAGTAGTTTTTCAGATTTGATTCTTATGGGTGAGATGGTCGAAGACAGTATTAAGGTTGGAAGATTCCACGCAGGTGAGTCTACCCCCGCAGGAGGTACCAGGAAAGCATTTGGTGGTAGACGTCAAGGTGATGCTAGCGCCGTGTTCGGAGGCAGAGGCCGGGGCAGAGGACGAAGTCAGTATGCTCAGCATCAACAGGTCGCTAGTGTTACCATCCCTTTTCCACAACAGCAATAGCAGACGCAGCAGTAGCAACAACAAAGGCAACACCCCGCCCAACGCAGAATCCTAGAGGGCAAGCCAAGGCGAGTATTTGAAACGCCTCCTTCAACATATGCCGAACTACTTCAAACATTGTTAGGGTTAAAGTTGGTTGAGAAAAGGACCATGACACCGTTAACGGGCAATCCTCCGTTTGGCTATGATGCTGGTAAACACTGTGATTTCCACTCCGGGGCGCCCGGACATGATATTGAAGGCTGTCATGCGTTCAAACATAAAGTCCAAGACTTGTTGGACAACAAAGCTATTAACTTTGGGCAGGCGGGTCCAAATATAGTATAACAGCCTATGCCCAATCACGGGGAAAACGCCATTCTGACCGAGGAGAATTTGAATCTAGTGACGGATGTCAATAAGCTGAAGACACCATTGGGTGAGATCAAAAGCAGGTTATTAAAGGGGGGCGTGTTCCCAGGCTGTAACAAATTTTTCTTGGATTGTTGGATACAGCCAGAGGGTTGTAATGAGTTGAAACAGGGTATTCAGGCTTTGATGAATGAAGGAACATTGCAGATTGATAGAACCGCGGTTGAAAAGCCGGTAGAGGCATTGTGTGATGAGCGGAACGATGTTGCGACGGTAACAATTCCAAGGAAAACAATAACAATAACGGCGCCCTCCAGGCGGCCGACGATCACTATTACTAAAGCAGGACCGATTCATTTTGAAAGTACCAAAGCAGTGTCGTGGACTTACGGGTTGGAAGTATATTGCGACGGTGAGAAAATTGAAGTAAATAAACAACCAGCTGGGGTTGTAGATAATGTTGTCGAAACAGGAGGTATGACCAGAAGTGGGAGAATCTTCACATCGCCTGAGGTAGAGGCAGAAAGATTGGCAAAGGGGAAAGCCAAGGTAGACGAGAGTGGCCCCTTGCAGATAAAGGAAAAAGAAACATCGCTTAAGGATGTGGAAGAGTTTATGAGGCTCTGTTGCACCCTAAAATTTGCTCAACCTACTTCACTTGGTTTATGTTTCAATTGCATTGTCATTTGCATAAAAAGTCATGTACATAATTCATTCATCTGCATAGCATAGCATGGGCAAGTCATCCAGCAAGGGATCAAATGCAATTCTTATCTCTATGAGCATATCAAGTGATTCTTATTCAAATTCAATCTTAGCCAAGTCATCAGAAAGAAATTGAAATCTGAGAAGTCAGTGGATCAAGCAGTGGATCTATCTCCTATCTTGAGGGTATTTGAAGATCATCAAAGAAGTTGTGAGCTATGAATTGAAAGCATGGAATGTGTACAGACATCATGGAAGACCTAGAGATTCATTTTTAAAGTGAGACAAGTCATTGATGTGATTACAAGAGCTGCAGTTGAAGACAGTCAACTAGGGTTTCATCTGGGTCAACCCTAGGTCAACCCTAGGTCAAATGCTTGATTGAAGGGCAGCAAGGCCTGTTTGAAAGATGTGGGATGCCTCATTTGACATGTGGATATGGATGTGGTGTTGTGCCAAGGAGAAATCAAGATAAATCAAGAAGAAGAGAAGTTTCTGAATTAGGGTTTCTGTGTAAAATCCCCTGATTTAGGGCAAACTTCCAAGCAAGATAATTCAAAATTAAAGTCTCAAATGGATCCTTGGCCAACATGAAACTTGTAGAGGATCTAAATACCTTTAAGTTTAGTGGTGGAAGGCATCAAGAAGATTTATAGAACTCAAGTTATGGGTCTTGCAAGTTACAGGTCATCTGAGGACACTGAAATTTGTCTGTGAAAGTTACTTGACTTCCAAGCAACATTTACCCCTCAAGGAGCTTTCAAATGGATTTCTGGCCAACATAAAAGTTGTTCCTCATGATCTTAGCTTTCTAGAAAGGTATAGTATGCCTTCATCTGATTTGTGGAACTCTACTTATGACTTTGGCAAGCAAAGGGCATTTTGGTCATTTGGAAATTATAGGTCATTTCAAGCATATGGCCATATCTCCTACTTCTAAGCTTCAAATAGAAAAACCTTCAACATCAAAGTTGCTTAGAATGATGTTTTAAGGCTATTATGGTGGTCATGAGAAGTTGGAAAGGCTCATAGCAAAAAGTGATAAAAATGGCCTAAAAATGAGGCATAAGTTAATTCAAGTGAAATGGAAAATCCTAAAATCCAAGTTCCAAATCCAAACCATGGCATATGATAGGTCATTTTGACTCCCAAGGACATTTTAGGAACAATGGTTCAGCCACAATTTTGATTTGAGGCTTAAATCTTGGGGTTGCTTTGTAAAAGTCTTACTTGCATAATGGCATACCAAACCAAAACAAGGAAAAGCTTCATAAACAAGGTGTTTAAGCTTTGTATCTTGTCCAAAATACCACTTAAGGAGAAAATAAAGTGAATTACTCAAGTTGTAAAGATTTTGTCATGATATCTCATGTGGTGGGAAGTGAAATGTAAAATATCAAGTCATGAAACTTCAAGTTCTTTCTAGATTGATCTAGATGATTCTATCCCCTTCTAAATCAGTCTATATATTGATTTCAATCTCCATTGGTGAAAGGTTGGTGATTGTTGATGTTAATGGTGGTAGAGAAAAGAGTTTGAACCAAAAATTCTCCATTTGCAAATTGAATTGAAACTTCATTTTTCTCTTCATTACCCTTCCATTTTCTTCCACAAATCATCTCCACAAACCTCCCTGAACATGTTCATGCTAGAGTGAGCCCCCATTGTTGAAGAATTGGAGCTTTTCAAGTGAAGTTGCAAGAGAGCAAAAGGGATTGGATCTGAAGATACAAGCCATTTCCATCAAATCTTGTGCAAGCAGAGTATTATTCATCACCTAGGGACCATTATTGAAGATCTACAAGGCATGATTAAAAGCTTTTCAACACCTACCATTGCAAGGGTCAAGGTATGCAAAATCTTTCCCACACTTTGATTTAGGCATGGCTAGGGTTAGTTCTTGTTGTGAAACCATTAGAGACCATTAGGTGATTCATTTGGATGAGTTTAAGACCAATTAGTGAGGTTTCATTAATGGAGGTTGATTCTTGATGGAGGTAGAACACACTATTTAATGGATGATAATGCACGAATTTTGGTTGGTTTTAATCAGCATGGCATAGGGATTAATTATATATAAAGATTGTTGAGTTTTGTGATGGTTGAAAATTGAAGAAAGTTTGGATCCATGGTGTTGTACTGTTCGGTTAGCATGATAGAGAGAGTGTTAATACAAACCATTGCCACAGTTGGATTCTACGTGAAAAATAGAGTGATTTTGGTTCTTGGATCATGGCATTTGATGGAGAAATGAGAGAGAACGAAGAAGATGAAGTTGCATGCATGAAGCTTATGTTCATGGAGTTATGAAACCCTAAGTGTTCCAAGGTTGAAGAAACACATGGGCCATTGGATTTGCGCTTGAATATTTGACTTGGAGAACCATCTAACGGTCCAGGATCCACACGAAATTGGAGAGGGAAAAGCCAGCCAAAACGCAGCATTTTGGATAAGTGACTTCCAATGGGCCTCACGCGAATGCTTCCCACACCCCCTTTGTCCAAGCCCAATCGTTTTACACTGCAATCCTATGCTATTTACACCGCAGTTTTCCTTTTTTTCTTTTATTTTTTTTAAGTTTTCTGAGTAATAAACTGGGCCACACGCGAACTGCTATCCGCGCCCCCATATCTGGGCCCATCATCCATATAAACTGAATATTAACACTTCTTGCACCCCTCATCCATTTCCATTTAATTTTTTCTCCAAATTTTATTTCATTTCAAAAATTCATATAAAATTGAAAAATGCATATTTTTTAATGAGACTTTTTTCCTATTTTCTATTTTTTGTCAAGAAAAATATAAAAACATAAAATTGTCATTTTACTTCATTTTCATATTTTTTGCATATTTTTACATTTAATAGCTTTTTTTTAATTCTTTTGGTTTATGCTACTATTTGTTGAATTTAGTTTGAGAGTTTCCTTTAGGATTTTCATCCCATTCTTTTTAGTATAACTAGATATGGATATTAGGTGACCCCCTAATTTTTATACTATTTTTTTAGGATTTATTTTAGGTAGTTTAGTTAGAAACTATTAGGATAGTCAATTAAGGTTGTGAATATGATATAGGTATAACAAAACAAGTTTTTTTTTGGGTTTTCTTTAGGACAAATTAGAAGATGGGATTATAGGGGTATTATGGATAAGTGATAGATCCCTTAGAAAATGCTAGAAGTTCCCCTATTCTATTATTACTCTTAGTATATTTCTTGTAATTGATGGATTGTGTGGTGTGCCCTCTCTAGGGTTATTGTTTGACTGTGTGGGGTATTGGGCCTGCTTGGGGTTTGGTTTTGAGCTGAAGACTTTGCTGATGAAGCCCATTGAAGACAAAAGGAATGAAGACCCATTTCAAGAGGGGATGAAGAGTGTATCTTGCTGGCAGCTGTTAAAGGTTATAAGGTTTAGGAGTTAGGTAGAGCTCTAGAATAGAAACTTGCTTCATAAACATGGAAGGTCTTGTTTGCCTCCATTCTTTCTCTATGATTCAAAGTCTCTTTTAAATACTCACCTCCTTCCTTTGGAAGGATTAGTGAATGTATTTAAAAGATAGAACTTTTGAGAGAAAACTGTCTGTATCATGTTAACAGTCAGTAGGCCACCCTTGGTAGGCAACTGACTGCTTAACATCCAATTCATCTTGTTAACTGCTGCTCATCTTGGAGAGTGAGACTTGAAGAAAAGCCACTGAAAGATTAAAAATAGAGACCTTGCTTGAAGGTTGTGAAGATGAAGACTGATGCTTGCTTGAAGCCTGTAGATAGTTGAAGATGACTTGAAGACAGATGTTGATGAAGCCTGCTGCTTGCTGTTTATTTTTGCTGTTTATAATTGATGATGTATTGTTTGAATTTCCCTGACTGTATTGTTTGTCAATTAATCTGTTAGGTTGAAAGTGAATTTTGTTCGCTTTTGCCTGTTGTTTTCTAGGTTCGAGGTTGAGTGAGACTCCCTTGCCTCGCTTGTATTGTTGCATTCATGCATATTTTACTGTTTTATTGTATCTGTTGTTTCTGTTTCCGCTTATCCCCTTAGGATCTCTGTTTCTCTCTGCGCAAGAGAGGAACATGATAGACATTAGGTCTTAACCTATGCATGATAACATTAGGTTAATATGATTCCCTTTTTCAACCATAGGTTTTAGAGTTCTGTCTCTTCTTTCTCAAAACAAACAGAAAAACACAATAAGATTTCAAATCCAATAAAAGACACTTCTTCCGTAAAAGAATGTGAACTCATCAAAACGTCATTTTTGTCCGCTTGGACCAGTAATCAGAAAAACCCTTTTTCAGAAGGAGATAAAGGCAATCAAGACAGACTTGTGTCGTACGTGGCCCGAACTACGTTTGCTCTGATCTTTCATGCTGTATGAAAGTACGTAGGCATAGGATGCGATATCCTAGCGAGCAACCTTCCCCTCCTTTCCAGTAGGTAGGCGAACTACGTTGACTCTGATTTCTCGTTCCAGACGGGAATACGTAGGCATAAAGTGCGATACTTTGCCGAGTCATTTTATTTTCTTTTAACCCCAGACCTGTAGAGTAGATAGAATAACACTCCATACCAGAAAACAAGCGTGGATCCCGTCGAGTACGACGGACGTGAGGGGTGCTAATACCTTCCCCTTGCGTAACCGACTCCTGAATCCAGGATTTGGTTGCGATGACCATTCCTTTCTCGTCTTTGCGGTAGGTTTACTTCGAGCGTTTCCTTTCCCTCCTTTGGGATAAATAACGCGCGGTGGCGACTCTTCTGTTCAGTTGGCGCCGATTTTCGCAGTAGCGACAGCTGGCGACTCTGCTAGGGATCCAACGTCCCCTGGCTGCTAAGGACTGCGATAGTTCCTTATGCATTTGGGATCCAACGTCCCTTAAGCGAGTCAATCCTAACGCTTGTTTTCCCGTCGAGTATTTTGTATGGATTTACTTTTTCTGTCATTTACTTTCAGCATTATATTATTGTTATTATTGTTGTTTTGGGGTGTGACGGGTGTTCTATGATTGAGAGATAAGCCGGACCTAGGCTTGAGTGCACTTAGAATTAGAGTGGAAAGTAGTGGGCGCGTGCCGGCTTTGCTTGCATTAGTGTCCCACAAAATCCACACTCGGACAAGGTTCTTCTGGTTGGCTTCTTTTTCTACCCTTTGGGTCGAAGGGGTTGTTGGTTAGTTGAATTGTCGACTCCGGGAACCGATCATTTGGAAGTTGGCTAAGTGAGGCCTCTTCAGGATTTGATGATGCCACTCCTTCTGGGAATCGTATCATCAACCCTGAAAGTCTGTGACGCCGACGACCGCATATGATGTCATACCATTGTCAGTTACTAGGACACCTGCCTGTGAGAGGGTTTGGGGCTATGCAGGTAACTAGACCTTCAGATACCGGTTTGTTTCTTGATTTGAGATTCGGGGTATTTATGGACAGTTGAGGGGTCTATCAGAGACCAGTTGGAGTTATGTTATGGGGTCTATCAGAGACCAGAGTTGAAGCTTCATATTGGGTCTGTCTAAGACCAGGGTTTGAGGAATTCTGGAGGGTCTATCTGAGACTTATGATGTGGTTCAGGCTTCTCAGCCATGGCATTTGGTCCCTGTTGCATCTATTTGCATTGCATTGTTCGCATAACCATTATCATATGCATTTCATTAACGTGTGTCTGTGCTGCAGGTGCATTTGCATATTCCCTGATTCTAGTACCCGGACTTCTGCTTATTGATCATGGCTGGTTTGAGAAAGACAGTTGCGTACAAGTTACCTACACCTGACATTACTCCCCTACTTGGTCTGATGTCCCTTGCTGATGAGGAGGTTAGGAGAAGTTTCAGGATGAGTTATGGAAGATTGTTGAGACTGGTCTGCAAGCCAACTGCTGTTGAGATGAATGGGCTATATACACTGATGCAATTCTATGACCCTTCTTTGAGATGTTTCACATTTGCTGGCTTTATTTTGGGGCCTACCATGGAAGAATACGCAGAGTTTATCGAGCTGCCGGTGCAAAATAAGGTTCCTTTCATCCATCGTGACGCTAAGCCCCAGCTGGAGGACTTAGCTAAGGCCTTGCACATGAACACTTCTGAACTATTAGTGACTTCTTGGCTCGGGGTTCCAGGTTTCTCCCTCGATTTTCTGGATGGCAAAGCTCAAGAATATGCCAAGAGCGGGTGCTGGATAGTCTTTAATGCTATCTTGGCTCTGTGCATCTACGGAATAGTGTTGTTTCCCAATTTACCCAATTTTGTGGACTTGGACGCATTTCATCTGTTTGTTGTTGGCAACCCGGTATCCACTTTGATTAGAGATCTCTATCATTCATTGCACTACAAAAATGAAAATAGGAGAGGAAAGACTGTTTACTGTTGTGCGCCACTGTTGAACATGTGGTTTAAGAGCCATCTCCCCCTGAAGGGACCTTTTGTAGATAGTGCAACTACAGCTGACTGGCCAGAGCGCCTGATGAGACTATCTTCTGAAGACATTGAGTGGTTTGACCGAGACTTGTTGGGGTCTGAGCTTATTTTCAGTTGCTCTGGGTATCCTAATGTTCCTTTGATAGGAAGAAAAAGGTGCATCAATTATAACCCATCTCTGTTCATTCGCCAGTTTGGATACGCGTTGAAGAACCCACCTAGGGAGGAAGAAGTACAGGAATCTCTGTACTTCACCGGTGATTTGAATGGAGAGTTACTAGCCAAGCTTCAGCACGCTTGGATGCGTATCAACAGAAGAGGGAAATCACTGTTGGGGAAGAATGATTGTCAGGCTTATGTACCATACAAAGTTTGGATCCAAGAAAGGGCAAAACAGTTGCTGATGTCGTTTCCAGCTGCACCAGTCCCTGTTCATATTCCAGTGGAGGAACCAACTAATGTCACTATGGAGGTATACGAGCGAGTTGTAAAAGAGAAGGAAGCCTTGTTGTTGGCCAATGAAGAGTTAGAAAAGGAACTGGCTCAGATGCGTAGTGAGAAGAACAAGGCTGTGCATTCTTTCCAACAGCAGACTGAGTTAGTAAACAGGCTAGGTGCTGAACTGACCGAAGAGAAAAAGAAGCGTGAACGCCTGGGGAAAGAATTCAGAAGCTCTCATGATATGTTGGAGTCCAAAAAGAAAGCACTTGATGCCGCCCACCGGGAAATCTCTTCTTGTAACAAAACATGGAATGCTACGCTGACCAACAACAAAAAGAGGGAAGACAAATTGAAGCAGCAAATTTCTGAACTCGAAGAGCAGTTGAAGGCTAGCACTAAAAAGTATGAAGAGGAGGCGATGGCAAGATATAGTCTTCAGAATGCATTGAACAAGGCCATCGAAGGCAAGAAAGAGGCTGTGTCTCAGAAGCGGAAGCTAGAGGATCGCTTCGGAGAAGGGGCATGGGAGGAATCTGCTGGTGATTTACGACGTGTTCTCAAGCGAAGAGATCTACTTGTTGAGGGTCTGCTTACCCGACCAAGTCATCCAGAGACTAAGAAGTTATTAGAGGAGTACCAGGCCTATGGGAGCACTTGACCGTTTCATGTATTAATGTGTATGCTTTATTTGCATTTGCGCTGACCATCACCAGGATTGTTGGTTGAGGTCATGCCTTCTTATTGTACACTCATTGATATTGTATTCCTGGCTTAATGGATTTCTCTGCAATATATGAGGTGTTTTCTATAATTCGGCTCCGAACTTCGTATTGCTGTCACTGCCACCACACTGACACATTCGCACTAGAATCGGGGAATGATATTCCCTAATGCACAGACACATATTGCATTGCATTCACATTCATATTGCATTACAGGTGATTATTGAACTGTATCTCATTTCCTGCACTGTACCAGGTCTTTTCAGGATTGAAAGTCAACGCCCGCACCGATACTCCACTCGTACCAACTGCAGAAGAGTTATGGATCAGATGCAGAATGAAATGCAGGACATGCGTGAGAAGCTGGCGCTATTCATGCAGACAATGGAGACCATTGTGAAAGGCCAGGAGAACTTGCAAGCTTTGGTGCAACCCTTGCTGATGAGAAATGTTGGGCACGGAAATGAAGACCATAATTCTGTGCGAGTCGACACTATTCACGGGGATGGTACTCCTACACCGGTAGCTCCACCCGTGGTGAACATACCTGTTGTCAATGTGAACAACAGCGCTGCCGCCGGGAACGGTAACGCAGGAATCGGTAACAAGACTGTCGTCAACAACGTTGGGTTCGGAGATGTCAATCTGGGGGGTGATAATATGGGAGGTAATGGCTTCGGTAATAATGGATTCGGCTTTAATGACCAGGGGTTTGATCATGCTGGGAAGTACGGCTTCAACTCTCAAGGCTTTGGACAGGACGAATTTGGTATTACCAATCAGGGTTATGGCGGATTCGGAAATGGAAATGGTGTTGGGAGAATGTCTTTTGGACCTGCCGGAGTCGCTCCGGGGTACGGTAATAGGGGGCGGGGCCCTGTAATGAATCAGACTAGATTTGGTCGTAACAACGGGTACGATGGATACGGAAATGGAAACGGTAATTGGCTAGAAAATCAGCAAGAAGATGCCTTCTCCGGTGGAGGTTTTGAAGGTCCTATGGATGACTCTCAGAGAATCAAGATGCTCGAGGAGCAGATGAAGGGGGTCGTGAATCAAAGCGCTGTTGGCTTAGTTATGACCACAATGGGTCTGGTGCCTGGCCTGAGGGTACCGCTAAAATTCAAAGCTCCCACATTCGACAAATATAAGGGGGATACCTGTCCAAAGGTGCATGTGCAATCATATTACAGAAGGATGTCGGCGTATTCAAACGATGAGAGGATGCTGATGCATTTCTTTCAAGATAGCTTGTCTGGTCCTTCCCTCGAATGGTACATGGGGTTGGAGCCAACTCAGATAAAGACCTGGAAGCAACTGGCTGAAGCGTTCGTGGCTCATTATAAGTACAACAGTGACTTGGCACCCAACCGGGTCCAATTGCAGGGGTTGTCCCAGAAGAAGGGCGAGAGCTTCAAAGAGTATGCGCAGAGATGGCGCGACATGGCTGCTCGAGTTCATCCTCCTTTAGATGACAAAGAAATGAATGATATGTTCATAGGAACATTTACCGGTATGTTTTATGACAAGCTGTTTCATACTTCTTTGGGCAGTTTCTCGGACTTAATCCTGATGGGGGAGAAAATTGAAAGCAATATTAAACAGGGAAGATTCCAAGCTGAGGAATCCACTTCAGCTGGCAGTAACAGAAGGGCTTTCGGTGGGCGCCGTCAAGGTGATGCAAGTGCAGTGTTTGGGGGCCGAGGCCGAGGTCGGGGCAGAGGTCGAAACCAGTACAATCAGCCGCAGCAGGTGGCAAGTGTCACCATCCCATTTCAGCAACAACCAATACAACAACAGCAACAACAGCCACAACAGGGGGTACATCCTGCCCAGCGCAGAATCCAGGGGGGCAGACCAAGGAGGGTGTTTGAAACGCCTCCTTCAACGTATGCAGAATTGCTACAGATGTTACTGGGCTTGAACTTGGTGGAAAAGAGGACTATGGCGCCAGTAACAGGCACTCCTCTGTACGGCTTTGATGCGAACAAGCACTGTGAATTCCACTCCGGGGCTCCTGGCCATGACGTAGAGAGTTGCGACGCGTTCAAACATGTAGTGCAGGATCTATTGGATAGTAAGGCTATCAATTTTGGACAGGCCGGTCCGAACATAGTACAAAAGCCCATGCCCAATCATGGGGCGAATGCTATTTTAACCGAGGAGGGTTTGAACTTGATTATGAATGTGGATGACCTCAAGACACCGTTGTGTGAGATAAAGAGCAGGTTATTGCAAGGAGGTGTGTATCCGGGCTGCGATGAGTTTTGTTTAGAGTCTTGGACCCAAGCTGGGGGTTGTGCTGAATTGAAGAAGGGTATTCAGACCTTGATAGATGGAGGCACATTACAATTCGACAGAACGGCAGTTGAGGAACCTGCAGAGGTATCAGTGGATGAGCAAAGTGACGTAGCTACCGTGACAATCCCCCGAAAAACAATAACCATAACGGCGCCATCCAGGCGACCGCCGATCACTATCACCAAGGCAGGACCAATCCCTTATGAGAGCACTAAGGCTGTATCCTGGACCTATGGGTTGGAAGCATACTGTGATGGGGTGAAAATTGATGTTAGTAAACAGCCAGCCGAGGTTGTAGACAATGTCGTCGGTACCGGAGGGATGACGAGAAGTGGGAGAATTTTTATATCGCCTGAGGTAGAGGCTGAGCGACTGGCGAAAGGAAAAGGAAAGATGAATGAGGATGTCGCTGTGCAGAGGAACGAAAAAGAAACGTCATTGAAGGATGTGGAAGAGTTTATGCGCCTTATTCGTAAGAGTGATTATAAGATTGTTGAGCATCTTCAACAGACGCCATCAAAGATATCCATATTGTCGTTGCTATTATGTTCCGAAGCTCATAGAAATGCATTGTTGAAAGTTCTGGATACGTCCTTCGTACCCCAAGATGTTTCTGTGAATCAGTTGGAGGGGGTGTTGGCGCATGTGAACGCAGGCCATAGCTTGGGATTTACAGACTTTGATTTGACCCCGAAAGGGAGAGAGCATAACATGGCGTTGCACGTCTCAGTCGAGTGCAGGGGCTCAGTCATGTCTCATGTACTGGTAGATACCGGATCTTCCTTAAACGTGCTGCCCAAGAAAGCGGTGATGAAACTGGACGTCAGAGGAATCCTTTGTACGCCTAGTGACTTGGTGGTCAGGGCATTTGATGGTACACGAAGAACAGTCTTTGGATCCATAACGTTACCTCTACAGGTGGGGCCGGAGGTTTTCGAAACTGAATTTTACATTATGGACATACAGCCTGCATACAGCTGCCTTCTCGGACGACCATGGATCCACGGCGCTGGGGCAGTCACATCTACCTTGCACCAAAAGCTGAAGTACATGGTAGGGGACAGTGTGGTCACGGTCTGTGGAGAAGAAGATATATTGGTCAGCCATCTGTCATCATTCAAGTATGTAGAAGTCGACGGCGAGATTCATGAAACACCCTGTCAAGCCTTTGAAGGGTTGCGCATCAAAGACAAGGTTCCAGGGCCGAGTAAAGCGTCAGAGGTGGCCGTCTCGTCATACAAGGAAGCTCAGGCTCTAGTGAAGACTGGTGAGACAAAGGGCTGGGGCAAGGTTCTGGATATTCCCGTGAAGATGGACAGATTTGGGCTGGGATATCAACCATCATCATCAACGCGTGCTGCAGGGGCACCCCGTTTCAAAGGACCGATAACAATCACAGCTAGTGGAGTGTATCACGAGGCCATCAACGCTGTTTTAGATTCTGAAGAAGGAGACAGTGACTGCGACATGGACGCCTGGATTCAGCCGAGCGTGCCTGGACAAGGATTATGCAATTGGTCTATTCAGGAGATTGTTCCTGTGACTCACAAACAGTAATACTTTGTTTTCTTAATTGTTGAACAATCTGGTGTCTTACCCGGGGCATCGTGATTTTGCTTAGGGTCGTGCTGTTATGTACATTGCGTTGTTTAATCATTAAATAAAAGGCGTTTTCTCATGTACAAATATTGTGATCTCTGTTTTTCCTGTTTTTGTGTTTTACAATAAAATGGCAACGTGGTTATTCGCTTTATACATATTTTGAAGCATTTAACCATTCCTTTTGCAGGATAACATTTTCAGATGACATCATTGAATCGCCTATGACTCATTTCGACTTTGAGCACCCGGTATTTTAGGCCGAAGAAGAGATTGTTGAAGATGGCGACGTTCTAGAGGAGTTGTCTTGGTTGGTAAAGCAAGAAGAACGAGTCATTCTGCCTCATGAGGAGGTCATTGAAATTATTAACCTGGGGTCGGAAGGGGTTGAAAAGAACATCCGTATAGGAGCCGCGCTGCAGAGCGACGTCAGGCGAAGACTGGTTGAAATGCTCAGAGAGTACAGTGATGTGTTCGCTTGGTCGTATGAAGACATGCCTGGGCTGGATACGGATATGGTTGTTCACCGTCTGCCGCTAAAAGAAGAATGCCCACCGGTTAAGCAGAAGCTTCGCAGAATTAGGCCAGATATGGCAGTGAAAATTAAGGAGGAGGTTCAAAAGCAGTGGGATGCTGGTTTCCTAGCTGTTACAAAATATCCCTCATGGGTCGCTAATATTGTGCGAGTGCCAAAGAACGACGGTAAAGTGAGAATGTGCGTAGATTACCGTGATCTGAACAAAGCGAGCCCGAAAGATGATTTTCCGCTCCCTCACATCGATGTGCTGGTTGACAACACTGCTCAATTCTCCGTATTCTCCTTCATGGATGGCTTCTCGGGCTATAATAAGATCAAAATGGCGCCAGAAGACATGGAGAAGACTACTTTCATCACGCCTTGGGGAACATTTTGTTACAAAGTGATGCCCTTCGGATTGAAGAATGTTGGGGCAACGTATCAGCGTGCAATGACGACTCTTTTTCATGATATGATGCATAAAGAGATCGAGGTTTATGTCGATGATATGATTGCCAAATCCCAGACGGAGGAAGAGCATTTGGTGAATCTGCTGAAGCTGTTCAAAAGGCTTAGGAAGTTCAGGCTGAGACTGAACCCTAACAAGTGCACCTTCGGGGTGAGATCGGGTAAACTGTTGGGGTTTATCGTGAGCGAAAAAGGAATAGAGGTTGATCCTGCAAAAATAAAAGAAATACAAGAGATGTCGACGCCTAAAACAGAAAAAGAAATACGTGGGTTTTTAGGGAGGTTGAACTACATCGCTCGGTTCATATCTCACCTGACAGCTACATGTGAGCCATTATTCAAGTTGTTGAAAAAAGACCAGGCTGTAACATGGAATGAAAATTGTCAAAAGGCGTTCGATAAAATAAAACAGTATTTGCAGGAGCCTCCTATTTTGATACCCCCAGTGGCAGGGAGACCCTTGATTATGTATTTGACAGTTCTTGAGGGAAGTATGGGTTGTGTTCTCGGTCAACACGACGAGACAGGAAGAAAAGAGCATGCAATATACTACTTGAGTAAGAAGTTTACCGAATGTGAATCTCGATACTCAATGCTCGAAAAAACTTGTTGCGCGCTAGCCTGGGCCGCCAAGCGTTTGAGGCAATACATGCTGAACCATACAACCATGCTCATCTCGAAGATGGATCCTATCAAATATGTATTCGAAAAGCAGGCATTATCGGGGAGAATTGCTCGTTGGCAGATGGTTTTGACCGAATATGACATCCAGTATGTCTCGCAGAAGGCTATAAAGGGGAGCGTACTGTCTGAGTACTTGGCAGAGCAGCCTATTGAGGATTACCAATCGATGAGGTTTGATTTTCCTGACAAGGATATCATGTACCTAAAGATGAAAGATTGTGAAGAGCCGTTGCCAGACGAAGGACCAGAATTGGGTTCCAAATGGAAGTTGATCTTCGACGGAGCTGTAAATGCCTACGGTAGCGGAATAGGGGCAATCATCACTACTCCACACGGGTCGCACATACCGTTTACGGCTTAATTGACCTTTCCAGTTACCAATAATGAAGCGGAATACGAAGCTTGTATCATGGGGCTTGAAGAAGCCATTGATTTGCGAATCAAAAATCTGGATGTATACGGAGACTCAGCTCTAGTGGTGAATCAAATAAAAGGAGAATGGGAGACACGTCAGCCTAATTTGATACCGTACATGAATTACGCGAGGAGATTGTTGCCCTTCTTTGACAAGGTTGAGTTGCATCATGTACCGCGAGCAGAGAATCAGATGGCTGACGCCCTGGCCACTTTGTCTTCCATGTATAAAGTCAATTTCTGGAATGAGGCTCCCAAAATTGTTATCTCTCGGCTTGACAGACCTACCTTCGTATTTGCCATTGACGAGGCATCTGATGATAAACCCTGGTATTTTGACATCCTTAATTTCCTGAAAAGCAAAGAGTATCCGGCTGGGGCATCCAGTCACGATCAGAAGACTCTCAGGAGATTGGCGGGTAATTTCTATTTGAATCCGGACGGTGTCTTATACAGAAGAAATCACGACTTGGTGCTACTACGTTGTGTAGATGAGAAAGAGGCGAAGCTGCTCATGGAGGAAATACATGAGGGTACATTTGGTACGCATGCTGGTGGGCATGCTATGACGAGGAAGCTGCTGCGGGCAGGTTATTATTGGCTAACTATGGAAACCGATTGTTTCAAGTTTGCAAAGAGGTGTCATAAGTGTCAGGTCTATGCAGATAAGATCCATGTGCCTCCGAGTCCTCTAAATGTAATGTCATCGCCATGGCCGTTCTCAATGTGGGGAATCGATATGATTGGAAAGATCGAGCCGACGGCTTCTAACGGACACCGGTTCATTTTGGTAGCAATTGATTACTTTACCAAATGGGTGGAAGCGGCATCTTACGCAAATGTGACCAAGCAGGTGGTAGCCAGGTTCATCAAGAGAGATATCATTTGCAGATATGGAATCCCCAAGCGGATAATTACCGACAACGGTTCAAACCTGAATAACAAAATGATGAAGGAGCTGTGTCAAAGTTTTAAGATCGAGCATCACAACTCCTCTCCTTATCGACCCAAGATGAATGGCGTTGTTGAAGCGGCCAATAAGAATATAAAGAAGATTGTTCAGAAGATGGTGGTGACCTATAAGGACTGGCATGAGATGCTACCTTTCGCTTTGCACGGTTATCGTACGACGGTACGCACATCAACCGGGGCAACCCCGTTCTCGTTAGTATATGGAATGGAAGCAGTGTTACCACTAGAAGTTGAGATTCCTTCCCTGAGGGTATTGCGAGATGTCCAGCTAGACGAGGCAGAATGGGTGAAAGACAGGTTGAACCAGCTGAGTTTAATGGATGAGAAGAGGCTAGCTTCTCTAGCATATGGTCGGTTGTACCAGAGCCGAATGAAGAAAGCATATGATAAGAAGATACATCCTCGGAGCTTTCAGTCGGGTGACCTTGTGCTGAAAAGGATTCTCCCGCCACAGGCAGATCACAGGGGCAAGTGGACCCCCAACTACGAAGGGCCACACGTTGTCAGAAAAGTCTTTTCAGGAGGAGCTTTATTGTTGTCCACCATGGACGGTGAAGACTTTACGTCGCCTATGAATTCGGATGCAGTTAAAAAATACTTTGCTTGAAATTGACCCGCTGGACAGAAAAAAAGAGAGTCCAGGCAAAAATGGGGCATCCTGGCGAACCAAAAACAGAATGAAAGGTTCGGGCAAAAATTAGGGATAAAATTGAAAAAAATGTACACCCGCGAAGTTGAAAACCTACACTGGGCGGCTTCGGCAAAAAAGGGTATCCCGGTGAACTGAAAACCCGCAAAGGGCGGTTCACGCAAAAGTTAGGGATTTGAAAAGCAAATGACGGCGATCCGAATTTGATACTGCGGTGCGCATTGGTGCGGGAGAATATACCTGAGGGGTCGATTATCGGATACAATCTCTTCGGAAGTATGAATACCGGGAAAGCACTAGAGTCGGGCGAGTCATAGGAGGATCAGCTCATAATGTTCGTCTGCATCCCGTTGCCGACATGTGTACAAATTTGATTTGTCATTATATTTATGCTTCTTGTGCATACTTGTATATTTGTTGTGCGTAGCTTCCTCTTTTCAGGAGTTACATCCCGTGTACAAAACTCCGCCCATTTAGGGGCCCAATCAATAAAACATGTTATTCCGTATTTGATGTTGGTTCTTTACTGTTTTGTACATGACAAACGCCAAGGTTTAATAAAACTAGCAAGTGTATAACGCCGCTGGCCCTTGCCAATAATTGCTAAAACTTTGAAGTAACTGAAAATAATGTCACTAGCACTAACTTGAATAGATTTGGTTGCATAGACTTGTCTTGTCTCGTTTGTGGTGTTACAGGGTTCTTGACCATGCGAAGTGGACGATCAAAAGACTGCAGTATTAACCAGAGGCTCGTAACGAAAGACTCGATCCCCACGCAGGTCGCGCTTCTGAGATAACATTGTTCCTTACTGAAGAAGGATCAAATTCCCCAGCTAGTCGCAGCTTATCCGAAGGATATTCTCCAGCAAAGTCGTTTACTCTCAGCAGAATTGACGATTCCAAGATCAAAGGCCGTATTCAGACAGTATGGTGTCCCCCAAAAGGATTCCCTATCCCGAGCAGAGTGGTTTAGCCTCAGGAGATTAATATTTTCAACTTGTGAGCTGTACTTAGACAGTTTACCCTTCCCAGTAGGGTCATTTACTCTCCCCCAGCGGAGTCAGTTGATTTTCCCCAAGAGAGTCGTTTCGTCCTCAGCGGAGTTCTCTCTTTTTCAGCAAGTGTTTTCTTTCCTCCCAGTGGAACTCAAAGATTAAGACTCTCCCCAGCAGAGTTGGATGTGCGTCCTGGCATTTATTTTGTCGGAATACCGTGTGATACCCGTTCACTCTCCAGCAGAAGTCCAATCATGATTGGCGCATTCAGTTATTCCTCAGCGAAGCGGGCTTCACTCTTCCAGCATTTATTTTGCTGGAATAATTCTGTAACACCTGGTTATCCCCAGCGGAGTTGGCATTGTCTTCAGCATTTATTTTGCTGAAGCGGTTTTCTGTATCCTAGCAGTTCGAGTCTGCATTTGCATCGGCATATAGTGTCATATTTGCATCTACCAAATAAGAAACGCGTGGCATTTCCATGTCGAATGGAGCATTACGCCATTGTCAAACATATGCATTTTGAAACATAAACCAGGTTGGTTAACCGATTGTTTCTAGTATTGTTTCCCATGCAGGTGGAGAGAGCTCTTGCTCAAATTAATTGTCAAACATTCAAGATCTCGGCGTGAGACGTGTAATGATAATGTCAGTTGTGGCATTATTCCCCACAGAGTTGCTTGTTTAAGTTTCTCTTACCCCTCCAGCGGAGTATTTCTTCAAGGTTGTTGTTGTGACAGCATCAAAAGATTTCGTGAATCGATTTTTGGAAGCTGCCTAGCAGTATGGATTCAGAAAATCCCCAGTAGAGTCCTTCTCAGATTTGCTGCCATGTCAGCACTGAAAATTGGAAGACTAGATTCATATCGTATTACCCATGTGATTGATGGAGCTAGCTACTGCAAAGATAGGCAGAGAAGTTGTATCGAGAGTATTTACCTGTAGCAAAGGCGGAGTTATTTTCCTGTATTTGGCAGAGTATTACCCGTAGCAGAGGCGAAGATATTTTCCTGTATTTGGCAGAGTATTTTCTCGTAGCAAAAGCGGAGTTATTTTCCTGTATTTGACAGAGTATTACCCGTGGCAAAGGCGGAGTTATTTTCCTGTATTTGGCAAAGTATTTTCCCGTAGCAAAAGGCGGAGTTGTTTTCCTGTATTTGGCAGAGTTAGTACCCGTAGCGATGGCGGAGTTATTTTCCCGTAATAATGACAAAATTTTCCCGCAATAGTGGCGGAGTGATTTCTCGCAGGGATGGCAGAGTGATTTTCCTGTATCAGTGGCAGGGTCATGTTTTGTTGACAGAAGTACTTCTCCCAGTGAAGATAATAAGTTCATTCCAGTATTGAAAAGATAATATTCATTTGTTCCCCAAACAGTGGTGCAGTTTATTTCTGCAGTTGGCAAATTTCTGGGTTCTTAGTATTCAACCGTCTTGTACCTCGAATGTCTGAAGGCTCCGGGCGTTTCACCCAGTCGGGTCCAAGTCGCTTGAATAGGGGCAGCTGTTGCACCCTAAAATTTGCTCAACCTACTTCACTTGGTTTATGTTTCAATTGCATTGTCATTTGCATAAAAAGTCATGTACATAATTCATTCATCTGCATAGCATAGCATGGGCAAGTCATCCAGCAAGGGATCAAATGCAATTCTTATCTCTATGAGCATATCAAGTGATTCTTATTCAAATTCAATCTTAGCCAAGTCATCAGAAAGAAATTGAAATCTGAGAAGTCAGTGGATCAAGCAGTGGATCTATCTCCTATCTTGAGGGTATTTGAAGATCATCAAAGAAGTTGTGAGCTATGAATTGAAAGCATGGAATGTGTACAGACATCATGGAAGACCTAGAGAGTCATTTTGAAAGTGAGACAAGTCATTGATGTGATTACAAGAGCTGCAGTTGAAGACAGTCAACTAGGGTTTCATCTGGGTCAACCCTAGGTCAAATGCTTGATTGAAGAGCAGCAAGGCCTGTTTGAAAGATGTGGGATGCCTCATTTGACATGTGGATATGGATGTGGTGTTGTGCCAAGGAGAAATCAAGAGAAATCAAGAAGAAGAGAAGTTTCTGAATTAGGGTTTCTGTGTAAAATCCCCTGATTTAGGGCAAACTTCCAAGCAAGATAATTCAAAATGCAAGTCTCAAATGGATCCATGTCCAACATGAAACTTGTAGAGGATCTCAAGACCTTTAATTTGAGTGGTGGAAGGCATCAAGAAGATTTATAGAACTCAAGTTATGGGTCTTGCAAGTTACAGGTCATCTGAGGACACTGAAATTTGTCTGTGAAAGTTACTTGACTTCCAAGCAACTTTTACCCCTCAAGGAGCTTTCAAATGGATTTCTTGCCAACATGAAAGTTGTTCCTCATGATCTTATCTTTCTAGAAAGGTATAGTATGCCTTCATCTGATTTGTGGAACTCTACTTATGACTTTGGCAAGCAAAGGGCATTTTGGTCATTTGGAAATTATAGGTCATTTCAAGCATATGGCCATATCTCCTACTTCCAAGCTTCAAATGGAAAAACCTTCAACATCAAAGTTGCTTAGAATGATGTTTTAAGGCTAGTAGGGTGGTCATGAGATGTTGGAAAGGCTCATAGCAAAAAGTGATAAAAATGGCCTAAAAATGAGGCATAAGTTAATTCAAGTGAAATGGAAAATCCTAAAATCCAAGTTCCAAATCCAAACCATGGCATATGATAGGTCATTTTGACTCCCAAGGACATTTTAAGAACAATGGTTCATCCACAATTTTGATTTGAGGCTTAAATCTTGGGGTTGCTTTGTAAAAGTCTTACTTGCATAATGGCATACCAAACCAAAAGAAGGAAAAGCTTCATAAACAAGGTGTTTAAGCTTTGTATCTTGTCCAAAATACCAATTAAGGAGAAAATCAAGTGAATTGCTCAAGTTGTAAAGATTTTGTCATGATATCTCATGTGGTGGGAAGTGAAATGCAAAATATCAAGTCATGAAACTTCAAGTTCTTTCTAGATTGATCTAGATGATTCTAGCCCCTTCTAAATCAGTCTATATATTGATTTCAATCTCCATTGGTGAAAGGTTGGTGATTGTTGATGTTAATGATGGTAGAGAAAAGAGTTTGAACCAAAAATTCTCCATTTGCAAATTGAATTGAAACTTCATTTTTCTCTTCATTACCCTTCCATTTTCTTCCACAAATCATCTCCACAAACCTCCCTGAACATGTTCATGCTAGAGTGAGCCCCCATTGTTGAAGAATTGGAGCTTTTCAAGTGAAGTTGCAAGAGAGCAAAAGGGATTGGATCTGAAGATACAAGCCATTTCCATCAAATCTTGTGCAAGCAGAGTATTATTCATCACCTAGGGACCATTATTGAAGATCTACAAGGCATGATTAAAAGCTTTTCAACACCTACCATTGCAAGGGTCAAGGTATGCAAAATCTTTCCCACACTTTGATTTAGGCATGGCTAGGGTTAGTTCTTGTTGTGAAACCATTAGAGACCATTAGGTGATTCATTTGGATGAGTTTAAGACCAATTAGTGAGGTTTCATTAATGGAGGTTGATTCTTGATGGAGGTAGAACACACTATTTAATGGATGATAATGCACGAATTTTGGTTGGTTTTAATCAGCATGGCATAGGGATTAATTATATATAAAGATTGTTGAGTTTTGTGATGGTTGAAAATTGAAGAAAGTTTGGATCCATGGTGTTGTACTGTTCGGTTAGCATGATAGAGAGAGTGTTAATACAAACCATTGCCACAGTTGGATTCTACGTGAAAAATAGAGTGATTTTGGTTCTTGGATCATGGCATTTGATGGAGAAATGAGAGAGAACGAAGAAGATGAAGTTGCATGCATGAAGCTTATGTTCATGGAGTTATGAAACCCTAAGTGTTCCAAGGTTGAAGAAACACATGGGCCATTGGATTTGCGCTTGAATATTTGACTTGGAGGACCATCTAACGGTCCAGGATCCACACGAAATTGGAGAGGGAAAAGCCAGCCAAAATGCAGCGTTTTGGATAAGTGACTTCCAATGGGCCTCACGCGAATGCTTCCCACACCCCCTTTGTCCAAGCCCAATCGTTTTACACTGCAATCCTATGCTATTTACACCGCAGTTTTCCTTTTTTTCTTTTATTTTTTTTAAGTTTTCTGAGTAATAAACTGGGCCACACGCGGACTGCTATCCGTGCCCCCATATCTGGGCCCATCATCCATATAAACTGAATATTAACACTTCTTGCACCCCTCATCCATTTCCATTTAATTTTTTCTCCAAATTTTATTTCATTTCAAAAATTCATATAAAATTGAAAAATGCATATTTTTTAATGAGACTTTTTTTCCCATTTTCTATTTTTTGTCAAGAAAAATATAAAAACATAAAATTGTCATTTTACTTCATTTTCATATTTTTTTCATATTTTTACATTTAATAGCTTTTTTTTTAATTCTTTTGGTTTATGCTACTATTTGTTGAATTTAGTTTGAGAGTTTCCTTTAGGATTTTCATCCCATTCTTTTTAGTACAACTAGATATGGATATTAGGTGCCCCCCTGATTTTTATACTATTTTTTTAGGATTTATTTTAGGTAGTTTAGTTAGAAACTATTAGGATAGTCAATTAAGGTTGTGAATATGATATAGGTATAACAAAACAAGTTTTTTTTTGGGTTTTCTTTAGGACAAATTAGAAGATGGGATTATAGGGGTATTATGGGTAAATGATAGATCCCTTAGAAAATGCTAGAAGTTCCCCTATTCTATTATTACTCTTAGTATATTTCTTGTAATTGATGGATTGTGTGGTGTGCCCTCTCTAGGGTTATTGTTTGACTGTGTGGGGTATTGGGCCTGCTTGGGGTTTGGGTTTGAGCTGAAGACTTTGATGATGAAGCCCATTGAAGACAAAAGGAATGAAGACCCATTTCAAGAGGGGATGAAGAGTGTATCTTGCTGGCAGCTGTTGAAGGTTATAAGGTTTAGGAGTTAGGTAGAGCTCTAGAATAGAAACTTGCTTCATAAACATGGAAGGTCTTGTTTGCCTCCATTCTTTCTCTATGATTCAAAGTCTCTTTTAAATACTCACCTCCTTCCTTTGGAAGGATTAGTGAATGTATTTAAAAGATAGAACTTTTGAGAGAAAACTGTTTGTATCATGTTAACAGTCAGTAGGCCACCCTTGGTAGGCAACTGACTGCTTAACATCCAATTCATCTTGTTAACTGCTGCTCATCTTGGAGAGTGAGACTTGAAGAAAAGCCACTGAAAGATTAAAGATAGAGACCTTGCTTGAAGGCTATGAAGATGAAGACTGATGCTTGCTTGAAGCCTGTAGATAGTTGAAGATGACTTGAAGACAGATGTTGATGAAGCCTGCTGCTTGCTGTTTATTTTTGCTGTTTATAATTGATGATGTATTGTTTGAATTTCCCTGACTGTATTGTTTGCCAATTAATCTGTTAGGTTGAAAGTGAATTTTGTTCGCTTTTGCCTGTTGTTTTCTAGGTTCGAGGTTGAGTGGGACTCCCTTGCCTCGCTTGTATTGTTGCATTCATGCATATTTTACTGTTTTATTGTATCTGTTGTTTCTGTTTCCGCTTATCCCCTTAGGATCTCTGTTTCTCTCTGCGCAAGAGAGGAACATGATAGACATTAGGTCTTAACCCATGCATGATAACATTAGGTTAATATGATTCCCTTTTTCAACCATAGGTTTTAGAGTTCTGTCTCTTCTTTCTCAAAACAAACAGAAAAACACAATAAGATTTCAAATCCAATAAAAGACACTTCTTCCGTAAAAGAATGTGAACTCATCAAAACGTCATTTTTGTCCGCTTGGACCAGTAATCAGAAAAACCCTTTTTCAGAAGGAGATAAAAGCAATCAAGACAGACTTGTGTCGTACGTGGCCCGAACTACGTTTGCTCTGATCTTTCATGCTGTATGAAAGTACGTAGGCATAGGATGCGATTTCCTAGCGAGCAACCTTCCCCTCCTTTCAAGTAGGTAGGCGAACTACGTTGACTCTGATTTCTCGTTCCAGACGGGAATACGTAGGCATAAAGTGCGATACTTTGCCGAGTCATTTTATTTTCTTTTAACCCCAGACCTGTAGAGTAGATAGAATAACACTCCATACCAGAAAACAAGCGTGGATCCCGTCGAGTACGACGGACGTGAGGGGTGCTAATACCTTCCCCTTGCGTAACCGACTCCCGAATCCAGGATTTGGTTGCGATGACCATTCCTTTCCCGTCTTTGCGGTAGGTTTACTTCGAGCGTTTCCTTTCCCTCCTTTGGGATAAATAACGCGCGGTGGCGACTCTTCTGTTCAGCCGGCGCCGATTTTCGCAGTAGCGACAGGCTCATCCGTAAAAGTGATTACAAAATCGTGGACCACCTTCAGCAAACGCCATCAAAGATCTCGATCTTGTCACTGCTATTATGTTCCGAGGCCCATCGGAACGCGTTGTTGAAGATCCTAGACACGTCATTCGTTCCTCAAGATGTTTCGGTTAATCAATTAGAAAATTTTGATTTGACCCCGAGGGGGAGAGAGCATAATATGGCGCTGCACGTATCAGTTGATGCAGGGGCATGGTTATGTCCCATGTTTTAGTAGATATTGGATCTTCCCTGAATGTGCTGCCGAAGAAAGCCATGATGAAGTTGGATGTCAGGAGGACTCTTTGCACACCCAGTGACTTAGTGGTGAGGGCGTTTGATGGAACGAGGAGGTCAGTTTTCGGATCGATAACATTACCATTGCAAGTGGGGCCAGAAATTTTTGAAACTGAATTCTACATAATGGACATCCAGCCTGCGTATAGTTGTCTTCTTGGACGCCCATGGATTCATGCTGCTGAGGCAGTCACATCCACGTTGCAACAAAAGTTGAAGTATATGGTGGGGGATAGTGTCGTCACTGTTTGTGGAGAAGAAGATATTCTGGTTAGCCATTTGTCGTCATTCAGATATGTGGAAGTCGATGGCGAAATCCATGAAATGCCCTGTCAAGCCTTTGAGGGGTTGAGAATTAAGGACAAAGCTCCAGTGCCAAGTAAAGTATCAGATGTGGCAGTGTCATCTTATAAAGAGGCTCAGGCTCTAGTGCAGGCAGGCAAAACCAAAGGCTGGGGTCAGGTGTTGGAGATTCCCGTGAAGAACGACAGGTTCGGGCTTGGATATCATCCTTCGTCATCAGCATCCTCTTCAGGAGCGCCCAAGTTCAGAGGGCCTATAACCATCACACCAAGCAGAGTGAGCTTCGAGACTATCAATGCTGTTTCCGATTCTGAGGAAGGAGATAGCGACTGTGATATGGACGCGTGGATCAAGCCAAGCGTGCTAGGACAAAGTCTCTGCAATTGGTCTATCTAGGAAATTGTTCCTGTGACAACTAAACAGTAATGATTTGTTTTTTTAATTGTTGAATAATCCTGTGTCCTACCCGGGGCATAGTGATTTTGCTTAGGGCCATTCTGTTATGTACATTACATTGTTTAATCATGAATAAAGGCGTTTTTTCATATACAAATGTTGTGATCCCTGTTTTTCCTGTTTTTATCTTTTACAATAAAATGGCAATGTGGTTACTTGCTTTGTACACGTTTTGAAGCATTTAACCATTTCCTTTACAGGATTACTATTTCAGATGACATCTATGAACCGCCTATGACTCATTACGACTTCGAGCACCCGGTATTTCAGGCTGAGGAAGAGATTGTCGAAGATGGCGAAGTACCAGAGGAGTTGACTTGGTTATTGAAACAAGAAGAAAGAATCATTCTGCCTCATGAGGAAGTCATTGAGATTGTCAATTTGGGGTCGGAAGGGGTTGAAAGGAACATCCGTATAGGGGTTGCACTGCAAAGTGACATCAAGCGAAGGTTGATTGACATGCTCAAAGAGTACAGTGATATATTTGCTTGGTCGTACGAAGATATGCCTGGGCTAGATACGGATATGGTTGTTCACCGTCTGCCGCTAAAAGAAGAATGCCCGCCTATTAAGCAGAAACTCCGAAGAACTAGACCAGACATGGCTGTGAAGATTAAGGAGGAAGTTCAAAAACAGTGGGATGCTGGTTTCCTAACTGTTACAAAATATCCCTCATGGGTCGCTAATATTGTGCCAGTACCAAAGAAAGACGGTAAAGTGCGAATGTGCGTAGACTACCGTGACTTGAATAAAGCGAGCCCGAAAGATGACTTTCCACTTCCTCACATCGATGTGTTGGTTGATAACACTGCTCAATTTTATGTATTCTCCTTCATGGATGGCTTCTCGGGTTATAATCAGATCAAAATGGCACCAGAAGACATGGAGAAGACTACTTTCATTACTCCTTGGGGAACATTTTGTTACAAAGTGATGCCCTTCGGATTGAAGAATGCTGGGGCAACATATCAACGTGCTATGACGACTCTCTTTCATGACATGATGCATAAAGAGATCGAGGTTTATGTTGATGATATGATTGCCAAATCCCAGACGGAGGAGGAGCATTTGGTTAATCTGCTGAAATTATTCAAGAGGCTTAGGAAGTTCAGGCTGAGACTGAACCCTAACAAGTGCACCTTCGGGGTGAGATCGGGTAAACTGCTAGGGTATATCGTGAGCGAAAAAGGAATATAGGTTGATCCTGCGAAAATAAAAGCAATACAAGAAATGCCGACGCCTAAAACAGAAAAAGAAGTATGAGGATTCTTAGGGAGGTTGAACTATATCGCCCGGTTCATATCTCACTTAACCGCGACATGCGAGCCGTTATTCAAGTTATTGAAAAAGGACCAGGTTGTGACCTGGAATGAAAATTGTCAAAAGGCGTTCGACAAAATAAAACAATACTTGCAGGAACCTCCTGTTTTGAAACCCCCAGTGGCCGGGAGACCGTTGATTATGTATTTGACAGTTCTTGAGGAAAGTATGGGTTGTGTTCTCGGTCAACACGATGAGACTGGGCGTAAAGAGCATGCGATCTACTATTTGAGTAAGAAGTTTACTGAGTGTGAGTCCAGATACTCAATGCTCGAGAAAACGTGTTGCGCGCTAGCCTGGGCCGCCAAACGTTTGAGGCAATACATGCTAAATCATACAACCCTGCTCATTTCAAAGATGGATCCAATCAAATACGTGTTTGAGAAGCAAGCACTCTCCGGAAGAATTGCTTGATGGCAGATGATGTTAACCGAATATGACATCCAATATGTTTCTCAGAAGGCTATTAAAGGTAGTGTGTTGTCGGAGTATCTTGCTGAGCAACCTGTGGAGGACTACCAATCGATGAGGTTTGATTTTCCTGACGAGGATATCATGTACCTGAAGATGAAAGATTGTGAAGAACCGTTGCCGGACGAAGGACCAGAATTGGGTTCCAAATGGAAGTTGATATTTGACGGAGCTGTAAATTCCTATGGTAGCGGAATAGGTGCAATTATTACTACTCCTGAGGGGTCGCACATCCCCTTTACTGCCCGATTGACCTTTCCCGTTACCAATAATGAGGCTGAATACGAGGCTTGCATCATGGGTCTTGAAGAAGATATTGATTTGCGAATCAAACATCTGGATGTATACGGAGACTCGACTCTAGTGGTGAACCAGATTAAAGGAGAATGGGAGACACGGCAGCCCAATTTAATACCATATATGAATTATGCAAGGAGATTGTTGCCTTTCTTTGACAAGGTGGAATTGCATCATGTGCCGCGAGCAGAAAATCAAATGGCTGACGCCCTGGCGACATTGTCTTCCATGTATAAAGTTAATTTCTGGAACGAGGCTCCCCAGATTGTTATCTCTCGGCTTGATAGGCCTGCCTTCATATTTGCTATTGACGAAGCATCTGATGATAAACCCTAGTATTTTGACATCCAGAATTTCCTGAAGAACAAGGAGTACCCTACTGGGGCATCCAGTCGAGATCAGAAGACTCTCAGGAGATTGGCTGGCAATTTCTATTTGAACCCGGACGGTGTCCTATACAAAAGAAACCACGACTTGGTGTTTCTACGCTGTGTAGACGAGAAAGAGTCAAAGTTGCTCATGAAAGAGATACATGAGGGTACATTTGGTACACATGCGGATGGGCATGCTATGACGAGAAAACTGCTGCAGGCAGGTTATTACTGGCTAACTATGGAAACAGACTGTTTCAAGTTTGCCAAGAGGTGTCATAAATGCCAAATTTATGCGGACAAAGTCCATGTACCCCCAAGTCCTCTGAATGTGATGTCATCACCGTGGCCATTCTCGATGTGGGGAATTGATATGATTGGTAAAATCGAGCCTACGGCATCAAACGGACACCGGTTCATCTTGGTGGCAATTGATTACTTCACCAAGTGGGTGGAAGCAGCATCATATGCCAATGTCACCAAACAAGTGGTCGCCAGATTTATCAAGCGAGATATTATCTGCAGATATGGAATCCCTGAGCGGATTATCACCGACAACGGTTCGAATTTGAATAACAAGATGATGAAAGAGCTGTGCCAGAATTTTAAGATTGAGCATCACAACTCTTCTCCTTATCGACCCAATATGAATGGCGCTGTTGAAGCGGCCAATAAGAATATAAAGAAGATTGTTCAGAAGATGGTCGTGACGTACAAGGACTGGCACGAGATGCTACCTTTCGCTTTGCACGGTTATCATACGACGATACACACATCAACCGGGGCAACCCCTTTTTCATTGGTATACGGCATGGAGGCAGTATTACCGCTGGAAGTGGAGATTCCTTCCTTGATGGTTTTACGAGATGTCCAACTTGACGAGGCAGAATGGGTTAAAGATAGACTGAATCAACTCAGCTTAATGGATGAGAAGAGGCTAGCTTCTCTAGCATACGTTCGGTTGTACCAGAGCCGAATGAAGAAAGCATACGATAAGAAGATATGTCCACGAAGCTTTCAGACGGGCGACCTCGTGCTGAAGAGGATTCTCCCGCCACAAACAGATCACAGGGGCAAGTGGACCCCTAATTACGAAGGGCCGTATGTTGTCAGAAAAGTCTTCTCAGGAGGAGCTTTACTACTATCTACCATGGATGGTGAAGACTTTACGTCTCCTGTGAATTCGGACGCAATTAAAAAATACTTTGCTTGAAAGTGACCCGCTGGACAGTAAAAAGAGAGTCCAGGCAAAAATGGGGCATCCCGGCGAACCAAAAACAGAATAAAAGGTTCGGGCAAAAGTTAGGGATAAAATTGAAAAGATGTACACCCGCGAAGTCGAGAACCTACATTGGGCGACTTCGGCAAAAAAGGGTATCCCGGTGAATTGAAAACCCACAAAAGGCGATTCACGCAAAAATTAAGGATTGATAAAGCAAATGATTGCGGTCCGAATTCAGTATCTGCATTGCTTAGTGGTTTGGGAGTACTTGAGGGTTCGTTTATCCAACACAATCTCTTCCGAAAATTGAATACCGGGAAAGCGCCAGAGTCAGGCGAGTCATAGGAGGATCAGCTCACGATGTTTGTCTGTACCACGTTGCCGACATGTGTACAAATTCGAGTTGTATTTGTATTTTTTATGCTTCTTGTGCATATATGTATGTGTGTGTACGTAACTTCCTCTTTTCAGGAGTTGCATCCGATGTACAAAACTTTGCCTATTCAGAGGCCTGTTATTAATAAAACATGTTATTCAGTATTTGATGATTGTGTTTTATTGTTTTGTATGTGGAAAACGCTCATGTTCTGATAAACTTGCACTTGCATAACTTTGCTGGCCCTTGCCAATAATTGCTAAAACTTCGAATTGACTGAAGTAATGTCACGGACACTAACCTGAATAGATTTGGTTGTATAGATTTGTCTTGTCTCGTTTGTATTTTGTAGGTTCCTCACCTTTGAAGCGGACAATCAGAACTTGTGGCCCCAGCCGGAGGTTCCTGGTGAAAGACTTGACTTTGTGCAACGCCAATCTCCATGCAGGTCGCACATCATCTTCAAAAGTTGAGATGATTTTGTCCTTTACCGAAAAGATCAATTTCCCCAGCTAGTCGCAGTTTATCCCCGAAGGATATCCCCAGCCAATCCGAATCAGTATCCCCTGCAGAGGTTGCACTCCCCAGAGAGTCGAGTATGTGAACGATCAATCCCCAGCTTGGAGGGTTCCCGCAGAGTTTAGCCAAGTCATAGTTGGTTCAGAAGGATTATTCCCATAGAAGACGGTTCTTCTTCCCACAGGTCGTCATGCCGTCGTCAGGATGATTATCCCCAGCAGTGTGGTAGCTCCGAGTTTGTAAGCTGTAACCGGACAACATTGTTTCCTCCAGAAGGATTTCCTCGTTCCCCAGCTGAGTCGTTTCTTGCTCAGTCAGTTGACTTTCCCCAGGAGAGTCATTTCTTCTCCAGCTGAGTTACTCTCCCCAGCCGAGAATGTCCGTTCCTCCCAGTGGACATCAAATTTTAATCTCTCCCCGGTGGAGCAGTTGTATGCCCGACATTTATTTTGACCGGAGGATTTTATGATACCCGTTCATCCCCAACATGATGGTATTTGCTCTCAACAGCCGTGTTGAAGCGAGCTTATCAGAGTTTCCTCAGCAGCTTGAGCCTGCATTTGCATTTTCATATAGTGTCATATTTGCATCTACCCAAAAAACGCGTAGCATATCCGTGCTGTACGGAGCATTACGCCATTCTCAAACATGCGCATTTTGAAACATAAGCCAGGTTGGCTAACCTTTAGTTTTCAAATGCTGTTTTCCTTGCAGGTGGAGAGAGCTCTTGCTCAGATCAATTACTAAACATTAAAAGTCTCAGCATGAGACATGTGATGATAATGTTCATCTTGTCATTATTCCCCACAGAGTTGCGCGTTTAAGTTTCTCTTACCCCTCCAGTGGAGTATTTCTTCAAGATTGTTGTTATGTCAATTTTTGGAAGTTACCGCCTATGTCGAAGTAGGTGTCTGGTCGTTTGGGTTCAGAAAATCCCCAGTAGAGTCCTTCTCAGATTTGCTGCCATGTCCGCACTAAAAATTGGAAGACTAGACTCGTGTTGTGTTACCCATGTGATTGATGGAGTTAGCTACTGTAAAGATAGGCAGAGAAGCTGTAATCAGAGTATTACCCGTAGCGATGGCGGTGTTGTTTACCCATAGCGATGGCGGTGTTGTTTTCCTGTAGTGGTGGCAGAGTTATTACCCGTAGCGATGGCGGTGTTATTTTCCTGTAATGGTGACAGAGAGTTATTACCCGTAGCGATGGCGGTGTTATTTTCCTATAGTGGTGACAGAGAGTTATTACCCGTAGCGATGGTGGTGTTATTTACCCGTAGCAATGGCGGTGTTATTACCCGTAGCGATGGCGGTGTTATTTTCCTGTAGTGGCGACAGAGAGTTATTACCCGTAGCGATGGCGGTGTTATTTACCCATAGCGATGGCGGTGTTATTACTCGTAGCGATGGAGGTGTTATTTACCCGTAGCAATGGCGGTGTTATTACCCGTAGTGGTGGCGGAGTTATTTCCAGTGATGGCGGAGTTATTTTCCCGTAGTGGTGGCGGGGTTATCTTCCCGTAGTAGTGGCGGAGTTATTTTCCTGTATCATGGGCAGAGTCATGTTTGTTGACAGAAGTACTTCCCCAGTGAAGTCGTCCAGATTATTCCTATATTGACAAGTTTGGTGCTGCACCGGCGGTTAGTTGTGAAATCAGATCCGTATCAGGTGGTTGATCAGTTGTTACCGTAACAATCAGGTTCGATTGATGGATAAGGTTCCCCAAGCAGTGGTGCAGTTTATCTCTGCGGTTAGCAAATTTCCGGGTTCTTGGTATTCAACCGTCTTGTACCTCGAATGTTTGAAGGCCGTTCGCTCTTCACCCAGTCGGGTCCAAGCCATTTAAATAGGGGCAGCTGTTGCACCCTAAAATTTGCTCAACCTATTTTACCTGGTTTATGTTTCAATTGCATTGTCATTTGCATAATAAGTCATGTACATAGTCTAATCATTTGCATAGCATAACTGTTGCACCCCAAAATTTGACCAACCGGGTCTCACATTTGGCTCGATGTTTCGACGCATAACCGCATTCGCATCTGCATATCGCATACATTGCATTTTTCATTTGTGTTGATTTTATCAGGGATCACAGCTCCCGTCTCGTGTTTCAGGTGTTTTTGATCAGTAGAATTGATTTTTGGGATATTTCGGTGCCCGTTTATTTTTACCGATTATTTTTGTGTCGTTCGGTGCTCATTTTGTCCCTCTGGGAATTATCGGGATTTTTCTGGATTTTATAGGATTTTTTAGGGTTTAAATAGCTTTTAAATCAAATTTTAGGATTTTATAGGATTTTTGACATTTTTAATTCTTTTTAAATCATATATAGAATTTTATAGAAATAACTAGCTTTTTTTAATCATTTTAGAATATAAATAGGATAATATAGATTGTCTTTTAAATAATATAGAATAGAAATTAATTGTTTTTAATTTTAGAGGTAGAATAATATAGAATTTTTTTTAGAACATTAATAGGTTTTTTAATAGTCTAAATAGATTTTAATCTTTTTCAATATAGAATTTTTCTTATTAAATAAATAGGAATTAAATGTTTGATTTTAGATATTATAGAAATTTATTAGATTTTTCTTAGTAGGTTTATTAGAGTTTATTAATTAGGAATTAATTAGTTTAATTGAATTAGTAGTTTAGTTAAATAGGATTAAGTGTTAATTAGCCTTTTTAATAGTGTTTTCAGTTTTTTTCTGAGTGTTGGGATTCATTTTCGTGTGGGCTTTTGTCCCTTTTTTCGTATGGCCCAATCAGTGAAATAAGGTCCAGGAAATAATCCAAAATATTCAGCAAAATATCCAATTCAATCCAGATTTTTCCAGCGTCATCTAGAAGTCTCCAGAACAATCCAGCGAAGACTCAGTATAAAGCCAAGCGAGCAACACGTGTCCAGAAGAGAGAGGCCCCACCTTTTCACATTTCAGCACGCCACGCGTACCCCAATCCTCTCTCTCTCTCAGCCACGCTGCCACCACGTGGCACGCATGCAGGGCGCATCTCCACCGCCCTCCACCACGCGTCATCCATCACACGCTTCACCAGAAGAGTTCCCACCGGCCGCCGTGCATGTGCTCCGGCCACCCCCAACTCCCCACCGGAAACTGGAATTTCCAGATCTCCATCACCAACCTCCCTAACCTTCATCTTCTCCCCTTCATCGCCACCACTAAACTCCCAGAAACCACCACAACTCACCGGCGATCATCAAATCCCCAAAAATCCAGAAAACGATGAGCGTTCATCTTCTTCCATCGTCCTCCATCATCAACATCCACGAATGTTCATCATCAAGACCAGATTCGTTCAACAATCACCATCACAAGACCTTCAACAAACTCCAGAAACATTCATCTGTTTTACAAATCTCCAGAAGATCTTATCAATCGCGAACGCGTTCATCCATGAACGATCATCAACCATATCTGATTTCCAGAAATGTTCATCCTCACCAAGAACATCCAACAACACGTTCATCAGGTTCATCACACCTTTCCAGAAACGTTTTCAATCGTCATCTTCTTCATCAAACTTTGTCAGATCTAGGTCCAAGAGCTTCATCAAACACGAACAGGACCCACAGATCTTCACGATCCATCAACGTTCATGGAGCTTCGATCGTTTTCTCAGACGTCTTCAATCGGTTTTGCAAGAACGCTCAAGAATCTTCCACTGTTCTTCCAGGGATCCGTACAAGTGCATCAACCTTCAAGAGTGTCCTTCGCAATTCTCCAGAAGCGTTCTCGTTCATACAACAGTTTTCAATCTTCGAGGACTTGTGAAGATCCTTTAGATTCCAGAAATCTCCAACCATGGTCTTCGAGTGTTTTGAAGAAGTTTGGTGTTTATTCGGTGATTAGGCAAATTGTGAGAAGTTAGATGGTGTCGTTGTGAGTGAGCGTGATGATTGGGATGAAGTTTCAGAAGAATAAAGAGAAACGAGGGGGTTTGGAAGAGACGAAGGATGGAGACGGAGGGGATTAAGGTGGTAGCGGCGGCGGCGCTGATGTTAGAGAAGAAGATTAGGGTTTTTCTTCAATTCTTCAGAAAGGAGAAGGAGGAGGGGATTGGGCCAGGGCCCAGTTCAATTTTTTTGGCACGCAATCCCTCATGTTTTTTGGATATTCTGGGCTTTGGGCCCAATGAGGCCAAATGCTGGCTTACACCACCCAGACTTCACAAGCATACCCCCCAGCTGCGTTTTTTTTGGGACTTGGGCTGGGCCCAGTTTAGTTTTTTTTATTTTTTCTTACAGCACCCTTGTAATAGTTTAACCCCCCAGCCCCTTTTATTTTCTTTATTCTTTTAAATTTCTACTTGTTACACAAAGAAGAAAAAAGAAGTGAAAAGAGAAAATATATTGAACAAAAAAATAGAAAAAAGTAAGAAGAAATATACTTGAAAAAAAAATAGAAAAAACAATAAAAAAAGAAATAAGAAAAGAAATAAAGAAAAAGAGAAATATTGTGAGAAAAAAAATAAGAGAAATATTGGGAGAAAAAATAGAGAAAAAAAATATGTGGAGAAATAAGAAAAAATATGAGAAAAGGAGAAAAAGAGAAAAAAATATTAAAAGTAGGATTAATATTTTTTTAAAGCATTTTCTTTTAGGTTTTTCATAGAGATTATTTTCCGACTTTTAGGACAGCTTAGAGGCCCATTTGTTAGGGGGCTATTTTCAGTCGATTTTTCAAGATAGAATAGGATAGCGTTTCCTAGGAGATTTATTTCGATATTCAACCCATTGTAATCATTTTTCAGAGATGAATAAAACGAGATTTGAGCTGTGGTCCGATAGTAGCTGAACTACAGCTGCTCTGATTCTTCGTTCCAGACGAAGATATGTAGGCATAGGATGCGATGTCCTAGCGAGCACACTAACGACTGACTGTTGTTCTCTCGCGGCTGTGCGATCGAGACCTTCCCGCTGACGACTAATTGAGTAACCCTTTTTCTCTCTTGCCCAAGTGCATTTGAGACTCAGCCATAGTTGTGACCATAGGTTCCCGACCCTGTGAAGCCAGTTGTTTTTCTCACTGCTGTGTGAGAATCCTTTGTTTAGCCGTAGTTAGTCTGAACTACGCAAGGCTCTGATCTTCCATCCAGTGGAAGTACGTAGGCACAGGACGCGATGTCTTGGCGAGCCAATTTTTCCCCGTAGTCCCGAACTACGTTGACTCTGACTTTCTCTCTTGAGAATACGTAGGCATAGAGTGCGACGCTCTATCGAGTCAATTCCCTTCCGTTTAGATTTAGCAGCCGTAGATAAGATTGTTTTGCATCCAGTAGACAACCCAAGCAAGCGTGGATCCCGTCGAGTACGACGGACGTGAGGGGTGCTAATACCTTCCCCTTGCGTAACCGACTCCCGAACCCAGGCTATGGTTGCGATGACCATACCTTTTCCCCGTTTTTTGCGAGGTTTACTTCGAGCGTTTCCTTTCCCGCTCTGAGGGATAAATAACGCACGGTGGCGACTCTTCTGTCAGCCGGCGCCGATTTTCGCAGTAGCGACAGCTGGCGACTCTGCTGGGGACTCCAACGGTTCCCTTCGCCTGAGTTTTTTCCTGGCTGTTTGGGGCGATCCCCAGCAGCTGGCGACTCTGCTGGGGATTCAACGTCCCCTGGCTGCTAAGGACTGCGATGGTTCTTATGCATTTGGGATCCAACGTCCCTCGAGAGAGTCAATCCTAGCGCTTGTTTGCTTGTCTATTTGGGCTTATTTATCGATATTATATGTTGCTGTTGGGCTGTTACGGGTATTCTATGATTGAGATAAGCCGGACCTGGGCTCGAGTATGAGTATACACCTAGATATAGTTGCGGAGAAGTAGTAGACGAACCTGTCTGCTGAGCAGGCGCAGTTCCCTACGAAAATTCGCACTCGGACGAGGTTCTCGCAGAGGTGCTCCTTTCCGGTCCTGAGGATCTGAGGGGAGTCCAGACGTGAGGATTGTCGACTCTGGGAACCGATCAATTGGAAGTCAGCTAAGTGAGGCCTCTTCATGAGATGACGATGCCACTCCTTCTGGGAATCGTATCATTCCTCATGAAAGTCTGTGACGCTGACGACCGCATAGGATGCCGTACCTTGTCAGATATAGGTCCACACCTGTGAGTGGGGGGGTTTTTTTGTGCAGGAAACTTGACTTCCAACTTACCCGTTATTCTGGTCTTCTTTTCAGAGAACGTCTCCGTCAGCAGCGCAGCAGTATTTAGATTTTGTGTGGGGGCTGTGGTCCCATTGTTTGCTGCATTTTGCATATCATATGCATATCAGTGTTGCATTGCATATCATCCTCCAGCTAGCCAGAGTTCTGATCCAGCCTTTGTTTCCTGAAGGTGATTACCCGGAGTTTTGAGCCGAGCAGCTGTTGATTGTCAGAAGACCTACCTAGGGTTTGAGTAGATTTGAGCAGAATCAAGTGTCGAAGTCAGCTGAAGATTATTGGTAGCCATGTCTGAAGGCCATTTCCAGTCTCCTAACACCTTGACAGGGTTCACTATGGCGTCCAACCCTCTGTATGATTCCATGGAAGACTTCCCGCAAGTGAACAACGTTGCTGCAGACCAAGTTGTACAGCCTTCTGTTGAGAACCGAGATCGACATGAGCAGTTTGTTGCCCAGAATGAGTGTCCTCCTCCTGTCAACAATCAAGGTGTTGCTTTCCCTGTGATGAATTACCGAAGAGATATTCCAGCAGCTGGTATGGTAGATCCAAGAGCCCTTGACGAAGGTAGGAGAGTCCGAGTGTTGGAAGAGCAAATGAAAGCTTCGAAAGCCAAAGATGCTGTTAACCTAGATGCTGTAGGCATGTGTTTGGTTCCTGACCTGGTGTTGCCTTACAAGTTCAAAGTGCCGAAATTTGAGAAGTACACGGGAGATAGCTGTCCGAAGCTGCATTTGATGATGTTCTGTCGAAGAATGACTGCGTTTGCGCGAAATGACAAATTGATGATCCATTGCTTTCAAGATAGTCTGACTGGGGCATCTTTGAGGTGGTATATGCAGTTGGAGAGGAATCAGATTCAGTCATGGATGGATTTAGCCAGAGCTTTTCTGAAGCAGTACGATTACAACCTAGACATTGCTCCTTATCGCATGCATTTGCAAGAGTTGTCTCAAGAGATCAATGAACCGATCAGGAAGTATGCTCAAAGATGGAGAGAATTTGCTGCTAAAGTGCGTCCCCCGCTGTTAGAACAAGAGCTGGCAAGCATGTTTGTGGATTCCTTACAATATCCGTACTTCAAAAGGTTGCTCGGAGTTCCGGCAAGTTTCTCTGACGTGGTAGCATTAGGAGAACGCCTTGAGTACTCCATAAGAATGGGGAAAATTCAGATTACTTCATATGATCAAGCTGGTGAAACTGAATACCCTTATGACTATCAGAGTGAAGAAGAAGTGGTGATCAACTCAGTCATGCCAAAGATTGAATATCCTCCAAGCGAATCAGTGAATTTTGTTGGTTCATCATCTTATCAGAGATCAGTACCTCCCGTGGCTTGTTATACTGAACAGACAGCCGTGCCTGGGGCACCATATCAGGAATCTTATGTCGCTTCCATTGCAAATCAGCGAACTCGTGGCCGAGATTATCAGAATCAGCGTCAGAATCAGAATAGACCTCGCAACAACTTGGAACGAAGGAAAGCTCCTTTTCACCCAGTGCCGATGCCGTATAGCCAGTTGCTACCATCTTTGATCCAGAAGTCTTTGGTGGAGCCGAAAGCTCTTAAGCCAGTGCCAGAACCTTACCCTCCTGGGTACAATCCCCACGTTCAGTGTGGTTATCATGGTGGCTCTCCAGGGCATTCGACGGAAGATTGTAAAGCATTTCAGGCGAAGGTACAGCAGTTGATTGATCAGGATCGCATTTCCTTTCGAGAAGGATTTCTGTTTGTTCATCCCTAATCGCTCAGCTGTCTAAGCTCATAGACTCAGAAGGGTGTTCCCCAGCATAAGCCAATGGTTCAGACAGGCAGGCGCCTCAGCAGTGGCAGTTCTCAAGCTCTTATATCATTTGCATCTGTAGTTTCTTTTTCTGTTAGTTACTACCTGCTTTTTAGCATTGTATGTTTCGAATGGTGATAATAATAAAGTGACTATGCATTTTTCTGAATTAATCATGTCGCTGTCGCTCATTTATTGCATTGCACTGACACTTGCATTCTATTCACTCCACTTTTTCGCTGTGACTAGCAAAGTTAGGAGGGAGGATGACGAAACTGAAACTCATAACCAATGATTGTATGCTTTCAGATAAGACCGTACCGATGACGTACAAGGCATTGTTTCAAATTCCCCAAACACTGGAGAGATAAGGAGTTAGTCCATTGCCAACCACTTCGAGCCAGGAAGTAGAAGTTTTTTCGGACTTATAAACCCTCACATCTTAACCCGGGGCAGGGTAGTTGTTAGTTAGCTTGACCGAGCGTTCAAGTCTTGCAGAGGAGTGTTGTCTTTCAAGGACCAATCAGTTTATACCTTCCAAGAGGTCAAACCTCACCAATCAGGAGTGAGACAGTTACAATCCTTTCGGAGCAATCAAGACAACCAGTGTCACACGACTTTGTTCCAAAAGAAAAAAATGAGAAAGCCCGCTAAGTAAAAAGAAAGAAGAGCTGGAAAGCTAATACTTAGGCAAAAATCAGGGCATCCCGCTGGACTTCAAAAGAAATCGAAGAATCGAAAAGAACTCAAAAAGAGTCTGTCCAGGCAAAAATTAGGGAATCAAAAGAACGAAAAAGAGTGATTAAAAAGAAATTTTTCCCAGCAAATCACAAAGTCGTGTACACAGACATCGAAAGCGAAGAAAGAGTAACTGTCAATCTAGAAGAAAAGCTTGTGAATTCCTTAACTGTGGTTCTTACCGTTCAACATACTTCTCGAAGAGGCGAGTGCTTGTGCCAGGTTAACTGAACCTTAGGATCGGAGATCATCACGTAGAAGGGGTGGGTACAAATCAAATTTGAGCCAAATATCCTTTGTTTCACGAACCGTGAACCCGACCACGATACAACCCTCAAAAGACCTAATTGAGGTAGGGTAAATCTGAAGCGCATTACGATAAGGTTGAGTAACCTGACTCCTTCTTGACTTGCTAGTCACATCTTTGTTGCATTTTCATTGACCACGTAAGCACTGCGTTTGAACTTTGGTTCATTCGTCACTCACAATTATCATATGCATGTAAATGAGTGACAGCTCAAGTTTTTTTCAAAATCTGCATAACCATTGCATTAAGATTACCATTCGTAGACAGACAGTTCTAATTGCAGGTTAGTAGTTGGCATGAAAGAAATTCCAGCAGGAGTAATCAAATAGGACCGAGTAATTCAGCAGTCTGAACCAGAATGGTGCGTGTTGTGAAGCCCAATGAATCAGGGGCATTATCTTCCAGTAAGTTCAGTATCAGTCAGTCTGAGGACAAGTCCCGAAGCTTCAGTTGAGCAGGGGCAGTTGTTTGAGGAGCAGTTGATCAGAAGGAGTCTTCCCGAGACCTAATCAGGGGCAATTATGCAGAGCGCTGAGATTTGAAAGCAGATGCTTCCAATGGATAATCAGATCGGGTTGAGTCGCTAGAACGCTCATTCAGGGGCAAGTCATCGCAGAGAATGTTGAAATCAACTGGGTTGTTAGGTGTTTAATTGGAGATTGAATTCTTTTGTCATACAGATACCGGGGCAAATATTCTCGAGGTCTTCTCGTAGCAAGCTGTTCAGAGCAGGTACTCCCAAGAGTTAGATTAGGGCAAGGTGATTGCACTGGGGCAAGTTGTGCAAGCCAGTCTTTTATTCCCAGCTGAGTGTACCAGGGGCAAGTCATTCAAATCAGCTTGTTTATCCCCAGCCAGAGTTGAGTATCGGGGAATCATGTCAATACCCTTATCGAAAACCTTTCAAATAAGAAGATCGTGTTGTCGTTGGATCATTATCCTGCAGTTTAAACCTGTTGCGTGTCAGTAACCAATCGTTTCCAAAGTCCAGTTCTCGCCTGGCAAATCGGTAACCAGTTCTCGTCTGGCCCACCTTCCGTAAGCATCAGTTCCCGTCCTGATGCAGTTTATTGTAAGCATCAGTTCCCGTCCTGATGCAGTTTATTGTAAGCATCAGTTCCCGTCCTGGTGCAGTTTATTGTAAGCAGCAGTTCCCGTCCTGGTGCAGTTTATTGTAAGCAGCAGTTCCCGTCCTGGTACAGTTTATTGGTAACCAATTCTCGTTTGGTCACCGTTTCTTCAAGTGTTGTATCAGTTCTCGCCTGGTACATGTCGTCGCATAATCAGTTCTCGTGTGTTTTACCCTATGTGTTATACCAGTTCTCGCCTGGTGTACGTTAGCTTTCAGCCAGTTCTCGCCTGGTTGTCTATATCTCAGTCTGTTATTCCAGTCAGCTCGTCTGATGTTCAAAAACAAAAATCAATTTTCCTAACCTATTTTTCCTATCAGTTCTCGCCTGGTAGTCTACCTTTGAATACTAGTTCTCGTCTAGTATTTCTCATATTTTCCCCTGTGTACATAGTCCATGTTTATTCTAAACCAGAAAAGCAAAACAAAAAACCTAAAAGGTATCTGACACAGTATTTCCCAATGACCCGCATGTTGTCATGTTCCCCGATACGAAGCTCGACAAATACCAGTGCTTCGAGTAATGTTTGAACTCCTTGTGGGTGTTGTTAAATCAGAATTGCCACTCTTCAGCAGATGAAAGTTGTTTATTATCCCCGGAAGAGTCGAGATTGTCTTTTACCCCGTATCAGAGTAGGATCAGGAGTATTTTCAGCAGATTAAGATTGATATCCTTGATAGTAGGAGCATTTCCAGCAGTGTGCTGCGCGTAATCAACCTCAGTTTGGGTCAATCCCCGCAGAGCGCAATCAGTTGCCAATGGTTTGAAGAGAGCATTCCCGAGCAGAGTTGTCTTTCTTTCCCCAGTGAAGTCGTCAAGCAGGGCTGCCTTTCCATTTTCTCCAACAGGGCAGTTATCCCCAGCAGATTTGATTTCTCGTTTCCAGCATTTATTTTGCTGAGATGGTTCTGTGACTTCAGTTCATCCCCAGTAGAGTTGACGTTATCTTCGGCATTTATTTTGCCAAGTGGTTTTCAGACCTGATGTTCTCTGGTAGCTCGAGCTTGCATTAGCATTCGCATATATAGTCATAGCATTTATACAAGCATATAGCATATCCATGTCGTCTAGGGCATTGCATTTTCAAACAAAACGCATAGCATATCCATGTCATACAGGGCATTGCATCATTATCAAGCATACGCATGTCGAAACATAGACCAAGATGGTTACCTATTGGATTTCGAATTTGTTCACCTGCAGAGTTGTGTGGTTCAGTTTCTCGTCTTCCCCAGCGGAGTGATTCTTCATATTTGGGCGTTACGTCGGCATCGGAAAAAAAAACAACAACAACAAAAAGATTGACATATATCAGACTTCTGAAGCTGCCCCCTTTGTCAAAACAGGTGCAAGGCAGTTCTATTCAGAATTCCCCAGGAGAATTGTCCTCAAGTTCGCAATGAACTGTGAGTTGACCAGATTTGATCCCATGAGAGAGATGGGAATCAAAGTGTTTGCTTTATGAAGCATTATTTCAATACTTGTGGCGTCACACAGGTTTTGGAGAAGAAAATTTTATCAGAAAATTGACCAGATGTTGCCGTTACAACCAAACTTCAGTTTATTGGAAGCTATTCCTCAAGCAGCTTTGCAGTATATTCTTGCGGTTGGCAAATTTCAGGGTTCCATTTTGTATTCAACCGTCATCTACCTTGAATGTCTGAAGGCTAAGCGCTCTTCACCCATTCAGGTTGAAGTCGCTTGAATAGGGGCAGCTGTTGCACCCCAAAATTTGACCAACCGGGTCTCACATTTGGCTCGATGTTTCGACGCATAACCGCATTCGCATCTGCATATCGCATACATTGCATTTTTCATTTGTGTTGATTTTATCAGGGATCACAGCTCCCGTCTCGTGTTTCAGGTGTTTTTGATCAGTAGAATTGATTTTTGGGATATTTCGGTGCCCGTTTATTTTTACCGATTATTTTTGTGTCGTTCGGTGCTCATTTTGTCCCTCTGGGAATTATCGGGATTTTTCTGGATTTTATAGGATTTTTTAGGGTTTAAATAGCTTTTAAATCAAATTTTAGGATTTTATAGGATTTTTGACATTTTTAATTCTTTTTAAATCATATATAGAATTTTATAGAAATAACTAGCTTTTTTTAATCATTTTAGAATATAAATAGGATAATATAGATTGTCTTTTAAATAATATAGAATAGAAATTAATTGTTTTTAATTTTAGAGGTAGAATAATATAGAATTTTTTTTAGAACATTAATAGGTTTTTTAATAGTCTAAATAGATTTTAATCTTTTTCAATATAGAATTTTTCTTATTAAATAAATAGGAATTAAATGTTTGATTTTAGATATTATAGAAATTTATTAGATTTTTCTTAGTAGGTTTATTAGAGTTTATTAATTAGGAATTAATTAGTTTAATTGAATTAGTAGTTTAGTTAAATAGGATTAAGTGTTAATTAGCCTTTTTAATAGTGTTTTCAGTTTTTTTCTGAGTGTTGGGATTCATTTTCGTGTGGGCTTTTGTCCCTTTTTTCGTATGGCCCAATCAGTGAAATAAGGTCCAGGAAATAATCCAAAATATTCAGCAAAATATCCAATTCAATCCAGATTTTTCCAGCGTCATCTAGAAGTCTCCAGAACAATCCAGCGAAGACTCAGTATAAAGCCAAGCGAGCAACACGTGTCCAGAAGAGAGAGGCCCCACCTTTTCACATTTCAGCACGCCACGCGTACCCCAATCCTCTCTCTCTCTCAGCCACGCTGCCACCACGTGGCACGCATGCAGGGCGCATCTCCACCGCCCTCCACCACGCGTCATCCATCACACGCTTCACCAGAAGAGTTCCCACCGGCCGCCGTGCATGTGCTCCGGCCACCCCCAACTCCCCACCGGAAACTGGAATTTCCAGATCTCCATCACCAACCTCCCTAACCTTCATCTTCTCCCCTTCATCGCCACCACTAAACTCCCAGAAACCACCACAACTCACCGGCGATCATCAAATCCCCAAAAATCCAGAAAACGATGAGCGTTCATCTTCTTCCATCGTCCTCCATCATCAACATCCACGAATGTTCATCATCAAGACCAGATTCGTTCAACAATCACCATCACAAGACCTTCAACAAACTCCAGAAACATTCATCTGTTTTACAAATCTCCAGAAGATCTTATCAATCGCGAACGCGTTCATCCATGAACGATCATCAACCATATCTGATTTCCAGAAATGTTCATCCTCACCAAGAACATCCAACAACACGTTCATCAGGTTCATCACACCTTTCCAGAAACGTTTTCAATCGTCATCTTCTTCATCAAACTTTGTCAGATCTAGGTCCAAGAGCTTCATCAAACACGAACAGGACCCACAGATCTTCACGATCCATCAACGTTCATGGAGCTTCGATCGTTTTCTCAGACGTCTTCAATCGGTTTTGCAAGAACGCTCAAGAATCTTCCACTGTTCTTCCAGGGATCCGTACAAGTGCATCAACCTTCAAGAGTGTCCTTCGCAATTCTCCAGAAGCGTTCTCGTTCATACAACAGTTTTCAATCTTCGAGGACTTGTGAAGATCCTTTAGATTCCAGAAATCTCCAACCATGGTCTTCGAGTGTTTTGAAGAAGTTTGGTGTTTATTCGGTGATTAGGCAAATTGTGAGAAGTTAGATGGTGTCGTTGTGAGTGAGCGTGATGATTGGGATGAAGTTTCAGAAGAATAAAGAGAAACGAGGGGGTTTGGAAGAGACGAAGGATGGAGACGGAGGGGATTAAGGTGGTAGCGGCGGCGGCGCTGATGTTAGAGAAGAAGATTAGGGTTTTTCTTCAATTCTTCAGAAAGGAGAAGGAGGAGGGGATTGGGCCAGGGCCCAGTTCAATTTTTTTGGCACGCAATCCCTCATGTTTTTTGGATATTCTGGGCTTTGGGCCCAATGAGGCCAAATGCTGGCTTACACCACCCAGACTTCACAAGCATACCCCCCAGCTGCGTTTTTTTTGGGACTTGGGCTGGGCCCAGTTTAGTTTTTTTTATTTTTTCTTACAGCACCCTTGTAATAGTTTAACCCCCCCAGCCCCTTTTATTTTCTTTATTCTTTTTAATTTCTACTTGTTACACAAAGAAGAAAAAAGAAGTGAAAAGAGAAAATATATTGAACAAAAAAATAGAAAAAAGTAAGAAGAAATATACTTGAAAAAAAAATAGAAAAAACAATAAAAAAAGAAATAAGAAAAGAAATAAAGAAAAAGAGAAATATTGTGAGAAAAAAAATAAGAGAAATATTGGGAGAAAAAATAGAGAAAAAAAATATGTGGAGAAATAAGAAAAAATATGAGAAAAGGAGAAAAAGAGAAAAAAATATTAAAAGTAGGATTAATATTTTTTTAAAGCATTTTCTTTTAGGTTTTTCATAGAGATTATTTTCCGACTTTTAGGACAGCTTAGAGGCCCATTTGTTAGGGGGCTATTTTCAGTCGATTTTTCAAGATAGAATAGGATAGCGTTTCCTAGGAGATTTATTTCGATATTCAACCCATTGTAATCATTTTTCAGAGATGAATAAAACGAGATTTGAGCTGTGGTCCGATAGTAGCTGAACTACAGCTGCTCTGATTCTTCGTTCCAGACGAAGATATGTAGGCATAGGATGCGATGTCCTAGCGAGCACACTAACGACTGACTGTTGTTCTCTCGCGGCTGTGCGATCGAGACCTTCCCGCTGACGACTAATTGAGTAACCCTTTTTCTCTCTTGCCCAAGTGCATTTGAGACTCAGCCATAGTTGTGACCATAGGTTCCCGACCCTGTGAAGCCAGTTGTTTTTCTCACTGCTGTGTGAGAATCCTTTGTTTAGCCGTAGTTAGTCTGAACTACGCAAGGCTCTGATCTTCCATCCAGTGGAAGTACGTAGGCACAGGACGCGATGTCTTGGCGAGCCAATTTTTCCCCGTAGTCCCGAACTACGTTGACTCTGACTTTCTCTCTTGAGAATACGTAGGCATAGAGTGCGACGCTCTATCGAGTCAATTCCCTTCCGTTTAGATTTAGCAGCCGTAGATAAGATTGTTTTGCATCCAGTAGACAACCCAAGCAAGCGTGGATCCCGTCGAGTACGACGGACGTGAGGGGTGCTAATACCTTCCCCTTGCGTAACCGACTCCCGAACCCAGGCTATGGTTGCGATGACCATACCTTTTCCCCGTTTTTTGCGAGGTTTACTTCGAGCGTTTCCTTTCCCGCTCTGAGGGATAAATAACGCACGGTGGCGACTCTTCTGTCAGCCGGCGCCGATTTTCGCAGTAGCGACAATAACCAGTCATCTAACAAGGGATCAAGTGCCATTATTATCAGAAAGAGGCCTATCAAGGGGTTTTATTCAAGTTCAAGACCATCCAAGTAATCAAGGAATGAGTTGAAGCTTTGAAAAGTTTGAGGGTCAACCAGTGGATTTCTCTCCTAGATTGAGGAGTATTGAGATTCATCAATGGAGTATGAGCATGGAATTGTGGGTATGGAATGTGCACAAAGATCATGGAAGACCTATAGGGTCATTCTGAAGATGAGACAAGTCATTGATACAAGTACAAGAGCCAGAGTTGAAGTACAGTCAACTAGGGTTTCATCTAGGTCAACCCTAGGTCAACTGAGTGATTGAAGAGCATCAAGGCTTAGTTGAAGAATGTGGGATTCATGAATTGATATGTAGATACATGTGTGGTGTTGTGCCAAGGATAAATCAGAGAGAATCAAGAAGAACAGGAGTTACTAAATTAGGGTTTCAGTGTAAAAACCCTAATTTAGGCCTAACTTCCAAGCCATATAAGTCAAAATGAAAGCTTCAAATGAATTCTTGGTCAACATGAAACTTGTAGACCTTATCAATAGCTTTAATTTGAGTACTAGAAGTCTTCAAGGAGATTTGTAGAACTCAAGTTATGGTTCTTGCAAGTTATGGGTCCCCAGAGGACACTGAAATTTATCTATGAAAGTCACTTGACTTCCAAGCAACTTTTGCCCATCAAGGAGTTTTCAAATGGATTCTTGGCCAACATAATAGTTGTATATATTGATCTTATATTTAATTTGATTACTATAAGTCCTCAATAGGATTTGTGGAACTCAAGTTATGGTCTTGGCAACCCAGGGGAATTTTGGGAAAGTTGAATTACAGGTCATTCTTCAACATAGGTCTAAATCTCCATCTTCCACTCTTCAAATGAAAAAATGTTCAACATGAGATGTGTTCAAAATGATGTTTTTAGGCTATATAAGAGGTCGTGAGAACTTGGAATGGTTTTCTTCACAAAATCATAAAAATGGCCTAAAATGAAGGTGAAATTTAAATGATCCAAAGTTGAAAATTAGGGTTTTTGATCTACAAATCCAAACCAAGCCATATGACATACCAATTTGATTGTAAAATGCATTTTGAGAACATTGACATTGCCACAATTTTGAATTCAGGTTATTTTTAGGACTTGCTTTGAAAATTGGTTACTTGAATCATAAGTAACAATTGCAAAACCACACTTCAAGGCAAATGCAAGGCTTTAGTGCATCCTAACACCTCCAAAATCTCATTTGGAGAGAATTTTAACTCAGAACAAAGTGAATTGCAAGCAAAATCATGAGATGGTATGTGCATAGCATGAGATGAGATTTCCATGACATGAGAAGTTGATTTTCTCATTGGATCAATCTAGAACTTTCTAGGATCTTCAAACACATTCTATATAAGGTTCAGAAGAGGTTTAGAGCAAGAGTTAGAGAGAATTGGGAGAGATTTGTGAGATTGCAATTTGAAACGTCCATGTGCAAAACAGAATTCAGTTACAAGTTTCAACCATATTCAAGCCATTCTTTTGATCTCAGAACCTTTATCAAGCATATGTGAGTGATTCCAGATGGATAATTGAGCAAGATTGGTGGAGAATCGTGTGGTTGCACTTGAAATTGTCAGCCTGCAACTCAAGATCGAATTCAAGAATCCAAGCCATTTCAATTCATCTCTTTGCATACAGAAGCTTGATTTGTTGTTGGTGAAGGTGTCTGGAAAGTATTGAAGCTTATCTTGAAGCTTTGATCACTCTGTTCATCTCAAATTTGCAGGTATGAAAACTTCACTCCATGGCTTGATTTAGGTAGTTTCATTTGGTTTTGATTAGTTAGATTCAATGTAGATGATCATGTGGAACTTTCTGGTAGCTTTAGGATCGATTTAGATACAATTAGTTTAGTGGCACCATTTCTGTTCAGGCGATTATCTTGATGAATCTTGTGATAGAACCTTAGGTTGATAGTTAGAATTGACCAGGGTGAAGTGGTGAAGAGATTGAGCTACTCAATTTCAAGTTTGGTGAGTTTTGATGATTGACCAATTTCTGAGTTTCCCATCGTGTTTGGAGAAGGAGAGTGTTTCAATGATTGTGAATGCCATGATTGAATTGCTGGTGAAAAATGGAGCAAGTTAGGGTTTTCACTTTTAAGTTTTGATGAAGATTTGAGGGAGCACGATTGGGAAGAAGATGAAGATCGTAGCTCTGTTTCCATGGCTGTTTCTCCCTCCACAATTCAAAAGGTAGAAGATGATTTGACCACCATTGGATGTGAGGAAGACTTTTGACCAAAACAAGATCCATTGGCCATGATTTGCTCTCAGCTTGTGAAGGATTTCTGAGTGATCCAAACGCACTGTTTCATTAAGTGCCAGCTTGGGCTTAAGTGCAAAACATTCTATCCACACCCCTCTTCCAAAGCCCAATAGGAAATACACTAATATTCATTGCTTTTCACACCACGAATTTTTCATTTTCCTTTCTATTTTCCATTTTAATTTCTGACTGGTCTGGGCCTAATGCACGCGCTTCTATCCCCACCCCCTTTTGGGCCCAGTTGGCTGATTGCTTTGTTTTTCATTGCTATTTGACACGCTAATTTTCCTTTTTTCCATATTTTCTTATATTTTCACATTTTATTTTTAGGTTCTTTAAAAAATCATAACTAATTGGAAAATTAATATTTTTAGATGGTATTTTTTCCCTCATTTTCATCAAGACATCAAGAAAATTATAAAAGAATAAAAATGTCATTTCATGAATTTTTCTATTTTTGGTTTATTTTTACTTTTAATAGCTTTTATTTCATTTTCATTTGATACATGTTACTTGCTGAATTTAGTATGATCATTTCCTTTGGTATTTTGATACCATTCTTTTTTCTATAGTTAGATTAGAGTATTAGGTTCCCCTTGGAATATTATCACATTTTTGTGATTTAATTTTAGTTTAGTTTTGAACATCAAACTTTAGTGTGCTAGAATTAGGGTTTCAACTTGACATAGGTGCATTTCAACACATAGTTTTTGGGTTTTTAAGTTTGATCTAGGCCTTGGGGTTTATGTGGGGTATAGGGTACCTAGTTAGGATACCTTAGAAATTAATCTAGGATTTTATGATGAGTATTTCCATTTTATTTGATTTTTGCAAGTTGATTGATATTGGTGTGTTTCCCTTTTGGGATGTTGTTTTGTTTGTTGGGTTTTGGGCCTTTTCTTTGGGTGTTGGGGCTTGTGCTTAGCTTGAGGATTATATAAAGACTTTGAGGATGATTGAAGACAAATGATGATGCTTGGAGCTTGAAATTGCTTGAAGATTGCTTTGAAGACTTAGGAGATAGGAGATATGGGGAGAGCTCTAGAGTAGACTGATTTCTTCTGTCAAACATAGAGAGCTTATTGTGCCTCTATTCCATCCTATGATACAAGGTCCCCTAAAAGAGTTCCATCTCTCCTTAGGAGGGATGTATAGCATGCTTTGATTGGGTAGAACCTTGAGGATACCTTTCACTTGCTGTGTTAAGATCTTAATAATTTCCCTGGGTTATCATTAAGCATCTTAACATTCCAACTTCATCTATCACTTGATTCTCTCCTGTGAGTGTATGCATTGAAGATGGAAGCCTATTGAAGATAAGAAGTGATAAGAGGAAGCTTGTACCTGTCAAAGCTGAATATCTGTTGAAGACTAGGGTTTTGCTGCCAACTGAAGATGTCTACTGGTTGGATTCAGTGCTTGCTAAAGCTGAAGATTATGGGAGACAAGAGCTTACCTGAAGCTTGAATATCATTGGAAAGTGAAGATGGGATCTTGCCTGGAGATGTTACTGTCAACTTTGTGCTGTCAATCAACTGTAGCTGTCAGAGCTGGTGCTGTTTGAACTGCTTGCTGTAAGAGCTGTTGTTGCTGTCTGAGCTGGTGTTAGGTGTTGTTTTCTTTGCTGTATTGTCTGTTGATTTTCTCTTAGGTTTGAGGTGAAGCTGTTTCACTTTGCTATTGTTTTCCCAGGTTCGAGGTTGAGTGGGACTCCCTTGCCTCGCTTGTATTGCTGCATCTCATGCATTTTACTGTTTTGTTGTATACCTGTTGTTTCTTTTCCGTTTATCCCCCTAGGATCTCTGATTTCCTCTGTGCAGGAGGGAGTTATGATAGACATTAGGTGTTAATCCATGCATGATAACATCAGGGTAGTTTTGATTCCATTTTCAAACTCTAGGATATTTTAGACTTCTTTCTCTTCTATCTCAGAACCATTCAAAACACAGTAATAAGGATAATCGATGTCGTACGCTACGAGCCTTAAGCTATTTGAGAAAGGTTGTCGGAGGGTCACTCTTCAGTAACCTGATTACTTAGTGTGTTACCCTTAGGGTGACGTACGACGTAGTCACTCTCAAGTCATAGTCTCTAGTGCGTCAGAGATTGCAAACATCATAAAAAATAGTTCTTGCGTAAAAGACTGAAAACAAACATCAAAGTGTCATTTTTGTCCGCTTGGACTCTTAATCAGGAAAAAACCCTTTCATAAGGAGATAAAAACACTCAGACAAGCTTGTGTCTTCCGTAGCCCGAACTACGTTTGTTCTGATCTTTCATGATGTATAAAAGTACGTAGGCATATGATGCGATATCCTAGCGAGCAACCTTCCCCTCCTTTCCAGTAGGTAGGCAAACTACATTGACTCTGATTTCTCGTTCCAGACGGGAATACGTAGGCATAAAGTGCGATACTTTGCCGAGTCATTTTCTTTTCTTTTAACCCAGACCTTTAAACTAGATAGAATAACCATCCGTACTAGAAAACAAGCGTGGATCCCGTCGAGTACGACGGATGTGAGGGGTGCTAATACCTTCCCCTTGCGTAACCGACTCCCGAATCCAGGATTTGGTTGCGATGACCATTCCTTTCCCGTCTTTGCATGAGGTTTACTTCGAGCATTTCCTTTCCCTCCTTTGGGATAAATAACGCACGGTGGCGACTCTTCTGTTCAGCCGGCGCCGATTTTCACAGTAGCGACAAGAGGCAAGTGCGAAATGAACAACTTGTAGAGCCAAGAGGTACAACAAGTAATAATTCCTCCTCCATGAGAATTCCTCAGATGCATAGAGTGATATGCGTCAGTTAGCAATGTTGGGACTAGATTCCCAAGTAAGAAGATCTTGATAGCATCAATATCAACAAAGTCTTCAATATTCGGGAAGAGAAAGAGTTCATAGGTGAGCAAGGCAATGATGGCTTCAAAGTAATCTACGCTCTTCATGTCAAAAAAGTACTTAGCTTTCTCCATCATAAATTTGGCAGGTAACCCAAGGAGTCCTCCTTTTGTAATCATATGAGTCTTGATATCTGACAACTTGAGGTGAATAACCTCTGCAATGCCTTGACCTCTAGGCATATCCTCCAAACCTGAGAAAGGAGCTTGATAAGTAATAGGAAGTCCAACCAAAGAAGAATACTCCTCCAACGTAGGCATTAACTAATAGTCGGGGAAAGTAAAGTAATGATATAATGAATCATAAAACTGCGCAAGTGTAGAGAGGACTCCATCAACCATCTTGAGCTTAAATAGAGACAAGATCCTTTCATACCTATCCTTGAAAGCCAATGGGTCTTTAACCAAACCTCTCATCTTCCTTAGGTCTTCCAACTTTGGACTTTTGAAAGTGTATTTCTGAGTTATTCTTCTTCCAAGACCCATCCTATTATGTTCATAAGACAACTCCAAGTTCCTTGGAAAAGGGTTATAAAAAGGTGCATGAATGCATGTGATGAATGTATGAATAAACACACATATACACAAATATACAAACATGGGGTTTAGGGTTTGAGACCACGAGCATGGAGTCATGGTCTACCCGTCCCAAGGGCTATGCACTATGGGTGTTTGTACTTGCGGAACAAGGTTTTAAGAGGTTCCCAAAGTCAATGACCCATCTTTCTGATATTATTAACACACCAATTACTTGGAAATCAATAATATTCTCAAGAGAATCTAGTTTGAGCATAGTATCGTGAATTAGCTATTTTGGGTTTACACCCTCATAGTCACCGCACTACATCCTAATAAGGCCAAGTGGGGTAGGAGGTAACTAAGGTCCTCAGTTTCATAGACTCCTAGGTTGAAAGTATTAATGCATTCATGATTGCTCATTCAACAAATACTAACCTCAAGAGGGCTTCCACTTAATGGGGGATCTCAAGTCAACTTTTTTGGGATTACTCCCTCAAAGTCTCCTTGACTATACCACCCTTTCTATCTTATTTGTTCTCTCAAGTCTGGGTTAAGACTTATCTCACCACACAAAGGTATCCACCCTTCCAAACAGAAAACCCAATCACAACAAGCAAACAAATATATACAAGCATACAAATAACAAAAATAAACAAGATAGGCTTAACCCTCTTAGAGGATGTAACTATCCCAAATGAAGTCGTCATTTCTGTTGCAGTGAGAATCAAATATCAAGTTATTATATTAACTTGAATCATAAAATATTGAATGCTTACCACCGAACTTTAATTTATCCAAAGGAAAGGGAAAAGATCGAATAAAACCCTAATTGTGCAATGTAACAACAATGCAAAGAGATTTAAGGTTCGTGGGTTGGTTATATTAAGGGAAGGTATTAGTACTCTAAGTATCTATAATACTATATAGGAACCTCTTGTTGTATTCTGTTATGTTATTATTTGTTTGCTATTGATTGGGAATGTTCTATGGGGAAAGACCTAGAGGTTTTACTAAGTATGCTTGCAAAGACTTCGTGATCTTATGCCTACGTATCCTAACAAGGATGGAATCAGAGTAATCGTAGTTCACCTAAGCAAGCGTGAGTAACACTTAATTATGATCAAGGTTCCAAGGGAAAGGTAAGTGTTTATACCAATAACACTTACATAGAGTTTACAAACTGTAACCTAAGGCTAAGTTAAGAAGGTTAATAACTCTAACAAGGTCAAGAGGGAAGTTGAGGTAAGGGTAAGCTACTTATGACATAAAGTCAATAAAAATACCTTTCCTTTGGATTTGGAAACAAAAGATAACAAATAAAGATGAAGGCTAACAAGCTAACATCACTTAGGGATAACTTGACAAATTTAAAGTAAGTATGAGCAATATGAGTAAATATGGGTGAGATGAACAAAGATGATATTCAAACATGATGTCAATTATAAGTGACAAAGATAAAATTTAAACATGATTTTAATCAAGGAATGATACAAGGTAAAACAAAGTTCAAATGCACATGGTAACAACCAAAGCACGAAGTAGATGTGACAAACCTTTAAGACTTAACAAAGTCAAAACAAATCAAAGGTAACAACCAATGGTGACATACAATCATGGATAATAAAGACCAAAACATACAAGTGGCATGGTTATAATAAGACCAAAACATACATGTGACATGGTTCTAACAAGACCAAAACAGACATGGATGAAAATAAGGATTCAAGTCAATCATGGATATAACAATATCAACATTGTATCATGGATGACAAGTTCAAGTGTGCAACTAAGGTAAGCATGGATTAGGGTTTAATAACACCACTTAATCATGAATACAAGACAAATATGGATAAGTTGTAACAACACTTAGTCATGAATACAATTTAAACATTCAATCATGGATAAGCCATAACAATACTTAAAAATGTTTACAATTCAAAGTTCAGACAAGCATGTATAAGTCATAACAATCTTAAACATGGATACCATTCAAAGATTCAAACAAACATGGATAAGTCATAACAATACTTAAACATGGATACAATTCCAAGAACAATCATGAAAAGAAATTAAAGACATTACTTTAATCATGCAAATAATTTTGGACATGGTTCAAGACATATGTAACAACTCATAGGTACATGTTGAGGTTCATGGAGATCACATTCAAGGGTTAAAACATTACAAAGGCTTGAACATGGTAAGCATACAAATGAGAAATCAAGTAAAAGCATGTTATCAAAGTTTAAGGCATTTATGAACACATGGCCAAAGGTGGACAAGCATAATGGCTTACATACATGCAAGTGTTCAATAAGGTATGAAAGAATTAACAAATATCATGGCAAAGGTCAAGAAGAAAACTTTACAATCATACATGGAAAACAAGTTCATTTATACATGAAAAAGAATACATTTAAGCACCTTAAACTTAGGAAAAACCCAAAGTAACATGTTATTAACATTTTACAAGGTTCAAACATGGAACATTATGTTTATGAGAATAAACATGGCAAAGAAAAGTCAAACGACCAGCCAAAACATTACTTAAAAGGCTTAATAAAACCCTAAAAAATGTGCCTACTTTAACTATACAAAAGTGTATGAAAAATAATTATTTTTGTGAAATTTAAAATGGAACAATAAAATATACATAAAAAGGAAGAATCATGCAAATAATTAGGTCGAAATGATGTGTGGTTTGGAAGTTATGGTTGAATGAATTTGTGAAGAATAATGAAAATGCAAAGTGTTACAAGTAATTGGAAATGGACTCATATGGATTTGAACATGTGCTCTATACCTTACAAACAAAAGGAAATGCCACTGGGCCAGGTGCTTGGCCCAGTCATGATGTGCTCTCAAGGATATGTATGTGAAATTCACTTCAGACAAACGTTAAAAAAATAAAACAAAAGGAACTGGGGCGAGGGGTTCGAACCCCAGTTCCTTAAGTCACAACATCACCAAACATGTTCGCTACTGCCACTGGGGTGGCTGTTACATCCAGTTATGAAATGGAAACAAACAATTATATATTAAAGTCACATTTTAAAAATGGAATAGTGCCACGTCATCTCATCTCCCTCCCTCATGCTGTATCTTTTCTCTCCTTCGCTCGTGCCCTAACTCCCTCCCCATACTCAGATTTTCATCATCAAATATCTCACTCAATTCTCAACCATTTCCAAAAATTTAAAAATCAAAATCATGCTATTATTCATAAGAAATCCATTTGTATGATTTTTACATGCTGAAATTCAAAGCACAAGGCCTACGAAGGGTTTAAATAGAAGTGAAAACTTTGTTTATGATATTGAAAACTTCTCATGTAAACAAAATACAAAGCCAACAACACTAAGAGCAAACCAAACATACAACAATCTAAATTTTTGCTTCCAACAACAATCAAGAATAATGCATAAAGTAAAAGTTTCAAGGTTCAAGAATCCTACTTATTAGAGTAGGTCTAAATCAACTTCTTTGGTAGCTACAGAAGCAAGATTAATACTCTAATGACCTCCTTGATCCTTGGAGATAAAGAATGAATGGAAATTTTGGCCAACAACTTCTTGTATTTCTCAACACGATCCTTTTTTCAACTATGATGATGAAGATGGTATATGATGATAGAGGTGATACAACAAGGTTTTGAGGGTTTGAATTAGATATATGTGATGTATGTAGGAGGTTTGGATGATTAGAATGGGTGGAGGATCATTGGTTTGAGAAGTTTCAAGCTTCACTTCAATAAAGAATGAAAAATGACAAGGGAAAGGGAGTCTGGTTCAAAGGATTTGGAAGTTTTTTTGTTATGTGTTTTGAAGCTCAAACATGCTCTCTATTTATAGGGAAAGTGGAGTGAAAATGAGGTGATCAGATTATGGAGTTCTTGCATTTTGTTTGGTTGAGAATGAATCATATAGTTTCATGAAGAATTATGGTTCCAATGTGTGATCCATTGATTTATGGATGTATGATCTCCTTTATGCACTTTAGAGAGATTACTTGACAAGGTATGATCAAAACCAACAAGGCATAGGCTTAAAAAAATCAGATTTGGTGAAAAGAAAACTTGCTTTATCAAAATAGACATGTTACTTTTTGCAAAACATTCCACATATGGTATGTTGGATTGGATAAACCTTACAACACTTGTGTAATACACTTAGTATTTGTGTAAATAATTAATTACGTAGAGATTTGGGAATCAAATGACATGCAAGAGAAAATCTCATGGGTTTTTCTAGGTTTGGACACAGTTTTAAAATGAACATGGCTTGGATTTAAGTTTTGAAGGCCAACTTTGTCTCTTCGAATCTCCTAGCTCAAACATGGAAAAAATGAGTTCTTAGACTCTTTCGAAAGCTTGAAACATGCTCTACAACTTTCATGTTTTAATATTTCCTTGAATAAAAATTGATTATGATGAAAAGTGGCTCTCAACTTGGTTACTTTTACAAGGCAGATTTGTGGCAAAAATTTTCTAAGTGTTGGAATTCACTTTTGAATGAAACACCAACTTCATGGCCTCATATATTGAAATTTAAGCACTTTTTGGGAATTCATCCTCAAAGGAAAAAGTTTTAGTATGTAATGAGCTCTTTCAATTGGTCTTGTAGAAAAGAAAATGGATGCTTGGATTGGGAGTTATGGCTTTGGCAAGTTGGACAAAAATCATTGTGCATCCATAACTTAGAAAAAATTCAATTTCTTCCATGTTGCCCTTTTTGCAAATAACCTCAATTCTCTTGATTTTTCTTAATAAAACTCAATTATCAAACATGTTTTCAATGAAATTTGACTTGATAAGCTAATATTTGACCAAAAACCCTAAAGTCAAAGGTTTGACTTTGCAGTTATTGACTTATGTATTAGATGAATATTCACTTCTTGATCTTCAATGAAATCAATCTTTTGGGCTATTTGAACACCATAAGAGGACTCCAAGGGTGCATTTTAAGTATTGAATCATGTCCCAAGGTTTGAGATCATGTCTTGATCAAAAGTTAAACATGTATTTGACTTTGGTTAAAAACCCTAATTCACGGTTAGATAAACTTGAATCTTGAGGAACTCATAATGAAGTCATGTTGCACTTGATTATTGATGAAGGGATGTATCTTGAGTGTATGAGAACTTATTTGATTGATGATCCATCCAATACCTTGATTAATCAATCCCATGAGTCTTTTAGGGAAAACCCTAATTCACAAGTGAGCAAAAAAAACAAACAATATTTTGACAATTAGTTAGCTATGCATGAATGATTAACCTAGAATGTTATGCAAATGATAAAGGAATATAGGGGGTCAATTTTAGGGTATGATAGGTAACTGTTACGGTGAGAATCAGATATCAAACTATTAATTAACTTGAATCACAAATCTTTAAATATTCACCACCGAGCTTTGATTTATCCAAAGGAAAGGTTAAAGAAAGAAAAACCTAATTGCACCGTAAAAACAATGCGGGAGATCTAGGGTTCGGGGTTGGTTAAACTTAGGAAAGGTATTAGCATGCTAAGCATCTGTAGTACTCTACAGGAACCTCTTATTTAATATTATGTTATTTGTTATCTGTTAAAGGTTTGAAAGAAGACCTAAGGGGTTAGTCCTAAGTATGCTCGCCAAGAAATCGCATCCCGTACCTCTGTATCCTGACGAGAATGGAATCAAAGCATTCATAGTTCCCCTTAAAGAGGGTGAGAAATTCTTGATTGTGGTCAATGTTCCAAGGGGAAGTAAGTGTTCATAGCGAGACACTTACGTGGAGTACAACGACTCCAAGTCTAAGTTGTGTTGAAAGGTAGGTAAGTAAGTATCCACGGCGGGAACTTACGTGGAGTACGACGACTCCTGATCCTAAGGCTAGGATAAAACGAGAAGAGTGAATGAGTGTCCATGGCAGGACGCTGGCGTGGAGTACAACGACTCCGATCCTAAGGCTAGGATGAAGGAAGAAGACCTAGCGCCATGTGTGACATGGCAGTCAACGAGGAGGAGATCATTTCCTTTGCGTTGAGATATAAGTAAACAATACAGAATCAACATTAATATTGATGAACAAAAAGACAACATTTGGATAGGACAAAGATCAGATCATGTAAGCAACACAGGACATCATGAACAAACAATAACAATTAATTAAGATCACATGTCAAAATCAATGGGATCGGACCACAATAGATTGTATGATATCCATGTTATGCATATCCAGAGTTAACGAAAAAATAGAGATCGTGAGTATTAGTTTAAACAAAAGGTTAATTAAAGATTGATTAGAAAACCAATTAAACTAAAGCTTAACAAAAAAACCAATTAATTGATTAACTAAAATATGAAGGCAAACTAAATAAACTAAAGTCTAAATATAAATTCTAATTAAAATTAAATTCTAAATCAAACTATAATTGAAACTAATTTCAAGATTAAATTCTAAATAAAACTTATTAAAATTTGATCAAATATAAAATAAAATAAAAAATAGTTGGGTTGGCTCATTTACCCAAAGTAGTAGAGAACAAAAAAAAAAGAAAAAAAAACTGGTTTTGGATAACCATGGCCCACCCGAGTTGCATCTTAAGAAGGTGTGAAGGGAATTTTCCAAAGTTATCTCAATCTGAAAATTAGCCAGAACATCCGTAGCCCATTTCCACTAAGGCTCCACAACACCCTTCATGGCGGAGCAGCTGGCCCTCGACGCTTACCCTCGTCATCATCAACTCACGGCAATCGCGTCTTCCACCTTCTCCGGTTCGAAATCGTTGCTCAGTGTCCCCCAACTCAAACCTCAGTAACCAAAATTCTGCGAGTGTCTTTGAAACGGTGGATTCGATGCAAACGACGACTTCGCCGACGACGGCAATTTTTGAATATAAGTCTTTCTTCACCTTCTCTCCTTTTTCGTTCTTGTTGACTCCTTATTGTCTGTGGGTTTTTCCTTTGTTTCGCTCATTGGTACCCGTTCTGTAGAACTGTGTACAAGCTTTTTGGTGAGGTTTTGGTAGTTTTTGTATACTGTTATGGTGTCTACATGATGACTTTGCGTGTGGGTTTTTCTTATGTTTTCATTCTGCCTGGTAATGTGTATGTGAATCCTTTTTATTTTTTTCTCCCCCTTTGTGTGAATGAAATCAACTTCTCTTAGAGGCCATTTTATATTTATCTCATGATTAAATGTGAGATAATAATATGATTTTGAACTTGAATGCCCCGATTTCTTTTAAGTTATGTTTTGGAAAGAGAATTATTATTGTCCTAAGCTTAATTCCTAGCCTTGAAAACATGATTTTATGAGGGTAACCTTCCATGTTTATATTGATTGTGTTTGGAGATGTTTTGGAAAGCATGAAATCTTGTCTCCTTGTGTTACGAACCATGATTTGATGAATGCGGATTAAAATGAATTCGAATTGATTTTGTTTGAATCGAATACATATGGTGTTCTAACATCCTTCCTATTTTTCTTTCATCAAGTGCGCATGAAACTTGGTGTGAGGTTATTGGGCATTGTAACAGCATTCTGGAGATGAAATCGGGATGGGAGCTTGATGACAACGCGGGCCAGGCGCTATACTAACAAAACAACACTGCAGTGAGTTTTCGTTATTCAAATTACTTCTATTTGAGCTTCTGTTTGCAGAACCTGACTACAATCTCAATGATTTGCAGGGACGGCGATAATGGATGGCGATTTTGAGTAGCGGGTACTGATGATGAATTTTTTCAGCAAAAACTCCCGAGTTTCATAGGTAATTCTTTCACGTCGTTGTTACTTAAAGAAGATTTCACTACATGTTTCCCATTCTTAATTTTGTTTCAGAATATTATTTTTCCGTCTTCAACGTGTTTTCCGTAGTCCTAGAATTCGGCAAGTGATGATAGCGGTTTTATTAGAACACTGTTATTTACTTTTGAATTTTTGTTTTGGGAAACACAGTATCCTTTCTTGAATTTATTTTTTCTGTTTCATAACTATAACGATTTTGGATAGATTCGAATCTTCCTCCATCCTTTGTTTTCATATTTCTCATAGGCATCAATAACGATTCAAGATATCTGCCTACTGCAAATAATTATGTATAGCGACAAAAATCTCTCGTCACTCATTTCTTATTTGAAATTTGCAGGCGCTAGCATTGAGGTGAATGAACTAAGACTTCCTGAACTTGATGTTTCATCCCATTAACGTCCCATTGAAGGTGGTGTCATTCGGTACTGTCATGGGCCAAACGAACTTATTAAAGGTTGTTCTTGTTAGGATCTTGCCCCATTAACTTGTTCTTGTTTCCATGCCTTTTCAGCTCTTGTTGATCGAATTCTAAATTCCATGCTCAAGACCATTGTATGTTAGCATGCCTGACACCTTGGAGCTACTCAGTGGCACGAGTTATAGGATTTGGTAGAGATTTGCCTTTCATGTAGCTATTTAGCTTTTGGATTTGACAGGAACCTTTATAGTTCAACATAACCATGATCCTCATATTTTGAATTTTGGTTTTGTACACTTGTATCTTGCGACTTGAATTATTGAATCTTACACATGCCAGAACTTTTGGATTAAAACTCTTGAACTCTTACTATGAAATTGGATTCTCACGATAGCTTGGACCCTTGCCTTTAGTGTGATTCAGCCCTCTTGGATTATGTCAAGTTTTCTTATGTGAATCTTGACTTTCTTGGGTGTTAATATCAAATAAGGTGCAAACCATATGCAATATTTTTGAACTTGTAGCTTGAATAAGAAAATTTCCCCATGAGTGAAGTAATAACTTTTTAATTTCAATTCTAAATCGAAACTTGCTGCAAGGTTTCGCATCCATGAGTGAAGTAATAACTTTTTAATTTCAATTCTAACACACATTTTAATATTTGTAAAAAAAAAGAAAATGTGATGTTCTCAACATTGGCCTGAAGTTGTGTGAGCTTTAGAATTTAGGATGAATTCGATCATGATTTAGAGATGAAACTTGAAACCGGATTGAAATATAGTATAAAATTCAACCTGAAATAAATTGAATTCCAAGCAATGGCACAAATTATCTTGAACATTTCTTGAGACATGACCTTTGATCGACTTAAGGACTCGTTCGTAATATTCTTCAAATTAAGTCTTAGCTCCACTCTTTCGTTCATGAATAAATTCCAAAGCGCATGATTCACAAACTATCAAAAAAAACCAAACTCTTCCACCAAACGACTAATGATTCAATTCCATAAATAAAGTTCATTTAGTCCCCTAGAAATCCTTTGATAGTGCAGATACCACTTCTAATACGATACACCATAAAATTCTAACCAGTTCTTAAATGATCCCCCTTGAAATCACAAGACACAAAATCCTAATCTTCCTTGGGGAAAACTCTGATAAATACTAAGGAGAAAGACTTTGTGTTGATTTAGAGACCACAAGAATGAGAGCATATGCTTCTACAGTAACTCAACATGATTTGTAGGAGACAAGGAGCATACACAATGCCTTGATAATCTTCAAACCTTCGGTGACAACAACCCTAACTTCACAAAACAAACAAAAACTAATAAAACAGTTAACTATGCATGAATGCTTGACCTAAAATGATATGCAATAGATCAAGGAATCTAAGGGTAAAATTTGGGGTATAACAATTGCCCCTATTTAAATATCTTCATCGGATGGCATGAATGATGAAAAAAATCATCGTGAAGTTGTGGTGAAAGGTATTTAAATATAGATAACCAAAAATTTTGCCCTTAGATGCAATGATATGCAATGCTATGTGTAATACCCCAAATTTTACCCTTATATTTTAGTCAGTCATTTCGCATAGCATCTCACATGTACATTTGCTAATCACTAACAAGTTATGGAGGTGTTTTGTATTGCAGATTTGGTTCCAGGGGTATTTTGGTCATTTTACACAAATTCTGCTAATTCCTTGAAGACGGGCTGTTATTAAGTTCTGAGGCGTTTGATACACTATTTTTGAGGCATTTACCTATCACCAGGCCTGATTATATCAAGGTGCCAATTCGACGTGGCCGATATTAAAGTTTATCGAGCACAACTGGATTTAAGACTTATTTTATTGCTCGTGGCTTATTTCCGGCGCACCTCCGTTAATAAGGCACAGTCTTACTGGGGTATTATTGGATTGTTGCTCACAGTCTCTGGTCGATGGAATGCAATTACGGGCAAGGTTATCATTGATATTAAATCGGTGTTGATTACAGCGTACATCCGTGTTTGGGTTATAAAATGATTGGTTAGAATTTAAAGTTGGAATGCGATTTGAATTTAATCAAGTGTTGAGATTAAGACTACAAATGAACGAACAAGAATTTCGTTCGGGAAATGCTTATAGTTTATGACTATGTTAATGAGTTTAAACATTTGTGGATTTATTCACAAATATTTATAATTTATAACTAGAAATAAAGTAAGCAGGTCACGAATATAAAGGAAAGTCTGATATTTTATTTCATAAAAAGATCATCATACAAGAAGGAGGAGATTGTTTCACATTTTCGAAATGCTGTTACAAGGAATTACATTAAGTCTAGAAGTTCTAAGTCCTAAGCCCTAAGAATTTCTAAATGTCCTTCATGATGTCCCTTGAGCTTCTCCGCAAAGTCTCCGATTCACCTGCACATCAAAACAGAACAAACAGTATAGAAAAATGTTAGAAGTTGTTTTTGACACTCTCAGAACAGTGTCATCATCGAGTGCCGGGAGTGGCACAACCGAAGCTGCGTCCTACCCCCCGTTACCGATTCGCGCCGTAGGCGTCAGATCAGGTAACACCTGTTCTTATCGTTACGGGACATCCGAGAGATAGAAATAATAAAAGAAGCGGGACTGATTCGTTTTGCCGCGATTGGATTTCCAAACTGATACGAGAATAAGGCAACAGAGGCAAGTTTGGACTCAGACCCGGATGCCGGCAGGTCTGAGTCGCTTTGGTTTCGAAATTTCCAACACCTGAAAAGCCACAAACGCATCAGTATCAGATTCAGAATTTGGAACTCAAAACCTAAACAATTCAGGTAAGGTCATGAAAACCAAGTCCAAACAGAACACCAAATACAAACTAAACTGCATCAAAACAATGTATCAGAAGGCAAATTCATGCGCAAAGAGCCATAAGAAAACATCCTATAAATCTGTCGTAACAGAAAGTCAAAAACAGGATCCAAAGAAAAGCGTAACAGCCTTAATGCAAGAAACAGGTTCAGCAGCATCAGTTAAAGGCAAGTCCCCATTCGAACCAGTTTCAATGGCAAGCAACACATAAGTGAGCGACTACACAAAATCACAGCACTGAATCACAGCACAAAATCATAGCGAAACTATACCAGAGAAAGAACAAAGATGAGCTCAAGTAATCGCAGTGATATATCAGTTCAGGTTGGGTCCCAAATGTGCGAAGCACATCAAAAACAAAGCACCAGGCATAGAGGGCTCAGATGAACATCACCGCCCCAAACTCGCAGCCACTATCGAGTAAATGTCTCGAAGCAACATTAAGCGACATCCGAATTCACAGTTGGACACGATTGCCCAAATCCAAAGCTGGTTCATGAAATCGTAGCAGCATCGAAGAATACTCCTCGAAGGCTCAGAACATCGTCGTCATTGCCGTACACCTTCCTCGGCAGCGTTTGATGCGACCGAAGCCGTAGTATCAACCCTCTCTGAAAGAAGAAGAGGAGAAGAATCCTTAATCTGCCATGAAACCAGAAACCTTCATCAGAAGAGACAATTGGAAACCAGTTAAACAACAATACGCATCTGTGAAACCAAAACAAATCCAATACGGTTTATCAAACAGATTGCCATAGCCCAAATCAAAACCCCTGTTCGAGGAGGAAAGAATCCAAATCAGTTTCAAAAAAAGATATCCAATTAGGTTTGGTCCCAAAACAGATCAAAACAAATCAGTTCAGATTATTAAACAAATCGAATAGGGTCATGTAATATTCAATCACAGAGTTCTGAAAATAGAAAGCTCCGAATTAAATCAGAAGAATCATATCAGCTGGAAATCAGAAAGACCAATCAAACCCTAAAAGAGGAAACAGGATTCAATCATGTATCAGATGAATCCAATTCGTATCAGAAAGTATCCCATTGGAATCCAATCAGTATCTGAAAGAACAAACAAATCAGACAAAATCAAATCCAGGTAAAATCAAATCGCATGAAAGTGAAAGAATAACGCAAATCCATCACGGATTAAAGGCCCAAAAAGAGAAGTATAAAGGAACGATCTCACCTCAGAGAAAAGGAGGACGAAATCGCGTACAAACCCTAACGAGAAAATCGCGAAAGGGAGAACATCAAAGCGACGAAATCGCGTACAAACCCTACGAACGAAATCGCGTAAATCACCAGAGCAACAATCCGACGCCACGACCTCAAAATTTCTTCATCATTGGCCGCTAATCGCACGCAGGAACAGCACCGTGAATCATCAATCTTCGGTCACAAAAGAACTACCGCGAGTGCGATCAGAGACCGCCGTCGCCGTTCATTACGAACGGCGGGCAATCAAACCATCCAGCCTCAGTTCGAAACATCATTGGCCATAAGAATACCGTCATCATCGTTCGCAATCCAAGAACAAAACGTAAATCACCCATCTTTTCATAAGTTATCTTGCATGTTTGTTTTTCATTTGCAGAAAAGTGAAAGACGAAGAAGATTATGGTGAACGGAAGAGAAGCGAGAGAGATGAGAGAAGAAGAAGACATGAATGGCACCGCAAGGAACATTAGGGTTCCCAGAACCCTAATTGTTTCTTAGTTAAACCACTAACCGGGTTGGGTCCGGGTGTGATGACCGGCCCAACCCCCCCTTTATTTATTTTATTTTGTTTTGTTTTTTTTTAAAATTTGTTTTATGTTTTTTAAATTGTTTTTTTTAACATTTTATTTTTATAATTCAAAAAACTGTTTTTAAAAATAAATAAAAAAAACATTTTTATGTAAATATTAAAAATAAATAAAAAACTATTTTTAAAATAAAATAAGAAAAACTTTTCTTAAAAATATTAAAAAAAATAAAACTTTTTTTTAGAGTAAAACATTTATAAATTAAACTTTTTTTTGCAAGCTAACATTAAATTATTTAAGATTTTTTTAAATAAAACAATAATAAAATCTCAAATTTGCATCTTTTTCTTCATTGTCTCGTAACTCATTTGATTGCCGCCTAACTCTGCCCACTAACGTCGTTTGTTCATTTTGCAGCTCAGTACATTTACCATTACTTATTTCATTACTATATTGTAACTGCTTCTCATATGTAACCCCGCGAATCTAATAATCGCGCTTTAAATTTCTGCCTTTAAATTTCTGTTTGCATGACTTTAACTTCTGTTTTTATTCCCTGTTTACAATTCAATTATCTCACACCTTCATCAATATTTCTGTCACATTGCACACACTGCCGAAGGAATTAGGTCTAGCTTTTGACTGCCGTGTCAATAGTCCTCAACTTCAAACCCTTACAACCTCACAAACCCTAATTTTCACAAATGCCTCGCCGCAGGCAAAATTACAATTTTACCCCTAGCATTAGGTCAAAGAGTCGCCGCGCTCATTTTAGGGTTTCCCGCCGTGGAATCCCTAATTTAACCCTAATTACAACTTAACAATTCAACATAGAGATTTGGAGTTTCTACACTCCACGTAAGCGTGTCCTTAAGATATGTTTATTCCCCTTGAGACCTTGACCACAGTCAAGAAGTCTCTAACCTCCCTTTCAAGGGGAACTACGATTACTCTGATTCCATTCCCGTAAGGATACGTAGGCACGAGATGCGATGTCTTGCCGAGTAAACTTAGAATTAACCCCTTAGGTCTTTTTTCTCACTTTTAATCCTTTGTACATATATCTTAAGCAAATAATAAAGCAAATAGTAAACATCTGAACAAAAGGTTCCTGTAGAGTACTACAGAAGTTTAGGGTGCTAATACCTTCCCTAAATTTAACCAACCCCCGAACCCTAGATCTTTCCCCGCATTGTGTTTACGATGCAAAATAGGTTTTCCCTTTTTGACCTTTTCCTTCGGATAAATCAAAGAGCGGTTGTGAATTGAATTGCGATTCAAACTCATTAATAGTTTGTGATCCTATTTCCACCGCAACAGAAAATGGCGACTTCACTGGGGACAATTCTAAACTTTTGAGGGTTATCCCTAACTTGTTCATATTTATTACTATCTGTGTTATTATTCATTTGCATGTATATATTTGTGCTTTGATTGTGGGACTGTTCCTCGTGTTGTGAGATAAGTCCAACGCCCGGACTAGTGACATTATTATAGGATGGGGATATATTCGATGAGGCTTATAGGGAGTTGAATCCCGACCAAGCTGATTCGAGAATCACCGCTCAGTTGAGACCTTTTCGAAAATGGTTCGGTTGAACGAGTAATCGTGAAAACTTTTTCCATGGTCGATTGGAGTCTGTGATATTGAGGACCGTAGTACCTTAACACCACCTTGGCCTTATTTAGGGCGTAGTGCGGGAGCTATGTGGGAGTAATCCTACAACGGCTGCTACACGATACTACACTCAAAAGAGGTTCTCTTGAGAATATTATTCACCCCCGAGTCAGTCGGAAGGTTGATAATATCCGAAAGATGGGCTGATGACTTTGGGCACTTTGTAGAACCTTGTTCGGCAGGTACAACTAACCTATAGTGCACTCCTTTTGGGATGGGTAGACCTTGACTCCGCTCACGTTCCTTTAACCTAGGACTTTGTGTGTTTTCATGCATTGCATCCATAAAGCATCTCATTGCATTGCATTTCATGGAGTTCGAATATCATTTATGGATATCGCGGGATACCATAAATAAAAATAAAATAAAATGAAAAAACAAGAAAAAGATTTCCTTGGTACCCTACGACATTCGTAAATGTTTGAATTCCATGAAATCCTCATTTGCATCATAGCATCATTTACTTTCTTGCATTGCATGTGTCTTCCGTTTTCTCATGTTCGGTTCTCTCGCCTTCCAGTTTCGTCACCCTGAGTTCTCGGCACCAGTACAACACCAGAGCTCAAACTCGGAGAAGAATGGAGGATCAGGCAAAAGAGATTGATCGCCTTAGCAATGAACTTGAAGACCTTCGAGGGGGTATGGGGCGTATGATGGAATTGTTACATGTCATGAATGCTAAGATGGATACCCAGCCCACTGTTGTTTCCGAGATTACCGGCGTTACTGTGGACCCTCCACCAAGTGTGACCGTAGCAAGGGACCCACCTTATGGTCTTGCTCCCGGTTTTGTGCCTCCTCAAGCCACTGTTCCGATTAATCAGCCTGTTCAGCAAGCCGTGCCTTTATTTTCTGAAGTTCCTAGGGGGGCTCCTATCTTTGCACCACCTGTTGTACACACCCATGCGCAACCGTACTTCAATGAGACAGTTTTTGATAATCTTGATGAGAATGTTGAAGGTTATGAGAAACGTGATAAGCTTCGTGAGGAAGTAAACACCATCGTCCAGAGATTGAAAAAAGTAGAGGGTGATCAAATTTTTGGGACTGCTGCAAGGGATGTTTGTTTGGTCTCAGGTTTGGTTATTCCCCCGAAGTTCAAAACTCCAAACTTCGATCGTTATGAAGGTGCCACCTGTCCTAAGAGTCATCTGATCATGTATTATCGCAAAATGGCTGCCCATGTTGAGAATGATAAACTGATGATTCATTGCTTCCAAGATAGTCTGAAGGGTGCTTCCTCCAAGTGGTATTTAACTTTGGACCAGTCTCGCGTTAAGAGTTTCCAAGATTTATCTGACGCTTTCATCAAACACTACAAGTACAATATGGATCTGGCTCCTGACAGAAGACAGTTGTTGAGTATGTCACAAAAGAATTCTGAGTCATTCAAAGAGTACGCTCAAAGGTGGAGAGAGATTGCTTCGCAGGTAGAACCTCCTTTGACCGAGAAAGAGTTAGCTGATTGGTTTGTCGACACGGTTCGTCCAGAATTTTACGAGAGAATGGTGGGTAGTGTGACTTCAAATTTCTCTGACATCGTTGCTGTGGGTGTCAAGATTGAATTGGGTATGAAAAGTGGTAAAATGACGAGTAATCATGGTGCTTCTAAGGATCAGCCGAAGAAACCTCCGTATAGCTCCCAGAAGAAGAAAGAGGGCGAGACTAATGCTATATCCTCTGGTAGACTAAGAGACCAATTTTATCCATATCCGCAAGGTTATGCTCAACCTCAAGGGTACCCCATCCAATATGCTCAACAACCCTATGTGGCAGCTGTTACACCTTCTTTCAATCAACAGGTTCCTATGTATCAACCTATGCAACAACCTCCTGTTTATCCGCCTCCTATCAACTACCTACAGACGCCCAACGCTCCTGTTCCTCAACAGCCAAAGAGTCCGGCTCCTCGCCAGAATGTTCCGAACAGAAGAACGTATAAGCCCTGTCCGCCGATTCCGATGACTTTCACCGAGTTGTATCCCTCTTTGGTCAAGCAAGGTCTAATCACTACTCGGGCTTTGGGTCCGCCTCCTAATCCTCTACCCGCCAATTACAACGCCGCCGCTCATTGTTTATTTCATGAGGGTGCGCCTGGTCATGATCTGGAGAATTGTTATGCTCTCAAAAATCTTGTCAGGGATTTATTGGAAAAGAAGATTTTGTCATTTGAAGATCCTCAACCGAATGTTAAGAAGAACCCTTTTCCTAACCATGAGAGTGTCAATGCCATTAGTGCCGATTCGGAGGAAGGTTATGTCCTTGATGTTGTACAGATTAAGACTCCTCTCAAGATGTTCCATTCGAAACTGTTTGAAGCTGGTCTGGTAGATACTTCCCACGTTGCATGCGTAAGTTGTGAAGCCAGTATTAAGGGTTGTGTGTTGGTTCAGAATGATGTTCAGAGATTGATTAATGAGGGTGTTTTACAAGTGACAAGCCAATCCAAGAAAGATGAGGTCGCTGTGGTTGAGCCAGTCTTCCATCAGCCTGGATCAAAGGGAAAGGTGCCAGTGTTTAATCTATCAGGGGCAGGTTTTGCCAATCTCGTGTTCGATATACCAAAGTCATCTATCCCTGAGGTGAATCAGCATAAGCCAATAGTTATTCGAAGACCAGGTCTGTTTCCTTTCAGTGATCCTAAAGCCGTGCCTTGGAAATACGACGTGACGATGATTGACAAGGAGTCTGGGAAAGTTATTCCAAATGAAGAGGTTAAGGACACTGTGACCAATATCGCAGAGGCAAGCAGGATGACTCGCAGTGGCCGTGTGTATACTCCCCGTTCTAATGAGGTTCCACCTAAGGAGACCACTAATATCCCAGTGGCCGTCAAAGACAAAGGTAAGGGAGCTGTTACGAATGATGAAGATGCTGAGTTTTTGAGGATCATCAAGAAAAGTGACTATAAAGTTATCGATCAACTTCATCAGACTCCTTCCAAGATTTCGATTTTATCTCTGTTGATGAGTTCACCCGCTCATAGGATGGCCTTGCAGAAAGTTTTGACTCAAGCACATGTGGATCAAGATATCAGCACCAGTCGGTTTGATAGTGTGATTGCCAATTTGACCGCATGTAACACCCTTAGTTTCAGCAATGAAGAGTTACCGAAGGAGGGTCCGAATCATAATCGTGCTTTACATATATCGGTGAAATGTCAGGAGGACAATTTAGCGAGAGTACTAGTAGACACCGGCTCTTCTCTGAATGTTCTACCCAAGAGGGTTCTTGATAAGTTGGTTTTCAAAGAGACTGTGTTGAAACCTACTCCTTTGGTCGTCAAGGCTTTCGATGGTTCTCGCCGGTCGGTAATGGGGGAGGTTGAGCTTCCTATCCTGATTGGTCCGCAAGTTTTTAATATCACGTTTCAAGTCATGGACATTAATCCCAATTACAGCTGCTTACTTGGAAGGCCGTGGATTCATGCCGCTGGGGCAGTAACCTCAACGTTACATCAAAAGATGAAGTTCGTAATCGATGGAAAGTTGGTTATTATACACGGTGAGGAGGATCTGATGGTCAGTAACCTGTCTTCTTTCCGTTACATCGAGGCCGATGAGAATGCTTTAGAAATCTCCTTTCAAGCACTTGAGATCGCCAATGCTGTTCTGCTAGAGGTCGAAGAGACAGTGGGTCAGGGTAATCCATCTTTTGCATCTCTGAAGAGTACCAAATCAACGATTGACAGGGGCATTCCTGAAGGTTGGGGAGAGGTAATTGATGTCAAGACCAAGACTGATCGCTCTGGGTTGGGTTACAAACCAACTCAGAATGGAGCTGCCACAACTGTCGAAGGGCGTCCAAAGGTTATCCAAGAGGTATTTGTCAGCGGAGGTTTCCAAGTCAATGCCATCAGTGACTGTGAGGAAAATGAAGAGCTGAGCAACCTGGTGTTTAAGGGTGATGCAGTTTTGAACAACTGGGAGGCCGTAGAGATCCCTGTTATTTTTCCCTTGTCAAAGTAATTTTTTAAAGTTTCATTTACATTTTCAAATAAAAATCTGTAGCTCTGCCCAAGGCTATAGGGTCGCTTTTATTGGGCCACCTTTCATTTCTAAAAGGATATTAATAAAGGCATTTTGTTCAATTCCACTTTGGTTCATTTGCGTTTTTCGTTTTCACCTTTAAAAATGAAATTGGCAACCTTTTTTTTCCAAAAAATAAAACAAAAAACAGCATTTCATTTCTTATCTTACATATCTTCGAGCATTTTAATTAAGTAAGCCTTCCATCATGCAGAGACATCGTAAACCTTGTTGGATCCAATGACCTTACTGACACTCCTGACTGGGACGCACCCATCAATCAAGCTGAAGACGAGGGTGAAGAAGATTTTGAAGTACCCGCTGAACTGACAAGATTGATTGAGTACGAGTACACAGAGCTTCAACCGTATAAAGAGCAGGTGGACTTAATTAATCTTAGTACAGATGAGAACAAGAAAGAGGTCAAGATTGGTGCAATGCTTGGGACAGAGGTTAAGTCGAGGTTGATTGAGTTGTTAAAAGAATATATTGATGTGTTTGCGTGGTCGTATCAAGATATGTCGGGCCTAGACACGGATATTGTTGTTCACAAGTTGCCACTTAAGCCGGATTGTCCGCCTATCAAACAAAAGCTTCGAAGAACGAGACCCGACATGGCTTTGAAAATTCGAGATGAGGTTAAAAAGCAGTTGGATGCAGGTTTCTTGGCAGTCGCAAAATATCCAGATTGGGTTGCCAACATTGTGCCAGTGCCCAAGAAAGATGGTAAAGTTAGGATGTGTGTGGATTACAGGGATCTGAATAAAGCAAGTCCGAAAGATGATTTCCCTCTGCCACATATTGATACACTTGTAGACAATACAGCCAGTTTTGCGTTGTTCTCATTTATGGATGGTTTCTCTGGCTATAATCAGATTAAAATGGATCCCGATGATCGAGAGAAGACTACTTTCATTACTACTTGGGGGACTTTCTGCTACAAAGTCATGCCCTTCGGTTTAAAGAACGCGGGGGCAACTTACCAACGCGCTATGACCACTCTTTTTCATGATATGATGCACAAGGAGATCGAGGTGTATGTGGACGATATGATAGCCAAGTCTCAGAGTGAAGAGGAGCATCTAGACCATTTGGTGAAGCTGTTTGAACGACTCAGGAAATATCAGCTGAAATTGAATCCTGCTAAATGTACTTTCGGTGTCAGATCTGGAAAATTGCTTGGTTTCATTGTTAGCCAGCGAGGGATTGAGGTGGATCCTGACAAAGTCCGAGCCATTCAAGATATGCCAGCTCCGCACACCGAGACGCAAGTTAGAGGTTTTCTGGGACGTTTGAATTATATTTCCAGGTTTATCTCCAACATGACCGCTACTTGTGAGCCGATATTCAAGTTACTTTGCAAGGGGCAGACGGTTGAGTGGAACCCCGACTGTCAGAAGGCGTTTGAGAAGATTAAGAGTTATTTGCAAGACCCCCCTATTCTGATTCCTCCCGTACCTGGAAGACCGTTGTTTATGTACCTTACCGTTCTTGAGAAGTCTATGGGTTGTGTGCTTGGACAACATGATGAGACTGGAAGAAAGGAGCATGCGATTTATTACCTGAGCAAGAAGTTTACCGATTGTGAAAACAGATACTCACCATTAGAGAAAACTTGTTGTGCATTGGCATGGGCCGCTAGGCGCCTTCGGCAATATATGGTCTGTCATACCACATTGTTGATTTCCAAAATGGATCCGATCAAGTATATTTTTGAAAAACCTGCTCAAACCGGGAGGCTAGCCCGATGGCACATGTTGTTATCCGAATATGACATCCAGTATGTACCCCAGAAGGCGATTAAGGGTAGTATTTTATCTGATTATCTTGCAGACCATCCAGTTGAAGATTATGAACCTCTTAAGTTTGATTTTCCTGATGAGGATATTTTGTTGATTAAAAGAGATTGTGAAGAGCCAGATCCGAGCGAAGGTCCAGAACCAGGTCTTTGGTGGAGGATGATGTTTGATGGTTCCTCGAATTTCAATGGGCATGGTATAGGCGCCGTTTTGATGAACCCAAAGGGTGGATTCACTCCATTTACAGCAAGGTTGGACTTTGAGTGTACTAATAACGTCGCAGAATATGAAGCATGTATTCTTGGCCTTGAAGCAGCAATTCACCTCCGAATCAAACTTCTTAAAGTAAGTGGTGACTCAGCCTTGGTTATTTACCAGGTACAAGGCAAATGGGAAACAAAGAATGAGAAGTTAATCCCTTATAAGGACTACATTATTGAGCTGATCAAGTATTTCGACGAGATAGAGTTCGAGCATGTTCCTAGATCCGAGAATCACGTTGCTGATGCTTTAGCCATGTTAGCATCCATGTGGAAAGTTAAATTCGTTAATGAAGCACCTCTTATCCATATCGAGCGCAAAGTTGAGCCCGCTTATTGTCAGGTGGTCGAAGAAGTTAAGGTGGATGAAAAACCTTGGTTTCATGATATCAAGAACTATCTCGTCAAGCAGGAGTATCCCGATGGTGCTACTGGTCTGGACAAGAAAACATTGAGAAGACTGGCGTCCAAATTCTTTATCAGTAATGGTGTGCTATACAAGAGAAATCACGACATGGTTCTGCTCAGATGTGTTGATAAACGGGAAGCGGACATGTTACTGCAGGAAATTCATGAGGGGACCTTCGGAACTCATGCCAATGGTTATGCTATGTCCAAGAAGATGTTAAGGGCTGGGTATTATTGGTTAACCCTGGAAGCTGACTGCATCCAATACGCTAGAAAATGCCATAAGTGCCAAATTTATGCTGATAAAATGCATGTACCTCCATCACCGTTGAATGTTTTGTCTTCACCATGGCCGTTCTCTATGTGGGGCATCGACATGATTGGGGCAATCGAGCCGAAGGCTTCTAATGGTCATCGTTTTATCCTTGTTGCTATTGATTATTTCACTAAGTGGGTAGAGGCTGCCTCCTACACCAACGTGACCAAGCAAGTGGTTGCCCGCTTCATCAGGAAAGAAATCATCTGCCGTTATGGAATCCCAAGCCGGATAATAACTGACAATGACACCAATCTGAATAACAAGACTATGAAAGAGCTGTGTGACAGTTTCAAGATCACTCATCACAATTCTTCTCCGTACCGTCCTAAGATGAATGGGGCCGTTGAAGCTGCGAATAAGAATATCAAGAAAATCCTGCAAAAGATGGTTGTGACTTACAAAGATTGGCATGAGATGTTACCGTTTGCTTTGCATGGATACAGAACCTCAGTGAGAACTTCGACAGGGGCAACACCTTTCTCATTGGTGTATGGAATGGACGCCGTGCTCCCTATCGAAGTAGAGATACCTTCTTTAAGAGTGTTGATGGAAGCTGAACTTGAGGAAGCTGAGTGGGTTCAAGACAGACTAGATCAGTTGAATCTCATTGACGAGAAGCGCTTGACAGTCATGTGCCATGGGCAATTATATCAGAAATGGATGAAAAGAGCGTTTGATAAGAGGATTCGTATCCGTGAGTTCCGTCAAGGAGAGCTCGTACTCAAAAAGATCTTGCCAGTGCATAAAGATATGCGTGGAAAGTGGATGCCCAATTATGAAGGCCCATTTGTTGTAAAGACCGTTTTCTCCGGAGGGTCTCTGATACTTACAACAATGGACGATGAAGAACTAGCACATCCCGTGAATTCTGATGCAGTCCGAAAATATTATGCCTAAAAACCCGCTAAGTCGAAAACCTGTAAAAGGCGACTTAGGCAAAAGTAAGGGTTGAAAAAAAAAAAGAAATAATAATAAAAAGCTCGTTAAGTTGAAAACCCGAAAGGGCGGCTTAGGCAAAAAGGAGCGTCCCGGTGGATTGAAAACCCGAGAGGGCGGTCCAGGCAAAAGTTAGGGACAAAGGCATTTCATTGCATCAGAGAACACTGATCATCGCGAACACACTTTCCGCATGAGAGCCATGTTTCAGTTCTTTCATCCTTGCCCAAAGCAGGATTCTGGATTAATCTTAGTTATTAGTGTCAGTATGTGCCGTTGGATTCAATGTAACCTTTTCCCATGTTGCCAATTTCAAAACATAATTATCTGTGGAGCTATGCCTTCAGCGAGCTGCCACCCTTTAATAAAATATACCCTTTTGTTACTTACATTCCTTGGTGCGTTGCTCTTTGTTTTCTATTGTTATGCAAAATGCGTTTATTCTTAAAATTTGAAAATGAAAGGTGCATTGTAGATTTTTCAAAACTGTTCTTCAAAAAAAAAAACGAAATTGAAATATAAGAAATTACTTTGACTAGTGGAAATTTCGGAAGGATCTCTTCACCCCCCTGAAAATATCATTATTGCAGAAACACTTTCAAATCATTGCTCTAACACAGTCCCCAGAGAGACTATAAGCTGACAACTTTTTCTTGGGTAACTCAAAAGTGTCCCTCAGGTTTTCTTCTCCCCATGTGAAAACGTGATACTGTACACCCAAGCAGATTACCTTCTCCCCAGAGAATTCAAAACTTTAAAACCAGATTTGGTTCTACCATTGATCTTTCTTACCCATGATTGACGTATTGGTTACAGAGAACGCAGGGTACCTCCGTCGAGATGTTTATTTCATCTCTCGTCCCGTCTCTAGTCAGTTCCGTCGGCATACGCAGAGGCATAAGCATCACATGCCTATTTCATACACATACTCATTACATACTCATTCCACTACATCCTGCATATTTAACTACATAGACATTAACATACATTCATATTAACATATTCATTAACATACGCGTTAGCATGCACAGGTTCATTATGTCTCTATCATTGGTCGTTACCGCCGAGTAACTGGGTTCGTCCATTCTCTTCAAATAGATTGTCAGCCCTAAGCATAAAATACATATGTGTTTCCAAGTTTCCCTACGGAGCTCGATCCTCGTGGATGACGGTTACTTCAGCTATCTTTCCTCGCCAGGATAAGATATCTACCCTTCGAGTTCATTCCCTCGATGGAGTCTTGATTACCAGTTTTCTTTCTAGCTCGATCCTAGATTGAATCTCAGTCTTGTCGGTCGTCGAGCCCAACCGGACGTGCATTTATTTTGCACCATCTAAAGATTTTCACCATACCATGGCAGATACGCGACTGTTTTCGCCCGAGAAGTTTATCACTGCAACCGGACGTGCATTTATTTTGCACCATCTAAAGATTTTCACCATACCATGGCAGATACGCGACTGTTTTCGCCCGAGAAGTTTATCACTATACCCGGACGTGCATTTATTTTGCACTATCTTTCAACTAATCCTTTACAGATGCACGCCAGTTCACGCCTGGAAAATCTATCAGTACAACACTTTACAATCCTACATTGTTACAGCATCGGTATGATACATTTCTCGCCTGAGAAGCCAATCCTATCTTCGTTATGACTCGCAGCAAATGGCCATCTCCATGGAGAAGTTGGGCTTCCATTTACATGTCGTCTTGAAGTATAGGGGGTTTTGAACCAAATCGTATTCAAGAGAGCACGATCTTGAAATACGGGGAGGTTTGAGCGGAATCATATTCAGGAGAGCACGATTCTGAATTATGAAGAAGTTCATTTATCCTTTAGTAAAAGAAGAAACCAAATCGTATTCAGGAGAGCACGATCTTGAAATACGGGGAGGTTTGAGCCGAATCATATTCAGGAGAGCACGATTCTGAAGTATGAGGAAGTTCAGTTCACCTTTTTCATATTTAGGAGAGCACGATTCTGAAGTATGAGGAAGTTCAGTTCACCTTTTTCATATTCAGGAGAGCACGATTCTGAAGTATGAGGAAGTTCAGTTCACCTTTTTCATATTCAGGAGAGCACGATTCTGAAGTATGAGGAAGTTCAGTTCACCTTTTTCATATTCAGGAGAGCACGATTCTGAATTATGAGGAAGTTCAATTAGCCCTTTTCATATTCAGGAGAGCACGATTCTGAAGTATGAAGAATTTTAGTTACCCGAAAGAGCCGAATCATATTCAGGAGAGCACGATTCTGAAGTATGAGGAAGTTCAGTTTACCCTTTTCATGTTCAGGAGAGCACGATCTTGAAACATGAAGAAGTTTACTTATCCTTCAGTAAGAGAAGAATCAGAATCGTATTCCAGGCGCCGACCTTAAATGCGAGAAGATTTATTTATCAGGTAAGCAGCAGCCTCTTTATTTGAGTGCTTATCCATTTTGGCACATAAGTCCCTTCCAACGATAAGTGACAGTTCTCCCGCGAGAAGCTTATCAGGGCATTTCCCATCAAAGTCCATTTATTTTGGCATACAGCCGGTTCTTTTCACCCTGTATATTTGCTACGGATTCCCGAAAAGTCCGTTTGATCCTGTCACGAAGGATAGTTTACAGAAGCTTGGATGTTATTCTTTGCTCAATGCTCCAGCATTCTGTAATCGATCTTGCAATCGTACGTGATCCAGTTTTATTTTTAGATTCCCCAGTGGAGGCCGTCTCATAGGTACCATCTCCAGTTGAGAATCTCGTTTTCTAAAAAAGACAATTGGTCGTGTTCGCACCAGTTGACTATCATTTTTAGAATTCCCCAGTGTTGTACTGTGTCCCAGCGCGTCGTTTTCCCCGGTGTGTTCTTCTCGTAGCGTCTGTCCCCGTGTCGTAGTATTCGTCATCATTTTCGCATTCATCATTCCAGCATACACATCATATCATATTCATGGCATCATCTGCATTAAGCTGTCCTTGCTCTGTCCAATAGCATTGCATATCGTCGCATATAAGGGCAAAATTTTCGGTTATCTATATTTAAATCTCTCCACCACGATTCCTCGAGCCTCTGTCACTCAAATCGTCCGGTGTAGCTATTTAAATAGGGGCAACTGTAATACCCCAAATTTTACCCTTATATTTTAGTCAGTCATTTCGCATAGCATCTCATATGTACATTTGCTAATCACTAACAAGTTATGGAGGTGTTTTGTATTGCAGATTTGGTTCCAGGGGTATTTTGGTCATTTTACACAAATTCTGCTAATTCCTTGAAGACGGGCTGTTATTAAGTTCTGAGGCGTTTGATACACTATTTTTGAGGCATTTACCTATCACCAGGCCTGATTATATCAAGGTGCCAATTCGACGTGGCCGATATTAAAGTTTATCGAGCACAACTGGATTTAAGACTTATTTTATTGCTCGTGGCTTATTTCCGGCGCACCTCCGTTAATAAGGCACAGTCTTACTGGGGTATTATTGGATTGTTGCTCACAGTCTCTGGTCGATGGAATGCAATTACGGGCAAGGTTATCATTGATATTAAATCGGTGTTGATTACAGCGTACATCCGTGTTTGGGTTATAAAATGATTGGTTAGAATTTAAAGTTGGAATGCGATTTGAATTTAATCAAGTGTTGAGATTAAGACTACAAATGAACGAACAAGAATGTCGTTCGGGAAATGCTTATAGTTTATGACTATGTTAATGAGTTTAAACATTTGTGGATTTATTCACAAATATTTATAATTTATAACTAGAAATAAAGTAAGCAGGTCACGAATATAAAGGAAAGTCTGATATTTTATTTCATAAAAAGATCATCATACAAGAAGGAGGAGATTGTTTCACATTTTCGAAATGCTGTTACAAGGAATTACATTAAGTCTAGAAGTTCTAAGTCCTAAGCCCTAAGAATTTCTAAATGTCCTTCATGATGTCCCTTGAGCTTCTCCGCAAAGTCTCCGATTCACCTGCACATCAAAACAGAACAAACAGTATAGAAAAATGTTAGAAGTTGTTTTTGACACTCTCAGAACAGTGTCATCATCGAGTGCCGGGAGTGGCACAACCGAAGCTGCATCCTACCCCCCGTTACCGATCCGCGCCGTAGGCGTCAGATCAGGTAACACCTGTTCTTATCGTTACGGGACATCCGAGAGATAGAAATAATAAAAGAAGCGGGACTGATTCGTTTTGCCGCGATTGGATTTCCAAACTGATACGAGAATAAGGCAACAGAGGCAAGTTTGGACTCAGACCCGGATGCCGGCAGGTCTGAGTCGCTTTGGTTTCGAAATTTCCAACACCTGAAAAGCCACAAACGCATCAGTATCAGATTCAGAATTTGGAACTCAAAACCTAAACAATTCAGGTAAGGTCATGAAAACCAAGTCCAAACAGAACACCAAATACAAACTAAACTGCATCAAAACAATGTATCAGAAGGCAAATTCATGCGCAAAGAGCCATAAGAAAACATCCTATAAATCTGTCGTAACAGAAAGTCAAAAACAGGATCCAAAGAAAAGCGTAACAGCCTTAATGCAAGAAACAGGTTCAGCAGCATCAGTTAAAGGCAAGTCCCCATTCGAACCAGTTTCAATGGCAAGCAACACATAAGTGAGCGACTACACAAAATCACAGCACTGAATCACAGCGAAACTATACCAGAGAAAGAACAAAGATGAGCTCAAGTAATCGCAGTGATATATCAGTTCAGGTTGGGTCCCAAATGTGCGAAGCACATCAAAAACAAAGCACCAGGCATAGAGGGCTCAGATGAACATCACCGCCCCAAACTCGCAGCCACTATCGAGTAAATGTCTCGAAGCAACATTAAGCGACATCCGAATTCACAGTCGGACACGATTGCCCAAATCCAAAGCTGGTTCATGAAATCGTAGCAGCATCGAAGAATACTCCTCGAAGGCTCAGAACATCGTCGTCATTGCCGTACACCTTCCTCGGCAGCGTTTGATGCGACCGAAGCCGTAGTATCAGCCCTCTCTGAAAGAAGAAGAGGAGAAGAATCCTTAATCTGCCATGAAACCAGAAACCTTCATCAGAAGAGACAATTGGAAACCAGTTAAACAACAATACGCATCTGTGAAACCAAAACAAATCCAATACGGTTTATCAAACAGATTGCCATAGCCCAAATCAAAACCCCTGTTCGAGGAGGAAAGAATCCAAATCAGTTTCAAAAAAAGATATCCAATTAGGTTTGGTCCCAAAACAGATCAAAACAAATCAGTTCAGATTATTAAACAAATCGAATAGGGTCATGTAATATTCAATCACAGAGTTCTGAAAATAGAAAGCTCCGAATCAAATCAGAAGAATCATATCAGCTGGAAATCAGAAAGACCAATCAAACCCTAAAAGAGGAAACAGGATTCAATCATGTATCAGATGAATCCAATTCGTATCAGAAAGTATCCCATTGGAATCCAATCAGTATCTGAAAGAACAAACAAATCAGACAAAATCAAATCCAGGTAAAATCAAATTGCATGAAAGTGAAAGAATAACGCAAATCCATCACGGATTAAAGGCCCAAAAAGAGAAGTATAAAGGAACGATCTCACCTCAAAGAAAAGGAGGACGAAATCGCGTACAAACCCTAACGAGAAAATCGCGAAAGGGAGAACATCAAAGCGACGAAATCACGTACAAACCCTACGAACGAAATCGCGTAAATCACCAGAGCAACAATCCGACGCCACGACCTCAGAATTTCTTCATCATTGGCCGCTAATCGCACGCAGGAACAGCACCGTGAATCATCAATCTTCGGTCACAAAAGAACTACCGCGAGTGCGATCAGAGACCGCCGTCGCCGTTCATTACGAACGGCGGGCAATCAAACCATCCAGCCTCAGTTCGAAACATCATTGGCCATAAGAATACCGTCATCATCGTTCGCAATCCAAGAACAAAACGTAAATCACCCATCTTTTCATAAGTTATCTTGCATGTTTGTTTTTCATTTGCAGAAAAGTGAAAGATGAAGAAGATTATGGTGAACGGAAGAGAAGCGAGAGAGATGAGAGAAGAAGAAGACATGAATGGCGCCGCAAGGAACATTAGGGTTCCCAGAACCCTAATCGTTTCTTAGTTAAACCACTAACCGGGTTGGGTCCGGGTGTGATGACCGGCCCAACCCCCCCCCCCCCTTTATTTATTTTATTTTGTTTTGTTTTTTTTTTAAAATTTGTTTTATGTTTTTTAAATTGTTTTTTTTAACATTTTATTTTTATAATTCAAAAAACTGTTTTTAAAAATAAAAAAAAAAACATTTTTATGTAAATATTAAAAATAAATAAAAAACTATTTTTAAAATAAAATAAGAAAAACTTTTCTTAAAAATATTAAAAAAAATAAAACTTTTTTTTAGAGTAAAACATTTTTAAATTAAACTTTTTTTACAAGCTAACATTAAATTATTTAAGATTTTTTAAATAAAACAATAATAAAATCTCAAATTTGCATCTTTTTCTTCATTATCTCGTAACTCATTTGATTGCCGCCTAACTCTGCCCACTAACGTCGTTTGTTCATTTTGCAGCTCAGTACATTTACCATTACTTATTTCATTACTATATTGTAACTGCTTCTCATATGTAACCCCGCGAATCTAATAATCGCGCTTTAAATTTCTGCCTTTAAATTTCTGTTTGCATGACTTTAACTTCTGTTTTTATTCCCTGTTTACAATTCAATTATCTCACACCTTCATCAATATTTCTGTCACATTGCACACACTGCCGAAGGAATTAGGTCTAGCTTTTGACCGCCGTGTCAATAGTCCTCAACTTCAAACCCTTACAACCTCACAAACCCTAATTTTCACAAATGCCTCGCCGCAGGCAAAATTACAATTTTACCCCTAGCATTAGGTCAAAGAGCCGCCACGCTCATTTTAGGGTTTCCCGCCGTGGAATCCCTAATTTAACCCTAATTACAACTTAACAATTCAACATAGAGATTTGGAGTTTCTACACTCCACGTAAGCGTGTCCTTAAGATATGTTTATTCCCCTTGAGACCTTGACCACAGTCAAGAAGTCTCTAACCTCCCTTTCGAGGGGAACTACGATTACTCTGATTCCATTCCCGTAAGGATACGTAGGCACGAGATGCGATGTCTTGCCGAGTAAACTTAGAATTAACCCCTTAGGTCTTTTTTCTCACTTTTAATCCTTTGTACATATATCTTAAGCAAATAATAAAGCAAATAGTAAACATCTGAACAAAAGGTTCCTGTAGAGTACTACAGAAGTTTTGGGTGCTAATACCTTCCCTAAATTTAACCAACCCCCGAACCCTAGATCTTTCCCCGCATTGTGTTTACGATGCAAAATAGGTTTTCCCTTTTTGACCTTTTCCTTCGGATAAATCAAAGAGCGGTTGTGAATTGAATTGCGATTCAAACTCATTAATAGTTTGTGATCCTATTTCCACCGCAACACTATGGATAAAAGAGACTAATCTACAAATGTTGATATGCATTGGACTCTAATATGATGAAAAATAATGGAATGATAAATGCAGAATGCAGATGAAAATGAAAGAGAACAGGGATAAAGCCGACACAATGAGTAACTACTCACTGGGGAACAGCAACAAACTAGAGAAATCTAAAGTGATGGATCAACAGGTTCAGGCATGACCAGCTGACACTTTAGAAAGAAAGACAAAAGATCCTCATTGGAGGTAGAACCGGGGAGACGGTCTCCGCTAAGGAATATTCAGAGTAGTTGACCAACAGGTTCAGACATGACCGACTGACACTCTAGGACAAAAGGTAAAGCAGAATCTACATGGCAATAGGATCAGGAAAACAAAATGCTGGAGTTTTCAAGCAAAGAAATAAAAACCAAGCTTCTGGAAATTCCTTGAACGAAAAGATCAAACGGGATCTTCAAGAAACATCAGGAAAGATACAAAGTAATTAAACACTTCCGTATGCCAAAATAATTTGGACTTCATGGGGAAACGCCCTGATAAGCTTCTCAAAAGAGGTTGCCACTCATCGTCGAAAGGGACTTACACACCACCAAGAAAGAATAAGTTTCTCAAAGAAAGAGACTGCCACTTATCGGAAAAGTAAAAAAATGATAAGCTTCTCTGGAGAGACTGCCACTTATCTAGAAACGGACAAAGGAACACAAGCTTCTCAAGAGAGACTGGTGTAACGCTCATTTTAATTATTTTTAGTTTCCGGTGTTATTTTATTCGTCGACGTGTTTTGTGTGGGAATTGATGAAGAAATAGAAACATAGTATTAATATTGAATAATTGATAATGATAATAATTAATAATTAATATTAATGTTGATATTATTATTATTATTAATAATATTAATATTATTGGTTTTTAATATTAATGTTGGAATTATGAAAATAAGGATTTAGTATTACTATTTAGAATTTGGAATTAAGAAAAGGTGGAGAATAGTATTAATTGGAATTAAAGGCTGTTTGGGAATTTAGAGAGAGAGAAAAGGAGAAAGAACACGGCTGTGAAGAGAAGCACGTTTGAGTAGAAGCAAGTTGGAGCAAGCTTGAAGAGCATGATCAAGAGCAAGAGGAAGGAGCTTGGGTGAAGATTCTTGAAGCTTTTCAACAATCAGAACTACTTTGAGGTAAGGGGGGGGGGGGAATTGATCGGTTAAATTGGTAAATTGCATGAACGGTCGGCAGAGGGGGAAATTCCCTAACCCCATTGATAATGATGTATGATGAATTGGTTCTATGTTGTTGTTGTGATTCTGAATATTGCTAGCATGTTTAATTGGTTGCATGTGTTTGATTGAGTGAATTTGGGGGTTTCCGGGTAGTTCGAAGCTTTAAGCCGGAAGTTGGTTAATCGAGTCGAGTTGAGGATTTATCGGGTAAAATGGAGGTTAGACCTTGTAGTTAGGTAGTATAATGTTGTTTTGGCATTGTGGGAACTGATTTGGGCGGAATCGATGGAGTTCGGAGAGTGTTGCCGACTCTGAGCAGTGGCTGTATTTTTCAGGATTCGCAGACACTCACTAGCCCATCGCTAGGCGGGTGCATAGTGAGCATCCGCTGGTAGCTCGCGTAGCGAGCGTGTACCGAGCCTGGACAATGGTTGTTTTCTTGTACTCGCTAGCAATTTCGCTGAGCGAGGTAGTAGCGAGCACTTCCAGTAGCTCAGAAGTGTGGTTCACGGGGAGGTTCGCTAGGCAAACGTGTAGCGAACACTCGCTAGGAGCTCGCGTAGCGAGCAGGTAGCGAGTGTAGCAGGATTTGGTTTTTGAGGGCTGTGTGCAGCTGATGGTGCTGAAGTGCGATCGGATTGACGTGCTGTGATGATAGCTGAGTGCTGAGAGTGTGTTGAGGAATATGAGGGCTGTGCGGTCGGCGTTTATCGCATTTGACATAATCGGTGGATTATGTGTTAAGTATAGATATGTATGGATGTGTATGTGATATGTATGCACTATGTGCTAGGTGTGAGATATGTGGATCAGTAGGATCGTTACGCGTTGAGTATGTTGTGGTGATATGCTATTGTGATGAGTGGATTCGTAGGATCGATACGCCTTAAGTGCGTTGTGTTTGTGTGTTGTTTGTTGGATTGGATCAGTAGGATCGATATGCCTTATGTGCATGGTGTGTGATATGTTGTGTGGTGATTGGATCAGTAGGATCGATATGCCTTATGTGCATGGTGTGTGATATGTTGTGTGGTGATTGGATCAGTAGGATCGATGCACTTTGTGTGCTTGTGTGTATATGCATTATAAGATGCGATGGATCAGTAGAATCGTGTGCACTGTGTGGTTATGCATAGTGTCTTGCATAGCATGTGGATGTGGTGAACCGTTGCTCAGTGGAGTGTATGCGATTCACACACGTGCTCCAAGTGGGGAACGTGGACGTGAGGTATGATTTACTCACGTGCTCCAAATGGGGAGTGTGGACGTGAGGCATGAGTTGCTCACGTGCTCCAAGTGGGGAGCGTGTGGACGTGAGGTTTGATGTACCCACGTGCTCCAAGTGGGGAGCGTGGATGCAGTGTATGATTCACTGGCGTGCTCCAAGTGGGGAGCGTGGACGGGATTTGGATCGTTGCTCGGATGGAGTGTATGTGACCACCCGTGTCCCAAGTGGGGGACGTTGATGATTTGATTATATGGGCTCAGGAGGAGCGTGGTAGGGATAGATCGTTGCTCGGTGGAGTGTATGCGATCTATCCTGAGTTGAGTCGGTACCGCATAATTTTTGAGTCGAGTGCATGTGTTGCATTATGGTTTGTGTGTGTTGTGATTGTGAATGAGGGGACAGTAGGTCCGAATGTGTTGCATTGTGGTTTGTGTGTGTTGTGAGGGGACAGTAGGTCCGGATGTGTTGCATTGTGGTTTGTGTGTGTTGTGATTGTGAATGAGGGGACAGTAGGTCCGGATGTGTTGCGTTCGTGGTATGCATAGTGTGTTGGCATGGGACAGTAGTTCCAGATATGTTGTATGTGAAATAATGAGTTATTGTTTCTGTTTCTGCCTTTCATTTCATGTACCATTATACCATTATTATTTGATCGTGATTCTCACCCCCTTTGTTGTTGTTGTTGTGGTATGTGCTTCTTCGGAAGTACAGACAATCCAGGTGTTTAGCTAGCTTGGATTGTGGCGTCGTCGTAGGACTGCTCTGATACGTAACACCGAGGCTTTTTGGGAGCCTTATTGTTTTATTGTTGATATGTGTGCCCCTGTGGCGTATATGACTTTTGTGAGACATGTGATGACATTATGTATGTTTTAAGCAGATGACCGATTGTTATATATAACAATGTTAATGACATGGATAATGTATATATGTTGTTATGTGTTATGACAGACTTCTTTTTCCGCTGAAATTTTATTGGAAATCAGTTTTGAGATGATTTGTGGAATTAGGTTGAAAATATTGACATCCCGTTTTGGGGAAAACTCTGATGTGTGCTTATTTTAATTGTTTTATTCTATTTTGGGGAAATGGGGAGTTACAAGTTGGTATTAGAGCAGGTCGGTCCATCCGGCCAAGTTGTCTTGTGTTGTAGTTCAATCCCCTGTATGCGGCATGTGTGAGAAAACACTGTCGGTACATGTTGTTTTCTAGCTTTGTTGGTGGAAGTGGAATGATTGAGTGGGGGAGGAGCTTGTGCTTCTCCCGGGTGCTGCACGTGTGGAATTGTAGCTCGGTGTATGGTTGAACGTTCCTATAGTTTGGTAAAGATGGTTCATACCCCGTCATGATTTTCGGTTGTCTATTGGCAAATTGAGGAACTGATCACCCTTAATCTCTTGTTGATAGCAGTTGGGATTGTGTTGGATGGGATGGCCGGGTCTTGCAAGCTTAGGTGGCATGAGCAGGGAATTGTCTTGAGTTAGGCTAAGTTCTTAAGGGATTATTTTGAGGAGTCGACGTAAGACGTGTTGAGGTGTTTATGTTAACGGAAATTTTGAATGCTAAGTGTCGCTTGCGCGAAAATAAGGTGCCGAAAAAATAGAAGAGTCACCACCTTTCGTTATTTATCCCTCAGAGCGGGAAAGGAAACGATCGGAAAAACCTTACGAAAAAGGGTAAGACAAGGTCGTCGCAACCATTGTCTGGATTCGGGAGTCGGTTACGCAAGGGGAAGGTATTAGCACCCCTCATGTCCATCGTACTCGACGGGATCCACGCTTGTTTGGTTTACTTGGACGGGTGAAAAACAATCTATTTACGGATGCTAAATCTAAACGGGAAGAAATTGACTCGATAGAGCGTCGCACTCTATGCCTACGTATTCTCTTCAGAGAACGAGAAATCAGAGTCTGCGTAGTTCGGGAAACTACGGGTTAGTTGCTCGGCAAGACGTCGCGTCTTGGGCCTACGTATTCTCTTCGGAGAAATCAGAGCATGACGTAGTTCAGGCTAACTACGGCTAGACAGGGTGTTCTCGGTCACACGGGGGTGAGAGAAATGATTGACGATACTAGTGTACGCATTCTAGCAATTAGGTGGACGCTGCTCGACCATTGGAGACTTAGGCGTACCTGTTTGCGGTAGAACGGACGTAGTATGTCGGGTTTCGAGGTATGGGAACCTACGGGAACTAGAACTACGATCTGATCTCAAATGCACTTGGGCAAGAGAAAAGGGTAACATCAGTCGTCAGCGGGAAAGTCTCGATCGCACAGCAGCGAGAGAACAAAAGAGTTAGTCGTTAGTGTGCTCGCTAGGATATCGCATCCTATGCCTACATATTCTCATCAGAGAAAGTCAGAGCAGTTGTAGTTCAGCCTAACTACGGGTAGAACGGAGACCACAACAGAAATCTCATTTTATTAATATTCTGAAAAAATTACAATGATTGAGTACAGGAAAATAAACTCCTAAAAATCTTATCCAACTATCATGGAAAATCTAATGGAAAATAGTCCCCTAACAAGTGGACATTTAAATCTACTTCTAAAAGGAAAAAAGTCCCCTAACAAATGGACATTTAAAACTACTCTAAAAGGTAAAATAAACTCTATGAGAAATTATATCCTAAAAGAAATTATTAAAAATACCACTATAATATTTCTATATTTTCTATGCTTATATTACATATATTTTTTCTATTATTCTTTTCTAAAAAAAAGACTAAACAAATGAACAAAATAATAAAAGAAAGAAAAAAAACAAAGGGGAGTGCAAACTGCTCAGCCAGGGGTGATGCAGCAAAACACCATAGAAGGAACTGGGGCCAGCCCAGTAAGAATGAAACAGAAACGGGGAGGGGGGTGTTGAAAGTGAACCGGGGGGTGTGATTAGCGAAGACGAATTGCTTCAGGGCCCAACCCATTTTACATACGGAGAGGGGGGGGGGGGGGGGGGGGGCAGAAGGAAAACGGAGGGGTGTATGCCCAGAACGCAATTGGGCCCAGCCCATCAGACCAATAACGAAAACGGAGGGTGAATGTGGGAACGGGGGTGTACGGATGAAAGGAAGCAATGAGCCCAAGGCCCAATCCATTGCCCTCTCCCTCCCGTTCCAACTCTCAGAAACCCTAACTTTCAACTATCTCCCTTCTCTCTCTCAACCTTGCGCCGTCACCACCGCCCACCTCTCCTTCTCCGACTCTCGTCCCAGCATCTATTGTTCTTCCCTTCCAACCCTTTCTACAAGACTCCTCCTCAAAACAGAGCTCGAAACTCACACTATATTCAGCAATTAACATCGATTGCAATTTGGAAGGATCTTTAATGAAAACTTCGTCGTTCTTGAACGAACCTGGACAACAATGGACGGACACCACGAATGGATGAAGGTCTTATGAAGATTGATGGCGATCTTCGAAGAAGATGAAGCTACGGAGGTGCTTGTTCTTGGATGTTGAAGAAATTCTGGAAATCTGATGAACTCTGTTGATGAAGATCTTGATGCATGTTCTGGAAAATTCGTTATCTGATGATTCTTGGATGAATGTCTGAAAGGAAATGGTAGACCGATGATGAAATTTCCACGATCTTGATGAAGATCAGATGAAGCTCACGCGAAGATCTGGTAAATTCTTGAGGTTCTGGAAATGCTTGATGATGATCTTACAGCTGTTCTTGATGTTGAAGAACTTGAATCAAAATCTGGAAAAATGCCGGTGATGAAGGCTCAAACAACATGAAGAACAAGGATGAAGTTGAAGAATCTTCATCATCTTTTGGATGAATCTGAAGATCGCTTGCAGATCTGAGAAGATTATTGATGATGATCGGAGAATGTTGTTGAAAATGGATAAAGATTGTCGATGATCATCGGTGTTTTCTGGAGAATTTTGCAAGAACATTGATGAACTCGGTGGAGATTTGCAGTTCTCCGGTGGGATTCAAGGGTTTCCGGCGAGGTTTGGGGGAGTTTGGCCGCGAGAACCACCGCTTGATTTTGCTGGTGATGTTCTCTGGCGTTTGCATGGCCGGACGGGGGAATCGCCGTCGGGGAGGGCACGTGGCGAAGCGCATGCAGAGGGAGGATGTGTGTGGGACGCGTGGCAATGATGGAGGCGTGAGGGAGAGCCAAGTGTTCAGAAACGTGGCGTGGAAGATGGAAGTGAAACGTGGAGGACTATGGTGAGACCTGAAGTGAAAACGTGGAAAGCTGAGGGAAGGTTCTGAATGCACGCGTGGCCTTACTTTATAGCGACAAGTGGCAATGGAGAACTTGGACTGGTAGACTGGCCTCCAAAACTGGGCCCACGAAAATGGATTGAATACCTAATTACTCTGATTAATGACTAAATGAACATTAACTGCCTAATTAACTCTAATGATTATATCTAATTAATACTGAATTAAAACTAAACAGAAACTTAAGACTACAATTAAGCTAAATGAAAATTAGATCTACCCCTAATTAGACCTAATAAACTCTAATTAAAATCTAACTAAATGATTAAAATCTAATTAAACCTAAAAAAGAGAATTAATTATTAAATCTATATTAATCTCTAAACTAATAAAACTCTAATAATCTTATTTACTATTAATTTCTATACTAACAAACCATATTAATTTCTACTTAAAAAAATACCTATTAAAAGAATATTCTATTAAAATCAATTATCTAAAAAATGACTTAATATCTAAAAATAATATGATTTATTCTAAAAACCTATTATCTAAAATGATTAAAGAAATTCCTAAACTATTAAAAAACAATTAATATCTAAAAGCTATTTAAAAAATCTATCTAATACCTAGAAAAATGAATTAAATCCTAAAAAATTCTAGAAAACAAGGGAAAAAATCTAAAAATACGAGAAAGCCGATTAAATCGATTAGCGAACTATATCGAAATAAACGGTAAAAATTCGGACACCGAGATGTCCTCGAAAACAACAGCGAGAGCTGAAAACACCGGGACGAGCACTGATTCTCAAAATACGTCCTCGTATTGGCCTGAAATGCTATCAGAGGGCTGTGATCCCGATAAAGTCAATATGACTGGAAAAAATGCAATGTACGCGGTATGCAAATGCGAAATGAAATGAGTCGAAACATGAGCCAATTAGCGATAAGTAGTTGGTCAAATTTTGGGGTGCAACACTAAGGAAAGTGAGCAAATTGGGGTTTGTCAATTAATGGTGATTGTCCGGAGATTTCCTGAGGAGGTAAGTGATTTACTACCGGAATGTGAAGTGAAGCTTGCACAATGACTTCGTTCTTGGGACTAGTCTGATATTAGTGACTCTATATTGTGTGTCTGCGTTGGGATTGGAGAAGTTGAAGAGTCAACTTGAAGACCTGCTGGAAGAGAGGTTCTTTTGTCTGAGTGTGTTACCGTTGGGTGCACCAATTTTGTTGGTTAGAAAGGCATGATGTTTTGTGAAACTTTGGGTGAACTATGGATAAGGGATCAAGGTGACTATCAAGGGTAAATGTTCGCTTCCAAGAGTTGATAAATTGATGGACCAATTGGTTGGAGGATGTGAGTTCTGTGGTCACATGATCTCAAGTAAAGTTATTGTGGTTGATATGTCGAAGATCAAAATTGTATCGCATTGGGAGTAATTGGGTTTCAAAATATTTAAAGATTGAAAGTGTGTTGGATGGCCACCTAGGTATGAAATTGTTGTTGTACATTGAATTGCGAGATCACAGCTTTTTACGGAATCGAAATCGGACGCCCGAAAGTCAGGTAACGGTCGAAAATAGGATTTTGGACTGTCATGTTCGCCAGGTCCTTTGCCTAGCGAGCATGCTAGCGAACGGCTCCACGCTCGCTACGGTGTTCGCCTAGCGAAGGGGGCCTGGGCAGAAAATGTTATTCTGGTATTTTTGTCGTAACAGGAGAACCGTAACTCGGAATGACGCACGGTTCGAAGCATTGGAAAGCTATTACAATGCTCTATGTGATGGTTAAGTAATGACATGGAGTTGAGTTTTATTGATGAAACATGGTTGGATGTGGTAGTGGGTGCAGAAGGCACGGTTCGTGTTTCCGCCATAACTCACAACTTGTTTGTTCGTTTGGCATGGGATTTTCCTTACTTAATTGAGTGGGGCAATGGTTGTGATGACCGGTGATATTTTAATACATTCGAAGAATATAGAGGATCATTTTGAAGATCGAGAATTTGAGTTATCATTGTTGGAGAATAAGCAGCTATATACCACTTGAGAAGAGTTCAAAGGGTTTTGGGAGAGTTGTCCGCAGCTCGTGTGTTGATTTTTGCCGAGCCCGACAGGACTATTTGTTGTGTTTTGTGATGCTTTGTTGATATGATTGGGAAATATGTTAAAAGTACCTTGAAGTACATGAGAGGAATCATCCAACCGGTAATTTAGAGTTGGTTGCGGTTGTGGTTGTGCCGGAGTTGGAGGCTTAAATCGTTTTGGCTGAGATTTGAAATATTTGGTGATCCTAAGAGCTTATAGTGTTTGTTTGAGTTGGAAGGGTTGAATATGAGGGAGAGGAAATAATTAGGACTTCTGAAGAATTACGGCTTTGAGTTGAATTACCGTCTGGGTAAAGTGAACGTAGTAGCTAATGCGGTAAGTTGGAAATATTTGCATAATACCCATATTGATGGTGAAAAGGGATAGAACTGATTGAGCAATTTGGTAATATGATTTTAGTGAGTGAAGAGACTTCATATGGAGTTAAGCTTGTATTGTTGGAACTGACTAGTTGTATTCTTGAGGAGAATCGAGAAAGTCAGAAATCTGGGCTGAGTAGTGGGATTAGTTGAATTTGATGAACCAGAGTCGAAGAGTTGAATGACGGATTTGTGGGAATAGTACCATGATGTGTTGTGGTAGAGTGTGTGTTCTAGATGTCGCTAAGTGGAGTAGGGGTACTTTCGAAGAAATACATTGAGGTAGATGAAGTATCTATCTCGGTGCTATGAAGAAGTAACCGAATTTGAGTAAATTGTTTTGGTAACCATAGATGAAGAGAGGTGTGGTGGAGGTTAAATATACTGGATGGAATTGTCGAGAGTCAAAGATTAAACGTTAGAGACCGTTGAGTTTGACGCGGCCGTTGAATATTCCAGAGAGGAAAATCGGGTAGTATTTTCGTGAATTTGGGTGTTGAGATTTACAAAGAATTGGAAAGATATAATTTTAATTTGGGTTATTGTGAGTGGATTGACTATTCTATATGAGGATTTATGTGATGCATATTGAGGAAGCGGGGAAGTTGTATGAAATACTGTCGAATATTGTGTCAGATGGCAGTTTGAGGCTTATATTGAGTTTTTGGAGGAGCTTACGAGAAGCTCTGGGTACTAATTCGAAGTGGAATTCAGCTTATCATCCGCAAACTGATGGTCAGTCAGAGAGGACTATCCAGTCGCTAGAGGATTTGCGGATGGCTTGTGTGTTGGATCAAGGTGGATCGTGGGATGGTTAATTACCGCTGATTGAGTCGCCTACAGTATCAATTACCATTCTAGTACCAGAATGGCGCTTTGTGGGGCCTTGTGAGATAGGAAGTGAGGGACTCTCTTGAGTTGGAATGAGTCGAGTGGGAATGTTATACTCAGACCTGAGAATTGTGCATGAGACGGCTGAGAAGATCAAGAGGATCCAAGAAAGGATGTGTTTTGGGAAATACGATGGTAACTGGCATTGGTCGAGCTTCGAAGTCTCGGGAACACACTCGATGTTTTGTTTATCTGTATCAGAGTGGAGCAGCGGAAGCGAGGGGAAAGTAGCATGTTATACTACTTTGCCGCTATCGCTTATGGATGGCATGATGTGTTTCATGTGTTTTCATTGAGGGAGTATATTGAATCAGATGGATGATGTACAAGTGAGAAATAATTTGATGGTTGAGGCATTGCTAGTTTGGATTGATGAACGAGAAACAATTCCGAGGGAAAGAGATACCTTTAGTGAGAGTAGCTTGGGGAGGTACTGCAAGAGGCAGTGTGACCTGGGAATTGGAAAGCAGGATGCAGGAAGCGTATCCAAAATTGTTTCCATCAGGTATTTTCAAAGACGAAAATAATTAAAGTGAGGCAGAGTTGTAACGCCCATTTTAATTATTTTTAGTTTCCGGTGTTATTTTATTCGTCGACGTGTTTTGTGTGGGAATTGATGAAGAAATAGAAGCATAGTATTAAAATTGAATAATTGATAATGATAATAATTAACAATTAATATTAATGTTGATATTATTATTATTAATATTATTATTATTATTAACATTATGGGTTTTTAATATTAATGTTGGAATTATGAAAATGAGGATTTAGTATTACTATTTGGAATTTGGAATTAAGAAAAGGTGGAGAATAGTATTAATTGGAATTAAGGGCTGTTTGGGAATTTAGAGAGAGAGAAAAGGAGAAAGAACACGGTTGTGAAGAGAAGCACGTTTGAGTAGAAGCAAGTTGGAGCAAGCTTGAAGAGCATGATCAAGAGCAAGAGGAAGGAGCTTGAGTTAAGATTCTTGAAGCTTTTCAACAATCAGAACTACTTTGAGGTAAGGGGGGGGGGGAATTGATCGGTTAAATTGGTAAATTGCATGAATGATCGGTAGAGGGGGAAATTCCCTAACCCCGTTGATAATGATGTATGATGAATTGATTCTATATTGTTGTTGTGATTTTGAATATTGCTAGCATGTTTAATTGGTTGCATGTATTTGATTGAATGAATTTGGGGGTTTCCGGGTAGTTCGAAGCTTTAAGCCGGAAGTTGGTTAATCGAGCCGAGTTGAGTATTTATTGGGTAAAATGGAGGTTAGACCTTGTAGTTAGGTAGTATAATGTTGTTTTGGCATTGCGGGAACTGATTTGGGTGGAATCGATGGAGTTTGGAGAGTGTTGCCGACTCTGAGCAGTGGCTGTATTTTTCAGAATTCGCAGACACTCGCTAGCCCATCGCTAGGCGGGTGCATAGCGAGCATTCGCTGGTAGCTCGCGTAGCGAGCGTGTACCGAGCCTGGACAGTGGCTGTTTTCTTGTACTCGCTAGCAAGTTCGCTGAGCGAGGTAGTAGCGAGCACTTCCAATAGCTCAGAAGTGTGGTTCGTGGGGAGGTTCGCGAGGCGAACCTGTAGCAAACACTCGCTAGGAGCTCGTGTAGCGAGCAGGTAGCGTGTGTAGCAGGATTTGGTTTTTGAGGGCTGTGTGCAGCTGATGGTGCTGAAGTGCGATCGGATTGACGTGCTGTAATGATAGCTAAGTGTTGAGAGTGTGTTGAGGAATATGAGGACTGTGTGGCCGGCGTTTATCACATTTGACATAATCAGTGGATTATGTGTTAAGTATAGATATGTATGGATGTGTATGTGATATCTATGCACTATGTGCTAGGTGTGAGATATGTGGATCAGTAGGATCGTTACGCGTTGAGTATGTTGTGGTGATATGCTGTTGTGATGAGTGGATCCGTAGGATCGATATGTCTTAAGTGTGTTGTGTTTGTGTGTTGTTTGTTGGATTGGATCAGTAGGATCGATATGCCTTATGTGCATGGTGTGTGATATGTTGTGTGGTGATTGGATCAGTAGGATCGATATGCCTTATGTGCATGGTGTGTGATATGTTGTGTGGTGATTGGATCAGTAGGATCGATATGTCTTATGTGCATGGTGTGTGATATATTGTGTGGTGATTGGCTCAGTAGGATCGATGCACTTTGTGTGCTTGCGTGTATATGCATTATAAGATGCGATGGATCAGTAGGATCGTGTGCACTATGTGTGCTGTGTGGTTATGCATAGTGTCTTGCATAGCATGTGGACATGGTGAATCGTTGCCCAGTGGAGTGTATGCGATTCACACACGTGCTCCAAGTGGGGAGCGTTGACGTGAGGTATGATTTACTCACGTGCTCCAAATGGGGAGCGTGGACGTGAGGCATGACTTGCTCACGTGCTCCAAGTGGGGAGCATGTGGACGTGAGGTTTTATGTACTCACGTGCTCCAAGTGGGGAGCGTGGACGCAGTGTATGATTCACTGGCGTGCTCCAAGTGGGGAGCGTGGACGGGATTTGGATCGTTGCTCGGATGGAGTGTATGTGACCACCCGTGTCCCAAGTGGGGGACGTTGATGATTTGATTATATGGGCTCAGGAGGAGCGTGGTAGGGATAGATCGTTGCTCGGTGGAGTGTATGCGATCTATCCTGAGTTGAGTCGGTACCGCATAATTTTTGAGTCGAGTGCATGTGTTGCATTATGGTTTGTGTGTGTTGTGATTGTGAATGAGGGGACAGTAGGTCCGGATGTGTTGCATTGTGGTTTGTGTGTGTTGTGATTGTGAATGAGGGGACAGTAGGTCCGAATGTGTTGCATTGTGGTTTGTGCGTGTTGTGATTATGAATGAGGGGACAGTAGGTCCGGATGTGTTGCATTATGGTTTGTGTGTGTTGTGATTGTGAATGAGAGGACAGTAGATCCGGATGTGTTGCATTCGTGGTATGGATAGTGTGTTGGCATGGGACAGTAGGTCCAGATATGTTGAATGTGAAATAATGAGTTATTGTTTCTGCCTTTCATTTCATGTACCATTATACCATTATTATTTGATCGTGATTCTCACCCCCTTTGCTGTTGTTGTGGTCTGTGCTTCTTCGGAAGTACAGACAATCTAGGTGTTTAGCTAGGTTGGATTGTGGCGTCGTCGTAGTACTGCTCTGATATGTAACACCGGGGCCTTTTGGGAGTCTTATTGTTTTATTGTTGATATGTGTGCCCCTGTGGCGTATCTGACTTTTGTGAGACATGTGATGACATTATGTATGTTTTGGGCAGATGGCCGATTGTTATATATAACGATGTTGATGACATGGATAATGTATATATGTTGTTATGTGTTATGACAGACTTCTTTTTTCGCTGAAATTTTATTGGAAATCAGTTTTGAGATGATTTGTGGAATTAGGTTGAAAATTGTGACATCCCGCTGTGGGGAAAACTCTGATGTGTGCTTATTTTAATTGTTTTATTCTATTTTGGGGAAACGGGGTGTTACAAGTTGGTATCAGAGCAGGTCGGTCCGTCCGGCCAAGTTGTCTTGTGTTGTAGTTCAATCCCCTGTATGCGGCATATGTGAGAAAACACTGTCGGTACATGTTGTTGTCTAGCTTTGTTGGTGGAAGTGGAATGATTGAGTGGGGGAGGAGCTTGTGCTTCTCCCGGGTGTTGCACGTGTGGAATTGTAGCTCGGTGTATGGTTGAACGTTCCTATAGTTTGGTAAAGATGGTTCATACCCCATCATGATTTTCGGCTGTCTATTGGCAAATTAAGGAACTGATCACCCTTAATCTCTTGTTGATAGCAGTTGGGATTGTGTTGGATGGGATGGGCGTGTCTTGCAAGCTTAGGTGGCGTGAGAAGGGAATTGTCTTAAGTTAAGCTAAGTGCTTAAGGGATTATTTTGAGGAGTCGATGTAATATGTGTTGAGGTGTTTATGTTAACGGAAATTTTGAATGCTAAGGAAAGTGAGCAAATTGGGGTTTGTCAATTAATGGTGATTGTCTGGAGATTTCCTGAGGAGGTAAGTGATTTACTACTGGAATGTGAAGTGAAGCTTGCACAATGACTTTGTTCTTGGAACTAGTCTGATATTAGTGACTCCATATTGTGTGTTTGCGTTGGGATTGGAGAAGTTGAAGAGTCAACTTGAAGACCTGCTGGAAGAAAGGTTCTTTTGTTTGAGTGTGTTACCGTTGGGTGCACCAATTTTGTTGGTTAGAAAGGCATGAGGTTTTGTGAAACTATGGGTGAACTATGGATAAGGGATCAAGGTGACTATCAAGGGTAAATGTTCGCTTCCAAGAGTTGATAAATTGATGGACCAATTGGTTGGTGGATGTGAGTTTTGTGGTCACGTGATCTCAAGTAAAGTTATTGTGGTTGATATGTCGAAGATCGAAGTTGTATCGCATTGGGAGACTTTAAGGTCTGCTTTTGAGATTGGGAGTAATTGGGTTTCAAAATATTTAAAGATTGAAAGTGTGTTGGATGGCCTCCTAGATATGAAATTGTTGTTGTACATTGAATTGCGAGATCGCAGCTTTTTACGGAATCAAAATCGGACGCTCGGAAGTCAGGTAACGGTCGAAAATAGGATTTCGGACTGTCATGTTCGCCAGGTCCTTCGCCTAGCGAGCATGCTAGCGAACGGCTCCGCGCTCGCTACGGTGTTCGCCTAGCGAAGGGGGCCTGGGCAGAAAATGTTGTTCTGGTATTTTTATCGTAACAGGAGAACCGTAACTCGGAATAACGCACGGTTCAAAGAGTTGGAAAGCTATTACAATGCTCTATGTGATGGTGAAGTAATGACACAGAGTTGAGTTTTATTGATGAAACATGGGTGGATGTTGTAGTGGGTGCAGAAGGCACGGTTCATGTTTCCGCCATAACTCACAACTTGTTTGTTCGTTTGGCATGGGATTTTCCTTACTTAATTGAGTGGGGCAATGGTTGTGTTGACCGGCGATATTTTAATACATTCAAAGAATATAGAGGATCACGTTGAAGATAGAGAACTTGAGTTATCATTGTTGGAGAATAAGAAGCTATATACCACTTGAGAAGAGTTCAAAGGGTTTTGGGAGAGTTGTCCGCAGCTCGTGTGTTGATTTTTGCCGAGCCCGACGATACTATTTGTTGTGTTTTGTGATGCTTTGTTGATATGATTGGGAAATATGTTAAAAGTACCTTGAAGTACATGAGAGGAATCATCCGACCGGTAATTTAGAGTTGGTTGCGGTTGTGGTTGTGCCGGAGTTGGAGGCTTAAATCGTTTTGGCTGAGATTTGAAATATTTGGTGATCCTAAGAGCTTATAGTGTTTGTTTGAGTTGGAAAGGTTGAATATGAGGGAGAGGAAATAATTAGGACTTCTGAAGAATTACAACTTTGAGTTGAATTATCGTCCGGGTAAAGTGAATGTGGTAGCTAATGCGGTAAGTTGGAAATATTTGCATAATACCTATATTGATGGTGAAAGGGATAGAACTGATTGAACAACTTGGTAATTTGAGTTTAGTGAGTGAAGAGACTTCATATGGAGTTAAGCTTGTATTATTGGAACTGACTAGTTGTATTCTTGAGGAGAATCGAGAAAGTCAGAAATCTGGGCTGAGTAGTGGGATTAGTTGAATTTGATGAACAAGAATCAAAGAGTTGATTGACAGATTTGTGGGAATAGTACCATGATGTGTTGTGGTAGAGTGTGTGTTCCATATGTCACTAAGTGGAGTAGGGATACTCTCGAAGAAATACATTGAGGTAGATGGAGTATCTATCTCGGTGCTATGAAGAAGTAACTGAATTTGAGTAAATTGTTTTGGTAACCATAGATGAAGAGAGGTGTGGTGGAGGTTGAATATACTGGATGGAATTGTCGAGAGTCGAAGATTGAATGTCAGATACCGTTGAGTTTGACGCGGCCGTTGAATATTCCAGAGAGGAAAATCGGGTAGTATTTTCGTGAATTTGGGTGTTGAAATTTACAAAGAATTGGAAAGATATAATTTTAATTTGGGTTATTGTGAGTGGATTGACTATTCTATGTGAGGGTTTATGTGATGCATATTGAGGAAGCGGGGAAGTTGTATGAAATACTGTCGAATATTTTGTTAGATGGCAGTTTGAGGCTTATATTGAGTTTTCGGAGGAGCTTACGGGAAGCTCTGGGTACTAATTCGAAGTGGAGTTCAGCTTATCGTCCGCAAACTGATGGTCAGTCGGAGAGGACTATCCAGTCGCTGGAGGATTTGCGGATGGCTTGTGTGTTGGATCAAGGTGGATCGTGGGATGGTTAATTACCGCTGATTGAGTAGCCTACAATATTAGTTACCATTCTAGTACCAGAATGGCGCTGTATGGGGCCTTGTGAGATAGGAAGTGAGGGACTCTCTTGAGTTGGAATGAGTCGAGTGGGAATGTTATACTCAGATCTGAGAATTATGCATGAGACGGCTGAGAAGATCAAGAGGATCCAAGAAAGGATGTGTTTTGGGAAATACAATGGTAACTGGCGTTGGTCGAGCTTCGAAGTCTCGGGAACACACTCGGTGTTTTGTTTATCTGTATCAGAGTGGTGCAGCGGAAGCGGGGGGAAAGTAGCATGTTAGACTACTTTGTCGCTATCGCTTATGGATGGCATGGTGTGTTTCATGTGTTTTTATTGAGGGAGTATATTGAATCAGATGGATGATGTACAAGTGAGAAATAATTTGATGGTTGAGGCATTGCTAGTTTGGATTGATGAACGAGAAACAATTCTGAGGGAAAGAGATACCTTTGGTGAGAGTAGCTTGGGGAGGTGCTGCAAGAGGCAGTGTGACCTGGGAATTGGAAAGCAGGATGCGGGAAGCGTATCCAGAATTGTTTCCATCAGGTATTTTCGAGGACGAAAATAATTAAAGTGGGGCAGAGTTGTAACGCCCATTTTAATTATTTTTAGTTTCCGGTGTTATTTTATTCGTCGACGTGTTTTGTGTGGGAATTGATGAAGAAATAGAAGCATAGTATTAAAATTGAATAATTGATAATGATAATAATTAACAATTAATATTAATGTTGATATTATTATTATTATTATTAACATTATGGGTTTTTAATATTAATGTTGGAATTATGAAAATGAGGATTTAGTATTACTATTTGGAATTTGGAATTAAGAAAAGGTGGAGAATAGTATTAATTGGAATTAAGGGCTGTTTGGGAATTTAGAGAGAGAGAAAAGGAGAAAGAACACGGTTGTGAAGAGAAGCACGTTTGAGTAGAAGCAAGTTGGAGCAAGCTTGAAGAGCATGATCAAGAGCAAGAGGAAGGAGTTTGAGTTAAGATTCTTGAAGCTTTTCAACAATCAGAACTACTTTGAGGTAGGGGGGGGGGGGAATTGATCGGTTAAATTGGTAAATTGCATGAATGATCGGTAGAGGGGGAAATTCCCTAACCCCGTTGATAATGATGTATGATGAATTGATTCTATGTTGTTGTTGTGACTCTGAATATTGCTAGCATGTTTAATTGGTTGCATGTATTTGATTGAATGAATTTGGGGGTTTCCGGGTAGTTCGAAGCTTTAAGCCGGAAGTTGGTTAATCGAGCCGAGTTGAGTATTTATTGGGTAAAATGGAGGTTAGACCTTGTAGTTAGGTAGTATAATGTTGTTTTGGCATTGTGGGAACTGATTTGGGCGGAATCGATGGAGTTTGGAGAGTGTTGCCGACTCTGAGCAGTGGCTGTATTTTTCAGAATTCGCAGACACTCGCTAGCCCATCGCTAGGCGGGGTGCATAGCGAGCATTCGCTGGTAGCTCGCGTAGCGAGCGTGTACCGAGCCTGGACAGTGGCTGTTTTCTTGTAATCGCTAGCAAGTTCACTGAGCGAGGTTGTAGCGAGCACTTCCAATAGCTCAGAAGTGTGGTTCGCGGGGAGGTTCGCGAGGCGAACCTGTAGCGAGCACTCGCTAGGAGCTCGCGTAGCGAGCAAGTAGCGTGTGTAGCAGGATTTGGTTTTTGAGGGCTGTGTGCAGCTGATGGTGCTGAAGTGCAATCGGATTGACGTGCTGTAATGATAGCTAAGTGTTGAGAGTGTATTGAGGAATATGAGGACTGTGTGGCCGACGTTTATCGCATTTGACATAATCGGTGGATTATGTGTTAAGTATAGATATGTATGGATGTGTATGTGATATGTATGCACTATGTGCTAGGTGTGAGATATGTGGATCAGTATGATCGTTACGCGTTGAGTATGTTGTGGTGATATGCTGTTGTGATGAGTGGATCCGTAGGATCGATACGCCTTAAGTGCGTTGTGTTTGTGTGTTGTTTGTTGGATTGGATCAGTAGGATCGATATGCCTTATGTGCATGGTGTGTGATATGTTGTGTGGTGATTGGATCAGTAGGATCGATATGCCTTATGTGCATGGTGTGTGATATGTTGTGTGGTGATTGGACCAGTAGGATCGATGCACTTTGTGTGCTTGCGTGTATACGCATTATAAGATGCGATGGATCAGTAGGATCGTGTGCACTGTGTGTGCTGTGTGGTTATGCATAGTGTCTTGCATAGCATGTGGACGTGGTGAATCGTTGCTCAGTGGAGTGTATGCGATTCACACACGTGCTCCAAGTGGGGAGCGTGGACGTGAGGTATGATTTACTCATGTGCTCCAAATGGGGAGTGTGGACGTGAGGCATGAGTTGCTCACGTGCTCCAAGTGGGGAGCGTGTGGACGTGAGGTTTATGTACTCACGTGCTCCAAGTGGGGAGCGTGGACGCAGTGTATGATTCACTGGCGTGCTCCAAGTGGGGAGCGTGGACGGGATTTGGATCGTTGCTCGGATGGAGTGTATGCAACCACCCGTGTCCCAAGTGGGGGACGTTGATGATTTGATTATATGGGCTCAGGAGGAGCGTGGTAGGGATAGATCGTTGCTCGGTGGAGTGTATGCGATCTATCCTGAGTTGAGTCGGTACTGCATAATTGTTGATTCGAGTGCATGTGTTGCATTGTGGTTTGTGTGTGTTGTGATTGTGATTGAGGGGACAGTAGGTCCGGATGTGTTGCATTGTGGTTTGTGTGTGTTGTGATTGTGAATGAGAGGACAATAGGTCCGGATGTGTTGCATTGTGGTTTGTGTGTGTTGTGATTATGAATGAGGGGGCAGTAGGTCCGGATGTGTTACATTGTGGTTTGTGTGTGTGTTGTGATTGTGAATGAGGGGACAGTAGGTTCGGATGTGTTGCATTCGTGGTATGTATAGTGTGTTGGCATGGGACAGTAGGTCCAGATATGTTGTATGTGAAATAATGAGTTATTGTTTCTGCCTTTCATTTCATGTACCATTATACCATTATTATTTGATCGTGATTCTCACCCCCTTTGCTGTTGTTGTGGTATGTGCTTCTTCGGAAGTACAGACAATCCAGGTGTTTAGCTAGCTTGGATTATGGCGTCATCGTAGGACTGCTCTGATACGTAACACCGAGGCTTTTTGGGAGTCTTATTGTTTTATTGCTGATATGTGTGCCCCTGTGGCGTATCTGACTTTTGTGAGACATGTGATGACATTATGTATGTTTTTGGCAGATGGCCGATTGTTATATATAACGATGTTGATGACATAGATAATGTATATATGTTGTTATGTGTTATGACAGACTTCTTTTTCCACTGAAATTTTATTGGAAATCAGTTTTGAGATGATTTGTGGAATTAGGTTGAAAATTGTGACATCCCGTTGTGGGGAAAACTCTGATGTGTGCTTATTTTAATTGTTTTATTCTATTTTGGGGAAACGGGGTGTTATAACTGCCACGTGTGTTTGGAAAAAATGAAATGATAAGCTTCTCAGGAGAGACTGCCACTTATCAATAATTAGGATTTTGTGAAAGATTCTTCATGATATATATAGTGCAAAATAAATGCATGCCCAAGCTAGGTTCGACGACCTAATTAGGTTTAAATATAATCTCTAGGGACCAAAGTTCAATCTAGGAATAAACTAGAAAGAAATGGTCAATCAAGACTCCAACCATTGAGGAATGAACTCAAATGGGAGTTTATCTTATCCAGGCATGGAAAAGATAACTGAAACAACCATCATCCACGAGGGTAAGGAATAGGCACTTTTATGCTTAAGGTTGACGACTCTATTTGGAGAGAAAGGACAAACCCAGTCATTTGGTGATAAACGCAATCAAAGTAAGCGACAAATGACAACAAGGTAGCAAACATGACCATGCTATGTATATCTATGATGAATGTATTTCATGCTATGCTTATGCTTATGCTGACAAAACACAACAAGGAGAAGTAAACTAGAGATGAAATAAACATCTCGACGAGGATATTCAGCCAACCTCTGCAAGAAGGATACGTCTATCAAGAGATGGATAGAAAGTCATGGGCGGAACCATAATCTTGCCTCAATTTCAAAAACTTCTCTGGGGGAAAGGTATTCAACTCGGGGATATAACATCACGATTTCACCTGAGGGATTCCCATCATGAGTCTGATTTTTTTGTCGAAGAAAATATTCATTGGAAGGAGTCATCCAGGATTAGAGACTTCATAGGGGATAAAATAAATATCCACTTCATTGGGGAAGTATGGAGCTAAGGCAGCTTACTGGAGACAGTATAATAGCTTCAGTGAGGAACAAAGATGACTCTACTGGGGAGCGGGTCCTCATGTATCACATGGCGAATACTGTGGAGATTCTCTGTAGTCTTAAAAATCACTTATGATCACAGGATCGATCCAAGAATGTTGTTAGTTTATGCTTCACTGAGAATTTTTCTGAAACTAGTCTAAAAGTGCTTCTGCAACATTTAAGACTTCTTTAGGGAACAATGATTTCCTTCAGACCTTTCCACAGGTCAAAGCAACTTTGTATCTTTTTCGATGTGTTTTCAAAAACAGTTTTAAATTCAAAAACTTTCCACTTTCAAATTTATTATTATCGAATAACATTTTGCATAACAAAAAGAAATAAAGAAAGCGTAAATGGAAAAATTGAAAAGGCAAAACGTCTGATTTTATTCAAGGAAGGTAGCTTGCTAATGGAAAAGCTCCATGGAGCATTACACTTGAAATTGACAATAGGGAAAGGTTACATTGAATCCAACAACTCCTACTGACCCTAATAGCTAGGAATACCCAAAATCCTGCTTCTAACAAGAGCAATTGGATTGGATTTGATCTTCTCTAAAGATGAACGTCCTCTGATGCAGTGAAATGCCTTTTGTCCCCAACTTTTTCCTGGATCACCCTTTCGGGTTTTCAATCCACCAGGATGCCCATTTTTGCCTAAGTCACCTTTTCAGGTTTTCGACTTAGCGGGCTTTTTAGGCATAATATTTTCGGACTGCATCAGAGTTTATAGGATGTGCAAGCTCTTCACCATTCATTGTTATGAGAATCATCGATCCTCCTGAGAAGACTACTTTCACAACAAATGGGCCTTCATAGTTTGGCATCCATTTCCCACGCATGTCTTTGTGAACTAGAAAAATCTTCTTGAGTACAAGTTCTCCTTCTCGGAATTCTCAGATTCAAACTTTCTTGTCAAAGGCTCTTTTCATCCGTTTCTGGTACAATTAACCATGGCACATTGCAGTCATGTGCTTTTCATCTATAAGGTTCAGCTGGTCAAATTTTTCTTGGACCCATTCTGCTTTATCAAGCTTGGTCTCCATCAATACCCTCAAGGAAGGTATCTCTACTTAGATAGGAAGGACAATATCCACTCCATACACCAGTGAAAAAGGGGTTGCCCCTGTTGAAGTTCGCACTGAAGTTCTGTATCCATGCAAAGCAAATGGTAGCATTTCATGTCAATTCTTGTAAGTCTTCACCATCTTTTACAGGATTTTCTTAATGTTTTTATTCACGGCTTCAACAACTCCATTCATTTTGGAACAATAAGGAGAAGAATTATGATGCACAATCTTGAAACTATCACATAACTCCTTCATGGTTTTATTATTCAGATTAGTCCCATTATCTGTTATGATTCAACTTAGAATTATAACGGCAGATAATTTCTTTCTTGACGAAGCGGAAAAATACTTGCTTGTTTACATTGGCATAAGAAGCAACTTCTACCCATTTTGTGAAATAGTCAATGGCGACCAAGATAAATCGGTGACCGTTGGAAGCTTTAGGTTCGATTGCCCAAATCATGTCAATGCCCCACATTGAGAAAGGCCATGGTGATGATAAAACATTTAACAGCGTTGGAGGCACGTGCACCTTATCAGCATAAATTTGGCACTTATGGCATTTTCTGGGATATTGGATGCAATCAGATTACATGGTTAACCAGTAATACCAGACTCTCAGAATTTTCTTTGTCATAGCATAACCATTGGCATGAGTTCCAAACGTCCCCTCATGAATTTCTTGAAGTAACATGTCTGCTTCAAATCTGTCAACACATTTAAGTAGAACCATGTCTGCTGAGGAAGAATTTGGAGGCTAATCTCCTTAGAGTCTTTTTGTCAAGATTTGTAGCATCAGCCGAATACTTTTGGTTTAGCAAATAACTCTTAATGTCGTGGAACCATGGTTTGTCATTGGTTTCTTCTTCAACCAGTTGACAGTAGGCAGACTCAATCTTGCGCCCAATTCAAATGAGTGGCGCTTCATTAACAAATTTGACCTTCCACATTGAGGCTAACATGGCTAAAGCATCGACAATATGATTTTCAGACCTCGGGACATGTTTGAAAGTGATCTCATCAAAGTATTCAATCATTTCAACAATGTAGGCTCTGTATGGGATTAACTTCTCATCTCGTGTCTCCCATTTACCCTTGACTTGGTAGACCACCAAAGCTGAATCTCCACTCACTTCAAGAATTTTGATTCGGATGTCAATAGCTGCTTCAAGGCCTAGGATGCATGCTTCGTACTCGGCAACAATGTTTGTACATTCAAAGTCTAACCTTGTTGTAAAAGGGGTATAACCACCGATGGGATTCATTAAGAAAGCACTTATACCATGCTCACTGTAATTGGAAGAACCATCAAACATCATCTTCCAACAAAAACCTAGCTCGGGACCTTCATCAGGACCTGGCTCTTCACAGTCTTTGATTACCAACATAATGTATTCATCCAGAAAGTCGAACTTTAGAGGCTCATAATTTTCAACCAGTTGGTCTGAAAGGTAATCTGACAAGATACTTTCTTTAATAGTCTTTTGAGTCACGTATTGGATGTCATATTCGGATAACAATATATGCCAATGGGCATGTCTTCCAGTCTGAGTAGGCTTTTCAAAAATATACTTTACTGGATCCATTTTTGAGATCAATAAAGTAGTGTGACATATCATGTATTGCCTAAGACACCTAGAAGCCCATGCTAAAGCATAATAAGTCTTTTCCAAAAGTGTATACCGACTTTCACACTCAGTAAACTTTTTGCTCAAGTAGTAGATGGCATGTTCTTTTCGTCCAGTCTCATCGTGTTGACCCAATACACAACCCATAGACTTCTCAAGAACAGTTAGATATATGAAGATTGGTCTTTCAGGAACGGGAGGAATCAAGATAGGAGGCTCTTGCAAATAACCCTTGATTTTCTCAAACCCTTGCTGACAATCAAAATTCCAGTCAATAGTCTAACCCTTGTAGAGTAACTTGAATATTGGCTCACATGTAGCAGTCATGTTAGAAATGAATCTGGAGATATAGTTTAGGCGTCCAAGAAAACCTCTAACTTGTGTTTCAGTTCGCGGAGAAGACATTGTTAGAACACAGATTGGTTCTTAATAATAACTCTTTGTTTTGATGATAACTGTTAGGAAATTTTATATTTAAGAATTATATACTCTAAAATTTGTTTGAGAGTTTTACTGCAGATTGAAATGAAATTAACTCTCTAGAAGCAAATCTGTATTGTACACAAGAAGTTATCCTGACTCTGAAGCGCCAGATGCATCTTACAGAAGATTCTGATTGCTCTTTACAGAAGATCCTGAGCGTAGTCCCCAGAAAGATCTGAAGCAAGAAGCTCCAGAACATTCTGAGTCAGAAGCATCTGAAGCTAGTCAGAAGCATCTGAAGCTGAAGCATCTGAAGCAAAGAAGAATATTGTTTGAAGAGTTTCTCAAAGCATAATTCTACAGAAGTTTCTGAAAGTACTAACGCTGTCAAGTACTGAAGTTCTGTGTCAAATATGCTCTGATAATCAACACGCTGAAAGCACACATGCTGCAGAAGACTCTGATACAACAAAGTTCTGAATATCTTTAGAAGACTCTGATCCATTCAGACTCTGAAGAACTTGCTGAAAACTGAAGAAGAAATATTCAAGAATATATCCGTTGGAGTAAATCAACGTCTCTTTCCTCTTTTGTGCTAGACACAATTACACAAACAAAAAGGATTTTTCTGTGTTATCTACTTCAAGGAAAGGTCACTTGATGTGAAGACAAAAAGGCTCAGACCTTTTTGGGACTCTCTTTTCAACGCTCAGCATCCTTGGATCAGCTGCCTATAAAAGGAGAACTCCACCACATTCTTCAGTTACACAATTTGCTGAAAAGAAATCATATTATTCTAAGCTCTCATTCTTTCATATTCTTCTTAGAATTTCTTGTACTTAAACTTAAGAGAAAAATCACTGTAGTGATAAAAGCTTTATAGAAGCATTAATACTCTTGCATTTATTTTACATTGATTGTAAAGGATTTCCTTAAGAGGATTCAGTTGGAATCAGTAGCTCTTGAGAAGACTAAGAACAGTTGTTCTTAGGTGGTACTATTGTAATCAGTTTGATTTAATAGTGGATTAAGTCCTTGCTGAGAAAGGAAAATCACTCTAGGAAGGGTGGACTGGAGTAGTTGTTTAAACGAACCAGGATAAAAATAATTGTGTGATTATTTTTTTTAAGTCTTAATCTTTCATACTTATTCAACCCCCCTTCTAAGTATTATCTCACCTTCAGTTGGCATCAGAGCTCCGGTTCTGAGTGTGCTACCACTTAACAGTGTCAGTAAAGATCCAGAGAGAAATACTTTGATATATATTTATTTGTTACCATGGCTGATAATTCAATGTCCAATATTAACAATAAATATGAAGAAAGGGATAGGATCAGCACCAAACCCCCAATGTTTGATGGGGAGAAATTTGACTACTGGAAAGACAAAATTGAGAGTTTTTTCCTAGGATATGATGCTGATCTATGGGATCTAGTCATAGATGGATATGTCCATCCCATAGATGGGAATGGCAAGAAGATTGACAGAAAATCTATGACAGATTCTCAAAAGAAAGATTTCAGAAATCACCACAAAGCCAGAACTATATTATTGAATGCAATTTCACATACAGAGTATGATAAAATTACAAACAGGGAAACTGCTTTTGATATGTTTGAATGCCTAAAAATGACTCATGAGGGAAATTCTCAAGTTAAGGAGACAAAAGCTCTGGCTCTGATCCAGAAGTATGAGGCCTTCAAAATGGAAGACTCTGAATCTGTTGAAGCCAAGTTCTCCAGATTTCAGATACTCACTGCTGGGCTGAAAGTTCTGGACAAGGGATACTCTACATCTGATCACGTAAAGAAAATCATCAGAAGTCTGCCTACCAGATGGAGACCAATGGTGACTGCCTTGAAGATGGCTAAAGATATGAACAAGATCTCTTTAGAAGAACTCATCAGCTCACTGAGGAGCCATGAGATTGAGCTTGAGGAAGATGAACCTCAGAAGAAAGAAAAAGGTAAATCTGTTGCATTAAAATCTAACAAAACTGCTAAAGCTTTGCAGGTCATTCAAGAAAGCTCTGAAGAATCTTCTTCTGAAGAAGAAGATGAGTTATCCATGCTGTCCAGAAGGATCAACCGACTCTGGAAGCACAAGGGAAAGAAGTTCAACAACTTCAGAAGATCTGATAATAGAAAGGAATCTTCTGGACACAGAAGATCTGCCAAGAAAAAAGTTGTGTGCTATGAGTGCAAAGAACCTGGGCACTACAAGAATGATTGCCCCAAACTTCAGAAAGAAAAACCCAAGAAGAAGTTTAAAAAAAAGAAGAAGGTTCTGATGGCAATATGGGATGACTCAGATGAATCTGAATCATCTTCTGAATCAGAAGAAGAATGTGCCAATGTTGCACTGATGGCCAGCACAGAGGATCAAGAGGAAGGTACCTCAGGATATGAATCAGATTCTGAATCTGATGATGACGCAGAAGAGGTAATGGCTAAACTTACCAAAGAAGAACTCATAAAAGTTTTAACAGAAGTTCTTAAAAGTTATAACAATATCAAACTCAAATACAAGAAGCTGAAAAGCAATCTTGAATCTGAGATTGATCTTCTGAAGGCAGAACTTGTTGAGCAAAAAGAAATTAATCTAAAAATCAAAAATGACTTTGAAATAACTCAACAAGAATATGAATCTGAGACTAAGTCATGTGAAAACATTTTAGAAAAATATGACTCTAGCTTTCAGAGATTTCTTACCAAGAGCATAGACAGAAGCAAGATGACTTCCATGATCTATGGTGTTAGTGGAAACAACAGAAGAGGTATTGGATATGAATCTTCATCTGGAAGCAATCCAAAACCTGTTGACAAACTTTTCATCAAGAAGACACCTCTGTATTCTCAATTTAAATTTGGTCACTTAAATGACATTAAACACACAAGCTCTGAGAAGAATACTTATGTGTTTAAACCCAAGGCAAGTCAGAATAAACATTATGTTGAAAAACAGAAGTTTAGACAAACCTACAAACCAACTAACCCCAAAGGACCCAAGAAGATCTGGGTACCTAAAAACAAAATAATTCCTGTTGCAGATGTTCTTAGCAGCAAGGTCAGGACACCAATCATGGTACCTGGACTCTGGATGCTCACGACACATGACAGGAGAAAAGTCTATGTTCCAAAGCCTGGAACTTAGATCTGGAGGTGACGTGAAGTTTGGAGGGAACCAGAAGGGCAAGATCATTGGATCTGGCACTATTGGAAATGGTAAACTTCCCTCTATTACTAATGTTTTACTTGTTGAAGGGTTAAAGCATAACTTATTGTCCATAAGTCAATTAAGTGACAATGGTTATGATATTACCTTTAATCAAAAATGTTGTAAAGCTATTAGTCAAAAGGATGACTCTATCCTATTTAGTGGTAAGAGGAAAAACAACATTTATAAAATAAATCTTTCAGAACTTAAAGTTCAAAATGTTAAATGCCTCTTGTCTGTTAATGAAGAGCAATGGGTCTGGCACAGAAGATTGGGCCATATTAATATGAGACGTATATCTCAGATTAATAAACTTAATCTTGTCAGAGAACTCCCTAATCTGAAGTTCACTTCAGATGCTCTTTGTGAAGCATGCCAGAAAGGGAAGTTTTCAAAAACATCTTTCAAATCAAAAAATGTTGTTTCTACTTCCAAACCACTAGAACTACTTCATATTGATCTGTTTGGACCAGTGAAAACTGCATCCATCAGAGGCAAGAAGTATGGATTAGTCATTGTTGATGACTTTAGCAGATGGACATGGGTAAAGTTATTAAAACACAAGGATGAGTCACATTCTGTGTTCTTTGACTTCTGCAAGCAAGTCCAGAATGAAAAGAATTTCAAAATTATAAAAGTCAGAAGTGATCATGGTGGTGAATTTGAAAATAAATATTTTGAAAAATATTTTTCTGAAAATGGCATTGCTCATGATTTTTCCTGTCCTAGAACTCCACAACAGAATGGGGTTGTAGAGAGGAAAAACAGAACTTTGCAAGAAATGGCCAGAACCATGATCAATGAGACAAATTTGGCAAAACTTTTTTGGGCAGAAGCAATCAATACAGCCTGTTATATTCAGAACAGAGTGTCTGTTAGACCTCTTCTGAAGAAGACTCCTTATGAACTGTGGAAGAACAAAAATCCCAACATTTCATATTTTCATCCCTTTGGATGTATTTGCTATATGTTAAACACTAAGGAAAATCTGAGCAAGTTTGATTCCAAAGCACAGAAGTGTTTCATGCTTGGATATTCTGAACACTCTAAAGGCTACAGAGTATACAACACTGAGACACAAATTGTGGAAGAATCCATTCATGTCATATTTGATGATAAGCTTGGCTCTGAAAAGCCAAAGTAGGTTGATAACTCTGCAGATAGGGAAGTAGTCTTTATTGACTCTGAAGTTCCAGAAGAAGACAAAATTCAAGTGAAGGAACCAGAAGCAACTCCAGATGCTACTCCTTTAACTTCTCAGATGAATAATCTAAACATTTCTGAAGAGTCAACTATTAGAGGATCATCATCCAGAATTAAAGCTTCTCATCCAGAGGATGTCATTATTGGAAAGAAGGATGATCCCATCAGAACAAGATCCTTTCTAAGATCATCTGAAGCATCACTATTTGGACTAGTGTCAGAAATTGAACCATCTTCTGTAGAAGAAGCTCTGCAAGACAATGATTGGATTATTGCCATGCAAGAAGAGCTAAATCAATTCAGCAGAAATGATGTATGGGATCTAGTTCAGAGACCTCAAGGGTTCAATATAATTGGTACAAAATAGGTCTTCAGAAATAAACTAAATGAGAAAGGAGAAGTTGAGAGGAATAAGGCAAGACTGGTTGCTCAAGGGTACAGTCAGCAAGAAGGTATTGATTACACTAAGACATATGCTCCAGTGGCAAGGTTAGAATCTATACGCCTTCTTATTTCCTTTGCTGCACAAAATAACATCACTCTGTATCAGATGGATGTTAAAAGTGCCTTTCTTAATGGTATTATAGAAGAAGAAGTTTATGTCCACCAACCTCCTGGTTTTGAAAATGAAAAATTTCCAGATCATGTTTTCAAATTAAAGAAATCCCTATATGGATTAAAACAAGCTCCCAGAGCTTGGTATGAGAGATTGAGCAATTTTCTTCTGGAGAAGAATTTCATCAGAGGCAAAGTGGATACAACACTATTCTGTAAAACAATTAAGAAAGATCTTCTAATTTGCCAATTTTATATAGATGATATTATTTTTGGATCAACAAATATTATGCTTGGAAAGGAGTTTGCTACATGTATGCAGGCATAATTTGAAATGAGCATGATGGGAGAACTCATATTCTTTCTAGGAATCCAAGTTAATCAAACTCCAGAATGCACCTACATACATCAGACAAAGTATGTTAAAGAACTTCTGAAGAAATTCAACATGTCTGACAGCAAGCTGGCAAAGACTCCAATGCATCCTACTAGCTCACTTGGCAAAGAAGAGGTAAGTAAGAAAGTAGACCAGAAGCTCTACAGAGGTATGATTGGCTCTCTTCTTTATCTTACTGCTTCTAGACCTGACATATTGTTCAGTGTTTGTCTGTGTGCTAGATTCCAATCAGACCCTAGAGAATCACACTTGACAGCTGTCAAGAGGATTCTAAGGTATCTGAAAGGTACTTCTAATGTGGGTTTGTGTTACAGAAAATCTAATGATTTCAAATTAGTTGGATTCTGTGATGCTGACTACGCTGGAGACAGAGTGGAAAGAAAAAGTACTTCTGGAAGTTGTCAATTTCTAGGAAGAAATCTAATCTCCTGGTACAGCAAGAAGCAACCCACAATTGCACTTTCAACCACAGAGGCTGAATACATTGCTGCTGCTGGATGTAGCACGCAGATGCTCTGGATGAAGAGTCAACTAGAAGATTATCAAATTTTTGAAAGTAACATTTCTATCTTTTGTGATAATACTTCTGCTATATGTTTGTCCAAGAATCCCATTTTACATTCTAAGGCAAAACATATAGAAATTAAGCATCATTTCATCAGAGACTATGTTCAGAAGGGAATCATAAATTTAGCCTTTGTTGATACAGATCATCAATGGGCAGATATTTTTACAAAACCCCTTGTTGAAGATAGATTAAATTTTATTCTGAAAAATATTGGTATGGATTTTTGTCCAGAATGATATTTATCAGAAGCAAATTGTTACAGATGCAAAAATGCTTAAATGCTCTGAAGTATTTCTTCTGTTTGTTTATTCTATTCTGATCAATATTTCTGTTGTGAAACTCTGAACTAACAATCTTTAGAAGATCTGAACGTTGGCTAACGTTTCATTTCTTAAGAGAATTCAGAACAGCATGCAAGTAAACACGTGTCACACAAAATCTGAAGAGGTGGCGTGAACATAACTGAAGAGACGTTTGAGGTGAAGTTTGAATAGTAAGAATCTTGGTTTTCCCCCCAAATTGTCAGAAGCATTTAATGTTTTGAAATGATTTTTATTCTCTTCATTTAATGCTTGTCCAAACGTGCATTTTTCTGACTGTTGATGTGCCTAAGTGTTTTAGTATAAATACTTGTCTTGTATTCATTTTCACACTTTTCACTCTCTCAGAATTTACATGCGTTTTCATCTCCTATTTTCTCTGCATAAAAACCCAAAACCTAAGTGTTTGACTAAGAATTCTTCAATGGCGTCTTCATCATCAACAACTGCTCAATTCCAATCTACTATGGCTGCTGTGACTTCAGAAAACTTGGGTGTTGCTCCATATTCTCCTCCCAAAAGAACACTTCTAACACCTGTTGATAAACTGGAAGTTCTATGTGAATCTATGGTTGAGTTTGATTCTCTGGCAGATAATGGGTTTGAGTTTTGTTCCATAATTAGAGCTCAAGGATGGGTTAAGTACTTTGATAGGATCTTTGGACCAGTTTACCCTCTCCTTGTGAAAGAATTCTGGATTCATGCATCAGTTTACCCCAAGTTCATCTTATCTTCTGTGATGGGAAAAGAGATTATTATCACAGAGGATCTGATAAGAAGATTGATAGGATATGAAGAAACAGATGGTGTTTCCCACTTGCCAGCTGGGCGTGTGGACATGGATGAGGTTTATGAAGAAGTAATGACTGCTGGTCAAGCTTCTAACAAATTCAAATATCTGAAACCTGATTACAAGATCTGGGCCAAGATCTTCATGGGATGCATCCACCATAGGAAGTCAACCAATTCTCCAGACTATGTCAATAATGAACAACTCTATTTCATGTATTGCCTTAGTCAGAGCACCAAGGTAGATCTTCCATACATTCTGTTTATGCATCTGTGGAACCATATCAATGCATCTAGAGAATCTGTGAAAGAGAAAGGACAGAAGATCAGACCTTGGATCCCCTTTTGAAGACTGCTCTCAGATCTTCTTACTGAAAATGGCTTGGTAACTGCTCTGTATGCTGCTGGAGTTACAGAGGAATTAGAGTTTATAATGGGAAAACCTCTGAACGCTAAAAGTCTTCTGAGACTCAAAATTGTTGATGAACTCACTACTGCTCCCAAGAGGCTGAATATGTTTGAATTAAATAAGAGGGTTCCTATAGATGACTTTCCTCTATTCTTTGCTGAAGAACCCAGACATATAGTGCTTATGTATATTGAGGAATGCAAGAAGGAAGGAATACCTGTTCCTGCTAATGTGTTTCAGCTAGTTAAACAACCACTACCAGATGCAGGAGAAGAAGAAGCACCACTTCAGAGGAAAAGGACTCAGCCTGTATAAGAATCTGAACCTGTCCAGAAGAAGGTCAAGATTGCTGAGAAGCCCAAGAAGCTCTTGAAGAGAAAAGATTCTGAAGAAGCTGCATCTGTCCTTGCCAAGAGGATTAAAGTAAAAGGTACTAAATCATCTGTAACTTCTGAAAATCTTGTTATTAATGATTCAAATATTAAGTCTGTTCCAAAACCACCTGCTACACAAACCACTTCTGTTACTGCTCCCAGTTCTGTTTCACCTCAAAAACAAACAACTGTTTCTGTATCAAAACCATCTCAACCCAAAATACATATCAAACACTTTGTTCCACGTCAACAACCATCAGATCCAACACCAACAGATCATCAACCATCAGAACATCAACCATCTGAAAAACAAACATCTGTTCAACAACAAACCTCTGAACATCCAGAAAACCAACCAAAAGAAGTTCAACCAGAAAAAGCCTCTGACAATCCACCATCAAATAATCCACCTTCTGAACCCATTGCACCTGTTACTTATGAACCTACAAAAGTAACTTCTGCTCCTGTTTCATCAGAACCACCATCCAAACATTCTGACATTCCTTCAGAACCTACCAACACTTCTGAACCTCACATCCCTGAGACAGAAGTTCTTGATGTCACACCTTTAAAAATAGTGTTTCAAGTTTCTTCTACCTCTTGTACTCCTACAACATCCTCCAACTCATCAGAATCAGAAATCCACCCAGATTTTCTAATCTCTCCATCTGCCAAATACTCTGAGATAAACCAACCTGAACCTGAACCTCAACCTGAACCTGAACCTGAATCAACCATACCTTCTAAAACTCCCATTCCAGATCCTATGCCTCCTCCTGCACCATCATCTGAGATATTAATCCCCAATTCCAATCCAACATCATCTGGTATATCTTGTGCCCAAGTTTCTTCTCTTTTTCATAATCTATCTTATAGTTTCAAACTGAAAGATTTTTATGATAGAGTTGAACCTTCTGAACCCCTTAACCCTCTGAAACCAAAACCCAGACAGGCTCTTCCATATGTGATTCTATCATATATTCAATCAATGACCAATGTAGGATCCTTGGCAACTATATCTGCAACATCTGGTAAAGCTGTTGTTTCAGCTCTGCAACTTGCATCTGATAACACAGTTGCATCTACTGAACCACCAAAATCTGCTTTCAAACCATACTCAAATGCACCTTTTGATGTTGTTTACCTTCACACAAGACCAAAACCTCACTTGCTTAATGCTTTAGTCAGATCTAAAGAAAAAGCTCCTGAGATACCCTTCATTCCATATTATCCTCCTCCTCTGATTTCCATCCAAAAATCACTTTTTCCACCAACTCCCCGACCCAAACCTATCACTCTGGAAACCTTGCTAAAACATTTGCCCAGGCTTAATATTGATCATTTATTTCAAACATTTTTGCAAGAAATACAGATGTCTTTAGGTACTGTTCAGAAGAAATGCTCAGAAACAATGGATGCCAATGAATCTGACATCATCTGGAAAGGATTCATCAATAGATTCAACACTGTAGCTTCAAATATGAAGAACGTCTGTTCTGATGAGGCAAAGCTCATAGCTGAAAGGACTCTATTCTGTATTGTCAACAAAACTGAACCTCTGCTTCGCCTAGATGCTCCTCCACCTTCAACAGAATCTACTGCTAATGCATTGACTATGACTCTGGTAGAACCCTCTTCAGGATCTACAGAACCAATGGCAATTGACTCTGTTCAGGCTACAGAACCTCCAAATTCTTCATCTGAGATAAAGACAGAACATCCAGACTTTGAAGACAAGATTGCTGCTCTGGAGGCTGGACAGTCTGAGATAAAATCCTGGATGGCTAAGCAGGACAAGAAGTCTGAGGATATGACAGAATGGATGTCAAAGCAAGATGAGAAGAATGAAACTATGACTAAGTGGATGTCCAAGCAAGAGCAATCCTCCTCTGAGATTACACATCTATTGAAGATGCTTTTGTCCAAACACTCTTAGGTTTTTTTCATTCTAATGTTTTTGCATCTGTTGTTTGCATCTGAACTTTATTGTTATATCTTCTGATGATTATCTATGTACTCTTGCTCTTATATTTTGAATGAATCAAAGTTTTCTCCAATGAATTATCTTATTTACTGTTCCTTTTATTTGTCTTTTTAAAAGTTTTTACTTTTTGCTTATGACAAAAAAAGGGGAGAAAATACAGATCTGAACTGTTTAATATAACTTCACCAGAATGAATCTTCAGACATATCTATTCTATCTAACATTTAACTTGACTATTTCAGAACATTTGATAAGTACACTCTATAAACGAAACTCTGAGTCTCTCAGATCATTTGTCTATTATCAAACTCTGAATCTTATATCTGCAAGACATTCTGACCCTAAAATGTTATAAGAACAAACAAGATCTAACTCTGAAGTTTACTCAAGACAAAAGGGAAGTTTCTATTCCTTTTTTATTTTTTAACTCAGGGGGAGATTCATCATCTCAGGGGGAGTTATAATTCTATTTGTTCAGTTAAATAAAATTTCTGATACTTTTTGTCATCATCAAAAAGGGGGAGATTGTTAGAACACAGATTGGTTCTTAATAATAACTCTTTGTTTTGATGATAACTGTTAGGAAATTTTATATTTAAGAATTATATACTCTAAAATTTGTTTGAGAGTTTTACTGCAGATTGAAATGAAATTAACTCTCTAGAAGCAAATCTGTATTGTACACAAGAAGTTATCCTGACTCTGAAGCGCCAGATGCATCTTACAGAAGATTCTGATTGCTCTTTACAGAAGATCCTGAGCGTAGTCCCCAGAAAGATCTGAAGCAAGAAGCTCCAGAACATTCTGAGTTAGAAGCATCTGAAGCTAGTCAGAAGCATCTGAAGTTGAAGCATCTGAAGCAAAGAAGAATATTGTTTGAAGAGTTTCTCAAAGCATAATTCTACAGAAGTTTCTGAAAGTACTAACGCTGCCAAGTACTGAAGTTCTGTGTCAAATATGCTCTGATAATCAACACGCTGAAAGCACACATGCTGCAGAAGACTCTGATACAGCAAAGTTCTGAATATCTTTAGAAGACTCTGATCCATTCAGACTCTGAAGAACTTGCTGAAAACTGAAGAAGAAATATTCAAGAATATATCCATTGGAGTAAATCAACGTCTCTTTCCTCTTTTGTGCTAGACACAATTACACAGACAAAAAGGATTTTTCTGTGTTATCTACTTCAAGGAAAGGTCACTTGATGTGAAGACAAAAAGGCTCAGACCTTTTTGGGACTCTCTTTTCAACGCTCAGCATCCTTGGATCAGCTGCCTATAAAAGGAGAACTCCACCACATTCTTCAGTTACACAATTTACTGAAAAGAAATCATATTATTCTAAGCTCTCATTCTTTCATATTCTTCTTAGAATTTCTTGTACTTAAACTTAAGAGAAAAATCACTGTAGTGATAAAAGCTTTATAGAAGCATTAATACTCTTGCATTTATTTTACATTGATTGTAAAGGATTTCCTTAAGAGGATTCAGTTGGAATCAGTAGCTCTTGAGAAGACTAAGAACAGTTGTTCTTAGGTGGTACTATTGTAATCAGTTTGATTTAATAGTGGATTAAGTCCTTGTTGAGAAAGGCAAATCACTCTAGGAAGGGTGGACTGGAGTAGTTGTTTAAACGAACCAGGATAAAAATAATTGTGTGATTATTTTTTTTTAAGTCTTAATCTTTCATACTTATTCAACCCCCCTTCTAAGTATTATCTCACCTTCAGACATTTCTCGAATGGCTTAGACTTTATCAGGATCTACTTTGATTCCTTGTTGGCTGACGATAAATCCAAGTAACTTCCTATATCTAACACCAAAAGTACACTTTAGCAGGATTCAGTTTCAACTGGTACTTCCTGAATCGTTCAAATAATTTCAGCAAATGATCCAAATGGTCCTCCTTGCTTTGGGACTAAGAAATCATATCATTGACATACACTTCGATCTCTTTATGCATCATGTCATGAAAGAGAGCCACCATCGCCCTTTGATATGTTGCCCCTACGTTCTTCAAACCGAAAGGCATAACCTTATAACAATAGGTTCCCCAAGGAGTAATGAATGTAGTCTTTTCTCTATCAGTAGGGTCCATCTTAATCTGATTATAATCGGAGAAGCCATCCATAAAAGAGAAAACGGAGAAACAGGTTGTATTATCCACAAGTGTATCAATATGCGGCAGAGGGAAATCATCGTTTGGGCTTGCTTTGTTCAAATCCCTATAGTCCACACACATCTTGACTTTATCGTCCTTTTTGGGTACTGGCACTATATTAGCTACCCACTCGGGATACTTTGCAACTGTAAGAAAACCTGCATCAAGTTGTTTCTTAACCTCATCTCGAATCTTCAAAGCCATGTCAAGTCTATTTCTTTGAAGTTTCTGATTTATAGGTGGGCACTGTGGTTTAAGTGGCAACTTGTGAACAATAATATCAGTGTTTAAACTGGGCATATCTTGATATGACCATGCAAACACATCAACATACTCCTCTAGAAGCTTGACCAATCTTTGTTTGACGTCAGCCCCAAGTTTTGTACCAATCTTGGCCTCTTTCTTTTCTTCATCAGTGCCAAGATTAATCAAATCTACCTGCTCTTTGTACGGTTGAAGTTCAGTGTACTCATACTCAACCAGTCTTTCCAGTTCAACGGGAACTTCGAAATCTTCCTCACCCTCATCTTCGGCTTGATAAACAGGTGAATCAAAGCTAGGAGTGAAAGCAGGGTCATTGGATTCAACATGGTTTGGGATTATTCTGCACGTTCGGGAAGACTTATTTTATTAAATGTGCAAAGACAAATGCAAGTGAAAGATGTTCTTTTTCTAGTTTTGAAAGATTACCAACTTCTTTTAAAGGTAAAAGCGAAAAAATGGTAAATGAAACAACAAGAATTTAACAAAATGCATTTATTGATAATCATTTTAAAGTAAAAAGGTGGCCCTACAAAATAGTCCAATAGCTTTGGGCATAGCTATGGAATTTTTGAAAACAACAAACAAAAGACAATAAATTAATTTGACAAAGGAAAAGTCACTGGGATTTCTACTGCTTCCCAGTTGTTCAAAGCTGCATCACTCTTGAATATCAGGTTGCTCAAGTCTTCGTCCTCATTAACATCTTCAATAGCATTGAGCTGGGAACCTCCGCTGACAAACACTTCCTGGATAGTCTTCGGACGACCTTCGGAAGATGTAGAAGCTCTATCATTAGTTGGTTTGTAACCCAACCCATGATGATTCACCTTTGTCTTGATATCTATCACTTCTCCCCAGCCTTCGGGTACAACTCCTTCAATTGTTGATCTAGTACTTTGGAAAGATGCGAAAGATGGATTACTCTTGCCCATTGATTCTTCGACTTCCAACAGGAAAGCGTTGGCTATCTCAAGTGCTTGAAAAGAAGTTTCCAAAGCATTTTCATCAGCCTATATATAACGGAATGAAGACAAATTACTTACCATCAAGTCTTCCTCACCGTGTACAATTACCAATTTATCATCAACCACAAATTTCATCTTCTGATGTAATGTTGAAGTTACAACACCAGCAATATGAATCCATGGTCTTCTAAGTAAACAACTATAAGTAGGGTTTATATCCAGTACTTGGAATGTGATTTCGAATATATGCGGACCAATTAAGATCGGTAGCTCCACTTCTCCAATTACAGTTTTGCGAGAACCATCAAAAGCTTTGACTATCAAAGAAGTAGGTCTTATCTCAATTTCTTTGTAAGCTAGCTTTGTAAGAATCCTCTTGGGTAAAACATTTAAAGAGGAACTAGTGTCGACAATCACCTTTGATAAATTATCTTCCTGAAATTTCATAGACACATTTAAGGCACGGTTATGATTGTGACCTTCTCTTGGTAACTCCTCTTTATTGAAGCTAAGGGTATTACAGGCAGTAATATTTGCAATCACATTATTAAATTGGCCAATAGTAATATCTTGGGCGACATAAGCTTGAGCCAATAACTTTTGCAATGCAGTTCGATGAGCAGGTGAATTCATCAACAGAGATAAGATTGAGATTTTAGAGGGAGTCTGGTGAAGCTGATCAATGACTTTGTAATCACTCTTTCGGATGATCCTCAGGAACTTGGCATCTTCATCATTTGTAACTGCTTATTTGTTTTTGTCTTTGGTAGGCACAGTGGTAACAGTTTCCTTAGGCGGAGCCTCATTGAAACGCGGAATATAAATACGGCCACTTTGTGTAATCTTGCTTGCCCCGGCTATGTTAATCATGTCTTCACTAACACTCTTTAATTCTTCCCTCAGAATAACCTTCCCAAATTCTTTGTCAATCATGGTCACATCATATTTCTAAGGTACGACTTTAGAGCCTTTGAAATGAAAAGGACTAGGCCTTAAAATGATCACCGACTTTGGTTGATTAACTGTAAAAGCAACAACAGATTCTGGTATGTTGAACACAGGCTTTCTTGTACTGAAAACAGGTACTGCAGAACTTGATTTTGTCAAATTAAAAATGGACACTTTAGCACCTAGTTCTGGCAAGTTGAAGATGGGCTCATTCATAGCAACTTCATCCTTCTTCAATTTACTACTCACCTGTAGGAAACCATCATTAATCAAATTCTGAACATCATTTTGAACCATCATACATCCATTGACGTTGACATCATAATTTGTACAATCATCATGGCAAACTTCACTAAACCTGCCTCAAAAATTTTTGAATGGAAGACTCAAAGAGGAGTTTTAATCTCAGAAACATCCAAAATTAGGCTCTCGTCGAATACCTCATCAATAGAATTAACAAATCCATGAGTAGGCAAAGGATTGCTTTTAACATTAGGTTGAGGATCATCAAAAGATAGAATCTTCTTTTCCATTAATTCTCTTACAAGGTGTATGAGAGCATAGCAACTTTCTAGATCATGGCCAGGTGCCCCTTCATGAAACAAATAGTGAGCATTAGGGTTGTAATTAGATGGAAGTGGATTAGGAAGTGGACCCAAAGCCCTTGTAGTTATCAAACTTTGTTACACTAGTGAAGGGTACAACTCGGTATTAGTCATTGGAATATGAGGACATGGAGGTTTATAATGTCTTCTATTAGGAACATTCTGGCGAGGTGCTTGATTCTTCGGTTGTTGATAGGCAGGAGCGTTGGGCGCTCGTTGATATTGGGTGGAGCTTGGGAAGGCTGATAACTCGGAGGAGGTTGATAGACAGGTGGTTGATAAGCAGGAGCTGGTTGCACAGGCTAATATGCAGGAACTTGTTGATTAAAAGCAGGTGTAACAGCAGCTATATATGGTTGTTGAGCAAACTGGACATGCTAACCCTGTTGTTGAACATAGTTTTGCTGATGTTGCCAAGGTTGATTTCTTCTTCTGCTTGATATCACGCCATTAGTTTCACCCTCTTTTTTCTTGTGAGAACTAAACGAAGGCTTCTTAGCATGGTCTTTGTTGGAGCTTGAACTACCAGCAGTACTTGACATTTTTCCACTTTTCAAACCCAGTTCTACCTTTACACCAACAACAACAATATCAGAAAAACTAGCAGTCACACTTCCAACCATTCTTTTGTAAAATTCAGGACAAACAGTGTCAACACACCAATCAGCCAGCTCTTTTTCAGTCAAAGGAGGTTTCACTTGTGAAGCAGTCTCTCTCCATCTCTGAGCGTATTTCTTGAATGATTCAGAACTCTTCTGGGACATACTCAGTAGTTGCCTTCTGTCAGGAGCCAAATCCATGTTGCATTTATAATTTTTGATAAAGGCTTCAGATAGATCTTGGAAACTCTAAATGCGAAACTGATCCAGACTTAAATACCACTTCGACGAAGCACCCTTCAAACTGTCTTGGAAACAGTGGATCATTAGCTTATCATTAACAACATGAGCAACCACTTTTTGGTAGTACATAATTAGATGACTCTTTGGGCATGTAGCTCCTTCGTAATGATCAAAGCTAGGAGTTTTGAACTTTGGAGGGATAACCAGACCAGATACAAGACACACTTCTCTGGCAGTAGCACCAAAGATTTGATCTCCTTCCATAATTCTCAACCTTTTATCAATGGCTTCCACATTTTCTCTGAGTTACTATTGACGTTCGTCTTCATCTTCCCTCATTTCAAGAACATCGTATAATGGTTGATGCTCATTGAAGTATGGTTGCACATGAGTATGCACAATAGCTGGTACAAAAGTTGGAATCACCTGAGGTGTTTCAGTAACCAAAGGAACAACTTGTTGAACTTGTTGAATAATAGGAACCACAGAAGGTGCCGGCACAAAACCTGGTGGAAGACCATATGGAGGTACACTTGTTGTAGTAACAATAGCTGGATGAGGATCCACAACTGTATTGGCAATCTCAGAAACAAAAGTGGGCTGAGCATCCATCTTTGCGTGCATAACCTATAATATCTCCATGATTTTCCCTACACTTCCCCGGAGGTCTTCTAATTCATTGTTGACACGATCAAGTTCTTGATTATGTTCCGCCATCCTTCTACGAGCTTGAGCTCTGGTGTTGTACAGGCACAGAGGATTCATGGTGAAAGAACTGGAGGACGAGACAACCGGAATGAGCAAAAATGCAAGAAGAAAGTGCATATGCAAGGACATGAATGCAATGTAATGCAATGATTTCAAGGAATTCAAAATCCAGTTACAAATATTTTTGGAAAAGCTGAAAAGGTTTAGACTTTAAAATCTTTATTGAATTTGCAAGGAATAACAATTGAATTCCTTGAAACCGAAATATTATGAATGCTTGAATGTTTGAATGCGCAAACGCACGTATACAAATATTCACATATGCAGATAAGCAAACAAAGGCCTAGGTTAGAGGGTCACAAGCATGGAGTCATGGTTTGCCCATCCCGGAAGGCGTGTACTAAGGGTTATTGTACATGCAGAATAAGGGTTCTATAAGGTGCCCAAAGTCATCAGTTCATCTTTTTGATATTATCAATTTCTCGAATATTCGGTGGTTAAAAATATTCTCAAGAGAACCTCTTTTGAGTGTAGTATCGCGTATCAACTACTTTGGGACTACTCCCTCATAGTCATTGCACTACGTCCTAAGAAAGGCCAAAGTTGTGTTAAGGGTAATTAAAGGTTCCCAGCATCATGTTGTACCTCGAAAAATACGATCCTCGCGATGGACGCGGAAAATACGTTCGAAACAGAGTCGCCACTGAACTTTATTCATTCCAAGGATGGAATAGGAAAATATCGATAAAACCTTTAAAGAGATAAGAACATGGTCATCGCAACCACTATTCTAGGTTCGGGAGTCGATTACGCAGAGGGAAGGTATTAACACCCTCTACGTCTGTTGTACTCAACGGGAACCTCTTAATTCGATTCGAGAGTAAAGTTAACTACGCTTGTTTGTTTTCTTCTAAGGTTTCTCGTATAGGGGAAATGGGTGGTTTTAAGATAGGGTGCTCGCCAAGGATTGGGGCCCTTGTGCCTACGTATCTTCACTTGTAAGAAGTGGAAAATCAGAGCATTCGTAGTTCGTGGGACTACGAGAAAAAGAGGGGATTGTGCTCGCCAAAATCATCGCAATCTTATGCCTACGTATTCTCATTGATAAATGAGAAATCAGAGCAGCCGTAGTTAGGCCAACTATGATAAAATATTGGTAAATGAACGAGTGTTTAGGTCGCATTCTAACTGCTAAACATTGGCTTGTCTGCTCGCTAGGGGAGGCTGAAGCACGAGTTCATATGCGCGGAAGAAGGGACTAAGCAATGTTCTTTGGAACAGGTATGGGAACCTAAAGGTGAGAGAGAAGAAAAATTGCTCGCTAGGATCATCGCAATCCTGTGCCTACGTATTCTCAACGGATGTGAGAAATCAGAGCAGCCGTAGTTTGGCTAACTACGGTAAAAAGGTTTAAAAATGAAAGAGAGTTAAGGTCGCATTCTAACTGCTAAACGTTGGCTTGTCTACTCTCTAGGGGAGCCTGAAGCACGAGTTCATATGCGCGGAAGAAAGGACTAAACAATGTTTCTTGAGAAAAGGTGTTTGGGTTGGAAATCGCACGAGGGCGAGGAATTGGTGTTTAAGAAAGATTCAATCGCACGAGGGCGAGGAATTGGTGTTTAAGAAAGATTCAATCGCACGAGGGCGAGAAAAGAGTTGGATTGGTTGGATATTTTAAGGGAGAATGACGAATACTCGATAAACGAGACGTCAGCCTCGCAATCAATTAATCGGGATATCATTGGAATGCTGGATCCCAACGATACCTTTTTCATTCAATTTCGAAAGTTGTGTTTGATGGACGGTTTAGAACGGGAAAAAGTTTGAATTGAAGGAGATTTAGATTCGACCGCACAAGGGTGAGAAACGAGGTTAAACGGGTTGTATATTTAGGAAGAATGACGAATACTCGGTAAACAAGACGTCGGCCTCATAACCAATTAGTCGGGGTATCGTTGGAATGCTAGATCCCAACGACATCTTTTTCATCCCATTAATTATGAAATATATTTGTTGGACAGTGAAAGTGCTTGTCCAAATAATTAGAGGAAGTGTTTTAGGAACGAAAGTTCGAATGACACGCTAACTAAGGCGTACACCTCAATAGTTGTCACTCAAGAATTCCAGGAGTGCAAGACTCCAAGAACTCAATTCTTTCGCAATTTAATTTAGAAAATAATTTGAATGGATTAGGGTACTCGGACTAGGCGCGCTAGGTATTCTAGAAACATAAGATTGAAAGTAAGGAAAGTTATCGAACGGAGTGGTTCCGTTGACCCTTGAAATTGCGTGCAAGCTTTAATTCCAAGCTCCTCCTCTTTGATGTTTTGAAATATGGCTCGAAAGGAGTCGAGGTTTGAATTTTGAGTTTTAAACGTGTGTGCTAGCAAAGTGGGCTAGTCTTCTAAGTGACCAACTAGAAATAATTGATCAAATAGGTGTCACTGTAAGGAAGCCCATGATTAAGCTTTAAAATGTTATGTATGGTGATCAAAGTTAATGGCTCGACTAAATCGAGAAATTTATTTTTAAAAATTGTTTTAAAAGTGACCACAACTTAAGGCGTGCACCTCAAGAGTGGTCCTCGAGAATTCAAGGAAGGCGAGATCCAAGAATTCAATTGTTTTGAAAATTGTTTTAAGAAGATAGTTTAATTTGGTTAGGAAAAATAGTTTTAATTTTCATATACAAAATAAATTAATTAATTGTAAAACGTTTTGAGAAAAAGCTAATCATAATTAAATGTTTTGAGAAAAAATTAATATCTTAGAAAAAGATTTTGACTTAAGAAAGTATAATTTCTAATATTTAAAATATTATTTTATAATAATTATGAAATATATTTTTTAAAAAGAAGGAATAATTAAAATTCCTTATAAAAAATATCTAATTAAAAAAATATATATATATCTTTTAGAAATTTCAATTAAATTGAATGAAAAATGTTTTGGAAACCGAAAGACGGAACAACCACAACTCAAGGGCGTGCGCCTCAAGAGCGGTTGTCCAAGGACCCAAGGAGTGCTAGACTCCAAAAATCCACTACCTTCGATAAATTAAGAAAAAAAAATTTGAAATTTGGAAAAAAAAACAAATTTTGGATAAGAATATCTAATTAAGATTGAAACAATAGGCATTGCTCAAAGATTTTGCTTATAGAAAAGTGTTTGTTTAGCTATTATTCATTAATTAGATCTTTAATTAATCTAACTAGAATTTTGAATTGGTTAATTAAGGTGATAAAAAAACTCCAAATTATCACAATAGAATTAAATAGCAAAATTATGTACAAGATATAGGAAGTGCTAAACAGTTTAATGAATCTAACAATCCACACCCTAGTCCAAATACGAAACTTCTAAAAACAATATATCAAAAAGTATGAAAAAATGGGTTTGACTTATTCAAGACTTGTTTTAAAATAATTAATAAAATCTCAATGACCAAAAGCAACTAACATATTCTATAATGATTACTAGTAACAAGCAACTGACATATTCTATAAGAATTACTAGTAGCAGGACATTGAATCAAAACGAATGCAAGATAATACCAAAGAAGATAGCAACTCGCTTGATGTTGTGATAAAATGGCATCATATATTCGAAGCGTGATCAAGGAAATTGCTAAAGTTTTGCTTCTTTTAAAAACTAATGTAACATTAACTATAAACTTACCACATCACCAGTAAATAAAAGATACATGAAAAGCATAACCCAGTAATATTGAGATAAGGACCAATATCGATTGGACCAATATAACATGGAGAGCTATGATAATGTTTACATTAACTTCCTACACCGTATCACAGTTTACACAACATTTCTATCAACTACACACCATCATCTTTGTACATGTTCCGATATCGCACACACTACTAGCTTTTGTTAATGATGCAAAATGGAATATCATCAGCATAGAATCACTAAATTGAAGATGACAACACTAATCAACTACACAGTGGCAATCAAATATAATCAAAGCACAACAGAAATTTAGGTCAAAATGTTACCGCATTTATCAGCAAAGTACTCCAGAATGCGAGACATTGTTGTTCTTTGTTACAAAAACATGAATATGATCCGAAGATATCTCTGTGAACAGGATCTGACCCAAATATGAAATCGGGCTTGCAAACCTGCGTGTAAATTAAACAACAGACAACAAACCAAAGCGAATAGAGGAGCAAACTTCGTGAAGTCAAAATTTGACACAAGAATAGAGCTAAATGAATAGAGGGTGCGAATTTCTGGAATTGATTGATGTTGCATCATTGTTGTTTGTGCGAACATTTTGAACGCGTACCAAAACCGTCATCGGAGCCGTAACAGTGGCACGTTTTAATGCTCACTTGTCGCTGTAAAACATGTTGGTGGTGGTAGCAAGTCGAAGGTGATGGTGGTGAGAGAAGAGAGATGGAGGCGAGCTTGTGTGATTTACGGTGAGTGAGCAAGAGGAGAAGGTTCAATTGAAGATGGCGATGGATGCCGGTGGAGGGTTTGAGAGTTTGTGAGGTTTACGGCGGAAACAAAAGGGTAAGGTTGAGGGTCTCAGTGGTTTCTCACAGCTGCAAACCGCCGGAGTATGGTGGAAATAAGGTTTTGACGGGGTGATGGAAGCTTGTGAGGCGGAGCAGGTTGAGATTTGTTTGAACATGATGATGGCGGGTTTGAAGAAAAACGGAGGGCTTGGAGAAGGAGAAGAAAGGGTGCGGCGGAAAAAGATGAAGGCTTTTCTGGCGGATTTGAGGGCGGCTAGGTTTTCTCCAATGGGTTCATCATAGTGAACAGTAGGTTACCCTTTTATACCCAACTTCCAATCCTAAATGTTCACATCAACCGTGTTTTGCTTTTTTTAATTTTTCTATTTTTCTTTTCTTTTATTAATTTTCTGTTTAATTAACTAACAATTGATTCTAATTAATTAATTAATTCTAATTCTAACTATTTAACTAATCTTATTCTAACTCTATCTTAATTAAATAATTTTAATCTAATTTCTTGTTAAAAAAAACTAAATTCTCTAATTCTATTCTAATTATATTAACATTGTCTAAAAATAAAATGAAGAAACCAAAACAATGATAAATACAAAAAATGCCACGTGGCGCACTCTTATTGAGCAAAAAGGTGAAAAAGTTTATTTTTGCTGAAAAATACGCTACACTGTACAAGCGAGGTAAATTAAAAACAAAGTCAGGCGAATGATGATTTTGAAAAAGGTAGGACAAATTTGGGGTATAACAGATGCCCCTATCTAATTGCCTTGAACTTGAGAGAATGAACAACTGCATGGCGTTCATTTTAGGGTGGAAGTCAATTAGATACAAGAAGACCCCAAAATTTGTCCGACAAATGAAAAAATGCAAATGCAAGAAGACATAGAAATAGGAGAAAAAACCGCAAGAAACTCTTAAAATAAACTCCGCTTGGGGAGAAACAAGAGCAACAACTGCTGGGAATTATCATTATCAACTGCATGGTTGAAGAGTGACTTGTTGGGGAGTAGAATTCCACGAGCACGCATGAGTATCAACTCTGTTCAAAGAAATACCGCCGACTTGATGGAGGAACGATAAAGATGCTTGCTGAACTGATCCTGGATCCTGTTATGCTATGCCGCTAGGGACAACGATGATATGCGTTATGATGCACAAATATGCGACTAAAAATGTAACTACTATGGAATGTAAGATGCGTATGCGAATGATATGCTAATGCTTATAAGAATGCAACCAGGTAATTGGATTTGGTAAAGCTTTATTTCTGGTTTCCCATGAGGGATTACTAGGGATTAGATGAAACAAGGTGAAAAGATTCACGGGGTATATTGGTATATCAACTCGGGGGTTGAAGAAAAACAAATATACTATCGACTCGGAGGTCGAGGATAAATCAAAACAACAAGTTAATTCGAGGGTTGAATAAGAAAAGCAAATATCGACTCGGGGGTCGAGGAAATAAAGACATATCAACTCAGGGGTTGAAAAAAAGGTAAATATCGACTCAGGGGTCGAGAAAATAAAATATCAATGCAGGGGTTGAAGAAAGGTAAATATCGACTCGGGGGTCGAAGGTAAAGGAAAATATCGACTCGGGGGTCGAGAAAAACCAAATATCAACGCGGGGGTTGAGAAAAATAAGACAATATCGACTCGGGGGTCGGAAAAAACAAAATATCAACGCGGGGGTTGAGAACATAAAGAACAATATCGACTCGGGGGTCGAAGGAAATAAAGGCATATCAACGCGGGGGTTGAAGAAAGTAAAGGCAAAAACATCGACTCGGGGGTCGAGAAAATAAAGACATATCAACTCGGGGGTTGAAAGAGGAAATGATCGTGCTATGTATGCGTATGATACATGTCAATTATATGATGCATATGTGAATGCAAGCAGGAGATTGGTTTTATGAAGGTGCCAACAATGGTGGACTTTGGTAGTTGCCAATAAAGGATTGGACTTTAAGAGATGCCAAGCGGGGTTGGACTTTTAATGGTTGCCAATACAAATTGGACTTTCTGAGTTTTAAGGGATGCCAACAGAAGTGGACTTTATTTGGTAGTTGCCAATATGAATTGGACTTTAGGAGAGGTGCCAAGCAGGGTTGAACTTTAAGAGATGCCAAGCGGGGTTGGACTTTTATTGATTGCCAATACAAATTGGACTTTAATAGATGCCAAGCGGGGTTTGACTTTTGGGTTATGATGCCAGCCAGGTGGACTTTTATTGATTGCCAATACAAATTGGACTTTAAGAGATGCCAAGCGGGGTTGGACTTTTGGGTTATGATGCTAGCCAGGTGGACTTTTATGTAGTTGCCAGTAAAAGATGGACTTTTGGAGTTTTAAGGGATGCCAACAAAAGTGGACTTTATTTGGTGAAAGTATTTGACTTCCCGACACATGGTATCTGATAATGATATTCTCATAAGACAGATGTGGATGTTCTCGGTGCTCCAAGTTAGATCCTTGCAGAAGTTGGCTGCTTATTCCTGGGAGAACCTTAACTTCTAGCCAATGTGCCATGACGGCTTACAAATGTTGAGCGTAGCGACATAACCAAAGCATGTTGAATATGCGAGCGTAGCGACTTAACCAATGCATGTTGATCGTGTTTTTGCTCTGCCCCAAGGCTTTTGACGCTTGTTGTGAACTCAACAGTTACTAGCATCTGGCATAGTCTGCTTAACCAGCTTGAAAGCAAGGAGGGAGATTATCTATGTTTAACTAGTCTGCCTCAGTCCGCCAGGTATTTGAAGATTTTTTCTTAAAGATTTATACCATGACATGGTCTACGATGATTGCCCCAGTGTATGGATTTTGCAACAATATGCCCCTGTTTGAAACTCGGAAGAACTTGCCCCAGTCTGCAGGGTTATGAGAAATTCTTGATTCAGGTCAACACCAATGAGTGATCGAGTTCCTCTTTGATTGCTCTTTTGTTGGAATTTCCATAATGTCAAGTACTGACTTGCAGTTTAAAAGTGTTCATTCAAAAATGGTAATTTTAATGCGACATTTATGCAAAATTTGAAAGGATCATTTATTAGAATGATGTGACAGTGTGTGACGAGTGGACTATTAGTCCAAACGCATTGCTAATTTAGTTGGTGTGTAAAAGATATCGCAAGAATATGACACAAATACATAATATTAGCAAATATGTAGGAGTCAGTTTAAGCAACCTTGTTGTAGTATGCTTTCAGAATAAACCCAACCTCAATTAGGTCTTTTGAGGGTTGTAATGCGGTCTGGTTCGTGGTCATAGAAACAAAGGATGTAAGGCTCAAAATTTAATTTTAACCCACCCCTTCTTCGTGATGAACTCCACTCCTACATTCAGTTAGTTTAACACGCGCACTTAGATTTTAACGGTGAAATGATGATTCAAGATATGCTCGAAATGGCAGTCACCTTATTTTGTTTTGGATGTCAGTGACCTTTTTTGATTCTAACATAGTGGCCACTAATCTTATTCTTTTCTTGAGGATTTGAGGACCTCTATTGTTTTTCTTTTGATCCCTAACTTTTGCATGGATTGATTTTACTTTTCAAGTCCATCGGGATTGCCTTGATTTTTGCCTAAGTCTCCTTTTGAGGTGTTCGACTTAGCAGGCTTTTTATTATATTTTTTGAAGGGTTTGTGACTGCCAAGTCATTGGTCATTGATGAACCGTCATGACTTTTGGATTTTGCCTCGTGATTCGAGTGCGTAATCAGGTTAACTAAACACTACCCTGCCCCAAGTTAAGCGTAAGGGTTTAGAAATCCGAAGGAAACTCCTACTTCTAGGCTCGAAGTGGTTGACTAGGGAATAACTCCTTATCTCTCCGGTGTTTGGGGATTTGAAACAATGCATGTACATCATCAGCAGAATTTTATCCAAAAGCATACCATCAACAATTATGGGTATTTTATTTTTGTCATCCTCCCTCAAATCTTCGCTAAACAGCAGTGCGATAAAGGAAGTGAAATTATTATTTTTTGTGATTTTTGTGATAAATGAGAAAATGTGAATAGAAAACTAGTGAATACGAATGGGCTTGTTCAAAACATGCATAATCATTACATTAACAATACCATTAATAAACGACAATGTCTAAAAGCAAATAACACTTAACATAAAAGAAAAATATAAATGCATAGAAATGATGTGATCTAAAACTTGCCAGCATTGAGGAACTGGACTTTTCTTTCTTGATTCACTGTCTTGAGAAGATGCATCTTGAAGTCTTCAAATTCATTCAGGTGCGAGGCGAATACGCACAACCAAACTCCCTTCTTGAAAGGATATGCACCTCTCCTCAATCAATTGTTGCACCCTGGCCTGGAAAACTTCGCAATCTTTTGTTGAATGCCCCATTGATCCAGCATGGTATCCACAATGTGCCTTGGGATCATACCTAAGAGGATATGGTTTTGGAACTGGCTTAAGAGACTTAGGTTCCACTAGTGAATTTCGAATCAAATGTGGCAGAAGCTGAGTGTAAGACACGGGAACTGGGTGGCGAGGAGTGTTCCTTCTTCCCAAATTGTTGCAAGGCCTATGCTGATTTTGGCGTGGATTCTGGTTTCCTCGGCCATACGCTCGTTGATTTGCATAGGAAACAGACCATGGTTTCTGACATGGTTCGTTAGGTATTGTAGGTTGTCCTTTTGGGACCCAAATGATGATGTCATCATCTTCCTCAACGTCAGTAGGATGCTCTCCCAAGTGGCTTTTTGAGGTCTCTTCAGCAGATACAACCCTTTTGGACTTCTCTTCTAACTCTTCTCTTGAGATCATGGTCTCAACATGATTATCAGAGGATAAAGACACCCCATCTGCCAAAATCTCAACCTTTTCCTTGTGGTACCGGATTCTGATTGGTCCACCGAACTCTTGTACTTTCTCTTTGCCTGATCTTTGAGTTGAACCATTTATGTCATGATCTTCCTTTCTGGTCAATCGAAAGCTTTCACACTGTTCAACAGCATACCCTATGGTTCCAGTGTGGTACCCACACTCTGCCCCTGGATTGTCTTCCTCGAAGACAAGACATTTGTTGTTAATTAGCTCTTGAACCTTATTCTTGAACGACCAACAACCTTTAATAGTGTGCCCTCTCGCCCCTTTATGGTATTCACATTGCGTATTAGGATCATATCCAGGTGGAGGAGGAGTACAAGCTGGCCCGAGGGATGCAGGTACCACCAATGAACTCTGAATCAGGTATGATAGCAGTTGTCCATATGGTATAGGAATATGGTCGAGAATATGGCATGACTTAGACTTCTTACTGCCTCTCCGATCCCGAATAGGTGATGATCGCTGATTCCGAGGCTTTGGAAGAATTGGTTGCAGATAAAACCCAAGAGGAACAACACACAACAGGCTATTCAATGCATATTGCGGAGTGGAATGAACTACGGGAGTAAAACTCCTAGTTGTGGTACCTTCTTGAAGTTTTTCCTTTCTCCTCTTCAAAGTTGTTATAGCTTCTGGCAGCTGTTTCATCCTGCCTTCTGCGTTGTTCTCATTTTTTCTCAGCTCAACTTGATTCTGCCTCAAGCGCTCCATGGTCTTCCAACACTACTTCAAGTCCAATACGTGTGTCGGGGAATCAACTGCGGATTATGGACAAATAATGGATAAGCTTTCTGGTTTAGGAAGATATGTAATGCAAATGAAATGCAGATGCAATGATATGCAAATGCAATGCAGGCACAAACAGGATCCAGGATAACATAAGCAGGTCAAAGCACCCCTAGCGGGTAGACTATACAAGGCAAGTTCTAGATCCTTTACCCAGATACCCACTCACAGGATAGCTTCTATGTTGACGGATAAGGTTCCCAGGATCACGGACACCAATCGCATCAACATCATGCAACTGGCTAGCTGCATTATGATGGTAATACAAGAAGGTCTCTCCTGAGCGGAGTCCTCGTGCTAGGCACACGAAGAGCGAGTCCTCGGAGACTAACACTACACGACCACCAATATAGAAACTGGTTCTAAGAGTGGTTCCCAGAGTCATGGACCCTTCATGAATCAAATCGTGCAACAGGCTAGCTGCATTACGATAGGATCTACGAAAAGGTATATTCTGGAGGAGCTTTCATGCTAGGCACACAAGGAGCGAGTCCTTGGGGACTAACAGTAATTACTACCAATTCTAAACTATGTTTTCTCTCTTTTTCCAAAGCTAGGGTGTAGAGCTTTACTTGCAATGTTATCCCAGAATCCAACAAGCAGATACAATAAACAGCATACAATAAAGAGAAAACAATAAATAAACAATATGAGAAAACCATTATAAAGAAAATAGTTAAGTAAAGCTAGCACTCTCAAATCGAGTCAAGTTAGGCTTGACTCTCTCTTGCATAGGGCAATGTGTGCTCCCCAGCAAAGTCGTCATCTGTCGTACCTCGAAAAATACGATCCTCGCGATGGACGCGGAAAATACGCTCGAAACAGAGTCGCCACCGAACTTTATTCATTCCAAGGATGGAATAGGAAAATATCGATAAAACCTTTAAAGAGATAAGAACATGGTCATCGCAACCAATATTCTAGGTTCGGGAGTCGATTATGCAGAGGGAAGGTATTAGCACCCTCTACGTCCGTTGTACTCAACGGGAACCTCTTAATTCGATTCGAGAGTAAAGTTAACTATGCTTGTTTGTTTTCTTCTAAGGTTTCTCCTATAGGGGAAATGGGTGGTTTTAAGATAGGGTGCTCGCCAAGGATTGGGGTCCTTGTGCCTACGTATCTTCACTTGTAAGAAGTGGAAAATCAGAGCATTCATAGTTCGTGGGACTATGAGAAAAAGAGGGGATTGTGCTCGCCAAAATCATCGCAATCTTGTGCCTACGTATTCTCATTGATAAATGAGAAATCAGAGCAGCCATAGTTAGGCCAACTACGGTAAAAGGTTGGTAAATGAACGAGTGTTTAGGTCGCATTCTAACTGCTAAACATTGGCTTGTCTGCTTGCTAGGGGAGGCTGAAGCACGAGTTCATATGCGCGGAAGAAGGGACTAAGCAATGGTCTTTGGAACAGGTATGGGAACCTAAAGGTGAGAGAGAAGAAAAAGTGCTCGCTAGGATCATCGCAATCCTGTGCCTACGTATTCTCAACAGATGTGAGAAATCAGAGCAGCCGTAGTTCGGCTAACTACGGTAAAAAGGTTTAAAAATGAACGAGAGTTAAGGTCGCATTCTAACTGCTAAACGTTGGCTTGTCTGCTCTCTAGGGGAGGCTGAAGCACGAGTTCATATGCGCGGAAGAAAGGGCTAAACAATGTTTCTTGGGAAAAGGTGTTTGGGTTGGAAATCGCACGAGGGCGAGGAATTGGTGTTTAAGAAAGATTCAATCGCACGAGGGCGAGAAAAGAGTTGGATTGGTTGGATATTTTAAGGGAGAATGATGAATACTTGATAAACGAGACGTCAGCCTCGCAATCAATTAATCGGGATATCATTGGAATGCTGGATCCCAACGATACCTTTTTCATTCAATTTCGAAAGTTGTGTTTGATGGACGGTTTAGAACGGGAAAGAGTTTGAATTGAAGGAGATTTAGATTCGACCGCACGAGGGTGAGAAACGAGGTTAAACGGGTTGTATATTTAGGAGGAATGACGACTATTCGGTAAACAAGACGTCGGCCTCGTAACCAATTAGTCGGGGTATCGTTGGAATGCTAGATCCCAACGACATCTTTTTCATCCCATTAATTATGAAATATATTTGTTGGACAGTGAAAGTACTTGTCCAAATAATTAGAGGAAGTGTTTTAGGAACGAAAGTTCGAATGACATGCTAACTAAGGCGTACACCTCAATAGTTGTCACTCAAGAATTCCAGGAGTGCAAGACTCCAAGAACTCAATTCTTTCGCAATTTAATTTAGAAAATAATTTGAATGGATTAGGGTACTCGGACTAGGCGCGCTAGGTATTCTAGAAATATAAGATTGGAAGTAAGGAAAGTTATCGAACGGAGTGGTTTCGTTGACCCTTGAAATTGCGTGCAAGCTTTAATTCCAAGCTCCTCCTCTTTGATGTTTTGAAATATGGATCGAAAGGAGTCGAGGTTTGAATTTTGAGTTTTAAACGTGTGTACTAGCAAAGTGGGATAGTCTTCTAAGTGACCAACTAGAAATAATTGATCAAATAGGTGTCACTATAAGGAAGCCCATGATTAAGCTTTAAAATGTTATGTATGGTGATCAAAGTTAATGGCTCGACTAAATCGAGAAATTTATTTTTAAAAATTGTTTTGAAAGTGACCACAACTTAAGGCGTGCACCTCAAGAGTGGTTCCTCGAGAATTCAAGGAAGGCGAGATCCAAGAATTCAATTGTTTTGAAAATTGTTTTAAGAAGATAGTTTAATTTGGTTAGGAAAAATAGTTTTAATTTTCATATACAAAATAAATTAATTAATTGTAAAACGTTTTGAGAAAAAGCTAATCATAATTAATTGTTTTGAGAAAAAATTAATATCTTAGAAAAAGATTTTGACTTACTTAAGAAAGTATAATTTCTAATATTTAAAATATTATTTTATAATAATTGTGAAATATATTTTTTAAAAAGAAGGAATAATTAAAATTCCTTATAAAAAATATCTAATTAAAAAAAAATATATCTTTTAAAAATTTCAATTAAATTGAATGAAAAATGTTTTGGAAACCGAAAGACGGAACAACCACAACTCAAGGGCGTGCGCCTCAAGAGCGGTTGTCCAAGGACCCAAGGAGTGCTAAACTCCAGAAATCCACTACCTTCGATAAATTAAGAAATTTTTTTTTGAAATTTGGAAAAAAAACTAATTTTGGATAAGAATATCTAATTAAGATTGAAACAATAGGCATTGCTCAAAGATTTTGCTTATAGAAAAGTGTTTGTTTAGCTATTATTCATTAATTAGATCTTTAATTAATCTAACTAGAATTTTGAATTGGTTAATTAAGGTGATAAAAAAACTCCAAATTATCACAATAGAATTAAATAGCAAAATTATGTACAAGATATAGGAAGTGCTAAACAGTTTAATGAATCTAACAATCCACACCCAAGTAGTCCAAATACGAAACTTCTAAAAACAATATATCAGAAAGTATGAAAAAATGGGTTTGACTTATTCAAGACTTGTTTTAGAATAATTAATAAAATCTCAATGACCAAAAGCAACTAACATATTCTATAATGATTACTAGTAACAGGCAACTAACATATTCTATAAGCATTACTAGTAGCAGGACATTGAATCAAAACGAATGCAAGATAATACCAAAGAAGATAGCAACTCGCTTGATGTTGTGATAAAACGGCATCATATATTCGAAGCGTGATCAAGGAAATTGCTAAAGTTTTGCTTCTTTTAAAAACTAATGTAACATTAACTATAAACTTACCACATCACCAATAAATAAAAGATACATGAAAAGCATAACCCAGTAATATTGAGATAAGGACCAATATCGATTAGACCAATATAACATGGAGAGCTATGATAATGTTTACATTAACTTCCTACACCGTATCACAGTTTACACAACATGTCTATCAACTACACACCATCATCTTTGTACATGTTCCGATATCGCACACACTACTAGCTTTTTTTAATGATGCAAAATGGAATATCATCAGCATAGAATCACTAAATTGAAGATGACAACACTAATCAACTACACAGTGGCAATCGAATATAATCAAAGCACAACAAAAATTTAGGTCAAAATGTTACCGCATTTATCAGCAAAGTACTCCAGAATGCGAGACACTGTTGTTCTTTGTTACAAAAATAGGAATATGATCCGAAGATATCTCTGTGAACAGGATCTGACCCAAATATGAAATCGGGCTTGCAAACCTGCGTGTAAATTAAACAACAGATAACAAACTAAAGCGAATAGAGGAGCAAACTTCGCGAAGTCAAAATTTGACACAAGAACAGAGCTAAATGAATAGAGGGCCGAATTTCTTGAATTGATTGATGTTGCACCATTGTTGTTTGTGCGAACATTTTGAACGCGTACCAAAACCGTCATCGGAGCCATAACAGTGGCGCGTTTTAATGCTCACTCGTCGCTGTAAAACATGTTGGTGGTGGTAGCAAGTCGAAGGTGATGGTGGTGAGAGAAGAGAGATGGAGGCGAGTTTGTGTGATTTACGGTGAGTGAGCAAGAGGAGAAGGTTCAATTGAAGATAGCGATGGAGGTCGGTGGAGGGTTTGAGAGTTTGTGAGGTTTACGGCGGAAACAAAAGGGTAAGATTGAGGGTCTCAGTGGTTTCTCACAGCTGTAAACCGTCGGAGTATGGTGGAAATAAGGTTTTGACGGGGTGATGGAAGCTTGTGAGGTGAAGCAGGTTGATATTTGTTTGAACATGATGATGGCGGGTTTGAAGAAAAACGGAGGGCTTGGAGAAGGAGAAGAAAGGGTGCGGCGGAAAAAGATGAAGGCTTTTCCGGCGGATTTGAGGGCGGCTAGGTTTTCTCCAATGGGTTCATCATAGTGAACAGTAGGTTACCCTTTTATACCCAACTTCCAATCCTAAATGTTCACATCAACCGTGTTTTGCTTTTTTTAATTTTTCTATTTTTCTTTTCTTTTATTAATTTTCTGTTTAATTAACTAACAATTGATTCTAATTAATTAATTAATTCTAATTCTAACTATTTAACTAATCTTATTCTAACTCTATCTTAATTAAATGATTTTAATCTAATTTCTTATTAAAAAAAACTAAATTCTCTAATTCTATTCTAATTATATTAACATTGTCTAAAAATAAAATGAAGAAACCAAAACAATGATAAATACAAAAAATGCCACGTGGCGCACTCTTATTGAGCAAAAAGGTGAAAAAGTTTATTTTTGCTGAAAAATACGCTATGCTGTACAAGCGAGGTAAATTAAAAACAAAGTCAGGCGAATGATGATTTTGAAAAAGGTAGGACAAATTTGGGGTATTGTCGCTTCCGCGAAAATAAGGTGCCGGAAAAACAGAAGAGTCGCCACCTTTCGTTATTTATCCCTCAGAACAGGAAAGGAAACGATCGGAAAAACCTGACGAAAAGGTATAAGACAAGGTCATTGCAACCATTGTCTGGGTTCGGGAGTCGGTTACGCAAGGGGAAGGTATTAGCACCCCTCACGTCCATCGTACTCGATGGGATCCACGCTTGTTGTGTTTACCTGATGGGTTTATTTACTACCTACCTAACAACGCTGGTATAAAAAGAAAATAAAATGACTCGGTAAAGCGTCGCGCTTTATGCCTACATATTCCCATCAGAGAATGAGAAATCAGAGTCAACGTAGTTCGGCTAACTACGGGTTACGGGGAAGGTGGCTCGCCAATACGTCAGTATTGTGCCTACATACTCTCAACCGGTATGAGAGATCAGAGCTTACGTAGTTCGGGTTAATACAGATTACGGGAATTCAGATTCATCTGTTTTATCGAGTAGGGTTAACAAACAGTTCCATCAGTTGGATGTACGCAGCTCGACCTTTGGAGACTTAAGCGTTACCGTTTGCGGTAGAACTGTGAGTTAACGACACTCTTTTCTTCAGAAAAGCTTCCTTTGAATTATGGGCCCACGGGGCAAAAAGGTTTGCAGTTTATTTTCTATCCTTTACGGAAGAACTGTTTTTTATGGATGTTTGTAACTGATATCGCACTAGAGACTATGACCTGAGAGTGGACGCGCCGTATGTCACCCAAAGGGTGCCATACTAAACATCCAGACTGTTGAAAAGAGACTCTCCAACAATCCTTTCTCAGATAGCTTAAGGCTCGTAACGTATGACGTCAGTTAACCTTTATTGCTGTATTTTAGTTTGTTTTGAGATGAGAAGAGAGAACGAACATGTTCAACTAAGGGGAGACTATCAAGTCCTAATGTTGTCATGCCAAGGATTCATCCTGTGGTTGAGGTTTGAAACAAGGATCTCCTAGAAGTTATCATGCATAGGTTTCAACCTAAAGTTCTAATCATCACTTCCTTATCAAAGGAAATGAGATTCCTATGGGATCAAGTCAGTGATAAACAAAAACAGATAAAGCATCAGCTGAAACAGTAAACAGTAAACGACTGTAAAATGCATGCAATGCAAGTGAGGGAGGAAATGTGTGTGGGGCATCAGCCTCCACAAGCTCATCTCATCCTCAAGCCAGATATGAATAACTGCAATCACACAGAAAGAATAAAATAAAGTGCTATCAAGCAAATCACAAACCACATAGGCAAGGGAGCAAGGCTCTACCGAATACCCGCAAGCAAAGCCATACAGTAAAAATACAAGCAGAGGGAGCAACTCAACCTCTAGTGCAATCATGCTCCTAGCTCAACACAATCTAAACCTGAACTTATTCTAATGCATCAAGCAAATCAAACAAGTCACAGCAATACAATTGCACAGAAAGAAAACAGACAGGAAGGAAAACAGATCAACAACTTCCACAACTTCACAGCAAAGCTCCTCTGACAGCAGCTTAGTCCTCAGTCTTCAACTGTTCTTCAAGACCATCCTATTCAATGGCAAGTGTCAACCTGCTTCTTCAAGCTTCTAACACATCAAACATAAGTATCAACTTATTCTTTCTTCTTCAAGCCTCAGCTCTTCATTCAATTTCAATTTGATCTTCTTCACAAGTGTCAACTTGTTCTCACTGGTCTTCAAGCTTCAGCTTCAATGGCAGTCTTCAATAGCAAGTGTCAACTTCTAGCATATTCAATCTTATAACAAGGAACTCCATCCTCTAGCAAGGGAGAAATATTCATCTAACAAAAGCAAGGTGGGGATAGGGAGAAGCAAAGTGAAAACCAAAGGTCACCTCTAAGCACTCCACCATCAAAGAAAGGAACCCTCAAAGGTTCTACCAACTCATGAAGAGTCACACATCCTACCAAAGGATGGATGAAGCCTTCACAAGGGGACCTTACATCATATGGAGGAATGGAAGTGATCAATACCTTCCATATTTCATGAAGGAAGAAAATCTATTCTAAGAGATCTCCTTAAAAACCCTAGTCCTTAACCATAAACAAATTACACCAAAAGAAGGGAAGTCTTCACATCCAAGCTTCCTCAAGCATTCCATGGTTGCCCAAGCTTGTCTTCAACACCACCCAAGAGCAAGAGAGGCAAAACCATAATCTAAGGGAACTAGAGAAACCAATCTAATTGAATTAGCAAGTTAGGATCACCTAAAACCTAGTACTAAAGTTAGTCCTAACTAAAATACTAAAACCAATTGTAAAATCCTACAAAAATGACTATGGGACCATAATTCAATCATGAATCTACCATACAAAATCCAGAGGTTGAATCATCCACCAAGTCCTAGAAATAAAACCTAGATCACAAGGTACTAAGCATAAACCCTAAAAATAGAGCACCTAAAGTTTCAACTTAAAACTACCACCTAAATTCATCACAAAAATGTGAGAAAAATCTAAGGGGAACATGCATATCTATTCTAGCTACACACACAAAATCAAGGCAAGAATCATCACCAAGTGCTCAAAACAAATTCATTAAAACAAGGTATCAACCATGGCCATTTTAATATCAATTAATATTCAAAAAATGCAAATAAAATCAAAAATGCATGAATTATTAATATTTTTTAATCTACAAAATTCTAGGTTCAATCATGAATCAGGGGAAGAAATTTTGGAATTAATTGAGTTAATCTCCTATTTTTTATGAATTAATCTCTAAGTCACATGAAATAATGAAAAATAAAAGAAAATAAAGGAAATTAATAAAAATGCGTGGCAAATAGCAATCCAATACAGTTCATTTCAATATTTGGGCCCAAGGGGGGGTGTGAATATCACTCTGAGTGCTAAGCCCAAAACCAACCGATTAATGAAACGGTGCGTTTCATTTGAAATTCTCTCTTCAGATCTAAGAAGCAATCCTGGCCCTCCAACACACGCCTGAGTCAAAGGTCCAACCCTAATCTGAGGGTCCTTGTTCATCGTCCCCAATTTGAACCTACAATGGAGGGAGTTCTCAGACGGTGGTCTGAACAGTGGCGCCACCGTCTTCTCCAGTGAGCCAACCTCCACAGGTCATCAAAAATCACAAAACCAATCACTATCCCACTCCAAATTTGATGCTGATCACGAATCCAACCTCAGAATTTTCTAATTCCTTCTACATTTCCAAACCCGATAGCATTTTCATAATTCCTCCCAATCTTGATTTTCACCATTCTTTAAATTAAAGGTCTCAAGTTAATCCTAACTCTTCACTGATCAATTTCCACCATCCAATCATGAATAATCCTTCAAGAATCATGAGATATCATCCTCAACAGAAAATGATCACATGCCTAATTTGTCTCTAATTCACCAATTTATGATCCTAAATCCAATTACAGGTTGCAAGGATCCTAACCACATGTGAATTGCTAAGTTTCTCCTCCTAAATCATGCATAAGGATGAAAGATACAAACCTGGTTTCAGAGAGATAACAGAGGTGGTTTTTGTTCACTTCAACTGCCAAGATAATGCAGACACGTTCCAAATTCACTCCCAAAGCCTTTGCACACCCTGATTTGGCTTGATTCTCCCTTGAATTGAAAACCCGATTTCAACTTGAACCTTCAAATTTTCAATGGCTCCTTCTCTTACTAGCTTCAATTCCTTCCAAAAAAAATGGCTGAACTCACTCAATGACTTATATAGAAATGATTGGGATCATCTAGAAAATTCTGGATCCATCCAAATGAGATTTTTTATTTTCAATTTCTCTTCAAAATCTCATCCACGGCAATCACTATTCTGACTCCTTCTTGGTATGGCTATATGTGTAATCAAGTTCTTATGAGATATTGAATGAGTTTAGAGTGTTATTTTCCTTGTTTGCAAGCCAAAGGTATGAATTTGATTATGTTGCTTCATCATGAAGAAATGAAATGGAATGTTATTCAAATGACCTCAAATCAAAATTTTAACATTGCCATTGTTTCTAAAACCATTTTTCCAATCAATTTGACCTATAATTTTGTTTCATTTGGTCACAAAATGAATTATTTGAATTTTTTTGCCATTAAATCCTTTTAATTCTTTTTTCCCAAAGCTTCTTGAACCAAGTCTCTCCTTGAGCCATTTCAACGCCTCCTTGGTGCATGGTCAAGGTTAAAACCCCATTTTGAGCAACTTTCTAGTTGAACAAAATTTCATTTGAGGCCTCTAAGTTGGTGAAAATGGCATATGATCACAAATGACCTATAATCACCAAATGTCCAAAATACCCTTGACTTGTCCAAGCCATAAGTTGAGTTCTACAAATACTATCAAGGACTTATAGTACTCTCTAGAAATCTAAGAGCATAAGGAACAACATTCATGTTGACCAAAAGTTCATAGGAATCATCCTTCTAGGGCAAAAGTTCCATGCAAGTTGGGTAACTTTCAAGCTCCGAATTCACATTCCTCAAATGACTTGTAACTTGTCAAAGTCATAACTTGAGTTCTACAAATCCTATCAAGGACTTATAGCACTAAAATTAAATCTAAGATCATGCTCTACAACAATCATGTTAGGGGCAAGATGAGATAACAATCACATCTTGAGCTAAATTGCCTTGAAGATAGGGGTCAAACTAGGGGATTTTACACTGTCAAGTCTTAGAAACCCTAGCCTGAAACTTCTCAAACTCTTCAATCATGATGAGTTAACCTTGGAATCATCCTTATAACATATCAATGTATCAATCCATGATCTCATGACCCTTGAATTAGGTCTCAACCTTCTTCAAATCATCAGTTGACTTAGGGTTGACCCAGTCAAACCCTAGCTGCACCACTCATGGCTGAGCCTTCTTAATCTTGCATAATGATCTGTCTAGGCCTCAAAGTGATCTTCAACACTTCCCATGAGCTCTCTCAAGACCTCAAGTCCATCTTCATGGCCTCAGAATCATCTTATGGCTTTCCACAACTTTCAAGTTAGGAGACCTACACACTCTTGGCTTCAACCACTCTTTCTGAGGATCTTTTAACTTCTCTGACAAAGATATCAACCCTTGGACACTTGAGTAACCTTCTTAGCTAGCTTCATAGCCCTGGGTAGCCCTTTATTGGTAATCATACCTCTTGATCTCCTGCATACATGTCAATGAAATGCAAAGGATAATGCTAATGTGAATGAAATGAAACATAAGTTAGGTAAAGAAAAGTTGGGCAAATTTTGGGGTGCAACAGCTGCCCCTATTCAAACGGCTTGGACCTGACTGGGTGAGAAGCGAACGACTCTTAAACAATCAAGGTAAAAGACGGTTGAATACCAACAAACCCGAAAATTAGCCAATTGCACAAGTACACGGTACTCTGATGGGAACAAATCTTCGGAAACTGAAATAATAGTTGCACGACAACTAGCTGGAGAATGCTGATCTGAACCTCCATCAGGATGATTCTCTGATTTATCTGATATCATTGCATCCTCAAATTATCGAGGGATCACCGGTTGCATGGTAACTGGTGATTTGCCGACCGTACGGGTAAACGGTACTCCGATTGGTAGGAACATCTTCGACACTGAGCATGACAGTTGCACGGCAACTCTGCTAGGGAATTGGTCACACAGTAATTGATGAAGGGTCTAATCTCAAATCTCCGTCAGGATGATCATCTGAGTTCGCCGTATATCTTCGTCCTTAAGTCGTCAAGGGATCACCAGTTACACGGTAACTGGTAATGGATGGTTGATCACGCCGTCAGGCGTTCTGCGCTACTGCGGCAGAAGGATTCCTCGGGGCTCATCAGGTCGTTAGGAACTTTTCAACAATCAAGTTAATCATGTCGTCGGGCCTTCAAAGGAATTTTCGGGCGTCAGCCGGACTTCATCAGTAAGTCGGAAATAGAATTCTTGGTCAATCATGAACCAAATAAGGATATACAATCTTTTGCCATCAGGCACTCCACATTAGCTGAGAGGACTGCTTCGACATCGCAGCTGGACTTCATCAGTAAGCCAGGCGATTCGGCACTACTTCCGGACTTCAACCATCAAGTCTTCAAGGGAAACTTCAGCTTCTCTGCTGAACAACCTGCTGGGGATGACACATCTCCGCTGGGGATTCTGGAGAACTATCAAGTAACTCTGCTTCGGGGCTTCAGAAATTATTCTGGATGAATCAACTCTGCTGAGGACTTCAAGAATCACCTTGGACAAATAAACCCATCGGGGACTTCAAGAATCATCTTGAACCAATAACTCTGCTGGAGATTTCAGGAATCGTCCTGAGCGAACCCTCTGTCGGGGACTCTAAGCATCAACTTGAGCAGCCCTCTCTGGTGACCTCACCGGGGATTTTAAGAATCACCTTAAGCAAACCACTTTGCTGGAGAATTCAAAAATCATCTTGGGCAAACGACTTTGCTGGGGAATTCAAGAATCATCTTGGGCCAAACAACACTTCTGAGATTTCAGGAATCATCCTGAGCAAACACCCTGTCGGGGAACACCTGTAAAACAAGAACGGTAACGACCTAGCTCATGCTTCATATGCATATGTTTAACAATGGCGCGATGCTCCACACGGTGGAAATGCTACGCGTTTTTAGGGTAAATGCTATTCAATCATGCAAAGTGCTATGGCCCCATCAGCAAAATAAATGCCGAAGGGAGAATCCTTCTGTCAAGGAGAAAGGACCACTCTGGTGGGGGAAGGAATCATCCTGCCGAGGAGAAGAAGTCACACCAATCTCAACTGGACTCCGCCTGGGGAAACAAACTTCAGTCGACTGCTGTAGGGAAGCAAAGTTCTATGAGAACCTGAACCCGCTCAACCGGGTATTCAAACCACAAACCGTCGAGGAAAACGATCTCAATCGCGGAAATGAACTGCACGACATTCGCAGCAAAACTTTCCCGGAGATAAAGACTCCGGTGGGGAAATACAGCATCAGTTATTCAACACTCTACTGGGAAGAACCACTCATGGCCCGCACGGCTCCCGAGGATTCAGCTCTCTTGGGGATTTGCCAGCTCGGCTGGGGCAGAAAGGATCATCCTGCTTACTGGGGAGAGTACGACTCTGTGGGGAGATGCTGCTGCACTCACTGGGGTAGAAGGAACCATCCTGCTTGGGAACGCATACGGCGTACTGCCTGGAATATGCTACCTGCAACAACACAAACAAACAGACAAGATACCCTTCTCAAAGGGGCCTATCAAGGTTATCATCTTGTGACGATGTTCCAGTAATTCATTGTTTCAACAATCAGTGGCCTAGGCCAGTAAGTTTATGTATGCGCATTTTATCAAAAACATCGGCGTTCTTTTTCGCAAACAAAACAGATAAGTGCTAAACAAACAAACAGAATTGCTGAATAGTATACACTTTATTGATAACAAACCCCTGAATGGGCAAAAATGTTTTACAACAGATGCAAGCTCCTGGAATGAGGAAGTCGCGCAAATATAAAAACATAAATATACATCAGTATATACAAATGTCGGCAATGAGGCGTAGGCGAACACCATGAGTTGATCCCTCTATGACCCACTCGACTTCGATACTTCTCTGACGCTTCAGCTTCAGAAGAGGTTGATTCTGATAAACGGCCCTCAGGTCTTCCAAACCACTAAATAATGAAAGTCCACACGCGGAACACAGTCATTTGCTTTTTCAAATCCCTAACTTTTGCCTGAATCGCCCTTTCGGGTTTTCGATTCACCGGGATACCCTTTTTTGCCAAAGTCGCCCTTCCAGGTTTTCGACTTCGCGGGTGTACATTCCTTTCTTCGTATCCCTAATTTTTTCCCGAACCTTTTTCCCTTTTTTATGGTTCGCCGGGATGCCCCATTTTTTCCTGGATATTCTTTTTCTTTCCAGCGGTTCATTCTTTTTTAAGCAAAGTATTTTTTAACTGCGTCCGCATTTACCGGGGATGCAAAATCTCCGCCATCCATCTTGGATAACAACAAGGCTCCTCCCGAGAAGACCTTGCTGATGACGTACGGACCTTCGTAATTGGGAGTCCACTTGCCCCGGTGATCGAAGTGTGGAGGAGGAATCTTCTTCAGGACGAGATCACCCGTCTGAAAGCTTCTAGGACCCACCTTCTTATCATAAGCTTTCTTCATTCGGCTTTGGTACAGATGACCATATGCAATCGATGCTAATCTTTTCTCGTCCATCAGGCTGAGCTGGTTTAGTCGGTTCTTAATCCATTCTGCCTCATCGAGTTTCACGTCAACCAAAACTCGTAAAGAAGGGATCTCAACTTCTAACGGTAGGACAGCTTCCATACCGTACACTAGTGAGAACGGAGTTGCCCCGGTTGATGTACGTACCGTTGTACGATAACCATGCAGTGCAAATGGCAACATCTCGTGCCAATCCTTATAGGTCACAACCATTTTTTGTACAATCTTCTTGATGTTCTTATTGGTCGCTTCAACGGTGCCATTCATCTTCGGCCGGTAAGGAGATGAGTTGTGGTGTTCAATCTTGAAATTCTGGCACAGCTCCTTCATCATCTTGTTATTCAGATTCGAACCATTATCAATAATGATCCGCTCGGGAATTCCGTAACGACAGATGATGTCCCTCTTTATGAATTTAGCCACCACCTGCTTGGTCACGTTAGCATACGAGGCTGCCTCCACCCACTTGGTGAAGTAGTCGATAGCTACTAGAATGAAGCGATAACCGTTAGATGCAGTGGGCTCGATCTTGCCTATCATGTCGATGCCCCACATGGAGAACGGCCACAGGGAGGACATGACATTTAGCGGGCACGGCGGCACATGAATCTTATCAGTATAAATCTGGCATTTATGACATCTCTTCGCGAATTTAAAGCAATCCGATTCCATCGTCAGCCAGTAGTATCCTGCTCTCAGGATCTTTCTCGTCATGGCATGCCCACCGGCGTGCGTACCAAATGTGCCTTCATGGACTTCTTCCATGAGCATACTCGCTTCTTTCTCATCTACACATCTGAGTAGCATGAGATCGTGGTTTCTTTTATACAAAACTCCATCAGGATTGAGATAAAAATTTCCGGACAGCCTCCTCAGAGTCTTCTTATCCTGGGTCGACACTCCCGCAGGATATTCCTTAGTCATAAGGAAAGTCTGGATATCATGGAACCATGGCTTGCCATCGGAGGCTTCCTCGATCGCAAATACAAATGCAAGTCTATCATGACGAGAAAGGACAATCCTTGGAGCTTCATTCCAAAAATTGACTTTATACATCAAAGCCAACGTGGCTAAGGCATCAGCCATCTGATTTTCGGCTCTGGGAACATGATGGAGTTCCACTCGATCAAAAAACGGAAGCAGCCTTCTGGCATAGTTCATGTACGACACCAAATTCGATTGACGAGTCTCCCACTCCCCTTTAATTTGGTTAATCACAAGCGCCGAGTCACCATATACGTCTAGGTTCTTGATTCTCAAATCAATTGCTTCTTCTAGACCCATGATGCATGCTTCGTACTCCGCTTTGTTATTGGTGACCGTAAACGTCAGTCTAGCGGTGAATGGGATGTGGGATCCATGGGGAGTCGTGATGATCGCCCCGATGCCACTTCCGTAAGAATTAACCGCCCCGTCAAATATCAATTTCCACTAGGATTTCCTATCTGGACCCTCGTCGGGAAACGGTTCATCGCAATCTTTCGCTTTAAGAAACATGATATCCTCATCAGGGAATTCAAATTTCATCGGCTGGTAATCTTCGATCGGTTGTTCGGCAAGGTACTCAGACAATACGCTTCCCTTGATGGCCTTCTGGGAAACGTACTGAATGTCATATTCCGTCAACACCATTTGCCATCTGGCAATCCTTCCCGAAAGCGCCTGCTTCTCGAAGACGTACTTGATCGAATCCATCTTCGAAATTAGCATGGTCGTGTGATTGAGCATGTACTGTCGTAAACGTTTGGCAGCCCAAGCTAATGCACAACACGTCTTCTCCAGCATTGAGTAACGGGATTCACAATCTGTGAACTTTTTACTCAAATAGTAAATGGCATGCTCCTTTCTGCCCGTCTCGTCGTGCTGACCGAGAACACACCCCATACTATTCTCAAGAACTGTCAAGTACATGATTAAGGGTCTTCCGGCCACTGGGGGTATCAAGATCGGAGGTTCCTGTAGATACTGTTTTATCTTATCAAATGCCTTCTGGCAATCCTCGTTCCAGATAATTGCCTGATTTTTCTTTAGTAGTTTGAACATTGGTTCATACGTGGCCGTGAGCTGAGAAATAAACCTTGCAATGTAGTTTATTCTGCCCAGGAAACCACGAACTTCTTTTTCTGTTTTTGGCGCTGGCATTTCTCGTATTGCTTTTATCTTCGCAGGATTAACCTCAATGCCTCTTTCACTCACGATAAACCCCAGTAGTTTTCCAGACCGTACTCCGAAAGTACACTTGTTAGGATTCAGTCTCAACCTGAACTTCCTAAGCCTCTCAAAAAGCTTCAGCAAATTGACCAGATGTCCCTCCTCCATTTGGGACTTTGCAATCATGTCATCAACATAGACTTCGATCTCATGATGAATCATGTCATGAAACAAAGTGACCATTGCTCTTTGGTAAGTGGCCCCTGCGTTCTTCAGACTGAAAGGCATTACCTTGTAGCAAAACATTCCCTAAGGTGTAATAAACGTAGTTTTCTCCATGTCCTCCAGCGCCATCTTGATCTGATTGTAGCCGGAGAAGCCATCCATGAACGAAAATACAGAGAACTGAGTTGTATTGTCGACCAACACATCAATATGAGGGAGCGGGAAATCATCTTTAGGGCTCGCCCTATTCAAATCCCGATAATCGATGCACATTCGCACCTTACCGTCCTTCTTCGGTACAGGCACTATGTTGGCGACTCACGGAGGGTAAGTAGTGACCGCTAAGAAGCCAGCATCAAGCTGCTTTTGCACTTCTTCTTTGATCTTAATGGCCATATATGGTCGTGTCCTTCTAAGCTTCTGCTTAACGGGAGGACAATCTTCTCGCAGCGGCAAGTGATGGACCACGATGTCAGTATCAAGTCCGGGCATATCTTCGTATGACCAAGCAAAGATGTCACTATACTCTCTCAGCAGACCAATCTCTGCTTGACATCACTCTGCAATGCGGCCCCTATCCTGACGTTCCTGACCAGTTCCTCAGAACCCAGATTCACAATCTCAATCTCTTCTTCGTGAGGCAGAATAACTTTCTCTTCTTGTTTCAACAAGCGGGCCAACTCTTCGGGAAGGTCTTCGTCTTCATCAATCTCTTCTTCGGCTTGATAGATCGGGTAATCAAAGTCGAAGTGAGTCGTAGAAGGTTCAGAGTCGATGTCATCTGCTATGTGGATCCTGCAATAACAAGGGTTAAGCTTAAAACAAGGATATGCAGGTTAGCACAAACCCCATTGCCATTTTATTGTTTTTCAAAACAAATATAAACAGGAATAACAGAGATCACAACATTTGAATGCGAAAAAACACCTTTTGATTTATTGGTAAAATGCATGTACATAATCAAACAAGGCCCTGACAATAAAACCACTATGCCCCGGGTAGGACGTAGGATTGTACAATGATTGGAGAAAGTAAATCATTACTCTTTGCCTGTCACTTGGATGGTATCCCTGATAGACCAGTTGTTGAGGCTCTCGCCTGGTTTGCTTGGCTGGATCCAAGAGTCTAGGTCGCAATCGCTGTCCTCGCCGTCTTCAGACACTGCGTTGACACTTTCGAATATCACCCCGCCGCTTGTAAACTGGATCGGCCCTTTACCTCGCGATGCACTGCGAGAAAAGGAGGCTTCAGCCGTAGGAGAGTATCCTAACCCAAACTTGTCCTGTTTGTTAGGTATTTCCAGAATTTGCCCCCAGCCTGAGGTAGATCCGGCTTGGACAACGGCTCGGGCTTCCTTGAAGGAAGAGAGAGTCATCTCTGGTTTTTCAGTGATTACAAGAGCCACGTTCTTGACTTTAACAGCTTCGAACGCCTGACATAGGGTTTCGTGGATTTCCCCATCCATCTCAACATACTTGAAGGACGACAAATGGCTCACCATTATATCTTTCTCGCCATAAACAGTCACGATGTTGCCTCCGACAGCATACTTGAGCTTCTGGTGCAATGTGGAGGTCACAGCGCCAGCAGAATGGATCCATGGCCGGCCTAAGAGACAGCTGTAGGCAGGCATGATGTCCATGATGTAAAAGACTGCGTCGAATGTTTCCGGCCCCACTTGGATTGGCAACGTCACCTCCCCAAAAACATGATGTTTGGTTCCATCGAAAGCCTTCACAACCAGATCACTGGGTGTGCAGATCAATCCTCGAGTATCCAACTTCATTAATGCTTTCTTAGGAAGAACATTGAGTGACGACCCCGTGTCCACCAACACATGAGACATAATCGTTCCCCTACACTCTATCGAGATGTGCAGGGCGCTGTTGTGGTTTCTTCCCTTCGGCGTCAGCTCCAGGTCAGTGAACCCTAACCCGTTTCCAGCATTCACGTGGGCTACGACCCCTTCCAACTGGTTGACCGATATTTCCTGCGGTACGTACGTGGCATTCAAGACCTTTAACAGCGCGTTGCGATGTGACTCCGAGCACAGCAACAGATTCAGGATGGAGATTTTCGAGGGTGTTTGATGGAGGTGATCCACGATCTTGTAATCACTCTTCTTGATCAACCTCATGAACTCTTCAGCGTCCCTTACAAGCAAGTCTTTCTCTACCCCATGAGGGGTTTCCTCAACGACTTTGCTCTTTCCCTTATCGGTTACATCAGCTTTGTCCGCTTTGTCCGCCTTATCCGCCACAATCTCGGGTGGAGCAAATACTCTTCCGCTGCGCGTGATTCCGCCAATTCCCCCTAGGTTATCCATACACTGCCCCGAGGGCTCCAATTCTAACTTTTGTCCGTTGCAGTAGACGTCTGCCCCATAATGCCACGGGACAGCATTGGTGCTTGCAAAAGGGATCGGCCCAGCCTTGGTGATGGTAATTGTGGGCGGTCTGGGTGCAGAAATAGTGATCGTCCGGCGGGGATGGTGATGGTGGCAACCTCATCATCCTGCTTCAGCATTACCTCTCCAGATCCACATTCGGCCCTTCGGCTAAACTGCAAGATTCCTTCGTTCATCAGACTCTGAATCCCTTCTATCAACTGTTCACATCCATCAGGACGAGTCGCACAGCCCATACACAGTTCTCCACAGCCCAGAAAGAAGCCTCTCTTCATCAGCTTGGCTTTAACGAAGCTAAGCGGTGTCTTCATATCTTTGACATCAGTCAACACATCTAGATCCTCTTCCTCAATAATGGCATTCACCCCACCTCCCCGATGATTCGGCATAGGGTTCTTCGTGACATTTGGCACATTATCTGAGAAATTGATGATCTTAGCGTCCACCATATCCTATACGTTGTGCTTGAAGGCTTTGCAGTTTTCTATCGTGTGGCCTGGTGCCCCCGAGTGAAACTCACAAGTTGCATTCGCATCATAACCTGGCGGAGGTGCCCCTGTCAAGGGAGCCAGGGTTCTCTTCTGGACCAACTGCAACTGAAGCAGAGTTTGCAATAGTTGAGCATAAGACATGGGTGGCGGCTCGAGGTGACGACTTGACAGAGGTGCCCTGTTCTGATACTTTCTGTATCCTTGCTGATTCGGCTGCTGCTGCTGTGGCTGGGGTTGTTGGACCGCGGGGATGGTTATGCTGGCCACCTGCTGGTGCTGGCCCTTACCCTTCCTTCGAGCGTTGGACACGGCGCTCGTTTCCTCTTCCCGCCTTTTGCCATCATACGGTTTCTTTCCTCCTCCAGCTGAGGATAGATCACCTTGAATTTTCCCTAGTTTGATCCCATTTTCAACGTGCTCGCCCGTGATGATGAGATCTGAGAAGCTTCCAGACATACCGCTGACCAATTTCTCGTAATAAACCCCTGGGAGGGTGGCTACAAACATTTCAACAAGCTCCCGTTCAACCATCGGCGGCTGAACTCTAGCTGCCAATTCACGTCACCGCTGGGCGTACTCTTTGAACCCTTCGTTGTTCCTCTGTGACAAATTTTGCAGTTGGACTCGGTTCGGAGCCAAGTCGTTGTTATATTGGTAATGATGCACGAATGCCTCAGTAAGTTCCTTCCACGTGCACACACTGGTAGGCTCCAAACTCATGTACCATTCCAAGGATGGCCCGGACAAGCTATCCTGAAAGAAGTGCATCAACAACTTCTCGTCTTCAGAGTGAGCGGACATTTTCCGGTAGTATGACCTTAGGTGGACGCGAGGGCAGGTGGTGCCCTTGTACTTTTCGAAGTCGGGTACCTTGAATTTAGGAGGCACCTTAAAGTCAGCAATCAATCCCAATTTGGACATGTCGACACCCATAGTGTTCAGGTTCTCGAAATTCCTCATTTTGTCCTCGAGTGCCTTAAACCTCAGACGTGCTTCAGCAGTCAGCTCTCCTTCAGCACCCTTCTATGAGAACAAATCTTCTTGACGGTCTTCTAACCACGGCTGAGGCCCATACAGATTCCCGACACCTGTGTTGCCGTTGCCCAGTCCAACATTGACATTAGCTTCAAAATCCCCATTACCGACGCCAGTCGTATTACCATTGAGCCCCATGTTAGTGATCACGTTGCCGTTGCCACTGCCATTCCCCCCGGTCACGGGGATGCCATTCTGAGGAGTTTCAACAAGTGGAGGGGTTGGAACACTCCCACCGTGGAGTACACCATTGCTGTCAACCCTTGAAATCAGAGGCTGGACCAATGTTCTGAGCTGGTCTTGGCCGTTGGCAACCACTTGCATGAGCTCCATGAAGCGGTCCATCCTCTCTCGGAGCTCCTGAACGTCAGTCTGCACTTGCTCCATTGCTCTAGCTTGATTTGCTCTGGTCGGATAGCGGTGGATTGGTCTTTGATCAATCCTGGAACAACCTGAAACAACCTGTATACACAAAAGGGTTAGAAAAAATGACAAAGTGCCCGTTATGCAGGTGCTTCATGCAAATGCAAACGTGTGTCTGTGTGTTAGGGAGATTTCCCCCCATATCCTAGTGCCTGAGTGCCAGTGTTGATAATAAGAAGTCCGAGCCCAGTCATGGAAATAACATCTCATATATAAAGAAAGCCCCTCAAGGTGGTACACAGCGTCACTGGATACAAGAAGAATCAATAGCATGGCCTCGACCAACAAGCCTGGTGATGGTCAGCATACAGCAATGATCAAAACAAAAGGATTACAAATATAGTCAAGTATGGACACAGGCTCGAAACTCTTCTAACAGATCCCTCGTTTCTGGATGATCAGGCCGAGTGAGCAACCCTTCGACGAGTAACTCCCTCCGCATAATGGTGTATTGAAGACCTTCAACCGAATCTTCCCATGCTCCTTCGCCGAAACAATCTTCTAGCTTCCGCTTCTTGGATTCAAACGTCAGTTTGCGCTCCTTCAGGTTAGCAAGAGCCTTGTTGAGCAGGCCTTCGGCGACATATCTACGGGTGGTTTCTTCATCAAACCTCTTCTCACTAGCTTCCACCTGGGCTTTAAACTTGGAGATCTGCTGTTTCAGTTTATCCTCTCGTTCCTTGCCGTTGGCTAGGGTGGCCTTCCAATGCTGATTAAACTTGGATATTCTCCGGTACGCTTCATCCAAGTGCTGCTTCTTAGTGGCCAGTACGTCATTGACAGCTTTGAAGTCCCGACCCAAACGCTCACGCTCAGCCATCTGCTTAGTCAAATCTGTCCCTAACTGGTTCACCAGCTCTGTTTGCCTCTTGAAGGAATGAATGGCTTCGCTTCTCTCTCTTCTGAGTTGAGCCAACTCTTTCTCCAGTTCTTCATTTGCCTTCTTCAACTCATCCCTTTCAGCTAACACCTGATTATGCTGCTGAATGGGCACGGTGGTAGGCTCTTCAATCACTGGAGGGCTTTCTAGCTTGGCCGGAGGAAACGGCATCCCTATGATATCTGCTCTGGCTCTGATCCAGGTCACATACGGAGCGTAGGCTTGGCTATTACTTTTCCCCAGCAACAGCTTTCCCCGCTTACAGATACCATTCCAAGCATGTTGAAGCCTAGATAACATATCCCCCTCTAGAAGACCAGTGAGGTACAGAGATTCCTGCACCTCTTCATCCTTCGGCGGAGCTCTCAAAGCGTAAGCAAATTTTCGGACCAACAGAGATGGATTATAATTGATACAGCCCTTCCTGCCTATCAAAGGCACGTTCGGAAACCCGTTGCAGCTGAAGATAATCTCATTACCCAACCTATCTCTATCAAACCAGGAAATATCCTTCACTGATAGACCCATCAAACGCTCAGGCCACTCAGTTGTGGCTGCAGACGAAGCAAAGGGACCCTTCTTGGGTAGGTGACTATCAAGCCACTTGTAGAGCAGGGGCGCACAACACGAGACGTTCTTACCCCTTATGTTCTCGTTCTTGTAGTGGACGGAATGGTAGACATCTCCTATCAAGGTAGGGACTGGATTCCCTGATGCAAAGATGTGAAAGGCGTCGAAGTCTACAAAGTCAGGCATATTGGGGAACAGAATGATGCCATATATGTACAGAGCGAGGATGGCGTTGAACACGACCCAACATCCGTCTTTGGCGTACTGCTGAGCTTTCCCCACTAAGAACTGCAAGGAGAAACCGGGAACCCTGTTCCAACTAGACAAGATCAACTCGGAGGCATCCAGATGAAGTGAAGGAGCTAGACTAGCCAGATTAGGCTCAACATCCATATGAACAAAGGGCATCTGACTCTTGATAGGCACACCTAACAAATCAGCATATTACTCCAGTGTGGGTGCGAGAAGGAAGTCCGGGAAAGTAAAGCATCTCAAAGGAGGATCGTAGAACTGCAAAAAGGCGTGCAACCCATTCAACTCAAACACCGAGGGTTTACGAACCAAGCTGAGCAGTTTCCCATACGACTTTCTGAATTCACCTCTCACAGAATCATCTGCCAAATCTATCAAACCAGTCAGCTGAACAACATCAGGAGTGGGGATCTTGTAGGCCACAGTCTTCCTCAGAGAACCCATAATGGCACAACAGAAGGCAAGAAAACCTGAACCGGGGGAAACAGTACCTGCAACACAGACACACGTTAATGAAATGCAAATGAGTATGCAAAGCAATGTAAAATGCAATCATGCAGCAAGAGATCAAGACAACTGTGCTGTTGAGGAGATGAAGGTTCTGTATCAACAAAACCACGATACTGCTCTGTCAAGAACAACCCTATCTCTGATGTGAAGAAAACCCTGGTATCGGACCATAAATCTGCTCTGTCAAGAACACGCATATCTGATAATAAGGACCTCTGATACAGGACCATAAATCTGCTCGATCAAGAACGAATACACCTCTGATGATGAGGACCTCTGATGCAGGACCATAACTCTGCTCTGTCAAGAACAAATACATTGCTGAAGATATGTTGCACCCCAAAATTTGACCAACAATTATTTACTCATTAAGTGTTTGAAAGTTGATATCTTCATCAGAAAGTTCAAGAGATCCTCAGAGGAGTTGGTTGAAACCAAGGTTGTGTGCTTCATAGCTTGAGAGTTGTGGGTGCTCCTCAGATGGTTTTGAGACTTTGAGAGTGAACTTAGAGATTTGAGAAAGCCTATGAGGTGTCTTGAAAGTCATCATGAAGCCCAGAGAAGTCATTGTGCAAGAATTCAGAAGATTCAACCAGGAATGGTAGAATTAGGGTTTTGACTGGGTCAACCCTAGATCAGCTGAAGATTTGGAGAAGGTTGAGACCTAATCCAAGGGCCATGAGATCATGGAATGATGTATGGATATGTTATAAAGATAATTACTAGACCAACTCATCATGATTGAGGAGTTTGAGAAGTTTTGAGTTAGGGTTTCCAGGGATTGACAGTGAAAAACCCTAATTTGATCCCTATCTTCCAGGAAGTTTTAGCTCAAGATGTGATTGATATCTCATCTTCCCCAAAACATGAATGTTGTAGAGCTTGTTCTTAGCTTTAATTTGAGTGGTAGAAGTCCTTGATAGGATGTGCAGAGCTCAAGTTATGGTTTTGGCAAATTACAGGTCATCTGAGGTGTGTGAATCTGGGTCCTTGAAAGTCACCCAGCTTGCAGACAACTTTTGCCCTAGTAGGATGATTCCTATGATCTCTTGGTCAACATGAATGTTGAATAGAATCTTCTTAGATTTCTAGAGAGTACTATAAGTTCTTGATAGGATTTGTAGAACTCAACTTATGGTTTGAACAAGACAGGGGTATTTTGGTCATTTGGTGATTATAGGTCATTTTAAGCAAAGGCCATATCTCCTATTTCCAAGCCTCAAATGGAAAAATTCAAAACATCAAAGTTGTTCAAAATGGGATTTTAAGCCTAGAAAAGAGGTCATGAGTTATTGAAAAAGCTTTTAGCAAAGATTTTCATGATTGGGTAAAAATGACCTAAAATGGCTTATAAGTTAAAAAGTTGAAATGGAATTTTGGTTTAGGAGATGTACAAATCTAAAATGGGTCATCCAATATGTCATTTTGACTCCAAACATTATTTTAAAAACAATGGTTCAAGTAGAATTTTGATTTGAGGTCTAAAAATGGAGGTTGCTTTGTAATTTTCATTCTTGCATAATAAGGCAACTTGTAAATCTTCACATAAGGCAAAACCAAGGCTTGTTTTTTCACTAATTCTATTTCAATATCTCACAAGGGGAGATTTTAAAGCCAAATTGAAAGTCTTAAGGCATGAAAGGAGATAATCCAATGTATCACTTCATGAGAAATTCCTTAACTTTCTAGCTCATTCTAGAAGTTCCTAGGCTATTCTTTTGGTTGTTATAAAAAGGATGAATCACCATGAGATCAAGGTTGGTGAAAGTTGCTGAGTTCATTGGAGAGAGTGAGAGAGAAAGTGACATTCTAAGATTTCTTCAAAATCAAGCAAGTTCCCATTTCTTCATCTACAAGCCTCATCCATCTCAATTCTTGAAAACAGAAAGGTGTCCACCATTAGAGGAGTATTTTGAAGCAAGTTCAAGTGCCAAATCGAGCTCTAACATCACTCACCATTGAAGCTTGACAGGTTGGTGGATCCTCCCATATCTCCCTAATTATGCATGCTTAGGTTAGATCTTTAGTATAGAATGGTTAAGCTAGATCAGAGGACCAATTCCATAGAGTTTCAAAGGATATTATGAAGTTTGGTAACAGATCACGATTTTTTCAAGATTCAATAGCAAGCTGGTTAATGTGCATTAATGGATATGGTATAGCATAATGTGGTTAGGGCAACATGTAGAACAAGTTTGGATCATTAGATTGAAGTTCCATCAAGGTTGATAGCAGAGGAAAAGGTTGAAACCCTAATGTTGGAGCTTTCTGTTTGAACGATTTAAGGGGTTTCAGGGAAAACTATTGGTATGGTCGTGTTCATGGTGATCATTAGCACAAGTTTGCCTTTGGAAGTTTGGGATTTCATTGAGTAATAGAGGAGAACGAAGGAGTTGAAACTCTGGCATGGAGTTAGGGTTTCTGAAACCCTAGATGGTGTTTTGGGGAAGACGAGTGTATAGCCGTTGGATCATCCTGGTTCTCTTGACTTTGTAATTCCATCGCACGGCCTCGATTCAATTTCAAATGGAGGGAAAGACTTAACGCCAAAACGCAACGTTCCAATTAGTGAGATGTTCTGGGCTGAATGCAGATTGCGCTACTCACACCCCCACCATGGGCCCAATCCAAAAATGAACTAACATGGGTTGCTATTCGTACCGTGTCTCTTTCAATTTTCCTTTAATTTTTCTTTTATTTTCTGATAGTAATTGGGCCCAGGCGCACCCCCCTTCCTGGGCCCATCATGATATTGAACTGAGCGCTTCTACTATTCCCACCCCCTCCCCTTTAATTCAATTTCTTTTATTTTTATCTCTTTTATATTTTCTTGCATGTTATAAAATCCATATAAAATTGAAAAATGATTATTTTTTAATGCTTGTTTTTTTCACATGTTCATAAACCTGTCTAGAAAAATGTAAATAAATAAAATTCCATTTTCTTTTTCTTTTAATATTTTTAGCATATTATTCTTGTAATTAGTCTTTTTTAATTGTTTTTAGTTGATACTCAATTTGGTATAATTTCTTTTAGGACTTTCCCTTAGGATTTTTGAGCCATTCTTTTTGTCATAGTTAGATATTGAATCATAGTTCCTATAGGATTTAATTCACAATTTGTAGATTAAAATTTGATTAGTTTGTTAAGCATAGTCTTAGTGTACTCAATTAGGGTTTTAGGTTGCATAAGTAGATTGGAACAATTTTGTTTTGGGGTTTATAGGCCAAATTAGTGCATGGGGAATATATGGGTTAAGGGTAAGTATGTATAGAATCCCCTAGAATTTTGCTAGAATATTATATAGTATTTTAGTATTTTTAATTGATTTTTGAATGTATGGTTAGTATGTGTGTTGCTTGAAGGCATAGTATGTATTGTTGTGCTTGTTTTTCTTCTCCTTTGAGTGTGTGAGCCTTGAAGATTGAGTTGAAGACCTTGTGGATCATCATTGAAGCTTTGAAGACCTTGCAGTGGAGTTTAGTTAGCTTTTGTTTGTTCTGTTTATAGGATCATAAGTGCATAAGTAGAGCTTTAGATAGAATACTTCCATTCAATAAACAAGGAGTGTCTTGTTCACCTCCTTCCTTCTCTATGACATGAAGTCCCTTAAGGGTATTCACCTCTCTCCTTTGGAGGGATTAGTGACCTTGCCCTATGAGGTAGAACTTTGAGAGAGCCTTTCTTTTTGATGTTAAGTCCTCAATGGCATCCTTTGGAAGTCAGGGAGCACTTTAACATCCTCATCTCATCTTGTTGACTGAATCTTGTTTGATGGAGCATTTGGGTTGTTGAAGATAGCAATGAAGAGCATTGAAGATTTGATTGGAGATCTAAAAGCCATTGAAGATAGAAGCTGGAGCTTTGAAGAGGATGATTCCTTGGAGATTGTTGAAGGCTGAAGACTTTGTGAAGACCAAGGTGATACTTGAAGATTCCTGAAGATGGTGAAGCCTGAAGGTGGAGCTGATCAAAGAAGCTGAAGCTTAAGGGAGAAGACGAATTGATACTCACATTGTAGGGTTGATACCTAGAAAGCAGTTGATGATTGAAGTTTGAAGACTGGGTTGCTGCTGGAGGAGCTGAAGCTTTCTTCTGTTTTTCTTGTCTGTATTGTTTGTTTTGCTTGAATTGTCTGTTGCATTAGATTAAGTTCATCTAGAATAAGGTCAGTCTAGGAGCATGATTGCATTAGAGGTTGAGTTGCTCCCTCTGCTTGTATTGTTATTGCGTGGCTTTGCTTGCGGGTATTCGGTAGAGCCCAGCTCCCTTGCCCATGTGTTTGTTCGCCTGATGGCATTTCATTTCTTTTATCTGTATGATTGCAGTTTACTGTTTATTGCTTGATAGCATGTTGTTTATTTTTCAGTATGATTACTGTTATTTCATGACTGGCTTGAGGTCGAGACGAGCTTGTGGAGGCTGAAGCCCCACACACATTTCCTCCCTCACTTGCATTGCATGCATTTTACTGTTAAGCTGATGCTTTGTCTGTTTTGGTGTATCATTGACATGATCCCTTAGGACTCTCATTTCCTTTGATAAGGATTTGATGATCGAGTTTTAGGTTGAAACCTATGCATGACAACATCTAGGAGTTCCCTGTTCAAACCTCAACCATAGGATGAATCCATGGCATGATAACAATAGGACTTGATAGTCTCCCTCCTAGTTGGGCCTGTTCTCTTCTCATCTCAAAACAGTTTAAGATACAGTAATCATGAATGATTTCTTTCGTACGTTACGAGCCTTAAGCTATCTGAGAAAGGGTTGTGGGAGAGTTTCTTTTCCACAGTCTGGATGTTTAGTATGGTACCCTTTGGGTGACATGTGACGCATTCACTCTCAGGTCATAGTCCCTAGTGCGGTTGAAATCGCAAACACAATAAAAAAACACTTCTTTCGTAAAAGACAGGAAATAAACCGTAGTTTCCCGAACTACGTTTGCTCTGATCTTCCATACAGTGTGGAAGTACGTAGGCATAGGATGCGACGTCCTAGCGAGCAACCTTCAACCTTCCCCCATAACCCTTCGTAGGCCGAACTACGTTGACTCTGATTTCTCATTCTCTGATGAGAATACGTAGGCATAAAGTGCGATGCTTTGCCGAGTCATTTTTCTTTTCTTTTTCAGCCAGCCTTGATAGGTAGATAGATTAAAACCAACCCGTCAGATAAACAAACAAGCGTGGATCCCGTCGAGTACGACGGACGTGAGGGGTGCTAATACCTTCCCCTTGCGTAACCGACTCCCGAACCCAGACAATGGTTGCGATGACCTTGTCTTACCCTTTTTCGTCAGGTTTTTCCGATCGTTTCCTTTCCCGCTCTGAGGGATAAATAACGAAAGGTGGCGACTCTTCTGTCATGTCGGCACCTTATTTTCGCGCAAGCGACAGCTGGCGACTCTGCTGGGGACTTGATAGTTTCCTAGGGATCCAACGTCCCGAAAGCGAGTCAGTTTTGGGATCCAACGTCCCTTAATAGAGTCAATCCTACCGCTTGTGTGTTTGCTTGTTGGGTTGCGTTTATTTATCGCATTTTTTACTTCTCGCACTTTATTTCCCGCATTTTATTTCCAGTATAATATGATTATTTGTGCTGTTGTGGGATGAGAGTTCTGATGAGTGAGAAGCCAGACCCAGGCTTGAGTGCACTATAGACTTAGAGTGGAAATTAGTGGGCGCGTGCTTGCTTTGCAGGCACTAGTGTCTCATAAAATCCACGCTCAGACGAGGTTCATCCGGTTGGCTTCACTTTCAACCCTTTGGGTTGAGACGGTTGCTGGTTTGGTGGATTGTCGACTCTGGGGACCGATCATTTGTGATTCAGCTAAGTGAGGCCTCTTCAAGACTTGATAATGCCACTCCTTCTGGGAATCGTATCGTCAGTTTTGAAAGTCTGTGACGCTGATGAACGCATAGGATGTCGTACCTTGAGTCAGTTTAGGTCCATACCTGTGAGTGGGATTGGGTTTATTGCAGGAAACTTTGACCTTCAGACTACCTCGTTTTCTTGACAGTGAATCAGTTATGTTGGTACCAGGGTTCTTAGTTGCAGACTCGTCTGTTCTTGACAGAGCAAGATTTTGATCAGAGGATCTTATCATCGGGTGTTTGTCTGTTCTTGATAGAGCAGGTTTTGATCAGAGTATTGTCATCAGTGGTTTGTTCTTGACAGGGCAGATTTTGAGTGGGGTCTGAAGATCTCATCAGCAGATGTTATTTGTTCTTGATAGGGAAGATTTTGAGTGGGGTCTGAAGATCTCATCAGCAGCTGTGTGTTTGTTCTTGATAGGGCAGATTTTTATTTGGGGTCTGAAGACTTCATCAGCAGATATTTCTTGATCATACATCCGAGGTCCTTATTATCAGGCGTTTGTTCTCGACAGAGCAGAATCTTAATCCTATGTGTATGGTCCTATCAGATGGTTATTCTTAGCAGATCAGATCAGTGGTTTTGCACCGGGGTTTTCTTTTCATCAACGATTGTTGATACAGAAATCTCCGCAGCAGCTATCCGGATATATTATTGCATGCCTGCATTTTGCATTAGTTTGCATGTTCATTTGCATTCCATTAACGTGTGTCTGTGTTGCAGGTACCGTTTCCCCGATCCAGGATTTCTCGCCTCCTACTGTTACTATGGCCTCTCTCAGGAAGACTGTTGCGTACAAGTTCCCGATCCCTGATGTGTCGAAGTTGACTGGGTTGATAGCTCTGGCAGGGGATTCTGTGAAGGATAGGTTCAGGAAGTCTTACGGCAGGTTGCTCAGTCTGGTTTGCAAACCTTCTACGTCCGAGTTGAATGGGTTACATGCTCTTCTGCAGTTCTATGACCCTCCCCTGAGGTGTTTCACTTTTCAGGACTTTGTTCTCGCGCCGACGCTGGAGGAGTATGCTGATATGCTGGGTGTGCCTATCAAAGGGCAGATGCCTTTTGTCCACATGGATGCTGAGCCTGATCTGGCTGGTTTAGCTTCCTCACTCCATTTGAGCGCTTCTGAGTTAGTGGTGACGAGTTGGAACAAGGTTCCTGGGTTCTCCCTGCAGTTTCTGATAACTAAGGCTCAGCAGTGTGCTAAGGATAAATGTTGGGATGCATTCAATGCCATCCTTGCTTTATGCATATATGGCATTATCCTGTTCCCCAACATGCCTGATTTCGTGGACTTCGATGCATTCCACATCTTCGCCTCAGGGAATCCCGTCCCTACGCTGATCGGAGACGTCTATCACTCAGTGCATTACAAGAATGAGAACCGGAGAGTGAAGAATGTCTCATGCTGCGTACCGTTGCTGTACAGATGGTTTGATAGTCATTTGCCCAAGAGGGGTTCTTCCGTCTTGTCTGCAGCCACAGCTGAGTGGCCTGAGCGTCTGATGAGCTTGTCGGCAGAAGATATTGATTGGTTCGTTGACAGAGACAGGTTAGGCACCGAGGTGATCTTCAGTTGTAGTGGGTTTCCTAATGTACCTCTGATAGGTAGGAAGGGTTGAATCAACTACAATCCGTCATTGCTAGTTTGTCAGTTCGCATATGCTTTGAGGACTCCACCGAAGGAGGAAGAGGTACAGGAATCTCTGTACCTCACGGGTACACTAGAGGGGGATTTGTTGTCCAAGCTTCAGCGTGCTTGGAACAGTATCAGCAAGAGGGGAAAGCCTTTGTTGGGAAAGAGCAACAGTCAAGCCTACCCTCCTTATTCAGCTTGGATCAGAGCCAGAGCCAACGTCATAGGGATGCCATTTCCTCATGTCAGACCAGAGAGTCCTCCACCAGTCGAAGAGCCTACCACTGTGCCCATTCATCAGCACAACCAGGTATTAGCTGAGCGGGATGAACTGAAGCGGGCGAACGCAGAATTAAAGAAGGAGTTAGCTCAGCTTTGAAGTGAGCGGAACGAAGCCATGCATGCCTTCAAAAAGCAAACAGAGTCGGTGAACCAACTGGGTGCAGACTTGGCAAAGCAGATTGCTGATCGGGAACGCTTGGGTCAAGACTTCAGGGCTGTTAATGACGTACTAGCTACGAAGAAGCAGCATCTGGAGGAGGCATATCGGAGGATATCTAAGTTCGACCGGCATTGAAAGACCTCCATGGCCACCAGGAAGGAGCGAGAGGACAAGCTGATGCTGCAGATCTCTAAGCTGGAAGCCGAAGTAAAGGACAGTGAGCGGAGGTTTGATGAAGAGACCGCCCGCAGATACGCCGCTGAAGCTCGACTCAACAAAGCCCTTGCTAACCTGAAGGAGCATAAGCTGATGTTTGAGTCTAAGAAGCGGAAACTGGAGGATTGCTTTGGCGAAGGAGCTTGGGAGAGTTCGGTTCAGGGGCTTCAGCATACCATCATGCAGAGGGAACTACTCGTCGAGGGGTTGCTCACTTTGCCAGATCATCCAGAGACGAAGGAGTTATTAGCAGAGTATCGCGCCTGTTGTAACACCCATTTTATTTATTTAGTCATTTTGGTGTTAATTTAATTATTTTATGTTGGTGTGCCCTTAGGTGGGGTGTGTTGGTATGTGATTGGTGAGTATCCTTGATATATAAGGATCATTGGTGGTGTGGAGATAATAATATAATAGTTAATAGTAATATTGGTGGTATTATTATTATTATTATTATTATTATTATTATTATTATTATTATTATTATTATCGGTATGAATATTATTATTGGTGGGTGTCCCTGATATGGGAGGATTATTGGTGGTGTTTTGGTGAATATAATAATATAGTGTATAATATTGATATTGGTGGGAATATTATTATTATTATTATTATATTTATTATAGTTACTATTGTTATTAACATTATTATTATTTTGGTGAGATAATAATAGGATTATTATTACTATTATTATTATTATTACTTTATTAAAGTTATTAACATTATTATTATTTTGGTGAGATAATAATAGGATTATTATTACTATTATTATTATTATTACTTTATTAATGTTATTAACATTATTATTATTTTGGTGAGATAATAATAGGATTATTATTACTATTATTATTATTATTACTTTATTAAAGTTATTAACATTATTATTATTTTGGTGAGATAATAATAGGATTATTATTATTATTATTATTATTATTATTATTATTATTATTTTATTATTATTATTAAGTTATTATTATTATTGGGATTAGAAAATTAAAATAGAGAAGGAGAGGGGTTAGCAGTTTTACGATACATTGTGAGAAGTTAGAGAAAGTGGAAAAAGAACGATAGAAAGGAGAGAACGGGAAAGGGAACGGGAAAAGGGAGCAAAGAACGAAGGATACAAGGAAAATCAGAATTGGCCAAACCTTGGAGGGTTCTTTCATCGATCAACCGATTAACAAGGTAAGGGGGGAGAAACTTGATTTGGGATAGTATATACATGTATAGGGTAGAGGGGATTCCTTAACCCCGTAGGAAAATTCCGATCTATGAAGTTTTATATTGGCATGCTTGTTATTATTGTTGCTAATGATAAATTGATGCTTGACATTGATGAATTGTTGATTGGTATTGGTGAATTTGGTGTATATATATTATGGTGATGTTAGTAAAATTATATGTTGTTACTGCAGTGTTGATAGTAAATATAAATAGAGTTTTGGTGAGATTTGGTGTTGTTACTATAGTGTTGGTAATGATCAGGATTATAGCTTTAGGAAAATTATGAGTTGTTCCCTGTGATGTTGTTACTGACTATGGTTAGGACCTTGGTGAGATTCAGAGTGACTCTGAAGTGTCAGTAATGTTCCCGTAAGTTGAAGAAAGAAATGTTAAAGATTAATGTTCCCGTAGTAATGTTCCCGTAGTGATGTTCCCGTAGTAACGTTACCGTAGTAACGTTACCGTAGTAATGTTCCCGTAGTGATGTTCCCGTAGTGATGTTCCCGTAGTAACGTTCCCGTAAGTGGGAGAAATATTAAGGGTAAATGTTCCCGTAGGTTGAGAAGTATTAAGGAAATATTAAGGGTAAATGTTCCCGTAGGTTGAGAAATATTAAGAGAATATTGAGGGTAAATGTTCCCGTAGGTTGAGAAATATTAAGGGTTAATGTTTGTCTACGCCTGCATTAATGTTTATGTCGTTAGTTTATGTAGTAATGTTGGGAATCGGCGCCGCCACGCGCTAATTTCCCATTTGTTGAGAAAATGTTATTATAATATTCTCCTAGGATTATGTGAATAAGTTGTAGTTATATTACCCGTATGAAGGTATATGAAAATGTGTTGAGTTCTTATTTGTAGTAATGATGTTGTCAGTTGTTCTCTGACATGAAAATGCTGTTGAGTTCTCGCTTGTAGAGACGAGGTTGTTTTTAATTGTTCTCTGCGAAAATGTGTTAGAGTCTTATTCGTAGGAACGATATTGTTGGTAATTCTCTGATATGAACAGATTGAAATGGTGAGTCCATAATATATGCAAAATGTGATGTTTCTGTTATGGATAATTGGTTGTAGGCGTGATGCCTTGTTACACGGTTGTTGCACCGTTGTTGTTGTTACGGTAATGTGCAAGATTGGTACTAGAATAGACTGAGGATCCGAGTTGAGATGATAGGTACAGTTTGGCCTTGATGCACTGTAAGAATGATGAGTGTGAGAACTAACTTGTGTACTTGGTGATAGTACATGTTTCCCGTAATAATGACTGGTGGGCAATTAGTTGATATATATGTGGGTAGTGATCAGTGGGATCGTGTATTCCCCGAGTGTTGAGATGTGTTTATATATGGTGTTAGAGTGTGAACTCGTTTAATATCTAATTTAATTAAAATGAATGATGGGTGTATCATGTATATGATTATGGTGCAGTGATCAGTAGGATCGTGTATTCCCCGAGTGTTGGGATGTGTTCATACTTGGTGTTAGAATGTGAGATTGCTCACTGTGTGAATTGATTTATATGGTGTTGGTGTATGTTATATTTATACATATATGCATTGATGTATGATGATATGATCAGGAGGATCGTGTGCACGTTGAGTGCCTAAATATATTAGTTATGCATTGGTGTGTGCATATCATGGTGTTTTGGTGGGATGAATCATGTCTCAGGAGGAGCGTAAGTGATTCATCCGTACTCCTTTGTGGAGAATGGTGGGGGATAGATCATGTCTCAGGAGGAGCGTAAGTGATCTATCCAGGTTCGATTGAATGAACCAATGAGTCGGTACCGCATGCATGGTGTTGAGTTGCATATTTGCATTATAATATGTTATATTGTAATTTGAACAGTAGGTTCGTCATATGGAGTTGTTGGGGGTGAATATTGGTGTGTTGGTGTGTTTTACTACCTTATTTACATGTATTACATTACCGTTATATTCTGATCATTATTTCTCACCCCTTTGTTGTTGTTGTGGTCTGTGCTTCTTCGGAAGTACAGATAATCCAGGTGTTTAGCTAGCTTGGATATTGGTGTGACCGTCGAGTCTAGGATGCTCTGATACGTAACACGGGATATGGGTGTTGTAATTGTTTTATGTCAAACTTATTGTAATCCTGTGACGTATCATGAATTTGATGTATTTTATTTTATTAAACAAATTCCGCCGTAGTATTTTGAAAAGAATGAATAAAGTATTTTTATAAAATTTGGAGATGTGATATCCCACATTTTGGTGAAAACTCTGATTATTATTATAATATTTATATTTTATTTAATACGGGGAAGTGGGGTGTTACAATTGGTATCAGAGCAGGTCGGTCCGTCCGGCCAGTGTTGTTGAGTGAGTTGAGTATGTCCTTTGGGATGGAGACTGTGTGTTGTTTAACCTGGTGTTGTGGTTTAAATCCATAGTATACGGCATGTGTGTGAAAACACCGTCGGTACGTGTTTATTTCCTAACTTTGTCTGCAGAAGCAGAAATGATTCCAGTGGGGGAGAAGTTTGTAATTCTCCGGAATGCTACGGTGTGGTGGCTTCATGTGTTGAGGAATGCTATCATAGTTTGGTAAAGATGGTTTGTACCCCATCATGATTTCGGCTGTCTATTAACAAATTGAGGAACTGATCACCCTTAATCTCTTGTTAATAGTAGACGGGATTGTGTTGGATGGGATAGACGTGTCTTGCAAGCTTGTGTGGCGTGAGCAATGATTTGTCCTGAGTTAAGCTAAGTGCTTAAGGGATTATTTTGAGGAGTTGGCGTAATACGGTGTTGAGACGTTTATTTTGACGGAACCTTCGAATGAGAAGGAAAGTGAGAAAATTGGGATTTGTCAATTTGTTGAAATTGCCGGAGGTTCCATGAGGAAGTAAGCGATTTACTATCGGAGTGTGAAGTAAAGCTTACACGTTTATTTTGTTTTTGGGACGAGTCTGATATTGATGACTCCATATTGTATGTTTACGTTGGGATTGGAGAAGTTGAAGAGTCAACTTGAAGACCCGCTGGGGGAGAGGTCCTTTTGTTTGAGTGTGTTACCGTAAGGTGCACCAATTTTGTTGGTTAGACAGACAGAAGGTTTTGTGAAGCTTTGGGTGAACTATAAACAAGTGAACAAGGTGACTGTCAAGGATAAGTGTTCGCTTCCAAGAGTTAATGATTTGATGGATCAATTGATTGAAGGACGTGAGTTTCCGTGTTCGTGAGATCGCGAGTAGAATTATTGTGTTGTGGTGTCGAAGGTCGAAGTGGTATCGTAATAGGAGGCTCCACGATCTGCTGTTGAGATTGGAAGTAATCGGGTTTTAAAATATTTAAAGATTGAAAGTGTGTTGGACGGCCTCCTAAGTATGAAATTGTGGTTATACGTTGAATTCCGAGATCGCAGCTTTTTACGGAATCGAAATCGGACACTCGGAAGTCAGGTAACGGTCGAAAATAGAATTTCGGGACTGTCATGTTCGCCGAGATTCGCCTGGCGAAGTGCCCTGAGCAGAAAAATGTTGTTGTGGTATTTTTGTCGTAACGGAAGAACTGTAACTCGGAATGATGCCCGGTTAGAAGCGTTGGAAAGCTATTGAAATTATCTATGAGATGGTGAAGTATTGACATAGATTTAATCTATTTATTGATGAAGTGTGTTTGAATGTTGTGGTAAGAACGGGCGGTACGGTATGTGTTCCCGCTATAACTCACAACTTGTTTGTCCATTTGGCATGGGATCTTCTTTAATTATTTATATAAGGCAATGGTTGTGTTAATAAATTATATTTTAAGGTATTCGAAGAGTATAGAGGATTATGTTGAGCATAAGGAACTGGAGTTATCAGTGTTAGAAAAAGAGCGGTGATATACTTCCATAAGGAAAGTTCTGCCGAATCCGATAGAATTAATTGTGGTGTTTGTGATGCTTGTTGATATAATTAGGGGATTTGCTAAAGACAACTTCAAAGAGTTTCAATTATGAAAAAGGCAACTTGAAGTGTATAAGAGAAATCATCCGACCAGTGATTTAGAGTTGTTTACTATTGTGATTGTACCGGAGTCGGAGTCTTCAAAAGTTCAGACTGAGATCGGAGATATTTGCTGATCTTAAGAGTTTAAGGTGTTTGTTTAATTTGAATAAGACGAATATGAGGCATAGGAAATAATTGGGACTTCGAAAAGAGTACGACTTCGAGTTGAATTACCATTCGGGTAAAGCGGACATGGTAGATGATGCAGTGAGTTAGAAATATTTGCATATACCGAAGATGATGGTGAAAAGAGTTAGAACTAATTGAGCAATTTCATAATATGAGTTTTGTGAGTAAGGAGACTTCTTATGGAGTTAAGCTTTTATTATTAAGATCTGACTAGTGATATCCTTGAGAAGAATCGAGAAAGTCAGAAATCTGGGTTGAGTAGTGAATTAGTTGAAATTGATAAACTAGAGTCGAGGAGTGGATTGTCGGGTTTGTGGAAATAGTACCATGATATGTTATGATAGGGTATGTGTACCAGATGTTGTTGAGGGGAGTAGAAGTACTCGTGAAGAAATACATTGGGGTAGATGGAGTATCCATCCCAGTGCTATGAAGAAGTAACCGAATTTGAGTAGATTGTTTTGGAGACCATGGATAAGGGGAGGAGTAGTTGAGGTGGAATATGCTGGTTAGAATTGTAGGAATTCGAAGAGTGAACATCAGAGACTGTTGAGTCTGATGCAGTCGTTAAATATTCCAGAGTGGAAATCAGGTAGTATTTTCACGAAATTGGTGTTGAGATTTCCAAAGAATTTGTAAAGACATAATTTTAATTTGAATTGTTAAGAGTGGATTAACTATTCCGTGTTGAGGATATACGAGATGCATATTGAGAAAGTGGCGAAGTTAGATGAGATACTGACGAATATTGTGTCAGATGGGAATTTGAGGTTTATATTGAGATTTTGGAGGGGCTTACAGGAAGCATCGGGTACTAAGTTGAAGTTGAGTTCAACTTACCATCCGCAAACTGATGGTCAGTCAGAGAGGACTATTGAGTCTGTAGAGAATTGGTGAGAGCTTGGGTGTTGGATCGAGGTGGATTGTGGGATGATTAATTACCGTTGATTGAGTTACCTATAATAACGGTTATCATCCTAGTGTCGGAATGGCACTATATGTGGCTTGGTGAAATAGGGAGTGTAGGACTCTACTGTGTTGGAATGGGTCGAGTGAGAGTGTTGTGCTCAGACCTGAAAATTATGTGGAGATGGCTGAAAAGATCAAGAGGATCCAAGGAAAGATATGTTTGGAGAGTCACGTCGGTGACTGATGTTGGTCGAGCTTCGAAGTCTCAGAAGTTCGCACTGTGTTCTGTGGTTTGTATCAGAGTGGCGCAACAGAGGCATGAGAGGAGTAACATGTTAGACCGTTTTTCCCACTGTCGCTATGAATTGGCATGATATGTTTCATGTGTCTTAGTTGAGAAAGTACATTGAACCAGGTGGATGATGTACAAGTGAAAATAATTTGATTGTTGAGGCATTGCTATTTCGTTTGGACGAGCGAGAAACAACTCCGAAGGGAGGAGATATCTTTGGTGAAAGTAACTTGGGGAGGTGCTGCAGAAGGCAGTGTGACCTGTTAGTTGGAATGAAGGATGCGGGAAGCGTACCCGGAAGTGTTCCATCAGGTAATTTTCGAGGACGAAAATACTTAAAGTGGGGGAGAGTTGTAACACCCATTTTATTTATTTAGTCATTTTGGTGTTAATTTAATTATTTTATGTTGGTGTGCCCTTAGGTGGGGTGTGTTGGTATGTGATTGGTGAGTATCCTTGATATATAAGGATCATTGGTGGTGTGGAGATAATAATATAATAGTTAATAGTAATATTGGTGGTATTATTATTATTATTATTATTATTATTATTATTATTATTATTATTATTATTATTATTATTATTATTATTATCGGTATGAATATTATTATTGGTGGGTGTCCCTGATATGGGAGGATTATTGGTGGTGTTTTGGTGAATATAATAATATAGTGTATAATATTGATATTGGTGGGAATATTATTATTATTATTATTATATTTATTATAGTTACTATTGTTATTAACATTATTATTATTTTGGTGAGATAATAATAGGATTATTATTACTATTATTATTATTATTACTTTATTAAAGTTATTAACATTATTATTATTTTGGTGAGATAATAATAGGATTATTATTACTATTATTATTATTATTACTTTATTAAAGTTATTAACATTATTATTATTTTGGTGAGATAATAATAGGATTATTATTACTATTATTATTATTATTACTTTATTAAAGTTATTAACATTATTATTATTTTGGTGAGATAATAATAGGATTATTATTATTATTATTATTATTATTATTTTTTTTTATTATTATTATTAAGTTATTATTATTATTGGGATTAGAAAATTAAAATAGAGAAGGAGAGGGGTTAGCAGTTTTACGATACATTGTGAGAAGTTAGAGAAAGTGGAAAAAGAACGATAGAAAGGAGAGAACGGGAAAGGGAACGGGAAAAGGGAGCAAAGAACGAAGGATACAAGGAAAATCAGAATTGGCCAAACCTTGGAGGGTTCTTTCATCGATCAACCGATTAACAAGGTAAGGGGGGAGAAACTTGATTTGGGATAGTATATACATGTATAGGGTAGAGGGGATTCCTTAACCCCGTAGGAAAATTCCGATCTATGAAGTTTTATATTGGCATGCTTGTTATTATTGTTGCTAATGATAAATTGATGCTTGACATTGATGAATTGTTGATTGGTATTGGTGAATTTGGTGTATATATATTATGGTGATGTTAGTAAAATTATATGTTGTTACTGCAGTGTTGATAGTAAATATAAATAGAGTTTTGGTGAGATTTGGTGTTGTTACTATAGTGTTGGTAATGATCAGGATTATAGCTTTAGGAAAATTATGAGTTGTTCCCTGTGATGTTGTTACTGACTATGGTTAGGACCTTGGTGAGATTCAGAGTGACTCTGAAGTGTCAGTAATGTTCCCGTAAGTTGAAGAAAGAAATGTTAAAGATTAATGTTCCCGTAGTAATGTTCCCGTAGTGATGTTCCCGTAGTAACGTTACCGTAGTAACGTTACCGTAGTAATGTTCCCGTAGTGATGTTCCCGTAGTGATGTTCCCGTAGTAACGTTCCCGTAAGTGGGAGAAATATTAAGGGTAAATGTTCCCGTAGGTTGAGAAGTATTAAGGAAATATTAAGGGTAAATGTTCCCGTAGGTTGAGAAATATTAAGAGAATATTGAGGGTAAATGTTCCCGTAGGTTGAGAAATATTAAGGGTTAATGTTTGTCTACGCCTGCATTAATGTTTATGTCGTTAGTTTATGTAGTAATGTTGGGAATCGGCGCCGCCACGCGCTAATTTCCCATTTGTTGAGAAAATGTTATTATAATATTCTCCTAGGATTATGTGAATAAGTTGTAGTTATATTACCCGTATGAAGGTATATGAAAATGTGTTGAGTTCTTATTTGTAGTAATGATGTTGTCAGTTGTTCTCTGACATGAAAATGCTGTTGAGTTCTCGCTTGTAGAGACGAGGTTGTTTTTAATTGTTCTCTGCGAAAATGTGTTAGAGTCTTATTCGTAGGAACGATATTGTTGGTAATTCTCTGATATGAACAGATTGAAATGGTGAGTCCATAATATATGCAAAATGTGATGTTTCTGTTATGGATAATTGGTTGTAGGCGTGATGCCTTGTTACACGGTTGTTGCACCGTTGTTGTTGTTACGGTAATGTGCAAGATTGGTACTAGAATAGACTGAGGATCCGAGTTGAGATGATAGGTACAGTTTGGCCTTGATGCACTGTAAGAATGATGAGTGTGAGAACTAACTTGTGTACTTGGTGATAGTACATGTTTCCCGTAATAATGACTGGTGGGCAATTAGTTGATATATATGTGGGTAGTGATCAGTGGGATCGTGTATTCCCCGAGTGTTGAGATGTGTTTATATATGGTGTTAGAGTGTGAACTCGTTTAATATCTAATTTAATTAAAATGAATGATGGGTGTATCATGTATATGATTATGGTGCAGTGATCAGTAGGATCGTGTATTCCCCGAGTGTTGGGATGTGTTCATACTTGGTGTTAGAATGTGAGATTGCTCACTGTGTGAATTGATTTATATGGTGTTGGTGTATGTTATATTTATACATATATGCATTGATGTATGATGATATGATCAGGAGGATCGTGTGCACGTTGAGTGCCTAAATATATTAGTTATGCATTGGTGTGTGCATATCATGGTGTTTTGGTGGGATGAATCATGTCTCAGGAGGAGCGTAAGTGATTCATCCGTACTCCTTTGTGGAGAATGGTGGGGGATAGATCATGTCTCAGGAGGAGCGTAAGTGATCTATCCAGGTTCGATTGAATGAACCAATGAGTCGGTACCGCATGCATGGTGTTGAGTTGCATATTTGCATTATAATATGTTATATTGTAATTTGAACAGTAGGTTCGTCATATGGAGTTGTTGGGGGTGAATATTGGTGTGTTGGTGTGTTTTACTACCTTATTTACATGTATTACATTACCGTTATATTCTGATCATTATTTCTCACCCCTTTGTTGTTGTTGTGGTCTGTGCTTCTTCGGAAGTACAGATAATCCAGGTGTTTAGCTAGCTTGGATATTGGTGTGACCGTCGAGTCTAGGATGCTCTGATACGTAACACGGGATATGGGTGTTGTAATTGTTTTATGTCAAACTTATTGTAATCCTGTGACGTATCATGAATTTGATGTATTTTATTTTATTAAACAAATTCCGCCGTAGTATTTTGAAAAGAATGAATAAAGTATTTTTATAAAATTTGGAGATGTGATATCCCACATTTTGGTGAAAACTCTGATTATTATTATAATATTTATATTTTATTTAATACGGGGAAGTGGGGTGTTACACCTGTGGCCGTACTTGACTAGTTGTATTCCTGTTGTTTTGATCTTTGATGTATGCTGACCATCACCAGACTTGTTGGCTGAGGTCATGATGTTGATTTGTTTTGTACTCGCTGATACTGTGTACTGCCTTGACAGGCCTTTCCATATATATATATGAGATTGATGTTTCCATGATTGGGCTCGGATTTCTTCGCCTTCTTATTATTATTGGCACTGGCACTAAGGCACTAGGATCGGGGGAAAATCTCCCACGCACACAGACACACGCATGCATCTGCATGAAGCATATTTGCATGGCGTACATTTTGTTATTTTTCCTAACCTTTAATGTTGACAGGTTTTTCAGGTTCCGAGCTGTCTCCGGTCTCCAGGATTGATCAAAGACTCATCCACCGTTACTCAACTCGCGCTAATCAGACAAGGATCATGGACCAGGTGCATTCGAAGTTCAAGAGCTCCGTGAACGGATGGATCGTTTCATGGAACTGATGCAGGTGGTCGCTAATGGTCAGGACCAGCTTCGTACTTTGGTTCAACCTCTGATCTCCAGGGTTGACAGTAATGGCATACTTCACGGCGGGGCCGTGCCTACCCCTCCTCCAGTGGACGCTCCACAGAATGTTGTTCCTGTTGCCGGGGGCAACGGCAGCGCTAACGGCAATCTGATGACTAATATCAGACTCAATGCGGCAGGCGTCGGCAATGGTAGTCTGGGAGCCAATGTAAACATAGGGCCGGTCAACGGCAATGCTGGTGTCGGAAATCTGTTGGTGCCTCAACCGTGGCTTGAGGACCATCAGGATGACGTATTTTCTCAGAGAGGTGTAGAAGCAGAGTTGAATGCTGAAGCTCGACTCAGGTTCAAAGCGCTGGAAGACAAAATGAGAGACATTGAAAATCAGAACACATTGGGCGTTGATATGTCCAAGCTCGGGTTGATTGCTGATTTTAAGGTACCTCATAAGTTCAAGGTGCCTGTCTTTGAGAAGTATAAGGGTACTACTTGCCCCCGCGTCCATCTTCGATCTTATTATAGAAAGATGTCCGCCTATTCTGACAATGAGAAGCTGCTGATGCACTTCTTCCAAGATAGTCTTTCTGGTCCATCACTCGAATGGTATATGGGCTTGGAGCCCGCTACAGTGCGCACGTGGAAAGATCTCGCTGAAGCGTTCGTCCTCCACTATCAATACAATAGCGACTTGGCTCCCAACCGAGTTCAGCTCCAGAATCTCTCACAGCGGAACAATGAAAGCTTTAAAGAGTACGCCTAGCGGTGGCGTGAATTGGCTGCTCGGGTTCAACCGCCGATGGTTGAGCGCGAGCTAGTGCAAATGTTCGTGGCTACCCTTCCCGGAATCTACTATGAAAAGCTGGTCAGTGGCATGTCTGGGACATTCTCGGCTCTCATCACTATGGGCGAGCATGTTGAGAACGGTATAAAGATTGGAAAAATTCAAGGCGAATCATCCTCCGCTGGAGGAGGTGGTAAAAAACCCTATGCTGGCAAGCGTCGAGAAGGGGATGCAAATGCTGTCACTAATGCTCGGAGAAAGGGTAAGGGCCCTCGGCCGCAGATTGCTAGCATAAATATCCCAGCTGCTCTGCAGCAGCAGCAGCAGCCTCAGCAGCAGAATCAGCATGGGTATAGGAAATATCAGAATCGGGCTCATTTGGCAAATCGTCATTTTGAAGCTCCACCTATGTCGTATGCGCAGCTTCTGCAAACGTTGCTTCAGCTTCAGTTAGTGCAAAAGAGGACGTTGGCTCCCTTAACAGGGGCACCGCCACCGGGGTATGATGCCAATGCTACTTGTGATTTCCATACCGGGGCACCAGGTCACACGATTGAGAACTGTAAAGCTTTTAAGCACAAAGTGCAGGACTTGGTGGACGCCAAGGTCATTAACTTTTCTGATAGTGTGCCCAATGTTACCAAAAACCCTATGCCTCATCATAGGGGAGGCGGAGTGAACGCCGTTATCACAGAGGAGAGTGCAGACTTGCTGACGGATGTCAAAGACTTGAAGACGCCACTTAGTTTTGTCAAGGCTAAGTTGCTAAAGAAGGGCTTCTTCCCTGGATGCGGAGAGTTATGTATGGCTTGTGCTACACTTCCTGATGGGTGTGAGCAGCTGGTAGAAGGTATCCAAAGTCTGATGTCTGAGGGTATTTTGCAGTTCAGCCGAAGCGTTGAGAGTGTATCAGGGGAGGTCGTGCTGAAGCAGGCAGATGAAGTTGCCACCATTACCATTCCCCGTCGACCTATTACTATTTCTGCGCCCCGACCGCCTACAATCACTATCACCAGGGCCGGGCCAATCCCATTCGAGAGCACTAACGCCGTTCCGTGGCATTACGGCGCCGAAGTCTACTGCAATGGTCAGAAGATAGAGCTTGAGCCGTTCGGATCGACTGTGCAGAATCTTGCCGGAGTCAGTGGTATTACTCGAAGCGGTAGAGTGTTCGCGCCAGCAGAGGTTACGGCAGAGAAAGTGGTCAGGGCTGATGCTGCTGATAAGGGTAAAGGCAAAGCTGTTGAAGAGGTCCCTTCTGGGACAGAGAAGGATTTGCTAGTTAAAGATGCTGAGGAGTTCATGCGTTTAATCAAGAAGAGCGACTACAAGATTGTAGATCATCTTCACCAGACTCCGTCAAAGATCTCTATTCTTAACTTGTTGCTGTGTTCTGAAGCGCACCGCAACGCGTTATTAAGGGTATTGAACGCTACCTACGTGCCGCAGGAGATATCAGTAAATCAGCTAGAGGAAGTGGTAGCCCATGTTAACGCTGGCAATGGGCTGGGATTCACAGATTTAGAGTTGACTCCTAAAGGAAGAGATCACAACAGCGCCTTGCACGTCTCGATAGAGTGCAGAGGCACAATCATGTCGCATGTCCTGGTGGATACGGGTTCGTCGCTTAATGTGCTTCCGAAAAAGGCACTAATGAAGTTGGACACTCGCGGATTGCTTTGCACGCCCAGTGATCTGGTAGTGAAAGCCTTTGATGGAACTAAGCGCCACGTTTTCGGAGAGTTGACCCTGCCGATTCAGGTTGGTCCGGAGACGTTCGATACGGTTTTCTATATCATGGATATCATGCCTGCCTACAGTTGCCTCTTAGGTCGGCCGTGGATCCACGCCGCTGGTGCCGTGACGTCCACGCTGCATCAAAAGCTCAAATATGCTGTCGGGGGCAGCATAGTAACCGTCTGTGGTGAGGAGGACATTATGGTGAGTCACTTGTCATCCTTTAAATATGTTGAAATGGATGGCGAGATCCATGAGACTCTCTGCCAAGCATTTGAAACCGTCAGGGTGAAAGAGGTAGCTCCTGTCGTCGCAGAGAAGCAAGAGATGAATCTCTCCTCGTTCAAAGAAGCTCGGGCCGTCGTCGAAGCCGGTTCCACCCCAGGCTGGGGGCATGTTTTGGATATACCAATCAAGCAGGATAAGTTTGGATTGGGGTATTCTCCTGGAACTGAAGCTCCATCTTCTTCGTCTAGCAGTTCGTCTCGTGGGAAGGGGCCGATCCTATTCACCAAGGGCGGAGTGATTTTCGAAAGCATCAACGCAGCGTCTGAGGACAGCGGGGATAGCGATTGTGATCTTGACGCCTGGATTCAGCCAAGCAAGCCGGGCGAGCGCCTCAACAATTGCACCATCAAGGAGATTATCCAGCTGACAAGTGAAGAGTAATAATTTGCTTTTTACAATCTTTGTACAACCCTGTGTCCTGCCCGGGGCATAGTGGTTTTATTGTCAGGGCCTTGTGGGATTATGTACATGCATTTTGTTAATAAATAAAAGGCGTTTTCTTCGGACTCAAATATTGTGTTCTCTGTTATTCCTGTTTTATGTTTATTTCGAAAAACAATAAAATGGCAGCGAGGTTTGTGCTAACCTGCATATTCTTGCTTTAAACTTAACCCTTGTTATTGCAGGATCCACGTAACAGACGACATCGACTCTGGACCCTCTACGACTCACTACGATTTCGATTGCCCGATATATCAAGCCGAGGATGAGATTGATGAAGACGAAGACCTTCCGGAAGAGTTGGCCCGCTTGTTGAGACAAGAGGAAAAGGTTATTCTGCCTCATGAGGAAGATATTGAGATAGTAAATCTGGGTTCTGAAGAGCTCGTCAGAAATGTCAGAGTAGGGGCTGCACTGCAGAATGATGTCAAGCACAGACTGGTCGAGATGCTTCGAGAGTATAGTGACGTCTTTGCTTGGTCATATGAGGATATGCCCGGACTCGACACAGACATCGTGGTTCATCGCTTGCCGTTGCGAGGAGATTGCCCTCCAGTCAAGCAGAAGCTTAGGAGGACGAGACTAGACATGGCTGTAAAAATCAAAGAAGAAGTCCAGAAGCAGTTGGACGCATGATTTCTAGCCGTTACCACCTACCCTCCGTGGGTCGCCAACATAGTGCCTGTACCGAAGAAGGACGGTAAGGTACGCATGTGCGTCGATTATCGGGATTTGAATAGGGCGAGCCCTAAGGATGATTTCCCGTTGCCTCATATCGATGTGTTGGTCGACAACACAGCCCAGTTTTCCGTGTTTTCGTTCATGGATGGCTTCTCCGGTTACAATCAGATTAAGATGGCACCGGAAGACATGGAGAAAACGACGTTTATCACCCCCTGGGGAACATTTTGCTATAAGGTAATGCCCTTCGGTCTGAAGAACGCAGGGGCCACTTACCAACGAGCAATGGTAACTTTGTTTTATGATATGATTCATCATGAGATCGAGGTCTATGTTGATGACATGATTGCAAAGTCCCAAACGTAGGAAGAGCATCTGGTCAACTTATTGAAGCTTTTTGAGAGGCTTAGGAAGTTCAGGCTGAGGCTGAATCCTAACAAGTGCACTTTCGGAGTGCGGTCCGGAAAGTTATTGGGGTTTATCGTTAGTGAACGAGGTATTGAAGTTGATCCTGCAAAAATAAAAGCTATTCAAGAAATGCCAGCGCCGAAAACAGAAAAAGAAGTTTGTGGTTTCTTGGGCCGAATAAACTACATTGCAAGGTTTATCTCTCAGCTCACGGCCACCTGTGAACCGATGTTCAAGCTTTTAAAGAAAGATCAGGCGATTACTTGGAATGAGGATTGCCAGAAGGCATTCGACAAAATAAAGCAGTATCTTCAAGAACCTCCAATCTTGATACCCCCAGTGGCTGGACGGCCATTAATCATGTACCTGACGGTTCTGGAGAATAGTATGGGGTGTGTTCTCGGTCAGCACGACGAGACAGGCAGAAAAGAGCATGCCATTTATTATTTGAGTAAAAAGTTCACTGAGTGTGAATCTCGATACTCGATGCTGGAGAAGACGTGTTGTGCATTAGCTTGGGCTGCCAAACGTCTACGACAGTATATGCTCAATCATACCACTATGCTGATTTCGAAGATGGATCCGATCAAGTACGTCTTCGAGAAGCAGGCTCTTTCGGGCAGGATTGCCAGATGGCAAATGGTGTTAACAGAATATGATATTCAGTATGTCTCCCAGAAAGCCATTAAGGGAAGCGTATTGTCTGATTACCTTGCCGAACAGCCGATCGAAGACTACCAGCCGATGAAATTTGAATTCCCTGACGAGGATATTATGTTTCTCAAAGCGAAGGATTGCGATGAGCCATTGCCCGATGAGGGGCCAGATAGGAAGTCTCAGTGGAAGTTGATATTCGATGGAGCGGTTAATTCCTACGGAAGTGGTATCGGGGCTATCATCACGACTCCTCACGGATCCCACATCCCGTTTACTGCGAGACTGACGTTTCCAGTTACCAACAATGAAGCAGAGTATGAAGCATGTATTATGGGTCTAGAAGAGGCAATTGATTTGAGAATCAAGAATCTAGACGTATATGGTGACTCAGCGCTTGTAATCAATCATATTAAAGGGGAGTGGGAAACTCGTCAAGCGAACTTGGTGCCGTACATGAATTATGCCAGGAGGTTGCTTCCGTTCTTCGATCGAGTGGAACTCCATCATGTACCGAGGGCTGAAAATCAGATGGCTGATGCCTTAGCCACGTTGGCTTCAATGTATAAAGTCAATTTTCGGAATGAGGCTCCAAGAATTGTGCTTTCACGTCTTGATAGACCGGCATTTGTCTTTGCAATCGAAGATGCCAATGACGGCAAGCCATGGTTCCACGACATCCAGACATTCCTTATGACTAAGGAGTATCCTGCGGGTGCGTCAACCCAGGATAAGAAGACTCTGAGGAGGCTATCTGGAAACTTTTATCTCAATCCTGATGGAGTGCTGTACAAGAGAAACCACGATCTCGTGCTACTCAGATGTGTAGATGAGAAAGAGGCAAGGGTGCTCATGGAAGAAGTCCATGAGGGAACATTTGGTACGCACGCCGGCGGGCATGCCATGACGAGAAAGATCCTGAGAGCAGGGTATTACTGGCTGACTATGGAGTCGGATTGCTTCAGATTCGCGAAGAAATGTCACAAATGCCAGATTTATGCTGATAAAGTTCATGTGCCGTCGTGCCCATTGAATGTCATGTCCTCCCCTTGGCCGTTCTCCATGTGGGGCATCGACATGATAGGCAAGATCGAGCCCACTGCATCCAATGGTCATCGTTTCATTCTGGTAGCTATCGACTACTTCACCAAATGGGTGGAGGCAGCCTCGTACGCTAATGTGACCAAGCAGGTGGTAGCTAAATTCATAAAGAGGGACATCATCTGTCGCTATGGAATTCCCGAGCGGATCATTACTGATGATGGTTCGAATTTGAATAACAAGATGATGAAGGAGCTGTGCCAGAGCTTCAAGATTGAACACCACAACTCATCTCCTTACCGACCGAAGATGAATGGCGCCGTCGAAGCCGCCAACAAGAACATAAAGAAGATTGTTCAGAAGATGGTTGTGACGTACAAGGATTGGCACGAGATGCTGCCGTTTGCCTTGCACGGTTATCGTACGACGGTGCGTACGTCGACCGGGGCAACTCCTTTCTCCTTGGTGTACGGTATGGAAGTTGTCCTACCGTTAGAAGTGGAGATTCCCTCTTTGCGAGTTTTGGTTGATGTGAAACTCGACGAGGTAGAATGGATTACGAATCGTTTAAACCAACTCATCCTGATGGACGAGAAGAGGTTAGCATCGATTGCATTTGGTCGCCTGTACCAAAGCCGAATGAAGAAAGCTTATGATAAGAAGGTGCGTCCTAGAAGCTTTCAGACGGGTGATCTCGTCCTGAAAAAGATTCTTCCTCCACACTCCGATCACCGGGGCAAGTGGACTCCGAATTACGAAGGTCCGTATGTCGTCAACAAGGTCTTCTCGGGAGGAGCTTTGTTGTTGTCCACGATGGATGGTGAAGATTTTGCATCCCCGGTGAACACGGACGCAGTTAAAAAATACTTTGCTTGAAAGAGACCCGCTGGACAAAAAAGAAAGAGTCCAGGCAAAAAAGGGGCATCCCGGCGAACCAAAAACAGAATAAAAGGTTCGGGCAAAAATTAGGGATATATTGAAGAAAATGTACACCCGCGAAGTCGAAAACCTACACTGGGCGGCTTCGGCAAAAAAGGGTATCCCGGTGAACTGAAAACCCGTAAAGGGTGGTTCACGCAAAAGTTAGGGATTTGAATAAGCAAATGATTGCGTTCTGCGTGTGGACTTTCATTGTTTTGTGGCTTGGAGGACCTGAGGGCCGTTTATCTGAATCAATCTCTTCCGAAGCTGAAGCGTCGGAGAAGTATCGAAGTCGAGTGGGTCTTAGAGGGATCAACTCATGGTGTTCGTCTACGCCTCGTTGCCGACATTTGTATATACTGATGTATATTTATGTTTCATTTTTGTGTGGCTTCCTCATTCCAGGAGCTTGCCTCTGTTGTAAAACATTTTTGCCCATTCAGGGGTCACCATCAATAAAATGCATATTATTCAGCAATTCTGCTTTCCTATTTAGCATTTATCTGTTTTGTTTGCGAATGAAAACGCCGATGTTTTTTGATAAAATGCGCATACATAAACTTGCGGGCCTAGGCCCATTGATTGTTGAAACGATTGATTAACTAAATATTGTCATGAGATAATAACCTTGATAGGCCCCTTTGAGGAGGGTATCTTGTCTGTTTGTTTGTGTTATTGCAGGTGTAGCACCTTCCAGGCGGTGCGCCATGCGCATCCCCGAAGTAGGGCGAGTCCCCCTTTTCCAGCAGCGTTCAGTAGTCTCTCCTCCGCATAATTTGAACGCAGGATAGTGAGCATTGATATGTTTCCCCAGGCAGAGATGATTCTCTTCCCCAAGCAGGCGCATCCTGAAGGAACGTCATCTTCTCAGCTGAGTCGCGCGCCGAAGCTCGTATGTCCCCAGCACCGGGTCACAAGTGCAGATTTCAGAGGAATGTTCGGGTGCCGAAGCTCGTGTTTTCCCCAGTAAAGTCGCCGCAGCCGGTGTTCCCCCCGCACCGGGTCACAAGTGCAAGTCTTGTAGGAAGCTATCCATACACCGCAGTATGCAGTAACTGATGGTGCCAGACTGAAGTCTCCAGCGGAATTGAGATTCCCCACCAGAGCCGGATTCTCTCCTGAAGTCGGATGATTCCCTTCCCCCCCCAGTAGAGTGTTGGAACAGCTGATGTTGTGCTTCCCCAGAGTCGCACTCTCTCCAGCGAAGCAGAATGATTTCCCCTTCCTCAGCCGAGTTTGCAGATGTCCAAGAGAGCCGAGTCCTTGGAAGTGGATCAGATCATAATTGGTTTTCCCCAGTGGAGTGTTGAGCAGCTGAAGTTGTTTCCCCACAGAGTTGTTATCCCCAGAAAAGTAGCCATGGCGGCCACGCAGCTTACTCCCGCGATTGACATCGCCTTTCCGTCAGCAGGTCCAGGTTCTCGTAGAGCTTCGTTCCTCTGCAGTAATCAGCTGAAGTTGTTTCCCCTGCAACAGTCAACGGGAGATCATTTCCCCGAACGGAGTCCGATTGATATTGGCATGTCCACGTTCTCCTCAGCAGGATGATTCCTCTATCTGAGTAGTTCTTTCTCCTTGACAGGAGAATTCCCCTTCGGCATTTATTTTGCTGACGGGACCGCATCATTGTGCATGATTGCATAGCATTTAGCATAAACGCATAACATTTCCACCGTGGGGAGCATCGCGCCGAAGCATACGCATCATAAGCATGATCTAGGTTATTATCATTCTTGTTTTACAGGTGCTCCACCAAAAGACCAGTTGCTCAGGATGATTCTTGACGTTCTCCCCAACGAGGTCGTTTTCTTAAGATGATTCTTAAGACCCCGGTGTAATTCCCACAGTCGCTCGCTCAAAATGATTTTTGAGATCCCCAGCGAAGTCAGTTCAAAACAACTCTTGAATCCCTCAGCAGGGCCGTTTGTTTAAGATGATTCTTAAGACCTCAGCGCAGTTTCCCGAGTTGGCTGCCTAGGATAATTCTTGAGCTCCCCAGTGGCGTCCCCAGCAAGAGTTGCCCAGGAGGATTCCAGGGATCCCCAGCAGAAAAAAATCTCCAGAATGGTTACCGGTTCAGGATGATTCTTGAAGGTGCCCGACGGAGCTGTTCGTTCAAGATGATTCTTGAAGTCCCTAGCAGCGTGATATGTTTGCTCCAACGGTGATGTCTAATCTGAAGATTGACTTCGTAAACGCCTGAAGGCGATATCAGAAGGTTCCTGTGGATCCAGATTTCCTGGTTGATGAATCAACGTTTGTCTGAAGGCAGAGTTCAAAAGTTTGTAGGTGATCCGTGGTGGCCTGAAGACCAAGTCAGTTGTCCTGAGGTGATGATTGATTGCGATCAAATGAATAGTGTTTCTTCTGACTGAAGTCGAAGATGTTTCTCCAGCTGAAGCGGAGTTTGCCTGAAGGCAAAGTGTGTGAATCCCCGTAGAGTCATGAATGGCTCAGGATACCACTTCTCTAACTGAAGTCGCAGATTTCCCAAGCTGAAGCGAAGGTACCTGAAGGCAAGGTTATCCCCAAGGTCATGAATGACCTAGGATTCATTTTTTCGGACTGAAGGCCGAAGTATATCCTTGACTGAAGTCACGGATACTCTATAGCAGAGGCGGACTTGCCTGAAGGCAGATCCATGTATCCTTGAAGGCCAAGGACCATTTTCTTCAGACTGAAGTCGAAGATACCTCCTGCAAAGTTTACATCCTTAGAGGCCAAGGATGCTTATCTTCAGAAGTACTTGAAGATCTTTTCTAGCTGAAGCTGGAAGTGGCCAGGGGCCAGGGTTTCATATAGTTCTGATGTTGAAGTTCTACAGTGGGATCATTGTGCAGTAGTATTCCGATGTTCGTTATGGTTCTGAGGGTGAACCCCAGATCAGAGTGTGCTCGTTTAAGTCTCTCATTCCCAGCGGAGTAGTTGCAAATACGCAAGTGTACCTTTTGTTCCATTTACCAGGGGTGAACCCCAGGTCAGATTTGTCCAATGTTTGTTTCCGGCGGCGAGGTTGGGTGTTTGTTCGACGGCGAGGTTGAATGTTTGCTTTGACGGCGAGGTCAGATCATGTTTGTGTTCGATGGCGAGGTTGAATGTTTGTTTGACGGCGAGGTCAGACTCTTTAAATCCCCAGCAGAGATGATGTTTGTACGACGGCGATGTCGAGTGTCTCTCAGAGCGATGTTTGTTTCCGATGGCGATGTCAGATTCAGTTTTCCAGCGGCGATGTTGGGTATGTCAGATGGTTTAGTCTTCCAACGGCGAGGTTGGGGGTTGTGATTGTCCGAAAGCAATATCAGAAGAAGATAACGTGGATAACTGACGGCGGTGTCAGATCAGTATTTCTCCGCCTGTTGTTGAGCAACTAGTGTTGCAGTATTCGAAGGTTTGTTCCCCGCAGAGTATCGTGTGCTCGTGCAGTTGGCAAATTTTCGGGTTTACCAGTATTCAATCGTCTCGCTCCTTGATTGGTTGAGAGCCGTTCGCTCTTCACCCAGTCAGGTTCAAGTCGTTTGAATAGGGGCAGCTGTTGCACCCCAAAATTTGACCAACAATTATTTACTCATTAAGTGTTTGAAAGTTGATATCTTCATCAGAAAGTTCAAGAGATCCTCAGAGGAGTTGGTTGAAACCAAGGTTGTGTGCTTCATAGCTTGAGAGTTGTGGGTGCTCCTCAGATGGTTCTGAGACTTTGAGAGTAAACTTAGAGATTTGAGAAAGCCTATGAGGTGTCTTGAAAGTCATCATGAAGCCCAGAGAAGTCATTGTGCAAGAATTCAGAAGATTCAACCAGGAATGGTAGAATTAGGGTTTTGACTGGGTCAACCCTAGATCAGCTGAAGATTTGGAGAAGGTTGAGACCTAATCCAAGGGCCATGAGATCATGGAATGATGTATGGAGATGTTATAAAGATGATTCCTAGACCAACTCATCATGATTGAGGAGTTTGAGAAGTTTTGAGTTAGGGTTTCCAGGGATTGACAGTGAAAAACCCTAATTTGATCCCTATCTTCCAGGAAGTTTTAGCTCAAGATGTGATTGATATCTCATCTTCCCCAAAACATGAATGTTGTAGAGCTTGTTCTTAGCTTTAATTTGAGTGGTAGAAGTCCTTGATCGGATGTGCAGAGCTCAAGTTATGGTTTTGGCAAATTACAGGTCATCTGAGGTGTGTGAATCTGGGTCCTTGAAAGTCACCCAGCTTGCAGACAACTTTTGCCCTAGTAGGATGATTCCTATGATCTCTTGGTCAACATGAATGTTGAAGAGCATCTTCTTAGCTTTCTATAGAGTACTATAAGTCCTTGATAGGATTTGTAGAACTCAACTTATGGTTTGAACAAGACAGGGGTATTTTGGTCATTTGGTGATTATAGGTCATTTTAAGCAAAGGCCATATCTCCTATTTCCAAGCCTCAAATGGAAAAATTCAAAACATAAAAGTTGTTCAAAATGGGATTTTAAGCCTATAAAAGAGGTCATGAGTTATTGAAAAAGCTTGTAGCAAGGATTTTCATGATTGGGTAAAAATGACCTAAAAATGGCTTATAAGTTAAAAAGTTGAAATGGAATTTTGGTTTAGGAGATGTACAAATCTAAAATGGGTCATCCAATATGTCATTTTGACTCCAAACATTATTTTAAAAACAATGGTTCAAGTAGAATTTTGATTTGAGGTCTCAAAATGGAGGTTGCTTTGTAATTTTCATTCTTGCATAATAAGGCAACTTGTAAATCTTCACATAAGGCAAAACCAAGGCTTGTTTTTTCACTAATTCTCTTTCAATATCTCACAAGGGGAGATTTTAAAGCCAAATTGAAAGTCTTAAGGCATGAAAGGAGATAATCCAATGTATCACTTCATGAGAAATTCCTTAACTTTCTAGCTCATTCTAGAAGTTCCTAGGCTATTCTTTTGGTTGTTATAAAAAGGATGAATCACCATGAGATCAAGGTTGGTGAAAGTTGCTGAGTTCATTGGAGAGAGTGAGAGAGAAAGTGACATTCTAAGATTTCTTCAAAATCAAGCAAGTTCCCATTTCTTCATCTACAAGCCTCATCCATCTCAATTCTTGAAAACAGAAAGGTGTCCACCATTAGAGGAGTATTTTGAAGCAAGTTCAAGTGCCAAATCGAGCTCTAACATCACTCACCATTGAAGCTTGACAGGTTGGTGGATCCTCCCATATCTCCCTAATTATGCATGCTTAGGTTAGATCTTTAGTATAGAATGGTTAAGCTAGATCAGAGGACCAATTCCATAGAGTTTCAGAGGATATTATGAAGTTTGGTAACAGATCACGATTTTTTCCAGATTCAATAGCAAGCTAGTTAATGTGAATTAATGGATATGGTATAGCATAATGTGGTTAGGGCAACATGTAGAACAAGTTTGGATCATTAGATTGAAGTTCCATCAAGGTTGATAGCAGAGGAAAAGGTTGAAACCCTAATGTTGGAGCTTTCTGTTTGAACGATTTAAGGGGTTTCAGGGAAAACTATTGGTATGGTCGTGTTCATGGTGATCATTAGCACAAGTTGGCCTTTGGAAGTTTGGGATTTCATTGAGTAATGGAGGAGAACGAAGGAGTTGAAACTCTGGCATGGAGTTAGGGTTTCTGAAACCCTAGATGGTGTTTTGGGGAAGACGAGTGTATAGCCGTTGGATCATCCTGGTTCTCTTGACTTTGTAATTCCATCGCACGGCCTCGATTCAATTTCAAACGGAGGGAAAGACTTAACGCCAAAACACAGCGTTCCAATTAGTGAGATGTTCTGGGTTGAATGCAGATTGCGCTACTCACACCCCCACCATGGGCCCAATCCAAAAATGAACTAACATGGGTTGCTATTCGTACCGTGTCTCTTTCAATTTTCCTTTAATTTTCCTTTTATTTTCTGATAGTAATTGGGCCCAGGCGCGCCATGCTAGGCGCACCCCCCTTCCTGGGCCCATCATGATATTGAACTGAGCGCTTCTACTATTCCCACCCCCTCCCCTTTAATTCAATTTCTTTTATTTTTATCTCTTTTATATTTTCTTGCATGTTATCAAATCCATATAAAATTGAAAAATGATTATTTTTTAATGCTTGTTTTTTTCACATGTTCATAAACCTGTCTAGAAAAATGTAAATAAATAAAATTCCATTTTCTTTTTCTTTTAATATTTTTAGCATATTATTCTTGTAATTAGTCTTTTTTAATTGTTTTTAGTTGATACTCAATTTTGTATAATTTCTTTTAGGACTTTCCCTTAGGATTTTTGAGCCATTCTTTTTGGCATAGTTAGATATTGAATCATAGTTCCTATAGGATTTAATTCACAATTTGTAGATTAAAATTTGATTAGTTTGTTAAGCATAGTCTTAGTGTACTCAATTAGGGTTTTAGGTTGCATAAGTAGATTGGAACAATTTTGTTTTGGGGTTTATAGGCCAAATTAGTGCATGGGGAATATATGGGTTAAGGGTAAGTATGTATAGAATCCCCTAGAATTTTGCTAGAATATTATATAGTATTTTAGTATTTTTAATTGATTTTTGAACGTATGGTTAGTATGTGTGTTGCTTGAAGGCATAGTATGTATTGTTGTGCTTGTTTTTCTTCTCCTTTGAGTGTGTGAGCCTTGAAGATTGAGTTGAAGACCTTGTGGATCATCATTGAAGCTTTGAAGACCTTGTAGTGGAGTTTAGTTAGCTTTTGTTTGTTCTGTTTATAGGATCATAAGTGCATAAGTAGAGCTTTAGATAGAATACTTCCATTCAATAAACAAGGAGTGTCTTGTTCACCTCCTTCCTTCTCTATGACATGAAGTCCCTTAAGGGTATTCACCTCTCTCCTTTGGAGGGATTAGTGACCTTGCCCTATGAGGTAGAACTTTGAGAGAGCCTTTCTTTTTGATGTTAAGTCCTCAATGGCATCCTTTGGAAGTCAGGGAGCACTTTAACATCCTCATCTCATCTTGTTGACTGAATCTTGTTTGATGGAGCATTTGGGTTGTTGAAGATAGAAATGAAGAGCATTGAATATTTGATTGGAGATCTAAAAGCCATTGAAGATAGAAGCTGGAGCTTTGAAGAGGATGATTCCTTGGAGATTGTTGAAGGCTGAAGACTTTGTGAAGACCAAGGTGATACTTGAAGATTCCTGAAGATGGTGAAGCCTGAAGGTGGAGCTGATCAAAGAAGCTGAAGCTTAAGGGAGAAGACGAATTGATACTCACATTGTAGGGTTGATACCTGGAAAGCAGTTGATGATTGAAGTCTGAAGACTGAGTTGCTGCTGGAGGAGCTGAAGCTTTCTTCTGTTTTTCTTGTCTGTATTGTTTGTTTTGCTTGAATTGTCTGTTGCATTAGATTAAGTTCATCTAGAATAAGGTCAGTCTAGGAGCATGATTGCATTAGAGGTTGAGTTGCTCCCTATGCTTGTATTGTTATTGCGTGGCTTTGCTTGCGGGTATTCGGTAGAGCCCAGCTCCCTTGCCCATGTGTTTGTTCGCCTGATGGCATTTCATTTCTTTTATCTGTATGATTGCAGTTTACTGTTTATTGCTTGATAGCATGTTGTTTATTTTTCAGTATGATTACTGTTATTTCATGACTGGCTTGAGGTCGAGACGAGCTTGTGGAGGCTGAAGCCCCACACACATTTCCTCCCTCACTTGCATTGCATGCATTTTACTGTTAAGCTGATGCTTTGTCTGTTTTGGTGTATCATTGACATGATCCCTTAGGACTCTCATTTCCTTTGATAAGGATTTGATGATCGACTTTTAGGTTGAAACCTATGCATGACAACATCTAGGAGTTCCCTGTTCAAACCTCAACCATAGGATGAATCCATGGCATGATAACAATAGGACTTGATAGTCTCCCTCCTAGTTGGGCCTGTTCTCTTCTCATCTCAAAACAGTTTAAGATACAGTAATCATGAATGATTTCTTTCGTACGTTACGAGCCTTAAGCTATCTGAGAAAGGGTTGTGGGAGAGTTTCTTTTCCACAGTCTGGATGTTTAGTATGGTACCCTTTGGGTGACATGCAACGCATTCACTCTCAGGTCATAGTCCCTAGTGCGGTTGAAATCGCAAACACAATAAAAAACACTTCTTTCGTAAAAGACAGGAAATAAACCGTAGTTTCCCGAACTACGTTTGCTCTGATCTTCCATACAGTGTGGAAGTACGTAGGCATAGGATGCGACGTCCTAGCGAGCAACCTTCAACCTTCCCCCATAACCCTTCGTAGGCCGAACTACGTTGACTCTGATTTCTCATTCTCTGATGAGAATACGTAGGCATAAAGTGCGACGCTTTGCCGAGTCATTTTTCTTTTCTTTTTCAGCCAGCCTTGATAGGTAGATAGATTAAAACCAACCCGTCAGATAAACAAACAAGCGTGGATCCCGTCGAGTACGACGGACGTGAGGGGTGCTAATACCTTCCCCTTGCGTAACCGACTCCCGAACCCAGACAATGGTTGCGATGACCTTGTCTTACCCTTTTTCGTCAGGTTTTTCCGATCGTTTCCTTTCCCGCTCTGAGGGATAAATAACGAAAGGTGGCGACTCTTCTGTCATGCCGGCACCTTATTTTCGCGCAAGCGACAAGATAAGGACCTATGGTACAGGACCATAACTCTTCTCTGTCAAGAACAAACACACATCTGATGATAAGAACCTCTGATGCTACTGAAACTGATTCACTATCAAGAAAACCAGGTAGTCTGAAGGTTAAGGTTTCCTGCAACAAACCCAACCCTGCTCATAGGTATGGACCTAAACTGACACAAGTTCGGCATCCTATGCGGTCATCAGCGTCACAGACATTCAAGATGGGTGATACGATACCTAGAAGGTGTGGCATCACCGTCTCCTGAAGCGGCCTCACTCAGCTGAATTCCAAATGATCGGTCCCCAGAGTTGACAATCCTCCAAACCAACAACCCCTCAGGCCCAAAGGGCCGGAAAAGAAGTCAACCGGGAGAACCTCGTCTGAGCGTGGATTTCATGAGACACTAGTGCCAGCAAAGCAAGCACGCACCCACTAATTTCCACAACTAATGCTAGGTACACTCAAGCCTGGGTCTGGCTTCTCACTCATCAGAATGCCCCTCCCACAACAGTACAAATAATCATATCATACTGAAAATAAAGTGCGGGAAATAAAATGCGATAAATAAACACAACCCAACAAGTAAACATACAAGCGCTAGGATTGACTCTCGTAGGGGATGTTGGATCCCCAAATTGACTCGCATAAGGGACGTTGGATCCCAGGAAACTATCAAGTCCCCAGCAGAGTCGCCAGCTGTCGCTTCCGCGAAAATAAGGTGCCGGCAAAATAGAAGAGTCGCCACCTTTCGTTATTTATCCCTCAGAACGGGAAAGGAAACGATCGGAAAAACCTGACGAAAAGGTATACGACAAGGTCATCGTAACCATTGTCTGGGTTCGAGAGTCGGTTACGCAAGGGGAAGGTATTAGCACCCCTCACGTCCATCGTACTCGATGGGATCCACGCTTGTTGTGTTTACCTGATGGGTTTATTTACTACCTACCTAACAAGGCTGGTATAAAAAGAAAAGAAAATGACTCGGCAAAGCGTCGCGCTTTATGCCTATGTATTCCCATCAGAGAATGAGAAATCAGAGTCAACGTAGTTCGGCTAACTACGGGTTACGGGGAAGGTGGCTCGCTAATACGTCAGTATTGTGCCTACGTACTCTCAATCGGTATGAGAGATCAGAGCTTACGTAGTTCGGGTTAATACAGATTACGGGAATTCAGATTCATCTGTTTTATCGAGTAGGGTTAACAAACAGTTCCAGCAGTTGGATGTACGCAGCTCGACCTTTGGAGACTTAAGCGTTACCGTTTGCGGTAGACCTGGGAGTTAACGACACTCTTTTCTTCAAAAAAGCTTCCTTTGAATTATGAGCCCACGGGGCAAAAAGGTTTGCAGTTTGTTTTCTGTCCTTTACGGAAGAACTGTTTTTTATGGATGTTTGTAACTAATATCGCACTAGAGACTATGACCTGAGAGTGAACGCGTCGTATGTCACCCAAAGGGTGCCATACTAAACATCCAGACTGTTGAAAATAGACTATCCAACAATCCTTTCTCAGATAGCTTAAGGCTCGTAACGTATGACGTCAGTTAACCTTTATTACTGTATTTTAATTTGTTTTGAGATGAGAAGAGAGAACGAACAGGTTCAACTAAGGGGAGACTATCAAGTCCTAATGTTGTCATGCCAAGGATTCATCCTGTGGCTAAGGTTTGAAACAAGGATCTCCTAGAAGTTATCATGCATAGGTTTCAACCTAAAGTTCTAATCATCACTTCCTTATCAAAGGAAATGAGATTCCTATGGGATCAAGTCAGTGATAAACAGAAACAGATAAAGCATCAGCTGAAACAGTAAACAGTAAACGATTGTAAAATGCATGCAATGCAAGTGAGGGAGGAAATGTGTGTGGGGCATCAGCCTCCACAAGCTCATCTCGTCCTCAATCCAGATATGAATAACTGCAATCACACAGAAAGAATAAAATAAAGTGCTATCAAGCAAATCACAAACCACATAGGCAAGGGAGCAAGGCTCTACCGAATACCCGCAAGCAAAGCCATACAGTAAAAATACAAGCAGAGGGAGCAACTCAACCTCTAGTGCAATCATGCTCCTAGCTCAACACAATCTAAACCTGAACTTATTCTAATGCATCAAGCAAATCAAACAAGTCACAGCAATACAATTGCACAAAAAGAAAACAGACAGGAAGGAAAACAGATCAACAGCTTCCACAACTTCACAGCAAAGCTCCTCTGACAGCAGCTTAGTCCTCAGTCTTCAACTGTTCTTCAAGACCATCCTCTTCAATGGCAAGTGTCAACCTGCTTCTTCAAGCTTCTAACACATCAAATATAAGTATCAACTTATTCTTTCTTCTTCAAGCTTCAGCTCTTCATTCAATTTCAATTTGATCTTCTTCACAAGTGTCAACTTGTTCTCACTGGTCTTCAAGCTTCAGCTTCAATGGCAGTCTTCAATAGCAAGTGTCAACTTCTAGCATATTCAATCTTCTAACAAGGAACTCCATCCTCTAGCAAGGGAGAAATATTCATCTAACAAGAGCAAGGTGGGGATAGGGAGAAGCAAAGTGAAAACCAAAGGTCACCTCTAAGCACTCCACCATCAAAGAAAGGAACCCTCAAAGGTTCTACCAACTCATGAAGAGCCACACATCCTACCAAAGGAGGGATGGATCCTTCACAAGGGGACCTTACATCATAGGGAGGAATGGAAGTGATCAACACCTTCCATATTTCATGAAGGAAGAAAATCTATTCTAAGAGATCTCCTTAAAAACCCTAGTCCTTAACCATAAACAAATTACACCAAAAGAAAAGAAGTCTTCACATCCAAGCTTCCTCAAGCATTCCATGGTTGCCCAAGTTTGTCTTCAACACCATCCAAGATCAAGAGAGGCAAAACCCTAATCTAAGGGAACTAGAGAAACCAATCTAATTGAATTAGCAAGTTAGGATCACCTAAAACCTAGTACTAAAGTTAGTCCTAACTAAAATACTAAAACCAATTGTAAAATCCTACAAAAATGACTATGGGACCCTAATTCAATCATGAATCTACCATACAAAATCCAGAGGTTGAATCATCCACCTCCTAGAAATAAAACCTAGATCACAAGGTACTAAGCATAAACCCTAAAAATAGAGCACCTAAAGTTTCAACTTAAAACTACCACCTAACTTCATCACAAAAATGTGAGAAAAATCTAAGGGGAACATGCATATCTATGCTAGCTACACACAAAAAATCAAGGCAAGAATCATCACCAAGTGCTCAAAACAAATTCATTAAAACAAGGTATCAACCATGGCCATTTTAATATCAATTAATATTCAAAAAATGCAAATAAAATCAAAAATGCATGAATTATTAATATTTTTTAATCTACAAAATTCTAGATTCAATCATGAATCAGGGGAAGAAAGTTTGGAATTAATTGAGTTAATCTCCTATTTTTTATGAATTAATCTCTAAGTCACATGAAATAATGAAAAATAAAAGAAAATAAAGGAAATTAATAAAAATGCGTGGCAAATAACAATCCAATACAGTTCATTTCAATATTTGGGCCCAAGGGGGGGTGTGAATATCACTCTGAGTGCTAAGCCCAAAACCAACCAATTAATGAAACGGTGCATTTCATTTGAAATTCTCTCTTAAGATCTAAGAAGCAATCCTGGCCCTCCAACACACGCCTGAAGCAAAGGTCCAACCCTAATCTGAGGGTCCTTGTTCATCGTCCCCAATTTGAACCTGCAATGGAGGGAGTTCTCAGACGGTGGCCTGAACAGTGGCGCCACCGTCTTCTCCGGTGAGCCAACCTCCACAGGTCATCAAAAATCATAAAACCAATCACTATCCCACTCCAAATTTGATGCTGATCACGAATCCAACCTCAGAATTTCCTAATTCCTTCTACATTTCCAAACCCGATAGCATTTTCAGAATTCCTCCCAATCTTGATTTTCACCATTCTTTAAATTAAAGGTCTCAAGTTAATCCTCACTCTTCACTGATCAATTTCCACCATCCAATCATGAATAATCCTTCAAGAATCATGAGATATCATCCTCAACAGAAAATGATCACATGCCTAATTTGTCTCTAATTCACCAATTTATGATCCTAAATCCAACTACAGGTTGCAAGGATCCTAACCACATGTGAATTGCTAAGTTTCTCCTCCTAAATCATGCATAAGGATGAAAGATACAAACCTAGTTTCAGAGAGATAACAGAGGTGGTTTTTGCTCACTTCAACTGCCAAGATGATGCAGACACGTTCCAAATTCACTCCCAAAGCCTTTGCACACCCTGATTTGGCTTGATTCTCCCTTGAATTGAAAACCCGATTTCAACTTGAACCTTCAAATTTTCAATGGCTCCTTTTCTTACCAGCTTCAATTCCTTCCAAAAAAATGGCTGAGCTCACTCAATGACTTATATAGAAATGATTGGGATCATCTAGAAACTTCTGGATTCATCCAAATGAGATTTTTGATTTTCAATTTCTCTTCAAAATCTCATCCATTGCAATCACTATTCTGACTCCTTCTTGGCATGGCTATGTGTGTAATCAAGTTCTCATGAGATATTGAATGAGTTCAGAGTGTTATTTTCCTTGTTTGCAAGCCAAAGGTATGAATTTGATTATGTTGCTTCATCATGAAGAAATGAAATGGAATGTTATTCAAATGACCTCAAATCAAAATTTTAACATTGCCATTGTTTCTAAAACCATTTTTCCAATCAATTTGACCTATAATTTTGTTTCATTTGGTCACAAAATGAATTATTTGAATTTTTTTGCCATTAAATCCTTTTAATTCTTTTTTCCCAAAGTTTCTTGAACCAAGTCTCTTCTTGAGCCATTTAAATGCCTCCTTGATGCATGGTTAAGGTTAAAACCCCATTTTGAGCAACTTTCTAGTTGAAAAAAATTTCATTTGAGGCCTCTAAGTTGGTGAAAATGGCCTATGATCACAAATGACCTATAATCATCAAATGTCCAAAATACCCTTGACTTGTCCAAGCCATAAGTTGAGTTCTACAAATACTATCAAGGACTTCTAGTACTCTCTAGAAATATAAGAGCATAAGGAACAACATTCATGTTGACCAACAGTTCATAGGAATCATCCTTCTAGGGCAAAAGTTCCATGCAAGTTGGGTAACTTTCAAGCTCCGAATTCACATTCCTCAGATGACTTGTAACTTGTCAAAGTCATAACTTGAGTTCTACAAATCCTATCAAGGACTTCTAGCACTCAAATTAAATCTAAGATCATGCTCTACAACAATCATGTTGGGGGCAAGATGAGATAACAATCACATCTTGAGCTAAATTGCCTTGAAGATATGGGTCAAACTAGGGGATTTTACACTGTCAAGTCTTAGAAACCCTAGCCTGAAACTTCTCAAACTCTTCAATCATGATGAGTTAACCTTGGAATCATCCTTATAACATATCAATGTATCAATCCATGATCTCATGACCCTTGAATTAGGTCTCAACCTTCTTCAAATCATCAGTTGATTTAGGGTTGACCCAGTCAAACCCTAGCTGCACCACTCATGGCTGAGCCTTCTTAATCTTGCATAATGATCTGTCTAGGCCTCAAAGTGATCTTCAAAACTTCTCATGAGCTCTCTCAAGACCTCAAGTCCATCTTCATGGCCTCAGAATCATCTGATGTCTTTCCACAACTTTCAAGTTAGGAGACCTACACACTCTTGGCTTCAACCACTCTTTCTGAGGATCTTTTAACTTCTCTGACAAAGATATCAACCCTTGGACACTTGAGTAACCTTCTTATCTAGCTTCATAGCCCTGGGTAGCCCTTGATTGGTAATCATACCTCTTGATCTCCTGCATATATGTCAATGAAATGCAAAGGATAATGCTAATGTGAATGAAATGAAACATAAGCTAGGTAAAGAAAAGTTGGGCAAATTTTGGGGTGCAACAGGTATAACACATCACATGCTCCTAGGTCGAAAATAGTAATGTTTTCACGAACATTCGTTCAACAATACTATTCCCAAGAGGGCCTCAACTGGGTGGTGATTCTCAAGTTAGCTTGGTTGGGAATCGACTCCCTATAAGCCTTATCAAATATATCACCTTCCTATCATAAGTACGCTCAAGTCCGGGTACAGGACTTATCTCACAACAATATATAACCCGAGCAGATACAATCATATAAATATATAAACAGATATTCAGCAAATAACACAAATCAAACAAGTTAGGGGTAACCCTCGAAAGCAAATCATCATTTCCCCAATGAAGTCGCCATTTCTGTTACGGTGAGAATCGTATATCAAGCTATTGATTAACTTGAATCACAAATCTTTAAATATTCACCATCGAGCTCTGATTTATCCAAAGGAAAGGTTAAAGAATGAAAAACCTATTTGCACCGTAAAAATAATGCCGGAGATCTAGGGTTCGAGGGTTGGTTAAACTTAGGGAAGGTATTAGCATCCTAAGCATCTGTAGTACTATACAGGAACCTCTTATTTAATATTGTGTAATTTTTTATATGTTAAAGGTTTGAAAGAAGACCTAAGGGGTTAGTCCTAAGTATGCTCGCCACGACATCGCATCTCGTGCCTCCGTATCCTGACGGGAATGGAATTAGAGCATTCGTAGTTCCCCTCAAAGAGGGTGAGGAATTCTTGATTATGGTCAATGTTCCAAGGGGAAGTAAGTGTTCATAGCGAAACACTTATGTGGAGTACAACGGCTCTGAGTCTAAGTTGTGTTGAAAGGTAGATAAGTAAGCATCCACGGCGGGAACTTACTGAAGGTGAGAAAACACTTAGAAGGGGGGGTTGAATAAGTATAGAGAAAATATTATGGCAATAAAAACTCAAAGATTTTTATCTTGGTTCGTTGAACGCAACTACTCCAGTCCACCCTATCAAGAGTGATTTGCCTTTCTCCGTAAGGACTTAATCCACTATTAATCAAATTGATTACAATAGCAAGCACTAAGAGCAACTGTTCTTAGTCTTCTCAAGAACTACTGACCACAACTAGGTCTTCTCAAGGAACTTTTACAATCAAATGTAAAACTAAAAAAGTGTTTGAATGCTTCTAAGTAAGCTATATCACAACTGTGATTTATACTTAAGTTTAAGAACGTATGAAATAAATTCAGCAAAGAGAATAAATTTGTATGAGAGCTTTTCAATGAATTTCTTTCAATAATCGTCAACTGAAGAAGAGTGTTGGAGACTTGCTTTTATAGGCACAGAAGTCCAAGATGTTTGTACTTTGGAGACCGTGTCTGCAAAGTAGCTGTAACCTTTTTGTCTTCACATCACTTGACCTTTCCTAGAAGAAGAACGTATAGAGAAATCCTTTTTTCCTGAGTTCTTGTGTCTAGCATAAATGAGGAAAGAGTCGTTTGGCATAACCAACGGACATAACTTAGAATTCTTCTTCAGCAAGTTTCTAATTCCTAGCAATTCACATCAGAGCCTTGAGTGATCAGAGTCTTGATGTCTTCAGAATTTGCTGTATCAGAGGTTGCAGCAAGTGTGCTTTAGCGTGTAATAAATCAGAGTAGAGTTTAGAGATCAGATCCTCAGTACATGCAGCGTACAGTACCATCAGAATCTTCTGAAAAACTGTGTTTGATACTCTTCATACAATGTCTTCATACTATGCTTCAGATGCTTTTGTAGCTTCTGCTTCAGATCCTTCTGTAGGTAGTGCTCAGAGTCTTCTGTAGGAAGCATTCAGATTCTTCTAAGAGATGCTTCTGACGCTTCAGAGCCTTGCATAGTTCAATGTTCAGTTCCAACTTGCTTTCAGAAGTATATTTACTTTAATATCTGCAGCAAAAATACTTGAACAAATTTTAGAGTATATAATTTCTTAATACAAAATTTCGTAAGAGTTATCACAAAACATAGAGATATAACTAAGAACCAATCTGTGTTCTAACAATCTCCCCCTTTTTGATGATGACAAAAACATAAGAAATTTTGTTCAATGAAGAAATAATTATAACTCCCCCTGAGATTATGAATCTCCCCCTGAATTGAATACTTAGAAAGAATAGAAACTTCCTTTTTTGCATGAGTATTCTTTTCAAAATCAGAGCCTGATTGTTCCAAAAAATGAGAGCTTGACTGGGATGAATGTTTCAGAATCAGAGCCTAATTTATTAAAACTTGATTTGGGGATCTCAGAATTACTTTAAAGAATTTTATCAGATTTTTCATAAGTTCTGAAATACTAAGAGTTCATGTTAGTTGTAATTTGATATGTCTGAATTCCATTCAGGTAAAGTTTATTTGAACAGTCAGATCCATTTTCTCCCCCTTTTTGTCATAATCAAAAAGAAAACTTTAAAGACAAAATAAAAGGAAATAGAGAAAAGATACATTCATGTAGAGAAAACAATAGAGCCATTCGTTCATTCAGATAAAAAACAGACAAATCATCAGATAAGAAATTCAAGTACAGGTGCACAAACATCAGATACAGAAAACATAAAACTAGGTTTGCTTGGAAAGAATCATCTTCAGAAGTTGAGTGATCTCAGATGAGGATTCTTCTTGCTTTGTCATCCATTTCTCCATGTTCTCATTCTTCTGATCTTGCTTAGCCATCCAGGACTTGATCTCAGATTGCCCAGCTTCCAATACTGCAATCTTATCTTCTAAGTCTGGGTTCTCTTTCTTGATCTCAGATGAAGTAGATGGAGCAGATTCTGATGCAGGAGCAGAGTCAATAACCATTGGAGTTGCAGAGTCTGGAGCCACAGATGCAGAGGGTTTGTCCACGATTGTCAGAGCCAAATGATTTTCTTCAGAAGTAGATTCTGCAATAGCTTCTGTAGCAGATACTCCAGAAGATGAAGGTACATCCTCAAGAAGCAAAGGTGCAGATCTTTTCATGTTCCATATCATGGGTCTGGCAGTCTCAGCAAATTTGATCTTTGCATCATCAGAACAGACATTCTTCAGATTTGAAGCAACTGTATTGAATCTGGAGATGAAGCTATTCCAGATAGCATCAGACTCAGCTGCATTCATGGTTGACAAGCATCTCTTCTGTACAGAGCTTAAATTCATCTTTATTTCTTTCATAAAATTTGCAAATAGAATATCAATGTTTAACCTAGGTTTTGGTTTGAGAAGGGCTTCAAGAGTTGATGGTTTGGGAGGTTTTGGTGGAGTTGGTATGGTGAAATGTGGGATGATGAACAGAGGACGAGGGTAGGAAGGAAAAGATGGATGGTCAGATGATGAAGTAGCAGTGTTGGATCTGGAAATTGTTTAATTTAGACATGATTTTACACGTGATGCAGAGGGAATGACATCAAATGTAATGGATGTGTAGGGAATGAAAACAGGTTTATCAGACAATAAAGGTTCTGATGAGATGATATCTGGTAGTTCTTTTAAGTAGGTTTGAAGTACAGATGGTAAAATAGTTGAAGACTTAGGTTTAAATGGAGTGGTAGAGTCATAAGGTTCTATTCTGGTATATATTTTTTTTTAATCTTTAGACTAGAAGGAAGGGGATAAGAGGAATGTGGTTTAAAGGAAGCAACTGAAACAAACTCAGATGTTCTGGGTTTAGGTTTTGGAGTTGGTTCAGGAATGATAGCATCAGATGAAATGAGTGGATTTGGTTGGTTAGATTCATATTCTCTGAGAGAGGGGGTGAGCTAACATCTGGATGAACATCAAATTCAGATGAATCAGATGAGGTGGTTGAGGTACAAGATGTAGAAGATACTTCAAACACAGTCTTGAGAGGTTGGACATCCAGAATTTCAGAATCAGGTATATTTGATTCAGTAGGTTTGGATTGTTCTGATTGAGGATTAGAAGATTTGGATTTTGGTGGTTCAGATGCAGCTGGTTCAGATTGTATTGGTTCAGGTACAGAGGTTTGTTGAATTTCAGGTTGTTGTTGTGTTGGAATTGGTTCTGCTGGTTTTGTTGTTTGTGGTTCTGATTGAGGAATGTCAGATGATTGAAGTGGTGTTGTGGGAACAGGATCAGATGTTGTAGGTGGTTCAGAGGTTTGAGATGGACAAGAAGTGGTTTGAGTTTTAGAAGGAGGGGGTTTTGGAACAGAGCTAATAGTTGATATATCTACTGCAATTTCAGGAATAGAAGGTAAAGATGTTTTAGTACCTTTTATCTTAATGCGCTTGGTAGGAACAGAAGGAACTTCTCCAGAAGCTTTTCTCTTAATCTGCTTCTGTGATTTTTCAGCAACTCTCTGTTTCTTCTGAGCAACAGCTTCTTCTGCCTCTAACTGTCTTCTTTTCCTCATGTTCTCTTCGTAAACATCTGGAATAGGTTCTCTTGCACGTATCAGAATATCAGCAGGTACTGGTGTTCCATCTGCCTTGCACAACTCAATGTACCTAAGAATAATATCTCTAGGTTCTTCAGCACCAAAGATTGGAAAGTCTTGAACTGGAATCCTTCTCTGACTAACTTCAGCAACATTCAGCTTTTTAGGAGCAGTTGTGAGTTCATCCACAACTTTTAGTCTTTGGAGACTCTTTCCATTCAAAGGTTTTCCAACTATTGACTCAAGCTCTTCTTTAACTCCAGCTTCATATAGAGCAGCTACCAGACCATTCTCTGCCAGAATGTCTGAGATTAATCTTCCAAAAGGAATCCACATCCAGATCTTCTATCCCTTAGTCTTAATAGATTCTCTGGATGCATTAATTTGATTCCACAGATGCATGAAGAGAATGTGTGGCAGATCCACTTTGGTACTCTGACTTAAGCAGTACATGAAATAAAGTTGTTCATTGTTCACATAATCTGGAGAATTTGTGGATTTTCTGTGGTTGATGCAGCCCAGAAAAATCTTTGCCCAGATTTTGTAATCAGGTTTCAGATCCTTAAACTTGTTGGAAGCTTGTCCAGATGAAATCACTTCATCATACACTTCTTCCATATCAACACGTCCAACTGGCAGATGAGAAACTCCATCAGTTTCCTCATACCCAATGAGTTTTCTGATAAGATCTTCAGTGATTATAATCTCTTTTCCCAGAACAGAAGAGAGGATGCACTTTGGGTAAACAGATGCGTGAATCCAAAATTCCTTCACTAAGTGTGGATATACAGGTCCAAATAATCTATCAAAATACTTTACCCAGCCTTGAGCATCAATAATAGAATGCAAATCAAATCCATTGTCAGCCAAAGATTCAAATTCCACCATAGACTCACAAAGAACTTCAAGCTTATTAACAAGGGTTAACAAGGTTCTCTCAGGTTCCTTAAACGGAGTGGCACCCATGTTTGATGAAGCAACTGCAACCATTGATGATTAAAACTGAGTTGAGGTTGAAGATGATGTTTCCATTGTTGAAGATGAAGAAGGTTTATATGAAGGTTTAGGGTTTTGATGAAGGCCAAAGAGAAAACAGAAATGCATATACGTGTTTGTGAAGTGAAAAGTGTGAAATGGTGTGGTTTGTGGTATATAGAGAGAGAGATTAGGGCACACAAGCAGACACATTTAGCACGTTCTCAATTAACAATTAATGGCATTTAATGAAAAGAATGATAATCATTTCAAAGCATTAATTGATTCTGACAAATTGGGGGGAAAACCAAGAAATTAACTATTTAAACAATACCTCAAATGTCTCTTCAGTAATGTGCACGCCATCTTTTCAGATTCAGAGTGACACGTGTTTGCTTGCATGTGCTTCTGAATTCTCTTGAGAAATGAAACGTTAGCCAACATTCAGATCCTCTGAGATTGGTTAGTTCAGATACACACAAATAATAATAATTCAAGAATTCAAATTAATGACAGATGAAATACTTCAGAGTTTTAAACATTTTGCATCTGAGAAGTTTGCTTCTGATAAATATCATTCTGGACAAAAATCCATACCAATATTTTTCAGAATAAACTTAAACCTATCTTCAGCAAGGGGTTTTGTGAAAATATCAGCCCACTGATGATCTGTATCAACAAAGGCTAAGTTTATAATACCCTTTTGAACATATTCTCTGATGAAGTGATGTTTAATTTCTATATGTTTTGCCTTAGAGTGTAAAATGGGGTTTTTAGACAAACATATAGCAGAAGTATTATCACAGAATATAGAAACATTACTCTCAAAGATCTGATAGTCTTCTAGCTGACTTTTCATCCAGAGCATCTGCGTGCTACATCCAGCAGCAGCAATATATTCTGCTTCTGTAGTTGATAGCGCAATTGTAGGTTGTTTCTTGCTGTACTAGGAGATTAAATTTCTTCCCAGAAATTGACAACTTCCAGAAGTACTTTTTCTTTCCACTCTGTCTCCAGCGTAATCAACATCACAGAATCCAACTAGTTTAAATTTATTAGATCTTCTGTAACACAAACCCACATTAGAAGTACCTTTCAGATACCTTAGAATCCTCTTAACAGCTGTTAAGTGTGATTCTCTAGGATCTGATGGAATCTTGCACACAAGCATACACTGAATAAAATGTCAGGTCTAGAAGCAGTTAAGTAGAGAAGAGATCCTATCATACCTCTGTAGAGTTTCTGATCTACTTTCTTACTTACCTCTTTCTTACCAAGAGTACTTGTTGGATGCATAGGGGTCTTGGCCATCTTACTATCAGTCATGTTAAACTTCTTCAGAAGCTCTTTAACATATTTGGTCTGATGAATGTAAGTGCAATCTGGAGTTTGGTTGACTTGAATACCCAAAAAGAATCTCAATTCCCCCATCATGCTCATCTAAAATTCAGCCTGCATACATTGAGCAAACTCCTTTCCCAGCATAACATTGGTAGATCCAAATATAATATCATCCACATATATTTGACAAATTAACAGATCTTTCTTAAATGTTTTACAAAAGAGTGTTGTGTCCACTTTGCCTCTGATAAAATTTTTCTCCAGAAGAAAATTGCTTAATCTCTCATACCAAGCTCTGGCAACTTGTTTTAAACCATAAAGAGATTTCTTTAGTTTAAAAACATGTTCTGGAAATTTTTCACTTTCAAAACCAAGAGGTTGGTGAACATAAACTTCTTCTTCTATAATTCCATTTAAGAAGGCACTCTTAACATCCATCTGATATAGAGTGATGTTATTTTGTGCAGCAAAAGAAATGAGTAAACGAATAGACTCTAACCTGGCTATAGGAGCATAAGTCTATGTATAATCAATTCCTTCTTGCTGGCTATAACCTTGAGCAACAAGACTTGCTTTGTTTCTTTCAACTTCTCCTTTTTCATTCAACTTGTTTCTGAAGACCCATTTAGTTCCAATTATGTTGAATCCTTTTGGTCTTGGAACCAAATCCCAAACGTCATTTCTTGTGAACTGATTGAGCTCTTCTTGCAAGGCAATTATCCAGTCATTGTCTTGTAGAGCTTCATCCATAAAAGTTGGTTCAATAACTGACACCAACCCAAATAATGACGCTTCAGATGATCTGAGGTAGGATCTAGTTCTTATAGGGTCATCCTTCTTTCCAATGATCACATCCTCTGGGTGAGAGGCCTTGATTCTGGAAGATGATCCTCTAACATTTGATTCTTCAGAAATGTTCAAGTTGTTCATTTGAGAAGCTAAAGGAATTGCATCTGGCGTTGCTTCTGGTTCCTTCACTTGAGATTTTTCTACCTCTGAGCCTTCAGAGTCTGTGAGAATTACTTCTCTATCTACAGAACTTTCAAACTGCTTTGCCTTTTCAATGCCAAGCTTATCATCAAATATAACATGTATAGATTCCTCCACAATCTATGTTTCAGTATTGTATACTCTGTAGCCTTTAGAGCATTCAGAATACCTAAGCATGAAACACTTCTGTGCTTTAGAATCAAACTTGTTAAGATTCTCTTTAGTGTTCAACATATAACATATACATTCAAAAGGATGAAAATAAGAAATGTTGAGTTTTCTGTTCCTCCACAATTCATAGGGAGTCTTTTCCAGAAGAGGTCTTACAGACACTCTGTTCTGACTATAACATGTTGTGTTTATTGCTTCTGCCCAAAAATGCTTTGCCAGATTAGTCTCGTTGATCATGGTTCTGGCCAATTCTTGCAAAGTTCTATTTTTCCTCTCTACAACTCCATTCTGTTGTGGAGTTCTAGGGCAGGAGAAATCATGAGCAATGCCATTTTCATTAAAATATTTTTAAAATTTTTTTTTTCAAATTCACCACCATGATCACTTCTGACTTTAACAATTTTAAAATCTTTTTCATTCTGGACTTGTTTGCAGAAGTCAAAGAACACAGAATGTGACTCATCCTTGTGTTTTAGGAATTTCACCCATGTCCATCTGCTAAAGTCATCAACAATGACTAATCCATACTTCTTGCCTCTGATGGATGCAGTTTTCACTGGTCCAAACAGATCAATGTGAAGTAATTCTAATGGTCTTGAAGTTGAAACAACATTTTTAGTTTTAAAAGAAGATTTCAAAAATTTTCCTTTTTGACATGCTTCACAAAGGGCATCTGAATTGAACTTCAACTTAGGAAGTCCTCTGACCAGATTGAGTCTATTAATCTGAGATATACGTCTCATATTAATATGCCCCAATCTTCTGTGCCAGACCCATTGCTCATCATTAACAGACATAAGGCATTTAACATTTTGAACCTTAAGTTCTGAAAGATTGATTTTGTAAATGTTGTTCTTCCTCTTTCCATTAAATAGGATTGAGCCATCCTTCTGACTAACAACTTTGTAACATTGTTGATTAAAGATTATGTCATAACCATTGTCACTTAATTGACTTATAGACAATAGATTATGCTTTAGTCCTTCTACAAGAAGAACATTAGATATAGAGGGAAGGTTACCATTGCCAATAGTACCAGAGCCAATAATCTTGCCCTTCTGATTCCCTCCAAACTTCACTTCTCCTCTAGACTTAAGCTCCAGGCTTTGGAACATAAACCTTTCTCCCGTCATGTGACGTAAGCAGCCAGAGTCCAGGTACCATGACTGACGTCTTGACTTTTCTGCTAAATACATCTGCAACAGGGATTATCTTATCCTTAGGTACCCATATCTTTATGGGTCCTTTTGGGTTAGTTACCTTAAAAGTTTGTTTGAACTTCTGTCTTTTTATAACAGTTTTGTTCTGACTCACTTTTGGTTTAAACACAGGAACGTTCTGATCAGAACGTGTGTATTTGATATCATTCAGATGACCAAACTTAAAATGAGAGTATAAGGGAGTATTCTTAATGATAAGTTTATCAACAGGCATTGGATTTAAATCCTTTCCAGAGGAAGATTCATATCCAATTCCTTTCCTGTTGTTTCTGCTAACTCCATAGATCATTGAAGCCATCTTGCTTCTATCTATGCTTTTAGCCAGAAACTTCTGAAAGCTGAAGTCATATTCTTCTAAAATATTTTTGCATTTAGACTTAGTTTCAGATTCAGAGTCTTGTTGAGCTTTTTCAAAATTGGTTTTCATTTTCAAATTGTTTTCTTTGAGCTCAGCAACTTCTAACTTTAACAGATTATTCTCAGATTCAAGATTGCATTTAAGCTTCTTGCATTTGAGCTTAATCTGGTTATAGTTTTTCAGGACTTCTGATAAAACTTTAATAAGCTCTTCCCTAGTGAGATCAGAAAATACCTCTTCTGAGTCAGATTTAGAATCAAATTCAGATCCAGATGATCCTTCAATCTGATCTTCCACGCCTGCCATCAGAGCCATGTTGGCGCATTCATCTTCAAATTCTAATGAAGATCCAGATTCATCTTAATCATCCCATGTTGCCATTAGAACCTTCTTCTTTTTGTCAAACTTCCTCTTTGGCTTTTCCTTTAGAAGCTTTGGACATTTGGTCTTGTAATGGCCAGGTTCTTTGCATTCAAAGCAACACAACCTCCTTCTTTCCAGATCTTTTTGGTCCAAAGGACTCCTTGCATTGATCTGGCTTCTTGAAGTTCTTGAACTTCCTCTGTTTGTGCTTCCAGAGTCTGTTGATTCTTCTGGACAGCAAGGACAATTCATCTTCTTCTTCAGAAGAAAACTCTTTAGAACTCTCTTCTAACACCTGCAACACTTTAACAGATTTGTTAGATTTTAAGGCAATTGACTTACCTTTCTTTTGAGGCTCGTCTTCCTCAAGTTCAATTTCATGGCTCCTCAGTGAGCTGATTAGTTCCTCCAATGTGATCTTGTCCAGATCCTTAGCCAGTTTTAGAGCAGTGACCATTGGTCTCCATCTGAAGGGCAAGCTTCTGATGATCTTCTTCACATGATCAGCAGTTGAGAAGCTTTTGTCCAGCACTTTTAGACCAGCTGTGAGGATCTGGAATCTAGAGAACATAGTTTATATAGATTCAAATTCCTCCATTTTGAACGCTTCATACTTTTGTATTAGCGCCAGAGCCTTGGTCTCTTTAACTTGTAAGTTTCCTTCGTGTGTCATCTTCAAAGACTCAAACAAGTCAAATGCAGTTTCTCTGTTGGTGATCTTCTCATACTCAGTATGAGATATTGCATTTAACAAGATTGTTCTAGCTTTGTGATGATTTCTGAACTCCTTCTTTTGGGCTTCAGTCATAGAATTTCTATCAATTTTCCTGCCATCCCCATCAGTGGGATGAACATACCCATCAATGACTAAGTCCCATAAATCAGCATCATAACCAAGGAAGAAACTCTCTATTCTGTCCTTCCAATAGTCAAATTTCTCCCCATCAAACATAGGGGGGTTTGTGCTGATTCTATCCCTTTCTTCATATCTGTTGTTGCTGTTAGATGTTGAAGTTTTAGCCATAATAACAACCAAGAATATATATCAAAGTTTTCTCGCTGGATCTTTTCTGTCACGGTGAAGTGGTAGCACACACAGAACCGGAGCTCTGATGCCAACTGAAGGTGAGGAAATACTTAGAAGGAGGGGGGGGGGGGTTGAATAAGTATAGAGAAAATATTATGGAAATAAAAACTCAAAGATTTTTATCTTGGTTTGTTGAACGCAACTACTCTAGTCCACCCTATCAAGAGTGATTTGCCTTTCTCCACAAGGACTTAATCCACTATTAATCAAACTGATTACAATAGCAAGCACTAAGAGCAACTATTCTTAGTCTTCTCAAGAACTACTGACCACAACTGGGTCTTCTCAAGGAACTATTACAATCAAATGTAAAACTATACAAGTCTTTGAATGCTTCTAAGTAAGCTATATCACAACTGTGATTTACACTTAAGTTTAAGAACGTATGAAATAAATTCAGCAAAGAGAATAAATTTGTATGAGAGCTTTTCAATGAATTTCTTTCAATAATCGTCAACTGAAGAAGAGTGTTGGAGACTTGCTTTTATAGGCACAGAAGTCCAAGATGTTTGCACTTTGAAGACCGTGTCTGCAAAGTAGCTGTAACCTTTTTGTCTTCACATCACTTGACCTTTTCTAGAAGAAGAACGTACAGAGAAATCCTTTTTTCCTGAGTTCTTGTGTCTAGCATAAATGAGGAAAGAGTCGTTTGACATAACCAACGGACATAACTTAGAATTCTTCTTCAGCAAGTTTCTAATTCCTAGCAATTCACATCAGAGCCTTGAGTGATCAGAGTCTTGATGTCTTAAGAATTTGTTGTATCAGAGTGTTGCAGCAAGTGTGCTTTAGCGTGTAATAAATCAGAGCAGAGTTTAGAGATCAGATCCTCAGTACATGCAGCGTAGAGTACCATCAGAGTCTTCTGAAAAACTGTGCTTGATACTCTTCATACAAAGTCTTCATACTATGCTTCAGATGCTTCTGTAGCTTCTGCTTCAGATCCTTCTGTAGGCAGCGCTCAGAGTCTTTTGTAGGCAATGTTCAGATTCTTCTAAGAGATGCTTCTGATGCTTCAGAGCCTTGCATATTTCAATGTTCAGTTCCAATTTGCTTTCAGAATTATATTTACTTTAATATCTGCAGCAAAAATACTTGAACAAATTTTAGAGTATATAATTTCTTAATACAAAATTTCGTAAGAGTTATCATCAAAACATAGAGATATAACTAAGAACCAATCTGTGTTCTAACACTTACGTGGAGTACGGCGACTCCTGATCCTAAGGCTAGGATAAAACGAGAAGAGTGAATGAGTGTCCATGGCAGGACACTGGCGTGGAGTGCAGCGACTCCGATCCTAACGCTAGGATGATGGGAGAAAACCTAGCGCCATGTGGGACATGACAGTCAACGAGGAGGAGATCCTTTCCTTTATGTTGAGATATAAGTAAACAACATAGAATCAACAGTAATATTGATGAACAAAAAGACAACATTTGGATAGGACAAAGATCAGATCATGTAAACAAGTCACAAGGGACATCATGAACAAACAATAACAATTAATTAAGACCACGTGTCAAAATCCATGGGATCAGGCCATAATAGATTGTATGATATTCGTGTTATGCATATCCAGAGTTAACGAGCCAACAGAGATCGTCAGTATTAGTTTTAAAAAAAGGTTAATTAAAGATTGATTAGAAAACCAATTAAACTAAAGCTTAACAAAAAACCAATTAATTGATTAACTAAAATATGAAGGCAAACTAAATAAACTAAAGTCTAAATATAAATTCTAATTAAAATTAAATTCTAAATCAAACTATAATTGAAACTAATTTCAAGATTAAATTCTAAATAAAACTTATTAAAATTTGATCAAATATAAAAATAAAAATAAAATAATTGGGCTTGGCCCATTTACCCAAAGTAGTAGAGAACAAAAAAAATGAAAAAACTGGGTTTGGATAATCACGGCCCACCCGAGTTGCATCTTAAGAAGGTGTGAAGGGAATTTTACAAATTCATCTCAATCTGAACATTAGCCAGAACATCCGTAGCCCATTTCCACTAAGTCTCCACAACACCCTTCATGGCGGAGCAGCTGGCCCTCGACGCTTACCCTCGTCATCATCAACTCACGGCAATCGCGTCTTCCACCTTATCCGGTTCGAAATCGTTGCTCAGTGTCCCCCAACTCAAACCTCAGTAACCAAAATTCTGCGAGTGTCTTTGAAGCGGTGGATTCGATGCAAACGGCGACTTCGCCGACGACGGCAAATTTTGAATATAAGTCTTTCTTCACCTTCTCTCCTTTTTCGTTCTTGTCGACTCCTTATTGTCTGCGGGTTTTTCCTTTGTTTCGCTCATTGGTACCCATTCTGTAGAACTGTGCACAAGTTTTTTGGTGAGGTTTTGGTAGTTTTTGTATACTGTTATGGTGTGTACTTGATGACTTTGCGTGTGGGTTTTTCTTATATTTTCATTCCGCCTGGTAATGTGTATGTGAATCCTTTTTGTTTTTTTTTTCTCCCCCTTTGTGTGAATGAAATCAACTTCTCTTTAGAGGCCATTTTGTATTTATCTCATGATTAAATGTGAGATAATAATATGATTTTGAACTTGAATGCCCCGATTTCTTTTAAGTTCTGTTTTGGAAAGAGAATTATTACTGTCCTGAGCTTAATTCCTAGCCTTGAAAACATGATTTTATGAGGGTAACCTTCCATGTTTATATTGATTGTGTTTGGAGATGTTTTGGAAAGCATGAAATCTTGTCTCCTTGTGTTACGATCCATGATTTGATGAATGCGGATTAAAATGAATTTGAACTGATTTTGTTTGAATCGAATAAATATGGTGTTCTAACATCCTTCCTCTTTTTCTTTCATCACGTGCGCATGAAACTTGGTGTGAGGTTACTTGGCATTGGAGCAGCATTCTGGAGATGAAATCGGGGATGGGAGCTTGATTACAACACGAGCCAGGCGCTATACTAACAAAACAGCTCTGCAGTGAGTTTTCTTTATTCAAATTACTTCTATTTGAGCTTCTAGTTGCAGAACCTGACTACAATCTCAATGATTTGCAGGGAAGACGATAATGGATGGCGATTTTGAGTAGTGGGTACTGATGATGAATTTTTTCAACAAAGACTCCCGAGTTTCACAGGTAATTCTTCCACGTCGTTGTTACTTAAAGAAGATTTCACTACATGTTTCTCATTCTTAATTTTGTTTCAGAATATTCTTTTTCCATCTTCAATGTGTTTTGCGTAGTCCTAGAATTCGACAAATAATGATAGCAATTTTATTAGAACACTGTTATTTACTTTTGAATTTTTGTTTTGGGAAACGCGGTATCCTTTCTTGAATTTATCTTTTTTTGTTTCATAACTATAACGATTTTGGATAGATTTGAATCTTCCTCCATCGTTTGTTTTCATATTTCTCATAGGCATCAATAATGATTCAAGATATCTGCCTACTACAAATAATTATGTATAGCGACAAAAATCTCTCGTCACTCATTTCTTATTTGAAATTTGCAGGTGCTAGCATTGAGGTGAATGAACTAAAACTTCCTGAACTTGATGTTTCATCCCATTATCGTCCCATTGACTGTCATGAGCCAAACGAACTTATTAAAGGTTGTTCTTGTTAGGATCTTGCCCCATTAACTTGTTCTTGTTTCCATGACTTTTCATTCAAGACCATTGTATGTTCGCATGCCCGACACCTTGGAGCTACTCAGTGGCACCTTGGAGCTACTCAGTGGCACGAGTTATAGGATTTGGTAGAGATTTGTATTTCATGTAGCTATTTAGCTTTTGGATTTTGACAGGAACCTTTATACTTGTAGTTCAACATAACCATGATCCTCATATTTTGAATTTTGGTTTTGTACACTTGTGTGACTTTAATTATTGAATCTTACACATGCCAGAACTTTTGGATTAAAACTCTTGAACTCTTATTATGAAATTGGATTCTCACGATAGCTTAGACCCTTGCCTTTAGTGTGATTCAGTCCTCTTGGATTATGTCAAGTTTTCTTTTGTGAATCTTGACTTTCTTGGGTCTTAATATCAAATAAGGTGCAAACCATATAATATTTTTGAATTTTTAGCTTGAATAAGAAAATTTCCCCATGACTTGAATTTTTATAATAAACTTTTAAGAAATTCTAAACCGGAACTTGCTGCAAGGTTTCGCATCCATGAGTGAAGTAATAACTTATTAATTTCAATTCTAACACACATTTTAATCTTTGTAAAAAAATAAAATGTGATGTTCTCAACATTGGCTTGAAGTTGTGTGAGCTTTAGAATTTAGGATGAATTCGATCATGATTTAGAGATGAAACTTGAAACCGGATTGAAACATAGTAAAAAAATTAACCTGAAATAAATTGAATTCCAAGTAATGTCACAAATTATCTTGAAAATTTCTTGAGACATGACCTTTGATCGACTTAAGGACTCGTTCGTAACATTCTTCAGATTAAGTCTTAACTCCACTCTTCCGCTCATGAATAAAATTCCAAAGCGCATGATTCACAAACTACCAAAAAAAATCCAAACTCTTCCACCAAACGACTAATGATCTAATTCCATAAATAAAATCCATTTAGTCCCCTAGAAATCCTTTGATAGTGCAAATACCACTTGTAATACGATACACCACAAAATTCTAACCAGTTCTTAAATGATCCCCTTGAAACCACAAGACACAAAATCCTAATCTTCCTTGGGGGAAACTCTGATAAATACTGAGGAGAAAGACTTTGTGTTGATTTAGAGACCACAAGAATGAGGGCATATGCTTCTACAGTAATTCAACATGATTTTTTGGAGACAAGGAGCATACACAATGCCTTCATAATCTTCAAACCTTCTGTGACAGCAAACTTAACTTCACAAAACAAACAAAAACTAATAAAACAGTTAGCTATGCATGGATGCTTGACCTGAAATGATATGCAACAAATCAAGGAATCTAAGGGTAAAATTTGGGGTATAACAGTAATTTTTTTGGTTTATTTTCCATATTACTTTTGGTGTGGATCATCTCTTTATTTGAGATCCATGGTCTGCAGGGAGGTTGGAATGACTGTCATTTAATTTTGAAGTTTGCTTGAATTCAAAGAAAAAGGAAAAGTTGAAATAAATGGAAGATTTCATTCATTGAAAATTTAGGGTACAATGGATATTTCTTGATATACAAAACAAAAAAAATGGATTATAAGAAAAAAGGGTGAAAACTACATCTTTTGGGTAAATTGACATTTTAGTCAAATAACTAACATTTTTGGTCAATTGTTGTCTTTTGGAAAACTTTTGAATATTGACTCGACTTTGATTCCTGAATTTTCCTAGACCTATTCTACAAGAATTTGGTCAAGGGATTTATCACCATTCATCACAAATGACTTTTGTCAGGATTATGTCAAGTTCTAATTTCCTACAAATTCTATCTTCCAACAAGATTCACTTCAATGTTTGTTTATCAACACTTTCCAACATTGATCCATGCCCATAAAAAATTCAGAATTTGATCTGTGAACTTACACCATTCAAAAGTGCTTATTTTCAACATAAAATCACTTCTCAAAGGCACTTAAAATCATGCGATGGTTCACTAAAAATTTAAGCCAAAAGTGGTAGAAAAATGAAAGTAAAAGCATTCAAATTCATGTTAATTACTAGTGACTCTTTGCTCTACATCCTTAATTGGTACTTTTGCTAAACTCAAACACCATTAGTCTCTAACTACATCATTCCTCACAATCATTCTATTAACCAATTAACCCTTAACTACCATAACCACCAAACTAACACAAATAAATTTCAAACAAACACAAATTCCAACTTCCATTTTTTCATTCAATCCTAAACATTCTTAACAATCAATCTAAGGGTTGAGATTGGTGATCCGCAACTAAGGAGTAAATTAATTTTTTACCATTGATAAACTAATTACTTGGATCACAATCCAAGGATGTTCATTCACTTGCAAAGTCTATATAAACATGTCATTTCTCGCATTTTGAAAAAACTAACCTAACTTAGAATATTCACAATTAACCAGTATTTTCCACCATTTTTCTCCTCAATTTCTCTTATTTTTTTCACTCCCTCACCATCACTAAATTTCATCTTCATCACCATCTAAAATGATGGAACTTAGCCACAATTCAATTTCCACAATTATTAATCAACAATTTCTACATTAGCATCAACAATCATAACCTAAAGTTTATCAAGTTTCATCAACAATCATGAACTAAAGTTTATCAAGATTCATCAAGAATCATAATCTAAAGTTTATCAAGATTCATCAACAATCATCATCCAAAGTTCATCAATTCAAGCTTATCAATATTCTATATTCAATATTCATCTTCTACATTCATTCATCATAAAAAATAATCAACAACCTTGAAAGTTAAAGGGATTAAAGGAGCTTATTCTTGAAGTTTTCTGTATTTCTCTTTGGCATTTTGATTTGCAACACTAACTGGAGCAAACCTCCACACCGTCGGTAATCTTATCTCTTCCACACCCTTGCCATGAATTATCAGGTGTTTGCTGGTTGATTATTTTAAGCCACTGTTTTGAAATAGCTTATTGGAATAATCACTTATTTTTGCTTAATACACATAAACTTGAAAATAGTGATTTTTTTTAATTCTTAACTATTAATAACATGTGAATATATCACTAGAAGTCTGTTTTCGTCATGATTATGAATACATATTATTTTTTTTTTACGAATAATTATAACGAATGTGAATTGATTGATACTTCATACACTGTGTTCTTCACGTTTTCGCCCGATTCTTCAAAATTTATGGCTCATTTGTAAAATTCGATCGGATATTTGGGATTCCTTGCAAAAAAATCTAGTCAGGTAATCTATAATTTGCATATTGTTTATTTGATTTGATAATTTTAGTAGATCAAAATTCAAGAATGTATGAAAATTATTGAACAAATGAAAAAGAAATGTAGAATGCACAAAATGCTGACACGTGTCCCTTGCTTTTCCCTTTTTTTTCCTCTCTTTTTTTCTAATCAGCGCCACATGGCGCATGATCATTGGCTTTATATATTGAATGAGACAAATCGCTAAAGACAAAATAGGAATAAGACAAAATTGATTATGTGGGGCTTTTAGGCCATTGGGCCTTATTTTAATTGCTTTTGAGAATTTTTTATAACAGCCTAAATGTTTCTAATGCACCATGTAAATTTTCACATATGTCCCCTGGTTCCAGAGATATATCTCCGGACGCACCTATTTCTGAATAAACGTTGACATATTTTGGAGATACATCTCCGAAATCATTTTAAATATTCAAAACATGTCACCCAGAACATGTCAAAAATAATATAGCAATATATGTAGAAAATATTGTACAATTGAGATCCGAAATGTAATAAAACCGTAAAAGTAAAATATAGAGTATTGTACTATAAAAAATAATAACAGACTACTACTAGGTGTGCCTACCAACATCTCTTCTACCTCCTCTGCCTGCTCTTCCTCCTCGACCATCAATCCCCCCGTCCTTCGGCGATGTCTTCGATACAACGGTGCCCCTGTGCCTCCTCCACCACGACATCTAGGACTTGTTTGAAAGAAGACTCCTCAAGGAAGATACCCTCATCAATGCCTGGCCACACACTCTCCACTATGAGACGACACCCAAGCAAGACATCATCAGTATGATCTAGCTAAGTCTGCTCCTCCTCTAGTATCTGTTGATGAGATGGTCTCGGAGGATCACCTAGAGAAGTTTGCACCATGTACGAATGTGACACCCTAAATAACCACCTGATGTACCTATTGACCTAGCTCCAGTAGTTCGATGTTATGATAGCCCGTGCTTCTTAAGGTACCAGATGACTCTTATAATATGCAAACATCTCCATTATCTGTCAACAAGACAAGGCAGGAGAATCAGAGACATCAGGGTGTCTGAGGATGGTATGGGTGTACCAAAACGTCCACATGACACACTCAAGAAGATGACGAGCAGTGATACACGATCCGCATGCAAACCATCCGGAGTATATCGCTATCTTGTCAGATCGCCACGTCTGATGATGATCAACATATTTATTACAATGCATATCCTCAACAACTAAACAATCAAGATAGACTCTAAAAATATCGACCGTCTATTTCCATATGAGTGGGATAAAAGCACAAGCACACGAGATATCCTCAGTGTACTCACCCACAACCGCTCTGCCAGGGTTGCACGTGAACTGCTGGAGGATCCAAGCCTGAAATGAAAAAAATTAAGTATCAAGAGTTATTGGGAATGGTATCGCAAATATGAAATGAAAATGATAAAAAACAATCAAGGATCAAGAATTATTACCACCAGTAATGTCACGCTGACTGTGATCTACTTCGTCTTCCACCGACATCCATCTCCCAACTTCTAATAAAAGTAGTCCAGGAAAGCCGCCGCCCAGTTGTACTCATGGATCCTAGTGAGATACAAGAAGTACCAGAGGTATGCAATGTCAGTATAGATGACACTCGGGTCCACAAATATGCAAGTGTCAACCAAAAAATGAAACTATGCCCTCAAAGCACGACCCCTGTGTATCCCCACCTGCTTAGCATTGTAACACCCCCTTTTTATACCCCAAAATAGACAATTAAATTATTTAGGCACTTAATAAAAATTCCATCAGAGTATAATTATAACATGGTATAAAAAAGGCGCGTCACATTATCCATGAAACGAAACATTAATAATACCTGCTCATAAAGATATGTAACAAAAGGGGTAAATCTTAACTAAAAACAAAGAATAACGCTTAAAACCCACATATCAACATTTAGAATAAAGAGGAAACATCTAAACATTGAAATCACTTCATTAACATAAGCATCATATACATCATTCAGATTAATTCAATTCATCAGTTGAGTTTACAAAACATTCAGCAGCAGATACATACACAGATGTATCACAAAAGAATCAAAACAATTCCTATCTACCCAGTGTTACATATCAGAGCCATCTGACCAAAAGAAATGAAGACTCGCTTCACAAAAGACCTCCAACATCCTACTCTGCAATGCCTCATAGAGCATTATAAAACAGCAGAAGAACATTATCATAACAAACAATGCATAAAATTATATATATCATAAAACACAATTATAACATACACATAATTCACATTTCTCACCACAGCTTGTTACAGTACATCACAATTTATACGCACATAATCAAGCACATTCACCAATTCATGCTTCACAATTCATAGCATTTCACATAAACATTTACAATTATGTTCAATTCACCCAAACATCATATAAAGATGATAATGCAACTCATAGAGACCGTCTCACGACTCTATACAGATGCAAATGCGGTACCGACTCGTTCAGCAGGTTCAATTGAAGAACCAAAATGGAACCATCGCTCGTTACCGAAGTAACTCCCCGTCGGGCCTACGATGTTCACCCATTGCTCACACCCCACATGGGCACACGATGTTTCAGGATTGCTCACACCCTACACGGGCACACAATCCGGTTGCTCACACCCCACAAGGGCACACAACTGTTCTGCAGATTCTCCACGGAATCAAAAATAAACCATCGCTCACACCACACAAGGGCACACGATCGTTTCTGCAGATCCTCCTAGGGATCAAGGTAACTAAACCATCACTCACACCCCACAAGGGCACACGAGGTTTCTGCAGATCCTCCGCGGGGTCAGACACACAAGAATGCAATCATGATGCTACACATGCAACACGACTCAATACACTCTTAAAATGCACACATGTTTACAAACATATTCAAGCATTCTTCACATCATACAAGTACATACAATTATGCACATTCACATTAATATCACCTTTCAATTCCATTTAATTCGAATAATTGCACAAAATTGCCAAACGGCCACATTACACATTCCACAATTCACAATCTTGGATTCACACCATACGGCTACCCACAATACAATATAACTCAGCATAATCGATGCCTCGAGCAAGGAAATAATCAAAGTTAAGTTGGAAATCCGACCTCGGATGGAAACATTAAAGAAAATACAACCTGTCACGCTCGCCACCCTGCTCGCATAGTGAGCTCTTAGCGAGTATTCGCTACTTGTTCGCCTAGCGAACAAGCTCGCGAAGGCAAACAGAAGCCTCTGACTTTGTTCGCTACCTCGCTCGCTCAGCGAACCCCTAGATAACCTTCGCTACCCCCATTCGCTACCAACGAACACCACAACATGCATTCTGTCCAAGTCTGGGACCGCTCGCTATCTATTCGCTATTGCTCGCCTAGCGAACGTTCGCGACCAGCTCGCCTAGTGAACGTGCTAGCAAGTGTCTACGAACACATAATTTCTCCACTGTTCTATCACTCCAAAACTCTTGGATTCACCCGATTAAATCCCAACTCATTCTAGCACTTAAGCCTAACATTACCCAACATAAATGCTACTACTTAATCTCACTTTCACCAACGAAAACTCGGGTTCTATCGATTAAATCCGTATTATGCCCTAGAATGAAAAATGAGTAAAACGCTCCCCAATCCAAAACAAAACCAACAAGAACACACATAATCATACACATTGCAAGAATAATAAAGTTTCACACCCTTACCCGATCAATCGAAAGCTTAGAAGTTGATTAATGATGATTCTAGGTTGTTCTCCTCTTCCTCCTCTTTTCTCTTCTCTTCCTTTCTTTCTCTTCTTTTTCTTTCTTTTTGGTTTCTATTCTCTCTATTCTATCTCTTTTCCACTTATACTCTTTCTACTCTATTTCTCTCAAAATAACTACTAATCAAGGATTATCTAAAACACCCTCTAATTAATTCCCAAAACTCTCCAAATAATAAAATACCACAACATACACACATAACATATTATCACATAATTCCACAATAAAATAAAAATTAACCAAATAAATTAAAAGACTCAACAAAATAATGGGAAATTCATAATCATGGCGTTACAACTCTCCCCCACTTTAGCAATTTTCGTCCTCGAAAATATTACCTGATCCAAAAAACTCTGGATGCGACTCTCGCATCTTACTTTCCAATTCCCAAGTCATATCGCCTTCTGCAACACCTCCCCATGCTACTTTCACAAGCGCAATATCCTTTCCTCTTAACTTCTTAATCTGACGGTCCAAAATTCTAATCGGCAAAGCTTCCACTGTAAGGTTATCTCTTACTTCAACCTCGTCCATGGGGATAACATGTGACGGATCCGGAACATACTTCCGAAGTTGCGAAACATGAAACACATCATGCAAATTCGAAGGATTCGGAGGCAACGCCACACGATAAGCCACAACACCAACTCGTGCAATAATCTGATACGGACCGATGAAACAAGAAGTCAACTTCCTCGACTTTAAGGCACGACCCACACCCGTAACCGGCGTAACTCTCAAAAACACATGGTCGCCCTCTAGAAATTCAAGATCCTTCCTTCTCTTATCATGCTAAATTTTCTGCCTACTCTGAGAAGCTCTCAACTTTTCTCGAATCAACCTTACCTTCTCCGTCGTCTGTTGTACCAACTCCGGTCCAACCACCGACCTCTCACCAGTCTCATGCCAACACAAAGGTGTTCGACATTTTCGACCATACAAAGCTTCAAATGGAGCCATACCAATACTCGAATGAAAACTGTTATTATAGGTGAATTCAATCAACGCTAAATAACTATCCCACGCACGACCTTGCTCTAGCACACAAGCTCGTAACAAATCCTCCAACGATTGAATTGTCCTTTCGGTTTGACCATCTGTTTGCGGATGATAAGCCGAACTCAATCTCAACTGCGAACCCAAAGCCTTTTGCAAACTTTCCCAAAACCTTGAAGTAAACCTTGGATCTCTATCCGATACAATGCTCTTGGGAACTCCATGGAACTTCACAATCACCCGAACATAGATCTCAACTAACTTCTCCAAAGGATAACTAATATCAATCGGAATAAAGTGAGCAGATTTAGTAAGTCTATCAACAATCACCCAAATTGCATTGTGACCTCTCTGCGTATTCGGCAACCTCGTAACGAAATCCATCGAGATACCATCCCATTTCCACTCTGGGATATCCAACGGTTGTATTAATCCAATAGGTTTCTGATGTTCCACTTTAGACTTCTGACAAGTCAAACATGCGTACACAAACTGAGCCACATCTCTCTTCAACCCAGACCACCAAAAGATCTTCTTCAAGTCTTGGTACATCTTATTTGCTCCCGGATGAATACTCAAATTACTACGGTGTCTCTCCTCCAATATAATTCCTTTCAACTCCGCATCATCAGGAATACAAATACGACCATAAAACCTCAAAACTCCAAAATCATCAACTTTGAAATCTTCATTCTCTTTCGTCATCAAGTCAACAAACTTCAAATCCAACTTTTGCCTTTCGCAAACGGTTGCAAGAAAATCATTCGTAATATGAAGCATACCAAGTCTCACGCTTCTCGGCGTCATATCACAAACCAAACTCAAATCTCTGAAATTCTCCAATAAATCCCATTCCTTTACCATCATTGTGGACACATGCAAAAACTTCCGACTTAAGGCATCAGCCACCACATTTGCCTTACCCGGATGATAATTTAATCCAAAATCATAGTCCTTCAAAAGTTCCAACCATCTTCTCTGCCTCATATTCAATTCCTTCTGATCAAATAAATACTTCAAACTCTTGTGGTCGCTAAAAACTTCAAACCTTGCACCATAAAGATAATGCCTCCAAATGTTTAACACAAATACCACGGCCGCTAATTCTAAATCATGAGTAGGGTAATTCTTTTCGTGCACTCTTAACTGCCTAGAAGCATAAGCCACAACCTTCCCATCTTGCATCAAAACACCACCCAAACCAGTCAAAGAAGCATCACAATATACCACGAAAGCTTCTGTAGGATTCGGCAAAATCAAGATCGGCGCTGTTGTCAATCTTCTCCTTAACTCCATAAAACTCTCCTCACAATCAACGTCCCAAATAAAAGCCTTTCCCTTACAAGTTAACTACGTTAACGGAAGTGCCAACTTTGAAAACCCTTCAATAAACCTCCGGTAATAACCTGCCAAACCCAAGAAGCTTCGAATCTCCGTAACTGTTCTAGGAGTCTCCCATTGCATTACCGCATCAATCTTAGATGGATCAACACTAATACCATTACTTGAAATCACATGCCCAAGAAAACTCACTTTCGACAACCAAAACTCACACTTCGACAACTTGGCATACAATTGCTTTCCCTCAAAATCTGCAACACAATCCTTAAATGTTCCTCATGCTCTTCTTGAGACTTCGAATAAATCAGAATGTCGTAAACACAACCACAAAACGATCCAACTGCTCATGAAAAATACGATTCATGTACTCCATAAACACACCTGGTGCATTAGAAACTCTGAATGGCATCACTACATATTCGTAATGTCCATACCGTGTCCTAAAAGCCGTCTTTTGAATATCTCCTTCCTTCACACGAATCTGGTGATGACCTGATCTTAAATCAATCTTGCTAAAAACTCATGCTCCAACCAATTGGTCCATCAAATCATCAATTCTAGGAAGCAGATACTTATTCTTAATTGTCACCTTGTTCAACTGTCGATAATCAATACATAACCGCATACTTCCATCCCTTTTCTTTACTAACAACACTGGTGCACCCCAAGGAGAAACACTTGGCCTCACAAGCCTCTTTTCTAACAAATCACTCAACTGCTTCTTCAACTCTACCAATTCTGATGCTGACATACGATACGGTGCCATCGAAATTGGTCTAGTACCCGAAATTAGATCAATAGAAAATTCAACTTCCCTTTCTGGCGGTACATCCATAATATCCTCGGGAAACACTTCTGGAAATTCACACACTACCGGAAACACGTCAATTCAACCTTGTCCTCTACCGACAACGATGCAAACAAACCAAACAACTGAGCTTCGTCCACCAAAAGTTTCTTCAACTCTTTAGTGGATAGAAAACTCTCGCTTTCATCATCTTCCAAAGAAGGAAACCTTACCAACTTATGATAGCAATCTAAATGAACTCTATTAAATTGCAACCAATTCATACCCAAAATCACATCCAAACCTTCCAACGGCAAACACACCAAATCCATAAGAAAGTCTTTACCATACATGGTCAAGGGACAAGTTACGCACACCAAAGAAGTAGTTACCGACCCTGAAGCAGAAGTCTCAATAACCATGCCACCACTCAAAGAAACCATGCGTAAACCTAAACGCTTAGCACATTCAAGAGAAATGAACGAATGAGTCGCTCCAGTATCAATAATAGCAACTAAAGGCATATTATTAATAAAGCACGTACCTTTAATTAAGCGATCCGCATTAGTAGTGTCTGAACCAGCTAATGCAAATACTTTTCCACCCGACTGAGCTTGCTTTGGTTTGGTACACTTGGTGCTAATATGACCAACTTCTCCACAGTTAAAACACTTTACCACATTCCTCCTACACTCAGAAGTGGTATGTCTGAAACTTCCATAATTAGCACACTTCTCCATAGACTTCCCACACTTAAAAGATTTGTGGCCCATCACGCCACACTTGTAACATTTGACTGCACCCGAACTTCCACCTCCAGATTTCCTATCGAAGTTTCCCTTATACTTGCCCTTATCAACAGGCGTCACATAAGGTCCACTCCTCACTTGTTGCTTGCCTTTCTTCTCACTCAAACTCTTGTAGTGAGTAGAACGAGCTCTACTATCCTCTTCAAAAATCCTACAACATTCGGTCAAGTCCGAAAATCATCGTATCCTCTGGTAACCCACCACTTGCTTTATCTCCGAACGCAAGCCATTCTCATACTTAATGCACTTAGAGAACTCCGCCGTAACAACTGCATAATGAGGATGAAACTGAACTAGTTCCACAAACTTAGCTGTGTAATCTACCACAGACATGTTACCTTGCTTCAACTCAAGGAATTCCATTTCCTTTTTACCCTTCACACTCTCAGGATAGTACTTCCTCAAAAATTCAGTGCGGAACAAATCCCAAGTTATTTCTTCATCATCTACCTCAAGAACTTGCCTCATACTGACCCACCAGTAATCAGCCTCTTCCCTCAACATATGAGTCCCAAGTCTCACCTTGTTTCCTTCAGCACAATTCATAACACTAAAGATTCTCTCAACCTCCTTCAACCAGATCTAAGCACCGTCAGGATCAAACCTTCCTTTGAATACAAGCGGCTGATTCTTTCTAAACTCATCATTCGTATTCACATTCGGCACACCTTGCACCGCCCTTGCCATAGCCTCCAATTCTGTAGCCATAGCAGTGTCATTACGACCAGCCATATTATGAGGATCCCCAAAAATAACAACAAGGTCAAACAACCGTTTAATCAACACAACAAGAAGATAGACACAACTGACTCAACACTGGCTCTGATACCACTTAATGTAACACTCCCTTTCTATACCCCAAAATAAACAATTAAATCATTTAGGCACTTAATAAAAATTCCATCAGAGTATAATTATAACATGGTATAAAAGAGGCGCGTCACATTATCCATGAAACGAAACATTAATAATACCTGTTCATAAAGATATGTAACAAAAGGGGTAAATCTCAACTAAAAATAAAGCATATCGCTTAAAACTCACATATCAACATTTAAAATAAAGCGGAAACATCTAAACATTGAAATCACTTTATTAACATAAGCATCATATACATCATTCAGATTAATTCAATTCATCAGTTGAGTTTACAAAACATTCAGCAGCAGATACATACACAAATGCATCACAAAAGAATCAAAACAGTTCCTATCTACCCAGTGTTACGTATCAGAGTCATCTGACCAAAAGAAATGAAGACTCGCTTCACAAAAGACCTCCAGCATCCTACTCTGCAATGCCTCATAGAGCATTATAAAACAGCAGAAGGGTGAGAAACATTATCATAACAAACAATGCATAAAATTATATATATATATATATATATATTATATATATATATTATATATATATATATATATATATATATATATATATATATATATATATATATATATATATATATATATATATATATATATATATATATATATATATATATATATATATATATATATATATATATATATATATATATATATATATATATATCATAAAACACAATTATAACATACACGCAATTCACATTTCTCACCACAGCTTGTTACAATACATCACAATGTATACGCACATAATCAAGCACATTCACCAATTCATGCTTCACAATTCATAGCATTTCACATAAACATTTACAATTATGTTCAATTCACCCAAACATCATATAAAGATGATAATGCAACTCATAGAGACCGACACACAACTCTATGCAGATGCAAATGCGGTACCGACTCGTTTAGCAGGTTCAATTGAAGAGCCAAAATGGAACCATCGCTCGTTACCGAAGTAACTCCCCGTCGGGCCTACGATGTTCACCCACCGCTCACACCCCACATGGGCACACGATGTTTCAGGATTGCTCACACCGTATAAGGGCACACAACTGTTCTGCAGATTCTCCATGGAATAAAAAATAAACCATCGCTTACACCCCACAAGGGCACACGATCGTTTATGCAGATCCTCCTAGGGATCAAGGTAACTAAAACATCGCTCACACCCCACAAGGGTACACGAGGTTTCTGTAGATCCTCCGCGGGGTCAGACACACAAGAATGCAATCATGATGCTACACATGCAACACGACTCAATACACTCTTAAAATGCACACATGTTTACAAACATATTCAAGCATTCTTAACATCATACAAGTACATAAAATTATGCACATTCACATCAATATCACCATGCAATTCCATTTAATTCGAATAATTGCACAAAATTGCCAAACGGCCACATTACACATTCCACAATTCACAATCTTGGATTCACGCCATACGGCTACCCACAACACAATATAACTCAGCAAAATTGATGCCTCGAGCAAGGAAATAATCAAAGTTAAGTTGGAAATCCAACCTCGGATGGAAACATTAAAGAAAATACAACCTGTCACGCTCGCCACCCTGCTCGCATAGTGAGCTCTGAGCGAGTATTCGCTACTTGTTCGCCTAGCGAACAAGCTCGCGAAGGCAAACAGAAGCCTCTGACTTCGTTCGCTACCTCGCTCGCTCAGCGAACCCCTAGCTAACCTTCGCTACCCCCATTCGCTACCAGAGAACACCACAACATGCATTTTGTCCAAGTCTGGGACCGTTCCCTACCTACTCGCTATTGCTCGCTTAGCGAACGTTCGCGACCAACTCGCCTAGTGAACGTGCTAGCGAGTGTCTGCGAACACATAATTTCTCCACTGTTCTATCACTCCAAAACTCTTGGATTCACCCTATTAAATCCCAACTTATTCCAACACTTAAGCCTAACATTACCCGACATAAATGCTACTACTTAATCTCACTTTCACCAACGAAAACTCGGGTTCTATCGATTAAATCCGTGTTATGCCCTAGAATGAAAAATGAGTAAAACTCTCCCCAATCCAAAACAAAACCAACAAGAACACACATAATCATACACATTGCAAGAATAATAAAGTTTCACACCCTTACCTGATCAATCGAAAGCTTAGAAGTTGATTCTTGATGATTCTAAGTTTTTCTCCTTATCCTCCTCTTTTCTCTTCTCTTCCTTTCTTTCTCTTCTTTTTCTTTCTTTTTGATTTCTATTCTCTCTATTCTATCTCTTTTCCACTTATACTCTTTCTACTCTATTTCTCTCAAAATAACTACTAATCAAGGATTATCTAAAACACCCTCTAATTAATTCCCAAAACTCTCCAAATAATAAAATACCACAACATACACACATAACATATTATCACATAATTCCACAATAAAATAACAATTAACCAAATAAATTAAAAGACTCAACAAAATAATGGGAAATTCATAATCGGGGCGTTACAACTCTCCCCCACTTTAGCAATTTTCGTCCTCGAAAATATTACCTGATCCAAAAAACTCTGAATGCGACTCTCGGATCTTACTTTCCAATTCCCAAGTCATATCGCCTTCTGCAGCACCTCCCCATGCTACTTTCACAAGCGCAATATCCTTTCCTCTTAACTTCTTAATCTCACGGTCCAAAATTCTAATTGGCAAAGCTTCCACTGTAAGGTTGTCTCTTACCTCAACCTCGTCCATAGGGATAACATGTGACGGATCCGGAACATACTTCCGAAGTTGCGAAACATGAAACACATCATGCAAATTCGAAGGATTCGGAGGCAACGCCACACGATAAGCCACAACACCAACTCGTGCAATAATCTGATACGGACCGATGAAACAAGAAGTCAACTTCCTCGACTTTAAGGCACGACCCACACCCGTAACCAGCGTAACTCTCAAAAACACATGGTCGCCCTCTAGAAATTCAAGATCCTTCCTTCTCTTATCATGCTAAATTTTCTGCCTACTCTGAGAAGCTCTCAACTTTTCTCGAATCAACCTTACCTTCTCCGTCGTCTGTTGTACCAACTCCGGTCCAACCACCGACCTCTCACCAGTCTCATGCCAACACAAAGGTGTTCGACATTTTCGACCATACAAAGCTTCAAATGGAGCCATACCAATACTCGAATGAAAACTGTTATTATAGGTGAATTCAATCAACGCTAAATAACTATCCCACGCACGACCTTGCTCTAGCACACAAGCTCGTAACAAATCCTCCAACGATTGAATTGTCCTTTCGGTTTGACCATCTGTTTGCGGATGATAAGCCGAACTCAATCTCAACTGCGAACCCAAAGCCTTTTGCAAACTTTCCCAAAACCTTGAAGTAAACCTTGGATCTCTATCCGATACAATGCTCTTGGGAACTCCATGGAACTTCACAATCACCCGAACATAGATCTCAGCTAACTTCTCCAAAGGATAACTAATATCAATCGGAATAAAGTTAGCAGATTTAGTAAGTCTATCAACAATCACCCAAATTGCATCGTGACCTCTCTGCGTATTCGGCAACCCCGTAACGAAATCCATCGAGATACCATCCCATTTCCACTCTGGGATATCCAACGGTTGCATTAATCCAATAGGTTTCTGATGTTCCACTTTAGACTTCTGACAAGTCAAACATGCGTACAAAAACTGAGCCACATCTCTCTTCAACCCAGACCACCAAAAGATCTTCTTCAAGTCTTGGTACATCTTATTTGCTCCCGGATGAATACTCAAATTACTACAGTGTCCCTCCTCCAATATCATTCTTTTCAACTCCGCATCATCAGGAATACAAATACGACCACAAAACCTCAAAACTCCAAAATCATCAACTTTGAAATCTTCATTCTCTTTCGTCATCAAGTCAACAAACTTCAATTCCAACTTTTGCCTTTCGCAAACGGTTGCAAGAAAATCATTCGTGATATGAAGCATACCAAGTCTCACGCTTCTCGGCGTCATATCACAAACCAAACTCAAATCTCTGAAATTCTCCAATAATTCCCATTCCTTTACCATCATTGCGGACACATGCAAAAACTTTCGACTTAAGGCATCAGCCACCACATTTGCCTTACCCGGATGATAATTTAATCCAAAATCACAGTCCTTCAAAAGTTCCAACCATCTTCTTTGCCTCATATTCAATTCCTTCTGATCAAATAAATACTTCAAACTCTTGTGGTCGCTAAAAACTTCAAACCTTGCACCATAAAGATAATGCCTCCAAATTTTTAACACAAATACCACGACCGCTAATTCTAAATCATGAGTAGGGTAATTCTTTTCGTGCACTCTTAACTGCCTAGAAGCATAAGCCACAACCTTCCCATCTTGCATCAAAACACCACCCAAACCAGTCAAAGAAGCATCACAATATACCATGAAAGGTTCTGTAGGATTCGGAAAAATCAAGATCGGCGCTGTTGTCAATCTTCTCCTTAACTCCATAAAACTCTCCTCACAATCAACGTCCCAAATAAAAGCCTTTCCCTTACAAGTTAACTACGTTAACAGAAGTGCCAACTTTGAAAACCCTTCAATAAACCTCCGGTAATAACCTGCCAAGCCCAAGAAGCTTCGAATCTCCGTAACTGTTCTAGGAGTCTCCCATTGCATTACCGCATCAATCTTAGATGGATCAACACTAATACCATTACCTGAAATCACATGCCCAAGAAAACTCACTTTCGACAACCAAAACTCACACTTCGACAACTTGGCATACAATTGCTTCTCCCTCAAAATCTGTAACACAATCCTTAAATGTTCCTCATGCTCTTCTTGAGACTTAGAATAAATCATAATGTCGTCAATAAACACAACCACAAAACGATCCAACTGCTCATGAAAAATACGATTCATGTACTCCATAAACACATCTAGTGCATTAGAAACTCTGAATGGCATCACTAAATATTCGTAATGTCCATACCGTGTCCTAAAAGCCGTCTTTTGAATATCTCCTTCCTTCACATGAATCTGGTGATAACATGATCTTAAATCAATCTTGCTAAAAACTCGTGCTCCAACCAATTGGTCCATCAAATCATCAATTCTAGGAAGCGGATACTTATTCTTAATTGTCACCTTGTTCAACTGTCGATAATCAATACATAACCGCATACTTCCATCCCTTTTCTTTAATAACAACACCAGTGCACCCCAAGGAGAAACACTTGGCCTCACAAACCTCTTTTCTAACAAATCACTCAACTGCTTCTTCAACTCTACCAATTCTGATGCTGACATACGATACGGTGCCATCGAAATTGGTCTAGTACCCGGAATTAGATCAATAGAAAATTCAACTTCCCTTTCTGGCGGTACATCCATAATATCCTCGGGAAACACTTCTGGAAATTCACACACTACCGGAAACACGTTAATTCAACCTTGTCCTCTACCGACAACGATGCAAACAAACCAAACAACTGAGCTTCGTCCACCAAAAGTTTCTTCAACTCTTTAGTGGATAGAAAACTCTCGCTTTCATCATCTTCCAAAGAAGGAAACCTTACCAACTTATGATAGCAATCTAAATGAACTCTATTAAATTGCAACCAATTCAAACCCAAAATCACATCCAAACCTTCCAACAGCAAACACACCAAATCCATAAGAAAGTATTTACCATACATGGTCAAGGGGCAAGTTACGCACACCAAAGAAGTAGTTACCGACCCTGAAGCAGGAGTCTCAATAACCATGTTGTCGCTTGCGCGAAAATAAGGTGCCGGCATGATAGAAGAGTCGCCATCTTTCGTTATTTATCCCTCAGAGCGGGAAAGGAAATGATCGAAAAAACCTGGCGAAAAAGGGTAAGACAAGGTCGTCGCAACCATTGTCTGGGTTCGGGAGTCGGTTACGCAAGGGAAAGGTATTAGCACCCCTCACGTCCGTCGTACTCGACGGGATCCTCGCTTGTTTGTTTACTTGGACGGGTTGGTTTTATTCTATCTACCTATCAAGGCTGGCTGAAAAAGAAAAGAAAAATGACTCGGCAAAGCGTCGCACTTTATGCCTACGTATTCTCATCAGAGAATGAGAAATCAGAGTCAACGTAGTTCGGCCTACGAAGGATTATGGGGGAAGGTAGCTCACCAAGACTTCGCCATCTTGTGCCTACGTACTCTCAACAGGCATGAGAGATCAGAGCTCACGTAGTTCGGGAAACTACAGTTTATTTCCTGTTTTTACGAAAGAAGTGTTTTTTATTGTGTTTGCGATTTCAACGGCACTAGAGACTATGACCTGAGAGTGAATGCGTCGCATGTCACCCAAAGGGTACCATACTAAACATCTAGACTGTGGAAAAGAAGCTCTCCCACGATCCTTTCTCAGATAGCTTAAGGCTCGTAACGTACGAAAGAAATCATTCATGATTACTGTATCTTAAACTGTTTTGAGATGAGAAGAGAACAGACCCAGCTAGGAGGGAGACTATCAAGTCCTACTGTTATCATGCCATGGATTCATCCTATGGTTGAGGTTTGAACAGGGAACTCCTAGACGTTGTCATGCATAGGTTTCAACCTAAAAGTCTATCATCAAATCCTTATCAAAGGAAATGAGAGTCCTAAGGGATCATGTCAATGATACACCAAAACAGACAAAGCATCAGCTTAACAGTAAAATGCATGCAATGCAAGTGAGGGAGGAAATGTGTGTGGGGCTTCAGCCTCCACAAGCTCGTCTCAACCTCAAGCCAGTCATGAAATAACAGTAATCATACTGAAAAATAAACAACATGCTATCAAGCCATAAACAGTAAACTGCAATCATACAGATAAAAGAAATGAAATACCATCAGGCAAACAAACCACATGGGCAAGGGAGCTGGGCTCTACCGAATACCCGCAAGCAAAGCCACGCAATAACGATACAAGCAGAGGGAGAAACTCAACCTCTAATGCAATCATGCTCCTAGATTCTACTTATTCTAGATGAACTTATTCTAATGCAACAGACAAATCAAACAAAACACACAATACAGAAAAGAAAACAGAAGAAAGCTTCAGCTCCTCCAGCAGCAACCCAGTCTTCAGACTTCAATCATCAACTGCTTTCCAGGTATCAACCCTACAACATGAGTATCAACTCATCTTCTCCCCTAAGCTTCAGCTTCTTTGATCAGCTCCACCTTCAGGTTTCACTATCTTCAGGGATCTTCAAGTATCAACTTGATCTTCATGCTCTTCAAGCTTCAGCTGGAATGGCAATCTTCAAGGATTCATCCTCTTCAATAATCTTCAATGAAGTCTTCATCTTCATGCCCAGGCTCTGACAGCTCTCAAGACAAATCAAACAGAGAGAATCACCACTGGATAAGCTGGGGGATATTGAACTGCTTATTTGATCACCAAAGGTGACCTATAAGGGTTCAATATCAAATGAAGGGTTCCCTCAAAAGTTCTACCTCCTAGGTATAGCACTAATCCCTCCAAAGGAGAGAGGTGTATACCCTGGGGGACTTTGAATCATAGGGAGGAATGGATGTGAAGAATACTATCCATGTTTGGGAAAGAAATTGTCTACATCTAAGCTCTTCCTAATCCTAAACCTAAAACAACAAAAATAAAAGAAGAACAAGCTCTTCAAGCTCCTCCAAGCCTCTCCCAATCTTCTAGTATGCGCCACTAAGCTCCACAAGGAGATACCAAGCTCCTCAAACCAGAGAAAAACTCCAAAGCAAAGCAAACTAAACAAACATGCCCTAAAGGCAACACAAACAATCATTCAATTCAAAAATCAACCAAAAATAGCATACTATCATGTTAAATCCTAATATAAATGCTAGGGGGCCCTAAATGTCTACCCTTAAGTCCCATATATTCCCCATAGACTAAATTGCCCTACAAAACCTAAATCTAAAATTGTTATTGACCTATACTAAAGTTTTAATCAAATTCTACACTACTTAGAACTACCTAATTAAAACTACCCTAAAAATTATCACAAAATTATGAAATTAAATCAGGGGGACCCTAAGACATTCATCTAATTATCCTAAAAAGATTGAACTCAAAATCCTAAGGGAACTACCCTAATTAAATCCTACAAATTAGTATACCAACTAAAAGAATTAAAAAAGCAATTAAAAGTAAAAATGTGCAAAAAATATAAAAATGAAATAAAATGGCTATTTTATGGTTTTATATTTTTCTAGACAGAAAATGGGAAATGGGAAAAAAAGTCTCATTAAAAAATAATGATTTTTCATTTTATTATGAATTTTTGAAGTTTGAAGAAAATTGGAGAAGAAATAATATGAGAAATGGCATGAGGGGTATGAAAAGCAACCCTATTCAGTTCATATCATAATGGGCCCATATATGGGGGTGCGCCTAGCATGGCGCCTGGGCCCAGCGAAACTCAGAAAAAACACATTAAATGAAAAGAAAAAAAGAACAACGACGGTGTGAATAGCAGGTTTACGCAGTACAAAACGATTGGGCTTGGAAAAGGGGGGGGGGGGGGGGTGGAAAGCAAAAACGAGCTAAGCCCATGATGATATACTAAACCAAACGCAGCGTTTTGCTGCCTAGCTTTTCCCTCCATTCGCCTTTTGAACATGGACCGTTGGATGGTCTTTTCCAGTCAACTTTCAGTGCGTAATCCGACAGTCCTCATGTCTTCTTCAACCTTGGAATATTAGGGTTTCATAAACCTCCATGAACATAAGCTTCATGCATGCAACTTCATCTTCTTCGTATGACTTCAATATTCCACCAAATGCCATGATCCAAGAACCAATTTTGACTAGAATTTCGCGTAGAATCCAACTGTGCCACTAGATTGCATTAAAACTCACTATATCATCCTACCCGAATGGTATACCTCCATGAATCCAAATTTCATCAGTTTTCAACCATCACAAAACTCAACAATCTTTATATATAATTAATCCTCATGCCATGCTGATTAAAACCAACCAAAATTCGTGCATTATAACCCCCTAAATCAATCATTCTAACTCCATCAAGAATCAACCTCCATTAATGAAACCTCACCAATTGGTCTAAAACTCATCCAAATGAATCACCTAATGGTCTCTAATGGTTTCACAACAAGAACTAATCCTAGCCATGCCTAAATCAAAGTGTGGAAGTGATTTTGCTTACCTTGACTCTTGCAATGGTAGATAGTGAAAAGCTTCGAATCAGGCCTTGTAGATCTTCAAGAATAGTCTCTAGGTGATGAACAATCCTTTGCTTGCACAAGATTTGATGGAGATGGCTTGTATCTTCAGATCCAATCCCTTTTGCTCCTTTGCAACTTCACTTGGAAAGCTCCATTTCTTCAACAATGGAACCTTACTCTAGCATGAACATGTTCAGGGAGGTTTGTAGTGATGATTTGTGGAAGAAAATGGAAGGGTAATGAAGAGAAAAATGAAGTTTCAATACAATTTGCAAAATGGAGAATTTTGGTTCAATCTCTTTTCTCTACCACCATTAACATCAACAATCACCAAACTTTCACCAATGGAGAATGTAATCAATATATAGACTGATTTAGAAGGGTCTAGAATCATCTAGATCACTCTAGTAGAAACTTGAACTTTCATGAAGTGATACTTTGCATTTCCATTCTCACCATGTGAGATATCATGACAACATCCTTATATCTTGAGTAATTAACTTGATTTTCTCCTTAAGTGGTATTTTGGACAAGATACAAAGCTTAAACACCTTGTTTATGAAGCTTTTCTTGGTTTTTGTTTGGTACCCCATTATGCAAGCAAGACTTTTACAAAGCAACCCCAAAATTTAAGCCTCAAATCAAAATTGTGGCTGAACCATTGTTCTTAAAATGCCCTTTGGAGTCAAAATGACCTATCATATGCCATGGTTAGGGTTTGGAACTTGGATTTTATGATTTTCCATTTCACTTGAATTAACTTATGCCTCATTTTTAGGCCATTTTTATCACTTTTTGCTATGAGCCTTTACAACATCTCATGACCATCCTACTAGCCTTAAAACATCATTCTAAGCAACTTTGATGTTGAAGGTTTTTCCATTTGAAGCTTGGAAGTAGGAGATATGGCCATATGCTTGAAATGACCTATAACTTCCAAATGACCAAAATGCCCTTGGCTTGTCAAAGCCATAAGTTGAGTTCTACAAATCCTATCAAGGACTTCTAGTACTCTCTATAAAGCTAAGAAGATGCTCTTCAACATTCATGTTGACCAAGAGACCATAGGAATCATCCTACTAGGGAAAAAGTTGTGTGCAAGTTGGGTGACTTTCAAGGACCCAGATTCACATACCTCAGATGACCTGTAATTTGTCAAAACCATAACATGAGCTCTACAAATCCTATCAAGGACTTCTACCACTCAAATTAAATCTAAGAACAAGCTCTAAAACATTCATGTTATGGGGAAGATGAGATGACAATCACATCTTGAGCTAAAACTGCCTGGAAGATAGGGATCAAACTAGGGGATTTTACACTGTCAATCCTTAGAAACCCTAGCTTAAAACTTCTCAAACTCCTCAATCATGATGAGTTGGTCTAGGAATCATCCTTATAGTGCTTCAATACATCATTCCATGATCACATGGCTCTTGGATTAGGTCTCAACCCTCTCCAAATCATCAGTTGACCTAGGGTTGACCCAGTCAAACCCTAATTCCACCACTCATGGCTGAATCTTCTGAATTCTTTGTACAAGGACCTCTATAGGCTCCATGATGGCTTTCAAGACATATCACAAGCTTTCTCAAAGCTTCAAGTCCATCCTCATAGTCTCAGAATCATCTGAGGAGCTCCCACAACTTTCAAGCTATGAGACACACAACCTTGGTTTCAACCAAGCTCTCTGAGGATCTCTTGAATTCTCTGATAAAGGTATCAACCTTTTAACACTTGAACAACTCTCTTGGCTAGCTTCAAAGTATCATATAACTCTTGATAGGTAAATAAATGTTGGTCAAATTTTGGGGTGCAACACATGCCACCACTCAAAGAAACCATGCGTAAACCTAAACACTTAGCACATTCAAGAGAAATGAACGAATGAGTCGCTCCAGTATCAATAATAGCAACTAAAGGCATATTATTAATAAAGCACGTACCTTTAATTAAGCGATCCACATTAGTAGTGTCTGAACCAGCTAATGCAAATACTTTTCCACCCGACTGAGCTTGCTTTGGTTTGGTACACTTGGTGCTAATATGACCAACTTCTCCACAGTTAAAACACTTTACCACATTCCTCCTACACTCAGAAGTGGTATGTCTGAAACTTCCACAATTAGCACACTTCTCCGTATACTTCCCACACTCAAAAGATTTGTGGCCCATCACGCCACACTTGTAACATTTGACTGCACCCGAACTTCCACCTCCAGATTTCCTATCGAAGTTTCCCTTATACTTGCCCTTATCAACAGGCGTCACATAAGGTCCACTCCTCACTTGTTGCTTGCCTTTCTTCTCACTCAAACTCTTGTAGTGAGTAGAACGAGCTCTACTATCCTCTTCAAAATTTCCTACAACATTCGGTCAAGTCCGAAAATCTTCGTATCCTCTGGTAACCCACCGCTTGCTTTATCTCCGGACGCAAGCCATTCTCATACTTAATGCACTTAGAGAACTCCGCTGTAACAGCTGCATAATGAGGATGAAACTGAACTAGTTCCACAAACTTAACCGTGTAATCTACCACAGACATGTTGCCTTGCTTCAACTCAAGGAATTCCATTTCCTTTTTACCCTTCACACTCTCAGGATAGTACTTCCTCAAAAATTCAGTGCGGAACAAATCCCAAATTATTTCTTCGTCATCTACCTCAAGAACTTGCCTCATACGAACCCACCAGTCATCAGCCTCTTCCCTCAACATATGAGTCCCAAGTCTCACCTTGTTTCCTTCAGCACAATTCATAACACTAAAGATTCTCTCAACCTCCTTCTACCAGATCTGAGCACCGTCAGGATCAAACCTACCTTTGAATACAGGCGGCTGATTCTTTCTAAACTCATCATTCGTATTCACATTCGGCACACCTTGCACCGCCCTTGCCATAGCCTCCAATGCCACAGCCATAGCAGTGTCATTACGACCAGCCATATTCTAAGGATTCCCAAAAATAACAACAAGGTCAAACAATCGTTTAACCAACACAACAAGAAGATAGACACAACTGACTCAACACTGGCTCTGATACCACTTAATGTAACACTCCCTTTCTATACCCTAAAATAAACAATTAAATCATTTAGGAAACTAATAAAAATTCCATCAGAGTATAATTATAACATGGTATAAAAGAGGCGCGTCACATTATCCATGAAACGAAACATTAATAATACCTGTTCATAAAGATATGTAACAAAATGGGTAAATCTCAACTAAAAACAAAGCATTGCGCTTAAAACCCACATATCAACATTTAGAATAAAGCGGAAACATCTAAACATTGAAATCACTTCATTAACATAAGCATCATATACATCATTCAGATTAATTCAATTCATCAGTTGAGTTTACAAAACATTCAGCAGCAGATACATACACATATGCATCACAAAAGAATCAAAACAGTTCCTATCTACCCAGTGTTACATATCAGAGTCATCTGACCAAAAGAAATGAAGACTCGCTTCATAAAAGACCTCCAGCATCCTACTCTGCAATGCCTCATAGAGCATTATAAAACAGCAGAAGGGTGAGAAACATTATCATAACAAACAATGCATAAAATTATATATATATATATATATATATATATATATATATATAATATATATATATATATATATATATATATATATATATATATATATATATATATATATATATATATATATATATATATATATATATATATATATATATATATATATATATATATATATATATATCATAAAACACAATTATAACATACACGCAATTCACATTTCTCACCACAGCTTGTTACAATACATCACAATGTATACGCACATAATCAAGCACATTCACCAATTCATGCTTCACAATTCATAGCATTTCACATAAACATTTACAATTATGTTCAATTCACCCAAACATCATATAAAGATGATAATGCAACTCATAGAGACCGACTCACGACTCTATGCAGGTGCAAATGTGGTACCGACTCGTTCAGCAGGTTCAATTGAAGAACCAAAATGGAACCATCGCTCGTTACTGAAGTAACTCCCCGTCGAGCCTACGATGTTCACCCATCGCTCACACCCCACATGGGCACACGATGTTTCAGGATTGCTCACACCCCACAAGGGCACACAACTGTTCTGCAGATTCTCCATGGAATCAAAAATAAACCATCGCTCACACCCCACAAGGGCACACGATCGTTTCTGCAGATCCTCCTAGGGATCAAGGTAACTAAACCATCGCTCACACCCCACAAGGGCACACGAGGTTTCTGCAGATCCTCCGCGGGGTCAGACACACAAGAATGCAATCATGATGCTTCACATGCAACACGACTCAATACACTCTTAAAATGCACACATGTTTACAAACATATTCGAGCATTCTTCACATTATACAAGTACATACAATTATGCACATTCACATCAATATCACCATGCAATTCCATTTAATTCGAATAATTGCACAAAATTGCCAAACTGCCACATTCCATATTCCACAAGTCACAATCTAGGATTCACGCCATACGACTACCCACAACACAATATAACTCAGCATAATCGATGCCTCGAGCAAGGAAATAATCAAAGTTAATTCGGAAATCCGACCTCGGATGGAAACATTAAAGAAAATACAACCTGTCACGCTCGCCACCCTGCTCGCTTAGCAAGCTCCTAGCGAGTATTCGCTACTTGTTCGCCTAGCGAACAAGCTCGCGAAAGCAAATAGAAGCCTCTGACTTCGTTCCCTACCTCACTCGCTCAACAAACCCCTAACGAACCTTCGCTACCCCCATTCGCTACCAGCGAACACCACAACATGCATTCTGTCCAAGTCTGGGACCGTTCGCTACTGCTCGCTTAGCGAACGTTCGCGACCAGCTCGCCTAGCGAATGTGCTAGCGAGTGTCTGCGAACACAGAATTTCTCCACTGTTCTATCACTCCAAAACTCTTGGATTCACCCGATTAAATCCCAACTCATTCCAGCACTTAAGCCTAACATTACCCGACATAAATGCTACTACTTAATCTCACTTTCACCAACGAAAACTCGGGTTCTATCGATTAAATCCATATTATGCCCTAGAATGAAAAATGAGTAAAACTCTCCCCAATCTAAAACAAAACCAACAAGAACACACATAATCATACACATTGCAAGAATAATAAAGTTTCACACCCTTACCCGATCAATCGAAAGCTTAGAAGTTGATTCTTGATGATTCTAGGTTTTTCTCCTCTTCCTCCTCTTTTCTCTTCTTTTCCTTTCTTTCTCTTCTTTTTATTTCTTTTTGGTTTCTATTCTCTCTATTCTATCTCTTTTCCACTTATACTCTTTCTACTCTATTTCTCTCAAAATAACTACTAATCAAGGATTATCTAAAACACCCTCTAATTAATTCCTAAAACTCTCCAAATAATAAAATACCACAACATACACACATAACATATTATCACATAATTCCACAATAAAATAACAATTAACCAAATAAATTAAAAGACTCAACAAAATAATGGGAAATTCAGAATCGGGGCGTTAAAAGCATCACCATGAGCCTCCTGTGCAGCAAGGATCTCATCACCATATCTCTCATTCAGGAACTCAAATTTAGCATGAGCACCCCTGGTCCTATCCACTTCCTCCATCGCCTTCCCTGGATCAGCCCCCATATGCTCTACCATTATCTCGATTGCCTCGTCTTTGATCATTCTACCATGATTGAGGAATCTCCCCCTGATTAAAAGATGTAAAAAACATGATACATCGTCATGTGTGATAGACATCTCACCATACGGAAGATAAAACGAAGTGGTCTCGAAGTGCCATCTCTCTACGAATGCATTAAGCATCCAGTGGTTGACCAGAGTGTAACCAGTCATGCATAGGTCTTTTAGGCCATATAAGGATAGAACCGACTGACACCACTCCTCCTCTAGGTGAGGAAAGCTAGGAATCTTACTCCCAGGGTTAAGAAACTTCTAGGGATCACGCTCCTGAAATTTTCTAGAAAAAATCAATGTTAGTAATAATCAATGTTAGAAATAATCAATGTCATCAATTAAAATTAACGTAAAAAACAAATAAAAAATCCAACTAATGCTGCCTCGCTGTCCCAGATATGCCTAGAAATATGATGTGGATATGGAGGAAGTAAGGTGAACCGGTCTGAGGTGAAGCACGATCCCCAGAAGTAGACGATGCCCCAGAAGTAGATGCCTCTACTAGAGGTACCTACTGCTCCGCTCTCATCGAACGAATGCACGCTGGGCTACCCTGCCATGTCCCAGTCTATCGACTTTGTCATCTATAATTCCTGTAAGGTAAAGTAAGGCATATCATTAGTGCACGCAAACAAAAATAAGAAAATTAAAAAAAAATAGATTGCAGAAAATTTTGGAGATGTATCTCTGGAAACACCAAGCAACAATAACGTTGAACAATTCCAGAACTACATATACGGAAACATGTCAAAACTAATAACTTTGAAGAGTTCCGGAGATGCATCTCCGAAAATCCCCAAAGTATATGAAACACTGAACTATTCCGGAGATGTATCTTAGTAATGTTTAGTAACTCAGAGGTCGCGACAATGGCGAAATGTACCTCTTGCAAGTTGAAAAAACATGATCTAATCACCATTTTGAGTCAACAAACAAGTCACACACTAAGTCTAAACTATATTACATGCGATTCCTACAAATTTATAACCCTAATAATTGATTTCTACACATTTACACTAAAACTCAAAATTTATCTGATTATTCAAAAATTTATGGTATTTATGATGTTGAATGTTGTTATTGATGATGTTTGATGTTCCATTGAGCCTTGTTTGATGAAATTTGATGTTATGAAGTTGAAGTGTATTGAGAAGGAGAAGATTTGAATTTTAGTGTATTGAAAAAAAGCATGAAATGAGGAAGGAGAAGAGTCTGGCGCAACTTATGCTCCAAAATGTACCAGAGATAAAAAGGCTATATGCAATTCTGTAACCAGTGCAAGTGGAAGAAAGGATAGATTCGAAAAGGTTGCATCTGTTGAAAGAATCTGAAGGGGAACCCCCTTGGGGACTATCACATCAAATTTTACAAGCATGATGACCATAACTCGTGGGTGGATAAAAAGGCTAATCACGCCGGCGATCATTAGACTGTTGTCGCTACTCGAAAATAGACGACATGAGGCGAAAAAGAAATAGAGTCACCATAGAACTTTGTTTATCTCGAAAGTGGAAGGGAAAACATCGAGAAAACCCTAAGAGAAAAAGATAAGATGGTCTCGCAACCAAATTATGGGTTCGAAAGCCAGTTATGCAAGGGGAAGGTATTAACACCCCTCACATCCATCGTACTTGATGGGAACCATTCACTTGTCCTATGTGAAGGATGTTTGCTAAGGATATTGCTTTCTAAAAGTGCTCTAAAAAGGGAGAGAAAGGGGTAAGAAAGAAAAGAATAAGAGGAAAATTAAAATAAAAGGGTGGAAACAAAAAGGAGACTTGATAGGAATTTGCGATCATATGCCTACGTATTCCCTCGTGCGATGGGAAAGTCAGAGTTAACGTAATTCGGAGGACTACGGGTGAAGAAAATGGAAGGGTGCTCGCCAAGGATTGGGGCCCTTGTGCCTACACATCTTCACTTAAAAGAAGTGAAGAATCAATGCGTCCGTAGTTCGTGGGACAACGACTTATTGGTGTTTTTTATGGATGATGATAATGTTCGTATTCTAGAAGTTAGGTGTATTGCATCTCAGTCGTGGAGTCTTATGCATTACCTTTTTACGATAGAACGGACGTAACATGCCCTTTTCTAAAAAGGTTGATTTTCACCGTCAAGGAAATGTCACATTTGATTTATTGAAAGTTAATTTTTGGGGTGAAATAAGTCCTTGGATAGGAACCCCTTGCGGGTAGTACTCAATTCTTTATCTCAAAAGATTTATTTTGAAGATTGTGTGGCGAATATAGTTACGTCTTCATATTGAAAGACGAGTATCTAGACCACACACACTAAAGTGAGCATCTTGATACTCGAAGAGGAAGAAGTCTTCACTCAATCCACCCTCTTTAATTCAATACAAAGAGAACCTTATTCTCTTATTTAAGGTGTTTTATTTATAGATGGTAAGTTCTTTATGATAGTGAACCCTAAAGGTAGTGTCAAGCACTCGGGATAGGACAAGGCCTTTGCCTAACCACTCCACAACATCCAAGTTTATTAAGAAAAAGAATTTTTGAAAATGAACTTGGTAGAAGGTCGAGGTTTTTAGACTCAAGGAGACAAAAGAAAGAAAAAGGTTTTGAAAATAATGGGTGGTGAATAGATCAAGGTAGGTTGATGGCGACGCGCAAGCCAATCAACTTAAAAGGGTGATACACATACAAGGTTAGTGTGAGGTTTAATGGAAGAGATAAGAGAAGTGAGAATGAGGAGAAACCCTAAGGTGTAAACCTAGTTAATGAATTTGAAAAGTGACTTGGCGTTGGATCAAGCCTTATTTGTCCTTTATTTTGAAATGGTGTTCTAACCTAGTTCATTTTATCTTTCTTAACAAGGAAGCCAACAAGCATTAAAAGCAAAAAGACCTACACTATTACATTGTAATGGGAGATGGATACATGTAAAGTACACGGGATAGAGAGAAATAAAAGGTATCATTATCAGGTAGCACAAGAGAAAGTCGCGTGTGTGCGAGGTGTCCTAAACTAAGCAATGAACAAGAGTACAAACATAAGTTTCCATGCTAGAGCTTTTGTATAGAGTCTAAAATCCAATTGCTCGGTTAGTAACCACAGTCCACCAATTGAAATTTTTTTTAGGGCTTCGATAATTTTATTGTGTTTTTGTGTTTTAGAATGAGATAAACAAGATATGAACAATATGACAAAATGAATAAGATGATAATATGATATGAACAAAGATAATAATGTGAACAATGATATATTGACGGAAAAGATAAAGCAAGATAATATCTGGCATCAATTAAAGTCAGTAGTTAGTTATTAATCATCATTAATCAGTTGAATCGGGTCCACTTTAGTGTTAAACCACTGTAGCACGATCTATGAGGAAGATCATGCTATAGGAGGCAGTTCAATCACAATTTTTATGCTAAAACACGATAGAGAAATGATATATAGATCATTCTCAAAGAATCGTGTCACACGAAAAGAAAAAAAGGATGGTCTCATCTTTATCACAAACTTTTATCGATTAATTGAAAGTAACCTATCACGATCCCAAAGTATAAAAAATAATCTCAATGATCATTTACTACATATTTGAAATAATGAAGGTTAACAACCTCAACAATCAACATTCGTGGTTCTAAAGACCTCATTGACCAAAATCAAAATGAAATAAAAATTGAAATGAAAAGGCAAAACAGAATGAAGGAGGAAAAATCAAGGTCCAACGATAATCTAAAAAAATAATAATAAAAGTTTTTCTTAGAAAAAAGGTAATAATAATAAAGAAACAAAATATGGTATTATTAACAAAAGAAGAAGAAAAAACATTATGAAAAGGAAAAAGGGAGGCGCTGAAATAAGTAAAGGTGGGTGTATGCTGAAAATAAGACATTAAGGGATCATATGGGTTTTAACAAGCCCATCACCCTTTTCCAAAAAACAAAACACGGGTAACAAAATAGGGTGGTGGTGGATAATAAAACAAAACAGGTTGAGCCCAAAAAAACAACAACATATTCGGATCATATGTCATTGTGGCACGGTTGAATTGAAACAAAAACACAACATCAAAAGAAAACTCATGTGTTTAAACCATCAGAAAAATTCAAATGGAAAGCACGTCTCCGCCTCGTTCAACCTGCTTCTCGTTCTCGTTCGCCTCCATCTCTCGTTCTCTCATTTGTTTCCGTATTTTATTTGATTCTCAGGTTTGGTTTTGTTTAGCGTTGGCATTCCATTTCTTCTTCGTCTCTCTCTTCTTCTCTAACTTTCTGAATCTGGGTCTTAGTCTTTATGGGTTTTTAAGTGGGTTGGAAAATGAAGGTTTGTGAAGTTGATTCAAAGATGAAGGTTGAAGGAGAATTTGGGGTTGGTGAGCAATTTGTGTTGAGGTGAGATTGGCTTTCAGGCTTCCAGAGAAATGAAGAAGAGGTTGTTCTTATTTATAGGGACTGTGAAGTGTAACACCCCCATTTAATTATTTAGTCGTTTTATGATTTATTTTGTGTGCTTGTTTGACATTGTCTTAATTAAGATTGTGTGTATAAGGGTGAGTGTGAGGAGTTAGCCTTAATGGAATAAAATCAATAAAACTTTAAGATAATGATAATTAATTAATAAAAGGTGGGAAATATTAGTAACATTATGGTTATTATTATTAGTACCATTATTATTATTATCATTATTACTCCTATTATTGCTATTATTGTTATTATTATTATTATTATTATTATTATTATTATTAATGTAATTATTAGGGATTAATAAAATAAATAAAACAATTAAGAGTGATTAGTGGGGGGGGGGGGGGGGGGGTTTCACAAAAGATCAGTTACGTGAAAAGAGAAGAGAAAGAGAGCTAGGGCAATGGAACGAGGGGATTTTCCACCATTGTTGAAGGATCAAAGCTTGGAAATTTAGGTAAGGGGGAGAATGGGTTCTCTAATGGTGATAATAACATGAGAGGGTAGTGAGGGTTCCTTTCCCTCTTAGAATTTTCTATAGATTCTTCCTTCTCCTTGTTTGATTGTTGTCTTATGTGATTGTTGTTGTTGAGTCGTAGCTGTGTACTGAAAATGCGTATGAATCTCTGTTGTATGTTGATTTCAAATGGAAAATTCATGTAATTTGGTACTGTTGTTGTTGGGTTCTGATATGGAACCAGATCTGAAAATTTAGGGTTTATGGGATTAACTAAAAATAGGTTGTTAACACATAAAATTTTGATAAAAATGATGAAACTATGAAGTAGAGTTAGAACTTTGGAATTAGACTGAAGAAAAAATGATTTTGGATCTAATTTAGGTGCTGGAATGGGGTCCATTGTGTGAGAATTTGTGTAAATGAAAAACTGGAATTTTTGGCATGCTCATTGACCATACGCATAAGGGGGGAGGTCATACGCGTATGGGGGACACTCTCAGAGACCGTACGTGTAGCATACGTGCCTTGTCCCCTTATCCAGCACGGCCCTCTGCCAATACGCATATGGTGGGGTGGCCATACGTGTATGGCAGAGTCAGTACGCGTAGGGGTAGCTTTAGAGGGAAGCCATACACGTATGGGGAATTTTGAAGGGATTTTGAGAGGGAAACCCTCTCTGGGCATACGCGTAAGGGCTAAGGTGACACGCGTATGGAGGTATGGGAAGTGAGGCCATACGTGTATGATACGCAAGCTTGGGGTGAGGGAAACTGGCCATACGCATATGGGGCAGGGCCATACGCGTATGGGCAGGGCTGTAGTGTAATTTTCACGTTTTCACAATTTTTCCCCCGATATCTCATGCAATGCAATTTCTCTTGATCTATAAGACTAAGATGGTATAAATGGACATAGGAGAAACTAGTAATAACATGAAATAAAATAAAATGTGGGATTTGATGAGAATGTCTAGTTGATACGTGTTGGATGTGTGTGAGCCAAGATTTTTGGGTGTGGACGGTCTTGTGCAGTGGTGGTAATTCTGGAGAGAATTATGGTGAGCATGTGGCTCGTGTGTGATCGTTGAGGGTCATAAAATTATTCTTGATTAATTATTACATGGTGCATAATTTTGTGTCATGTATTCATATCATGTTATGTGGAGACGAGCTAGGTGGGAATCCATGATGGGTGCCTAGTCCTATCCGGACTCTATGTGGGAGTCGTGTGGAGATAAGTTGTAGTTCAGAGGAACGTATACGACTTATCCGGATTCTAACGGGAAATGGGTTCTAGGGTGAATCATATGTGATTGTGATGGTACCACATGCATTATGTCGTGTCAGTTGAGTCACATTGCATATATATGTTTATGCCGAATGATATGGTGGCACTTGTATGTGTATGATAATTATGTGATTGGTGTGTTAACTACTCTTAGCATGTGTTTTTCACCATATATTTATTGAATGTAGTTCTCACCCTTTTTTTCTATTTGTTGTATCTGTGCTCCTTGAGGAGTACAAATGATTAGGTACTTGAGTAGTGCTTGGAGCATTGTGTTGCTATTTGATCGAGTCTTAGGAGTCGCTCTGATACGTAACACGGGCAGGATGGGGATTTTATGATTTCTCTATATTATCTGAATTTGTATTTGTTACGTATCTGTTTTCGATAAATTTTTATGGAACCACGTATTATGTGGGGAGTTGATGTAACTGGAGCTTTAATGCTAAACCATTGAGTTAAAAGGTATTTGTTTTATTGATGAATAAATGAGGTATGAAGTGATTTGATGCTTCATGGTGATGTTTTTGAATGTGGCATCCTACGTGTTTAACTCTAATTTACTTCCAATTTTTTTTTTTGTATTTTTCAACTATTATAGGAATGGGTAGAGTAGGGTGTTACATGAAGGGTCTTAATGGAAGAATGAGTGGAAAAGCGATTAGTGCATTGCTGCATTTTGATGTTTGTACGAATTTCGTTTTCAATTTTTTATCTGGCATTAGTTTTGGGTGCTATGAGTGGAATTATTTTTTGCTGCAGATCCATGTTGTGGTATTGTCGTTGCGTGATGTACGATTTTGGCAGCAGGTTAGTGTTGGTTTGTTGTGGAATGTTTAGTGAAGTTGTACAGTTTGAAAGGCATGCGTGAGGTTTGTGGTTAATGGTTGGTTATGTATGAAGGAAAACCTGTAGAGGAATCCTTGGAAATTTGAGAAACATAATATGATGGAGCGTTAGGAGCAGGTGCTTGATGGGTATGTTGGAATCGATTTGGCTTATACATTGATATTGATGTGTATAGCAGCAGTCCTCTTTGCTCACAGTGTTCTTGCAGAACTTATATTGGGTAGTGAACCATAGCTTACAATGTTTTGCATTTAGTAACGGTTGTGGTGCGAACCATGTGATGTTGTGGTAAGTGGCTTATTGTTTCGTGGGGCCAACATAGTGTAGTGGTTGTGCAGGTCATGATTTGTGAATTGGTATGGTTGTGTGAATTACGTGATGCCTCTTTCTTCTTTTATTTTTGTGTGAGAATTCTCTTATAATATGGACTTGGTGATGAGGATGTATGGGCTTTTTGTTGTGAATGAGATGGACCTATCTATTTTTGTTGTAGTTTTCAATATGGATAATAAAATTTTCTCTTTTTTTTTCATGAGCCATATTTTTTTGTATAATCTTGGTATTGAATGTACTTGATTGATGTATGTGGGCATTTATTTTGTAATGGACTTTGCACCTCCACATTTTTATTTGAATTGTACTTGAAACCAAATTCTTTGAATTTTCCATATGACAACACTCTTGAATCGAATCCAAGAATCGTACCCAAAACCAATTTCAAATATTTTTGATTCTTCATTAAGAAAAAACCTGGAATGAAGTAAAACCTTGAACCAATCACAAAAATGAACGAACCTTGAACCAATATCCTTTTGAATATTGATGAACCTAAGTATTCACATTGAACCTTCTTGGAAGATATAATGGACCTGATGAACCTATCTTGATCATGATGAATCACAATGCACTACACAAAGTTCTAACTGGAAAGGAACGTATTCCATACGATTCTCCACCATGAAACATTTGAACTTAGCCCAACCTGATAACTTGATATATGACATAGATGACTTGTAATTGAATATTGAACATGGAAATTGAAACTTTGTCATGAATTTGGAATTTTGACTAAACCATGAATCAACTCAAAAAGTGAACTACTAGAAACAATTTTGAATAAGTGACACCCCTGACTTGATCCAACAAATTATCCTTGAAACCACATTTTAGCATCTTGAACTCTTCATTAAAACCATACCATAAATGCATTGAAACCGAATGCCTTGACTTTTGATGGCTCTTACAACTTGACTTCATCAAATAAACTTGAACTTTGCACAAAACCCTGATATGGATCCTCAACCACAAGTACTTGAATTCAATCTACACTTGTCCTTAAAATAGCCCATGATACATATGGCTTGAGATATTAAATGCACTACCACTTTACCAAAACCCTAATTAAAATTCAACTGGCCCTTATGATTATCCACCTTGAAACAAATACCTTTGTCACAACCTGATAACTTGATCCTGAAACAAACCACTTGTTTGACCAAGATTAGGTCAAACTTCCAATTAATTTCCAACCAATATTGCCCACACCCTTGACCTGATTTCAAGCGAATCTAAATCGAACGACACCTCTTCCATAACAACAAAGGGACAAGAAACCCTAATCTAGAGCCAAAATAGGCGATATGATCAATCCTCAAACTCCTTGAAACCCTACTTGCGAGATGAACATGTGACCTTGTTGAGATACTTTGAGGTGTGTAAAGACCTTGGATCTTGAGAAAGCCATAGTGTAAAGAATATCTCCTTACTTATTGCTTTGAAAGCCATCTCCTCTCCCTTGATTGATGAAACTCAATGCCTTGATGCCAAGCCTTACAACCAAAGCAAAGCATGAATGAATATGTCCTAAAGGGATGAATATATGATGCTAAATGATATGAAAAGGGTAGGGTGAAAATGAGGGTGTGACAACTGTTCAATCATTTTCATTTGTAATCTTTCTTGTTTGTTAAGTACTATTTACTTGTAAAACTTGTTTGTTTTTGAATGATAATAATAATGAAATGAATGTGCATACTTCGAATCCATCCATTCACGTTCACTCATATTTTATTTATCAATATTAAACTCTTGTTTAAGTAAAAATCAAAAGAAGAATGATGAAATTGAAATACACGAAATTGCTGGTTGTATGCTTTTGAATAAAACCTTGCTCACGACGTAAGAGATTGTTTAAATTCTCAAACACCGGAGATATAAGGAACATAATCCCTAGTCAACCCTTTTGAGCCTAGGACTAGTAGTTTCTTTCTGTACAAAAAAACCGTCAATCTTAACCACAAACATGGTAGTCTTTAGTTAATTTGACCATGCGTTCAAATTTCAAAAGGAAAAAAGAGGAGTATCCTATATGAGGATCAACCACATCTCATCCCTCATGAAAGGTCAAAAACCATAAATCTACAATGGTTACGCCTCACCAATAAAAGGAACGAGACAGTCACAACACTTTAAACAAATCGAGCGAACAAATATCACACAATTTGTTCCAACAAAAGACGAGAAATTCAAAATAAAAAAAAGAACCCGCTAAGTCAAAAAATTGAAAAAAAGTGACTTAGAAAAAACTAGGGCATCTCGATGGACTGCAAGCTTGAAAAACAAAATCAGTTTAGGAAAAATTAGGGAAAGCAAAAAACGAAAAAGAAAGTATCAAAAGAAAAATCATCAGCAAGAACAAATTCGTGTGACTATAAAAGGTGTATGATTGTCACTCCAAAAACCTCATTGGTTCCTTTACCATCACTTCTACTATTCAAAATCCTTTTGAAAAATGAAAATTTGTGTTAAATTAGCTGAATGTAGGACTGGAGAACATCAATGAGAATGGGTGGGTTAAAATAAAATTTTGAGCCATAAATCCTTTTGTTTTGAAACTGTGAACCAGGCCACATTATAACCCCCAAAAGACCTAACTGAAGTAGGGTTTATTTCAAAAGCATACCACGACAAGATCACATTAAAACTGACTACTAAAGATTTGCTTATCATTTGTGTTGGTATTTATATGACATTTTGACTAGTGAACACTGCATATCACAACTTCATTTTCAATGAAAAGAAATTGGATTCCAAAACTGACATAAGCATAACATTAGAATTATCATCTTGAAAATGAACAATTTTACTTGCGAGTAAACACTTGACATAAGAAAAGTTTCCATAATAAGCATCAATTAATAAGTATGATCATACCAAGGGGGAAACGCTTGAAGACTTCGTTCAGCAAAAAGATAATTCGCTTCAAGATCTAGTCAATTTGAGGAAATCACGTCGAGATTCAACTAATCTCTCCAAGAATCGGTTAATCAGGGGCACCTCTCCAAGGTTTAAAGTATTAGGGAAAACCATATCAAGTCATTATGGTAAAAATGTCCATCTCAAGTCATTATGGTACAATTTTCCCATATTTCCTTTTGAGGCAAATTCCTTCAAAGACCCTATAGACTGGGATGAGACGGGCTATAAAGGGGGTATTTTTTCTCCATACTTTCGAAGCTACTTAAGCAAGTTATGTTATGCATAATTAACCTCTAAGTTCAAGATGAATGTCGAGAAATAATGCTAAGCACATCCCATAACTTTTCAATAAGAATTCTTATAGCCAAGAAATACAATTCCCAGTTTCAACCATACACGACCCACCTCAGGGGAAGTTGTTGAACTATCAAAGTCATTACATAAATCATCACCATGTATTAATCATGTCACTTTGTTCATGCATATCATTCTTATGTAATAACATGAAGCCTTGTAACCCAAATAAGAAAAGCCAAAGCCCATTCATACTTGGCACCTCCATAAAGCTCAATTTGCTTGGCGTCTATTAAAGCCCAATCTTAATTGGCCCTTCCATGAAGGCCAACCTCACTTGGCTTATCTAAAAGCCCAACTTTCTTGGCATCTCTCAAAGCCTAATCATACTCGGAACCTCCATAAAACCCAACCTCGCTTGGCATATCTCAAAGCTCAACTTACTTGGCACCTCCATAAAGCCCAACCTCGCTTGGCCTCTCGAAAAACCCAACCTACTTGGTACCTCTCAAATCCCAATATTTATTGGCATATTCAAAGCCCAATCTTTGTTGGCACCTCCTAGAAAACTCAAATTCTAACCTCGGTTGACACCCTATAAAGCCCAATCGTCATTGGCATACTTAAAAACCCACTACGCCGGTAACTCAAAACCCTGGTTTCGATTGATAAACCTAATGTCATTAGTACTTTAAATTCCTAACTTTAAACCCTTTTGAAAAAAACATTTGGCTCTGCATAGTCCATACATACCACAAAGCCCAACTATGTTGGCATCCTGCATATAGTAGCTTTGCATCCTCAGCGCGAAGTATATCCATTGAGACGAAGCATTACACCATACGTATTCAAACATGCATATGAAGCATAAGCCAAACTTGGTACATTGTAAGAAAGACACAAATCAATCATCGCTTAGAACGATGATATACCTCCGAAGAAAATATTATCTCCACAAATCCTCAGTTGACACTCCTAGTAAATTTCCTTTGAAACATTTCACTTTGATGTCCAGCCGTCACACTGATTTTCTTTTCCAACCAGCCACCGTGCTCATGTCATTACTTCTTTTCCATTTGTCGTACTGATATATATTTTCCAACGCTCGTTCGTGTTGACTGTATTTTTCCAACACTCGTCCGTGTTGACCATCTTTTTCTAACACTCGGCTGTGTTGACCTTATTGTTTTTTTTAACACTCGTATGTGTTAATCTTACCATTTCAATACTTATCTGTATTAATTTCAAACATTCATCCATGTTAATCATTTTACAACACTCGTCCGTGTTTATATTACCTTTCTATTACTTGTATGTATTGATTTCCAACACTTCTCCGTGTTGATATCACCTTTTCAATACTCGTCCTTATTGACTTCCAATACTCGTTTGTGTTGATCTTACCTTTTTAATACTCGTTCGTATTGATGCCAAACACTTGTATGTGTTGATCTTACCTTTTCAATACTCGTCTATATTGACTTATGACACTCGTCCATGTTGATCTTACCTTTCTAATACTCATCTGTATTGACTCCCAACACTCGTTCGTATTGATATTAACTTTTCAATACTCGCCCGTATTGACTCCCAACGCGCTCCCGTATTGATCTTAAATTTTTAATACTCATTCATATTGATTTCCGACACTCGTCCGTGTTGATCTTACCTTTTCAATACTTGTCCGTATTAACTTCAAACACTCGTATGTGTTAATATTACTTTTTTAGCACTCGCCCATACTGATTTCCATCACTCGTCCGTGTTGATCTTACCTTTTCAATATTTGTCCTATTGACTTCAGACACTCGTATGTGTTAATCACTTTCCAAAACTTGTTTGTGTGAACCTTGTTTCCCTAGCACTCGTCTGTTTTGACAAATTTTGATCCCCAACATTCGTCTGCGTAGACCTCATCTTTTAATAATCATCTGTATTGATTTCTAACGCTCGTATGTGTTAAAATTATCTTTCCTACCCTCAAATATGATCTATATTGATGTTTTTTTTCCAGTCGCCGTGTTGATATTTACCTGTTTTATCTTCCTAGTTGTCGTGCTGATGTTATTCATTTTCTTTCCAGCTGCTGCGCTGATGTTTGTCCATTTTATCCTTCCAACTGACATGTTGATGATGTTCATTTGCCTTCCAGCTATCATGTTGATGTTTGACTAATTTACTTTCTAGCCACCGTGCTGATGGTATTCATTTACTTTCCTGCTGCCATGTTGATGTTTGACTAGTTTACTTTCCAGCCCCCATGCTGATGTCATCTTTGTTTTTCCTCCAACCATAGAGTTGATGATGATCAGTTGTTATCCTAGCTGCAGTATAGATATTGATCATATTTTGTCTCCAACTGCAGAATTGATGATGATTACTTGTTATCCTAGTCGCAATACTGATGTTGATCATATTTTGTCTCCAACGGCATAGTTGATGATGATCAGTTGTTACCCCAGTTGTAGTATTGATGTTGATCATATTTTTGTCTCCTACCACAAAGTTGATGATGATCAGTTGTTATCCCAGTCATAGTACTGATGTTGATTATTTTTTTCTCCAACCACAGAGTTGATGATAATTAGTTGTTATCCCAATCCCAGTACTGATGTTAATCATTTTCTCTTCTAAATGCCAAGTTAATTAGTTATCATCCCAGTCACCGTACTGGTCATTTTTGTTCCCTGTCACCGTAATGATGTTGATCATTTTTGTTCCTAGTCACCGTACTGATGTTGATCATTATTGTTCACATTCACCGTGCTAACATCATACAATTTACTCCCCCGGCTACAGTGCTGGTGGTTAGTCTTTCTTTTAATCCCTACAATGTCTTCTAAATTCCTTTTGCTCGAGAAACTTTATTCCTCAACAAAGTCTCACTTTCCTTTTGCAAGATGTCTCTACCTTTTGCAAGAGAAAATATCAATGTCTGCCTTTTTCAAATCTTCTTTATACCCTATATTTCTTTCCTTTTCAAGTACATAATCAATCCTCTTACATTTGCGAAACCCTACGGGAATATCTCAACTATCAATACCTTCCAAAGCGCATTAGTGGAGGAAATGTAAAAATCATAAACACTTATACCTATCTCTTCTCTTTGGAGTGCAAATTTTTGGAACTTTGTATTTAATCCTCTTCTACCTTGAATGCTAAAAAGCTATCACCATTCGTACATTTAGATCCAAGATGATTAAGTATGGGATCTGTCATACCCCAAAATTTGCCCTACATCCTCATTCAATTCGCCTGGCTTATGGTTTTATTCATTTGCATACATTTGTCTATTTGATCATACATTTAGGTCATTCATCGACATTTTCATATTGTAACAAATTTAGGCCTAAGGTTCAGTAATAATGGATGTAATCAGTTTAAGTGGATTTTCAAGGCAGATATTATTTGGTAATTATTCGGGTTTATTTCCCATATTACTGGTGGTGCGGGGCATATCTTTATTTGAGATTCATGGTCAGTAGGGAGGTTAGAGTAACTGTCATTTAATTTAGAAGTTGGCTTAGATTCAAAGAAAAGGGAAAAGTTGGAATAAGTCATGAATTGTGAAGCCTACCCAAGTGAGAAGTGTATAACCTCATGTTTTACTAAATACTGAGAGCAGACATGCATAATAACAAACTAGACTTTGCAATAGTCTTTCTAACTACTTGATATATTTGAAAGTCATGGATATGATCAAGAAATTGTTTGTATTGAGTGACAAATATACTTTGCCTAAAAAGCCTAGCTTGTGTGGGCGTGACTCCTTTGAAAACCCCCTTTGAGTCGTACATTAAAAAACTATTTTGTTCTTTCAAAGTTACTACCCTTATTCAAGTTTGAAAAGAAAAATAATTTTCACTACCTTATCTTAAGGATATGAGACAAAGCAGAAAACAAAGGTATTGTAAAAATGAAAGTTGGGGAGAAAATGAAAAAGGAAAAGTTTCAAAGGAAAACTCAAGTAGCACTGGTGCATGGAAATAAAGAGAAATGCTTTGACAAAAACCAAAGTCAAAAATAAAAAATTCAAGCATACAAAAAGAAAAGAAAAATACACCCAAAGAATGGTTAATAAAGTGAAAAAAAACAAGGAGAAAATATGTGGAAATAAATACCTTATGTTGTCTTATCTTTAGGCTTTTGAATCCAAAAAAAACTAATATTTTTTGTAAGCACAAACACATTAAAACTTATATAAAGACCCTAGTGATCTATGAATAATGATATATATTTGGATAATGCTGAGACAAAATAAAAAGTATTATTATAGTATATGCATTGTCTGAATTTTTTTGAGGGAAACACTAACCATTGAGAGATACTTAGTGAGATCATGATCCTGATGAATGATAGACTGTTAAATAAGACATGTTTTAAAAATCTTACTTTGGTAAAGAATATTATTAATTTTTATGCTATGGTTCATGGATAGTCATGATATTGATTATAAACTTACATTTGATGTAGAACGCCATGCCATAAATACAATTTAAAAAACTCTTGACCCAAAGTCAGTCAACCTGTCAAAAGAAACATGCAACATTTTATGAATCATCTATTTTTTTTATGACAAACAAAAAAGACAATCTTGGGAGAGTTGATAAGTGCCCAATTTACATTCAATACATCGACACTAATTGGCTTTTTTTACAAGCAATTGCTACAAAAACCCTTATTTATCTATGAAAAGTAAAGGAACGCCTAATTCGGTTTTTCTTGCATGCATTTATAAAAAACTGGTGAAAAGAACTGTAAAATCACGAAACAACACGTAGAAAATAGGAAAAAGAAAACCCCCGAAGATGCAATGTTCGCTAGGCCCAAACTATAGGCGCGCTAGGTGCAAACTAGGGCTTGATGGCATCACCAGGTGTAAGTACTTCATGGTAAATCAAGGGTTAATACACTAGTCACAGAGGTGGTGTGTTGGGAAAGAAAATGATACCAAGGATATATGGAAGACATGCAATCATTGCTTGATAAAGAAGAAAGTCCGACTAGTCAGAGTAGTAGAGTAGGGTAGGCGCACTGGGCGTAAGGACAACACGTCCAGCGAAAGCCTTAGAATTTTTCTTAAAACTATAAGTTTTCAGTTCAATGCAACAGGATTTTCGGTTGATTGGGGACGTACATAATTGGAGAATGTTCTCTTAGGTCTACAATAGAAGAATAAGAAGGGCAATATTAAGGTGGAAACGCTACTCAGGTGACAGGGCATATACCATTTCTAAAGTCAACTTTTATAGAAAAACTAACTGTTAAGCTAACCATGAGTAAATGTAGCTAAATTTTTTACTGTTAGAGTTAGATGTAGTCATTATATTCATGTACTAAATAGGTCATGGTGTTCTATGTAAATATACTCATGTAGTAATATTGGTAACTCTTTAATATTAATGCTTGTTTTAGCTTTGCAACCTAAAACCTATTTTTGCGACGTGACCTGAAAATGAAAGGTGCTTTTCATTACTAGATTCAAGACAATCATCTATTGAGTACTAAGCCTACAAATAGGTATAATCCTAATATCATCACAACGTGATCAGGGTAGAGTCTCGCTACTTTGCAATTGTTGGGACTGAATACTCTGTGTTGATTAGTAGTGTGATATATCGGCTATTGGGTAATATATTGATCTGACGGTGTAGAGACAATAAGGAGATACAAATCAGGGTAAAAGGTTTTATTATTATACGCTAAGTGGAGGATCATATTACTGACCTATGGATGTGCATGATATATATATATATATATATATATATATATATATATATATATATATATATATATATATATATATATATATATATATATATATATATATATATATATATATATATATATATATATATATATATATATATATATATATATATATATATATATATATATATATATATATATATATATATATATATATATATATATATATATATATATATATATATATATATATATATATATATATATATATATATATATATATATATATATATATATATATATATATATATATATATATATATATATATATATATATATATATATATATATATATATATATATATATATATATATATATATATATATATATATATATATATATATATATATATATATATATATATATATATATATATATATATATATATATATATATATATATATATATATATATATATATATATATATATATATATATATATATATATATATATATATATATATATATATATATATATATATATAATGAAGAAATCTACCCCTAGCAAGTATTCTTACTATTAACACCAAAATCTCCAACTGTACTTTCTGTCATTTACCTTTCCACATCACAAAACCCATTTTCTACTCAGAAAAATAAAAAAACTGCTACTATGTCTTTAAACCCACTGGTCTCTTTGGGTATGATAATTTTAAAACTTACTTTTGTTGCTAAGGTAACACAACCCTAATAAGAAGGAAGGTTGGCTCATACACGATGTTTGGGGGAATCCTGTACAAAAGAGGCCTATCTCCCCAATTTCTAGTTGTCGTGGCGAGAAAAAATTGAGATTAAGCTATTGATTAACTTAACTCCGAAAATCGAGTTGCCATCAAAATTTATTGTTTCCAAAGGGAATGGGAAAAGATCGAACAAACCCCACAAAAAGATTTTTAAGAAAAGCTTAAAAGAGAGATCTGGATACGGGGGTCGGTTTTGTAAGGGGAAGGTATTAGCACCTCTCACATCCCTTGTACTCAACAGGAACCACTTACTTATTTGTTGGTAAAAAAAGTTTATTTCTATTTGTTGATTTATTTTAAGTGAAAAGGTGTTTGGCATATTCGAGTGGAAAACTTCACTTACTACCCACAAGTATGAAGAAACGAGCATTTGTATCATCTTGGTATGGAGAACCTTTACTTGGATTTCATCAACAAGTACATCTTAACATTCAAGTGGAAAATGTCGTACATTTCTCAACATCTTGTAGAAGTATAGTGGTTTGCATCGCTTCAAGAATCAAGCAAGTATCTAATCTTTATAAAAATAGGCTCTTAAAAAAAAGGTGCACAAAGGCACAAAAAGAGTTTGATGATGTTAGCATTTTTTAGAATTTTGAAATGTGTTCGAAAATGCTTATATGTCTTGGCAATTATTGAGAAATTTTTTTTGGATTACTTGACAAAGTCAAGGTTTATTAAGAAAGAGGTAAAGTTTGAAAAAACAAGAATATTTTGAAATAGGAAGAAAATTTTGAAAATTTAAGAATGGGAGGAGATGAAGAGACTATCCTTATGCAAAAATAAATCGTCTCATTGTCAGGTAGCCCAAGAGAAAGCCTTTTACGTGCAAGTGAACTAAACAGAACAAGCAAGCATTTGACAAGAGTTAAAACCAACATTCCATTCCTTTTGGATTTAAGAAAATAGATAAGTAAGTGAGTATATGAACCCAAGATCATCCATAAAAATAAAATCATAGAGACAAATAAAGCTTCCAAGCTCAATTCAAGGCCACATGTATCAGTGGAACTCAAGGTTTCAGGCAAGGCTTGGTATCAGATGAACTTCCAAGTTTCAGAGAAGAATACTCCAAGCATGGGAAACCCTAATTCTAAGTCCATAGGTCCAAGACTCCTCAATGCACATGATAGTAACAATAGTCCAAGAGATTAAAGGTTTTTTTAGGGTTTTGAACCATTTTATCACGTTTTTGTTTTTTTCAACAAGATGAAGAAAAAGATCAAAGAAAAAATAAAATAAGGTATGAAATAAATGGGGAATGATAGAGTGCGGAAATTAAAGGACAAGAATTAAATTGTGGAAATGTAAAGGCAATAAGGTAAATGTTAGAAGTTAGGAGTTAAGTGTTAGTAGTTATTAATAAAGTGATTGATTTATCAATTCGGAACCAATTTAGCGCTATGTTAAGCAATCGTAGCACAATCTATTAGGAAGATCATACTATGGAAGGCCGATCAATAACAATTTATGTACCATACATGTTAGAGATATGATAGAAACCATACTCCTAAAACATATAGCACAAGCAAAAACCAAGGAATGATCAAGCACTAAGGCAAGAAGTTTGGTCCATTACATCAATCATTCTTCATGATAACTTAGGACAAACCTATGGATCAATCCAAAGTACCTCAAATTATCCATAATCAATTGGAAGGTAGATTTGAAATGATGAAAGTTCATCAAGTACCAATCCAAACTTCATGAACAATATGGATCCTAAATCATCCAATTGATCAAGAGGAAAGAAAACAAAAAGAAAGAGATGAAGATGAAGAGAGAGAAAACCCAAATTGAACCACAACTTTTATCAAGTTATAATCAAGATCAACCTTCTATCTTGATGGATTAGGGTTTTCAAACCTATCAACACCCAAGGTCCATTGTTATTGATGAAACTTATGACCAAATGAGCCATGGTTCAAGGCAACTAGAAGTCAACAATATAAGAAACATCAAAGCAATTAAATAAGACGTCAAAATGATTTTTAAAACAGTTTTTAAATGGAAAATAAAAGAGAAAATCCATAAAGTGCTTCAAAACACCAAATAAATGGCCAACACAAAGGATATATAATAATTTTTTGAAAATTTTAAAATGCATAAATCTATTTTTAAACCAATTAAAATGCATAAATAAATAGAAAGTTAAATAAAAATAGAAAAAAGTTTAAAAAAATGGTGAAATATTAAAATGAGGTGTAAAATAATAAAAGAGATTTTTTTGAATTTTTGGAACTTTTTGGAGTTAAATCTAATGAGAAATGATTTTTATAAAAGAAAATAAAATAAAAGAAAATAAAATAAAAAGAAATAAATCAGAAAAAATGTATGCCATTTGATATGGATTCATTAAATGAGTTGGCACATCATATGACTTAGATCTGGAAGCTCACCATAGACCTTCAACAAAATAACGCATCAGATCAAGTTTGAAACAAACTCAAACCACCTCTGCACCTCCGATCATCTTCTTCGATGAGTTGCTTACCAAAGTTTTAGCAAATGGAAACGTTAGAGAACTAAACCTATGCCATTGTGATTCTATCATCAGTGCAAACTCAACCTCCTGCTCAAAATTCATTTAAACTGAGCATGGAGAATTTAAAGATAACTCATGGAAAAAACAAAAATGAAAAGTGAAATTAAACTCAAAAAACGAATAATCAAGACAAACTAAAGTATGAAAAAGCATCAAGATTCATCAAAATAAATTGTGACAACATGTTTCAGTTCAAATGATACTCAAAACTACCTTTTCCAAATGGTGAATGGTAGAATTGGTTAGCTGAGGTGAATGAAGCTCATACGTGTGAGAAGTTGTTATGGAACAGGTGATTCAAGTGTGAGTAAAGCATGATAATTATTGAGTGAAAAGCTAACCAAAATGCAGCTAAAACATTCACATTTCAGACCATTTTTTATCCTTATACATTACTTAACATCACCAGGTACTGATCACGTGCAAACTTTGGCTCAATTCGGAGAATTTGATCACTTTTATTTTCGGTTCCATGTGCAAAAATTAGTTTCAAGTAGCCATCTTCAAACCAATGTGAAATTATGTACATTTAACCATTTCCTCTCATTATTTTTGCTAAATGATCACATCATAACATAGAGTACATGCAAAAAGAAAGGTTTCATTTGGATGCTTGATCAAAAAGTTATGAGCTGGTAAAATTGGCACCATGACCTATAATTAGAGGAAAAAATATTTCTAAGTCCAAAATGACCTATATTGTCTTCAACTCTTTCATGACATTCTAAACATATTTGGCTTTTGATCCTAGTAACAGACTTTTAGAGGGTATCAAATATGATAATTGGCAAAAAGAACCACCCACAAAAGTTGAAAATTGAAAGAGTTATGATATTTGGAAGTTAGGCAAATAACACTTGAATTTAGGTCAAATTTCACTAAGTCCACAAAGTGACCTCTAATGTTTCCAACCTTTTGATGATCTTCCAAAATAATTGGATATTGACTTGTAAATAGAACTTGTAATGGATGAGAAGAAGATTTGTTTTCCCAAGGAAGCACTAAAAAATGTTGAAAAATGAGTGAGTTGTTATACTTTGAACTTAGACTTGAAATATTGACTTTTTAGGTCAAAGTACTTTGAATGATCTTATAACCTTTGAATTTTTCTCGCATTTCAAGGTACATTGATGATCATGTGAACTCAAAATGATGTACTCTTGAAAGTACTTTGATTAAACTTGCAATGGCTTGAGGAAACTTGTTGATGAAGGCATGGAAATAAACACATGAACCTTTGACGTTTCTTGAGAAACAAGCTTCAAACTTTGAAATATCATTGATCAAATGAAGTTGAATGATGCTTGAGACCCTATGCTTTGAGATTAGAGGCCACACTTTTATGAATAGCCTTTGAAAATCAATGGTTGACCATACTTTGACTTGAGGAACTCAAACCCTAGCTGACGAGATAATCACTTGATACTATAAATTCCAAACCCTACCTTGAAAAAGAAACAAAAGGGACAAGGCATATTTTTTTTATATTTTTATTAATGGTTAGTGAGATATATAGCATATAAATACAAAAATGTAAAAAGATATACAAAGAGGTGCTTGATGATCTTTGCAAAGGAAAGCCCAAAGATGGGAGGGTTAGGAGACAACCAAGGTTGTGATCTTGATGCATTACAAAGATGTAAATGAGGTGGGATCATAGGGGTAAAAATTAGGGTATGACAGATGCCCCTATTTAAGTTTCTTCTATCCAGAGATGTGAAGACTAGAAATCTTTGTATCGACGGGATCGAAGAGACTTAAATACAGAAGACTCGATTTTTATCCCTAAGATGCCACACAATGCTTATGATATGAATGGACGCAAGAAAACAGACATTGCAGGGAAAATACCACACAAAATAAACTCTACCAGGGATACTGCTGGAGAAAAGCTTGAAATAAGTCCACCAGGGGTACTATTGGAGAAAATATTGAAAAACGTCCACCAGGGAGACATAACTCACTAGGGAGTGGAAATAATCCACAAGGACACATGATGGGGAAAATAACCCAAAAACAAGGCTAGAAATGGAAAGCGATAATGGAAATCTCTACCGAGGAAACAACCAATAAAGAGAACATTGAAATTACTAGGGAACACCTGAGTAATCAATTGAACATGAACTTACTACCAACTCATAGCCGAAGGCAGTAAACAAGATGATGATACTGACTCATAGATGACAGTATACTACCAACTTATAGTCGAAGGTAGAGAAAATAATAAGATAATACAGACTCATGGGTGACGGTATACTACTAACTCATAGCCGAAGGTAGTGAAAAAGAATATAAGAAAATACTGACTCATAGATGACGGTAAACTACCAACTCATAGTCGAAGGTAGTGAAATAGGATAACACTGACTCATAGATGACGGTAAACAACCAACTAATGATAATAAGCTTTCCATAACTTCCGATTTTCCATCTAGAATGGGGCTCAGCTGGATTTGAATTGATAATAAGCTTTCCATAACTTTTTATTTTCCATCTAGAATGGGGCTCATCTTCTTCTTTCACCAAGTCTTCCACTTAGAAAGGATGATAAACCTCCCATGATTTCCGATTTTCAACCAAGAACGAGTCTCAATTTCTTCTTTGACCAAGTATTACACATGGAAAGGGTAATAAACCTCCCATGACTTCCGGTCTTCAACCAGGAATAGGTCTCAGTTTCTTCTTTTACCAAGTATTCTACTTGGAAAGGGTAACAGACAAGCTCTTTTCGTCTTTTGGTCTTCAACCTGAGGTGGTCTTAACTTGTTGGAGATTGACTTTGATTGGGGATCACAATAGGCTTCTCAAATTAAGAGACAACCACTTGTTGGGGAAATAATCTATTGCCTTTGATATGTTGAATCACAACAAGCTTCTCCATCGAAGATTATCTAAAGAGACAGCTACTCACTGTAGAAATAAGAATTGATGTCTGAAACAAACAAGCTTCTCAAATAAAGAGACCGCCACTTGTTGTTGCAATAAAAATTGATCTATCGGGGATAAACAAACTTCTCAAATAAAGAGATTTCCACTTGTTATTGATATAAGGATAAATCATAATAACAAGCTTCTCAAATAAAGAGACTGCCACTTGTCGTTGGAATAAATCTCAGAGAGATTACCAGAGAAAAAGTTGCTGAGGATGATACCTTCATCATTTAACAAGTTCTTCTACTGAGGAACGAAGGTTCAAAAGGTGCAAATCATGCCTTTCTGTCATCTATTTTTCCATCTTAAGGATATCAAAAGGAACGTTGCAGGGGATCAAAGTTCACTTTAGGAACAAACTGGAGAGAAATAGTCAAATAAGACTCTACCTACTGAGGAATGAACTCGAACAGGGGATTTGTTCCATGTAGACAAAATGAATTGGGGAGGAAAATTGAAAAATAAACCTTCCACGAGGTATGAACTCAGTGGGGAAACATAGGATAGACTCATTAAGGAAATACACGACTAGGAGTAAGAAACATGCATATGGGTATGAATGAGCGTTCGACTATGCACAATGATGATTTATGAATGCAATATGCATGCAATGTCTTGTTTATGCTGACAAAACAGGGTGCTCAACAAACTAGGAGAAACAAAACCACAATTGGGTGCTCGGCTATTTCTCAACTAGATGAAGACTATGCAACATAGCTTGTCTTCTGCTAGATAACCAACACCTTCCAAAATAAATGGAAGTCTTGATGGGGATAAAGGATCCGCTAAGGGAAAATTGAATTAACAATTTTTCTCAAATTAGGTAGTTCTTTGAGGAGGTAGCATTCTACTGGCGATACAACATTGTAACAACAAACATTGCTTGGGGAAGTACCATAAATTGATAACTTGAGAAAAAATTCTCCATCAATCATCAATCTTTGCTTTTGCTAACTTTGATGAAGGAATGAACCAAAATGGTCAATGCAACACTGGTACTACTGGGGGGGAAAACCCATATCTATCAATAAATCTGGCAATAAACTCTGCTGGAGAGCAAATTCATGAAACCAAGGATATGTATTAGACAATCTCATGAAATACCAAAATGGGGAAGCTGAGCTTCACACTTCGAAACTTGATCGATCTTGAACAACTGTCGACGCTTAATTTGTTCTAAATTCAAAGCAAAACATTTTGTAATTTCACAACATGTTTGTTATCAAGACTTTGTTTCAAAAATTATTATAAAAAATAAATGACATTTTGCATAGAAACAAGTATAAGAATTGGAATTGATTGGAAAAAATCAGGATTTTATTGATAGAATGGTAGTCCGCAAAATATGTGACTCCATGGATCATTACAAAGTTTGGAAAATGGTAAATGGAAAAGCTACATTGAAGTACAATGTCCCTATTATTCCTAACAACTTTGAATTCCTGTAAGTCAGCTTCCGTTGAGAGAGATTGGACTGAAATTTCCAAATGATGATGAGGCTGCTTCGAGTGATTAAGCCTTGCCTGATGCAGTTATTTTCCAGTAAATCCCTACCTTTTGCCTAGATTTCCCTTTCGAGTTTTCATTCTACTTGGATGAATTATTCTGTTTATGTCTCTAAAATTTCCCTGGACCGACCTTTCGGGTTTTCAATCCACCGAGACCCTCATTTTTTCCTAAGTCTCCCTTTCGTGTTTTCAGCTTAACGAGTTATTCTTTTGATTTTTTTAAGCAAAGTAGTTCTTGACTGCATTGGCGTTCATGGGACGAGGGAGCTTTTCACCATCCATAGTTGTAAGAACCAATGCACCGTCAGAGAAGGCTTCTTAACAATAGATGGGCCTTCATAATTGATAGTCCATTTGCCACGGGAATCATTATGGTTAGGCAAGATATTTTTGAGCACGAGGTCACCTTCTCTGAATTCAAGAGGAAGGACCTTCTTATCAAATGCATTCTTCATTATTTTCTGATACAATTGACCATGAAACATGGTCATCATTCTCTTTTCTTCAATCAAATTCAGCTAATCATATCTATTCTGACACCATTTAGGTTCTGTTAATTTGGCTTCCATCAAGACTCGCATTGATGGGATCTCAACTTCCCCAGGTAACACTGCTTTCATGCCATAGACTAAAGAGAAAGGGGTTGCCCCAGTTGAAGTGAGTACAAACATCCGGTATCCATGCAAAGCAAAAGGAAGCATTTCATGCCAATCTTTGTAGGTTACAACCATCTTTTGCAGGACTCTCTTGATATTTTTATTTTTTGCTTCAACAGTCCCATTCATCTTGGGTATGTAAGGTTAAAAATTGTGATGTTCAATCTTGAAAATTTTACAGAGATCTTTCATCATATTGTTATTCAGGTTCAGACCATTATCGCTAATGATCTTACAGGGAAAGCCATACCGACAAATGATTTGATTTTTGATAAACCAGACTACCACCTATTTAGTCACATCAGCATATGATGTCACTTCGACCCATTTGGTGAAGTAATCAATATTTACCAGAATGAAACAATGTCCGTTTGAGGCTTATCATCATCTTTTCATTTTTCCTTTTTTTTTTCCATTCATTTTGATTTTTTTCTTTCTTAATTGCTTGCTTTTTTTTTTTTCATTTCCCCAATTTTTTAATGGACATTTTGGCTTAAGCGGTAAACGATGTTGGCCAAGAAAACTCTTTTAACAGCTCTATCAACCTTTTCTTTACATCTTCATCAAGCAGTGCCCTAGTCTTGACCTCTTTCTTGTTCTCTTTAGAACCTAAGTTGATCAGTTCGACAGGCTCTTTATACTGCTGAATAGTCTTTTCCTCGTGCTCTAGAAATTGAGTAATTTCTTCTAGGATATCACTGTCTTCCTCACTCTCTTCTTCTGCTTCAAATACAGGGAATTCAAAGTTGGGAGAAGGCATAAAGTCATTGTTTTTAATGGGTTTATTGTTTATTAATTTGCACATGATTTATGTTTTGGTTCAGAAAACAAGCAAATGCAAAGAGAAATGCAATAATGAAATTGTGTTTAACAGGTTTTTTAGTTACCATTTTCCAGAAAAATGCAGAAAATAAAAACACAAATTGGATTACAAAATGACTTTTATTAATGATCTTAAAATATGAAACAAAGGTGCCCTAACAAAGTCACTTTGACACTGGGCAGAGTGAAAGGAAATATTTTGAAAAAACAAAACAAATTAATTTAACCAATGAACAACACAAGGAACATCGACAATAGCTCAATTCTGGATAGTTTATCTGCGTGTCACAAAGCAAGGCCATTATGGATCTAATGCATCTTCACTAATTGAAGAGACAACATGATCTCTAGGATGGATGTATCCAACACTGTGAAACACTTCTTGAATACGCTTCAATTCTCCTCTAGTTGTATCGGGTGAAAACCCTAAACCAACTCTATTTTTATTCTCAACAAGCTCTAAAATCTGGCCCCAACCATCTGATTGACCACTTTCCACAACTTGTTGTGTATCTTTAAATGAAGCGATGGATAACCCACTATTTTGAACGACATTAACAATATCAAGAGCTTGGAACTGAGTTCCAACGATTTTATCATCTGCATCTATATATCTAAAAGAGGAAAGGTGACTAACCAACAAATATTTTTCACCATAAACAATCACAAGCTTACCATTCTTCACAAACTTGAGCTTCTGATGTAGAGTAGACGTCACTTCCCCAATGGCGTGTATCCGCGGCCTTCCCAATAAATAACTGTAACTAGGGTAAATATCCATCACTTGGAAAGTGATTTAGAAAATATGAGGATCGATCATCATAGGAAGATAAATTTGACCAATAATCGTTCTCTTAGAACCATCGAAAGCTTAGATCACAACACCACTGTGTCTCATGGGAGCACCTTGGTGAGCCAACTTGGACAAAGTCACTTTCATTATAATATTGAGTAACAAATCAGTATCAACCAGAATGTTGTATAGAGTATCCTCTTGACACCTCACAGATATTTGCAGAGCATGATTGTAATTCTTGCCTTCTGGCGGCAACTCTTCATCACTAAAACCCAGAATATTGCAAGCAGTAATATTTCCGACAACTCCATCAAATTGATCAATGGTTACATTGTGATCCACATAAGCTTGATCTAGCACTTTCATCAGAGATTTCCAATGAGCTTCGAAATTCAACAACAGAGACAACACTAGTATTTTTGACGGAGTTTTAAGAAGCTGATCTACCGCTTTGTAGTCATTTATTATGACTAATCTTAACAATTCTTAAACATCATCATTCTTCTTAGATTCAACAGACGGGCTAACAACCACCAGTTGTTGATTAACAACACAGTCTTTACTGTGCACTTTCTTACTTGTTGACTCAGCGTCAACCTTTTAGAGAGTTTCTAAAATGAATAAACAACCACTTTGAGTCATACCACTAACATCCGCTATACTCTCAACTGAACGAGATGAATCAGCTATCACTTTCTTATCATCATGTACCATAGTGGCACCATACCTCCAAGGACAAACTTTACGGTTTCATAAGGAAACGACCCAGGCAAACAAATTATCAAGGGATAAACATGATTACCCTTACCCTGATAGGTGTTTTCGACAGTATATAGAACATCAAATTGAGGAACAATAACGGCTACCTCATCATCTTTATGCTTGGCACTGATTTGCAGAATACCATAGTCCATAAAACCTTGGATATCTTCCTTAACCAAAAGACATCCTTCTGGATTCTGTTTACACAATTGATAATCAAAATGCTCACTCCTGAACAAACTAGCTTGACATAACTTGGAATTCACACCAGCCAAAGGAGGTTTCACCATATTTACATCAGAAATCAAATATTTAATTGTACCAACATTTGTAATAACATCTTCCATATTGATAGAGGGTCTACCATGCTCTGGCAAAAGATTAGCTTGAACATTCGGCCCGAATTCTCGAAACTTCAATAAATTGTTCTTACAATTCTATGAACTTTAGACTTCAAAGAAAAACAATTCTCAAGATCGTGCCCAGGTGCTCCATGATGTAATGCACAATGAAATTCTGGCTTATTACCACCAAGGAAGTGGATTTGGAACAACTGGTGGATCTCTATTTTGAATCAACCCCTTCTACGAAAAAACTGGATACAGTTCTGAATAAGTCATATGAATGGGATCAAACTGATGCCTCCTATGAGCTTGATGATTACGATTAGGTTACTGAATTTGCTGTGGCAAACAAGTCTGAGCAGCAGGCGTGAAACTAATTACTGGAGTAATTGCAACAATATGAGATTGTTAATAATATTGTTAAGACTGGCTATGATTACCACTATTTCTAGGTCTTCTTTGCCTTCCACCTTGAGAAATGGCATTAGTATCTCATTCTTTCTTTTTCTGAAAAAATATTTCCATACTTCTTCGTTGAACCAGATGAACCGGCTCCTTTGGTCAAACGGGTTTCTCGGACAGCTTCTTCCAATCTTACTCCCATACCTACCATTTCAGTTAAGTCACTTGGAGCACTAGCAACCATCCTCTCATAATAAAATGGACTCATAGTCTTGAGAAATATCTTGGTCATCTCTTTTTCTTCCATCGGAGGAGTAATTTGAGCAGCAACTTCTCGCCACCTCTGGGCATATTCTTTGAACAAATCTTTGTCCTTTTGTGACATAGCATACAAATGGTCACGGTTAGGATCCATATCCAAATTTTATTTGTATTTATGTATAAATGCTTATACAAGATCATTGAATGAACTAACATGTGCACGATCCAATCCCATATACCATTTCTAGGCAATGCCAGTCAAGTTGTCTTGAAAGTAGTGAATCAACAACTTATCATCGTCAGTATGGGTAGCCATTTTCTGACAATTCATCGTCAAATGACATTGTGGACAAGAGTTTCCCTTATACTTCTCAAAGTCAGGCACTTTGAACTTCACATGGATCTTAACATTGGGAACAAGACATAAATCATGGGTGTTCTTAGCAAAAAAATCCTTACCCTTCATGGCTTTCAGCTCTTTCTGCATATCTTGAAACTGATCTTAGAACTCATCCATACTTTCATACACATCTAGATTCTTGCTTGGAGCTATGTGAAAAATAGGGTCATCCGTTTGTGGTACAACATGCACAAATGGAGGAGCAGTAACTGTCATAGGTTGAGCAAGAGAAATTTGACTCACCACAGGATTCTCAGCAGCAGTAACATAATTCTATGGCACGAAATGAGGAGGTATACACCAAGGAAACCCAAGAAGAATTTGATTAGGACACGAGGGTCCATTAGGCACAATTGGAGTAGTTGCAATCTTTAAAATGACAAGCCCTTGAGGTTGAGAAACATGCAGAGGATGATTTTCGGAAGCCATAAGAGATTCTAATAAAGTAGTCATTCTATCCATTCCAGCTCTTAAAGAATTAACCTCTTCATTGAGTTCCTATTTCTCTTATTCAATAGTTTCCATCTTCCTTCTAGAATTAGCTTGAGCAAAATACTGGAGTGTCAGCTTGTTCTTAGAACAAAGGAAGAACGAACGAGACTCCAACAAACATGTGGAGAGCAAGACCAAATGATGCAAATGATGCAAATGATGCATGAGATGTGTTACGGTGAGAATAGGATATCAAATTATTGATTAATTTGAATCACAAATTTTTGATTCACAACCGGTCTTTGATTTATCCGAAGGAAAGGTTAAATAAAGGAAAAACCTATTTTGCATCGTAAACACAATGCGGGGAGAGATATAAGGTTCGGGGGTTTGGTTAAGCTTAGGGAAGGTATTAGCACCCTAAAATTCTGTAGTACTCTACAGGAACCTCTTGTTTTAATGTTGCTATTTTGCTATAATTATCTGCTTAAGGGCATATACTAAGGCTTAGAAGGTGAAAAGAAAGACCTAAGGGTTAGTCCTAAGTTTACTCGCCAAGAGTCGCATCTTGTGCCTACGTATCCGAAGTAGAGGATGGAATCAGAGTAATCATAGTTCCCCTTGAAAGGGAGGAATTAAAACTTCTTAATAGTGGTCAAGGCTTCAAAAGGAATAAATGTTCGTAGAGAAGCGTTTACGTGGAGTGCAGCGACTCCCATATCTATGTTGTAAAGTTTGAATTGAGAAAAGGGTAAGATAGGTATTTCACGGTGGGAAACCTATTATGGAGTGCGGCGACTCCTTATCCTAATGCTAGGGTAAAGGGTAAAATTTTCCACGGCGGAACGCCTATGAAATTAGGGTTTGAAAGACGAAAGGGTCAAGGGTTAAGGACTATTGACGCGACGGTCAAACGGCTAGACCTAATTGTTGCACCCCAAATTTTGACCCCTTAGATCCTCCTCATCATTTTAGGATCATATTCATTTGATTAACTAACCTTAACCCATTCCAAGTTTATCTTTGTCAAGATGCAAATGAATCAGGGTCCCATACCGTCAAAAATCGAGGCTTCGGTGGTTTGATAAATCAATGTGTTGGATTGATTCAACTATAAACAAGATCAAATATACTCCATTGGATCAAGTATGAATCTAATTTGAGGTTGTCACCTGTCGCTACTGCAAAAATCGGCGCCGACCATGACAGAAGAGTCGCCACGGTGCGTTATTTATCCCAAAAAAGGGAAAGGAAACACTCAGAGAAAACCTAATGCAAAGAGGGAAAGGAATGGTCATCGCAACCAAATCCTGGATTCGGGAGTCGGTTATGCAAGGGGAAGGTATTAACACCCCTCACGTCCGTCGTACTCGACGGGATCCACGCTTGTTTTCTATCTAAAGGTGTGTTTATCTATCTACTCTAAAGGTCTGGTCTAAAAAAAAAGAAAATGACTCGGCAAAGTATCGCACTTTATGCCTACGTATTCCCGTCTGGAACGAGAAATCAGAGTCAACGTAGTTTGCCTAACTACTGGAGAAGGGGGGAAGGTTGCTCGCCGAGATATCGCATCTCGTGCCTACGTACTTTCACACAGCGCGAAAGATCAGAGCAAACGTAGTTCGGGCTACGGAAGACACAAGTTTGTCTGATAGTTTTTTGATCTCCTTATGAAAGGGTTTTCCAGATTAAGGGCCCAAGAGGACAAAAACAGAGTTTGAATGTTTGTTTGAATCTTTTATGAAAGAACTGTTTTTTAGGATGTTCGCAATCTCCGTCGCACTAGAGACTATGACCTAGGAGTGAATGCTTCGCATGTCACCCAAAGGGTACCACACTAAACATCCAGATTACTGGAGAGAGACCCTCCACCAACCTTTTCCCAGATAGCTTAAGGCTCGTAATGTACGACTTCAATTAACCTTATTACTGTATTTTTGAATTGTTTTGAGATGAGAAGAGAAAGACGCCCTAAAACTATGGTTGAAAGGGAATCTACCTAATGTTATCATGCATGGTTTAGAAACCTAATGTTTGTCATAATTCCCTCTTGCACAGAGGAAATCAGAGATCCTAGGGGAAAACAACAAAAGAAAGCAAGCAGTAAACAGTAAATAGTAAAATGCATGTTATGCAACAGTACAAGCGAGGCAAGGGAGTCCTGCTCTACCTCAAACCTAAGAAAACAACAGGAAATGGGAGACAAGCTCCACCTAAAACCTAAAGGTAAGCAACACAAGCAAACAGACAACACAGCAAAAGAAAAACAGAGGAAGCAGCCCAAGCAGCAGCAACAATCTTCTACAGACAGCAACTTCAACCTTTAGCAGCAGCTCTTGTCAGCAAAGTTGAATTGACAGCAAAGTTGACAGCAAAGAGTCTTCATCTTCAAGTTAGCTTCTATCTTCAAGCTTCTTCAATTCTTCATCTTCAAACTCTAGGAAGCTCCACAAGAAGAGAAATCATCATTGAGATCAAGTTACAATGCTAGGAAACCTGATGAAGACCAAAGGAATTCATCAAGAACCAACATTGGAAAGAAAGTGCATCCTCAAAAGTTCTACTCATTAAGGCATGCCACTCATCCCTCCAAAGGAGAGATGGGGATTCCTTAAAAGGACTTTGCATCATAGGATGAGGATAGAAGCAAACAATGCATTCTATTTTTGATGAAAGAAAAAGAACTAGTTATAATGGTTCTTCCTAAAACCTTAATCCTATAAGCTTCTAAAAAAACTCCTAAAAGAGAAAGAAAGCTCCAAGCTAAGCTCCACAAGCCAATCCACAACAGCTACAAGATATCCAGCACCTCCTCCAAAAAAGGAAACCAAGCTCTTCAAGCTCCAAAGCCACCAACAAGATCAAACAAGGCAAGGCACCAAAGAAGGAACACCAAAGGCAACACCTACTTGTGAATTATATCTTAAATAGAAAACTAAGTTGTAAAAATCTAAGAATTTTCCTAAGGGGACATGCATGTTTTATCATTCTAGGGTTCAAATATCAGAGTCTAAATAAACTTCTAGGTCCACTAAATAAATCCTAAGTTGAAATGGGTCAAGATAAACCATAAGTTGGGAAGGCTCTAAACATCTTGCCTAAAACAGAACCTACAATTATCTAAAAAATCTAATAAAAATCCTAAGGGAGCATGCACATCTAACCTACAACATACTCAAAAATAAAATCCAAAATCCAAACCAAATGATCATACCAAAATCAACAAAACAGATAGGTAATTATGCAAAATAAAAGAAATAACATAAAAAAGGAAAATGCAAATTAAATTGAAAAATGCAGGAAAATGCAATTTATTGATTCCAGAAAATCACAAATTGAAAGAGGAGCATGGACATATTTTTAAAATATTTTTCTGATCAAAGATGAATTTTCTATGATTTTTGGAATCAATATGCATTTAAAATAAAACTAAAATGAATTAAAATAATCAAAAGCCAAGAAAAAACGTGGACTGCTAGATCTGGAGACTAGTCAACTGGATCCAATGCTTGAGGGCGCGCCACCGCATTACTGAAACGTTGCATTTTGAGGGTCAGCAGTCAACAAAATCAAACAAGTCACAGCCCTTGGATGATGTTACCAAGTAAAGTCTGAGGCACGATCTGACAGTTCCCAGTCATCTTCCTCAATTCAAATATCAAACGGAGGGAAAGCCAGTGTGGTGGCCGGAGAAGACCTCCGGTCGTCTTCTTCGACGAGGTTGTGGTTACAGGCGACCAAACAGCATCAAATCTTATATCAATTTGTTCAGAATTTTACTAGGATCTCCAAAATCACATCCAAATCATCTAACTCTCAACAGGTTTTAAAACACGATCCAAGATTCAGATAACACATCAAATTTGATCCTCACCAAATTCAAATCTAAAACCATAGAAATGATCCTCACTTTTCCTACATCACTCTGATCTATCCAAATCATGTTGAATCCTCATAATCAGATCAACTCGTGTCAAAACAGAAATCTCATGTCAACTTAGTTTGTCTCTAATTGCCTAAATTCTTATCCAGAAACGATCTACACTTCAACTAGATCCTAACCACATGCTCAAAACGATCTACATCTTGCTACAATAGTGAGAAATTTGGAAGTTACATACCTGATGTAGATCCACTAACAGAGGTATCAAGAGCTCGATTCACGCTTCAAAACTCTCCAGAATCAATTAGTGATGCAAGAGGAAGCTATTCGATTCTTCAATTTGACCAGAATTTGCCTTGAACTTGAAATCCGATTCTCACTTGCTTGCTTGCAAAACCAACTTCTATCTCTGCCTCCACCACGAAATGAGCTCCAACCTGAGTCTGAAATCAATGCAAGACTTATATAGAGCGTGTCTATGGGCTTTTGAAGCTCAAATGAAGCCCAATCCAGTAATTCACAATTTCTGTTTTTCCTTCAAATTTTCCATGTGGCAGTCATGAATTTGGCAGTGTAGCTCGCTCCAGAAGCTTCTAATCAATTGCAAAATGCCTTGTGAACGAAATTGGATAAAAAGGAATGCTTGAATTGCCTTGGTAAGTGATTTGGCTATGTAACTTGCATATGAAGTAACAACATTGTAACTTGTGAAATTCTGCCCCAACTCAAAAATCTACCAATGCCAATGTGTTTGAAAAGCCATTTACATTCAAAATAAGTACTCACTTGACCTCTTTTGATCACTTAACCCAAAATTTGAATTTTCCAACTTTGAATCCTTTTAAAATCTTCCTTTTAAAGCAATTTCAAACCAAGTCTTGCTATGAACCAAACCAATGCACCAGGAGTCCTCGGTTAACCTAAAAACCATATTTTGAGCAAGTTCCATGTTGATCAAATCTTCATTTGAAGTGTGCAAGTTGGAGATTTTGACCTATAATCCAAAATGACCTATAACCTCACTTTCCCAAAATACCCCTGACTTGCAAAGATCATAACTTGAGCTCCATAAATCATAATAAGGACTTCTATAACTTTTTCGAAAGCTAAGATCATAAGGAACAACTTTTATGTTGGAAAAAAGTCCATGTGAAAATTCCTTCTAGGTCAAAAGTAGCCTGGAAGTCAGATGATTTTCTCAGACAAATTTCACATTCATCTGGTGACCTGTAACTTGTCTGGACCATAACTTGAGTTCTATAAATCCCCTTGAGGACTTCTAGTACTAAAATTAAAGGTATTGAGATGCTCTACAAGTTCCATGTTGGTCAAAGATCCATTTGAAACTTGTATCTTGACTTATGTGGTCTTGAAGTTAGGCACTAAATAAGGGATTTTACACTGAAACCCTAATTTAGCAACTTCCCACACTCTTGACTCTTCTTGACTTGATCTTGGTACAACACCACAAATGTCTCAGCATCTCATTTCATGAACTCCATGGCCTAAAAGTAGGCTTTGATACTCTTCAATTGCACAGTTGACCTAGGATTGACCCAGATGAAACCCTAATTGCTTGCACTTCAACTATGGCTCTTGCATTTGACACAATGACTTGATTGAGCTCTCCCATGGCCCTCTAGGCATTCCATGAGCTCCATACACATCCTCTATTTATATTCAAGACTTCACATCCCTCTGATGGTCTTCAATTGGTCCTCAAGTTAGGAGAAAATCCACATGCAAGCATCTAAACTCTTAGGCACTCAAACCACCTCCTAATGACCTTGATAACTTCTCAAGCTTGAATAAGACCTCTAACTAGGTTCCTCTTGATAAGAATAACACTTGATCCCCTTCTATATGAATGATATCATGATATGCAAATGATATAACTATGCAAATGTTAATGCAATGAAACATAAACCAAATAAGAAAAGAGGTTGGGCAAATTTTGGGGTGCAACAGCTGCCCCTATTCAAACGGCTTGGACCCGACTGGGCGAAGAGTGAACGACTTTCAAACAATCGAGGTAGAATATGGTTGAATACCAAGAAACCTGGAAATTTTCCAACCACAGGAATAAACTGCGAAAAATGCTTGGGGGGAATAACATCCGTTACACTGAACCCAGTTGTTACGGCAACAACTGATCAATCATCTGATAAAAACTTTTATTTCAACATCAACCCCCTGTGTGACGCCACAAGCATCGAATTAACTTTGCAAGAAACAGCTCCATCCACAACTAGACAGATTTCGTCAACACGAGGAGAAACTCCATCACCATGGGTACAACTCCGTCCACAACTGGACTAAATTCGTCAACACGAGGAGAGACTCCATCACCATGGGTACAACTCCGTCCACAACTGGACTAAATTCGTCAACACGAATAACAATCTCTGTCAATCACAGGTAACGACTCCGTCAACACGGATAACAATCACTGTCAACACAGGTAACAACTCCGTCAACATGGATAACAATCACTGTCAACACAGGTAACAACTCCGTCAACACGAATAACAATCACTGTCAACACAGGTAACAACTCCGTCAACACGGATAACAATCACTGTCAACACAGGTAACAACCCCGTCAACACGGATAACAATCACTGTCAACACAGGTAACAACTCCGTCAACACAGATAACAATCACTGTCAACACAGGTAACAACTCCGTCAACACGGATAACAATCACTGTCAACACAGGTAACAACTTCAAGATTTTCAAAACTATTGTACGGTAGTCTGAAGAATGCTTTGCTGGGGAATACAAGAAACTTAACCAAACAACTCTGTGGGAAAAACTCTACTGGGAAAATCACTAGTGATAACTCCAAAAGTTTAAGCCATGAAATCTTTTAACGCTGACGTAACAGCAACCTGAGAATAATTCCGCTGGGGAAGAAGAGAAACTTAAACAAGCAACTCTGTTAGGGGAGCATGCGATGGGACGAACGTTATCATCACCTATCTCACGCCGAGAATTTGAATATCTAGAAATCCTTCCGAGCAAGAATCCCACTCCTCTGCAGGGAATAACACCTGAAAACAAAGAGGTAACCAACCTGGCTTATGTTTCAAAATGCGTATGTTTGACAATGGCGTAATGCTCCATACGGCATGGAAATGCTACGCGTTTGGGTAGATGCAAATATGATGATATATGCACAATGCAAAGATGCCAAGAGGCGCTTCAGCAAAATAAATGCTGAAGACAAAACCAAATCCGCTGGGGATAAATGGGTATCACAAAGTATTCCAGCAAAATAAATGTCGGGAGCCAAGTCAACTCTGTCGGGGAGAGACCAAACATCACAGAATTATTCCAGCAAAATAAATGCTGGAAAGGTGAGAACAACTTCCACTGGAAGGAAGAAAACAAACCCTGCTGGGAATAGCTCACAAACTCAGAGTTACGAACTCTGCTAAGGATGATCATCCTGAAGAAAGAATGACGACCTGTCGGGGAGAAGGAAAAAACAGTCCTGTGTGGGGATAATCCTTCTGAACCAAAGACGACTTGGTTATATTCTGCGGGAGTTACCCATGTTGGGGATTGATTGTGTACATACTCATTGCTGGGAATGCACCTTCTGTTGGGGACATCAAGATCCACTGAGGATACTCTCTTGGCAGCTTTCCTGGGGATACTCTTTTGGGGAGGACAACCCTACATCCAGTAGGGATAAGTGCCATCTCCATTCTCTCTGGGATAAAATGTGACTTCCATCTGCTGAGGAGTGATACAATCACTATGTCACAGGACTCTGGCTAGGGAAACACAAATTCCTTGACTGTTTGCTTCAAAGGTGAGAACCCTGCAAAACACAAACGAGACAAAACAAATCTACACAACAAGATCTATCCCGGTTAGTATCCGTGACATTCGTTCAGTCAATTCGAAGTTTTAGCAATTATTGGCAAGGGCCAGCAAGTTTATGTACATGCAAGTTCATCAAAAAACATCGGCGTTTTTCACAAACAAAAACAGTAAAGAACAAGCATCAAGTACTGAATAACTTCACAAACAAAATAATAAAGAACAAGCATCAAGTACTGAATAACATGCTTTATTGACAACGGGCCTGTAAATAGGCAAAATTTTGTACACTGGATGCAACTCCTGAAAAGAGGAAGTTACGCACAAGCAAATACAAATATCACAGAAGCACAAAGAAAATTTGTATACATGTCGGCAACGTGGTACAAACAAACACCATGAGCTGATCCTCCTATGACTCGCCTGACTCTGACGCTTTCCCTATACTCGATCTTCGGAAGAGATTGTTTTGGATATACGACCCTCAGGTACTCCCCAAACCACTAAGCAACGCACTATCAAACTCGGACCGCAGTCATTTGCTTTTTCAAATCCCTAACTTTTGCGTGAACCGCCCTGGGCGGGTTTTCAATTCTCCTTGATACCCTTTTTTGCCGAAATCGCCCTTTTCAGGTTTTCAACTTCACGGGTGTACATCTTTTTTTCAATTTTATCCCTAACTTTTGCCCGAACCTTTTATTCTTTTTATGGTTCGCCGGGATGCCCCATTTTTGCCTGGACTCTCCTTTTTCTGTCCATCGGGTCTCTTTAAGCAAAGTATTTTTTAACTGCGTCCGAGTTCACAGGGGATGTAAAATCCTCACCATCCATGGTGGATAACAATAAGGCTCCTCCAGAGAAAACCTTTCTAACGACATATGGACCTTCATAGTTGGGAGTCCATTTGCCCCTGTGATCTGATTGTGGTGGGAGAATCTTTTTCAGCACAAGATCTCCCGTCTGAAAGCTTCGAGGGCACACCTTCTTATCATAAGCTTTCTTCATCCGGCTTTGATACAGCCGACCATATGCTAGAGAAGCCAATCTCTTCTCATCCATCAAACTGAGCTGATTCAGTCTATATTTTACCCATTCCGCCTCATCAAGTTGGACATCGCACAAAACCCTCAAAGAAGGAATCTCAACCTCCAATGGTAGGACAGCCTCCATACCATATACCACTGAAAAAGGAGTTGCCCCGGTTGATGTGCCTACCGTCGTACGATAACCGTGCAAAGCAAAAGGCAACATATCATGCCAGTCCTTGTAGGTCACAACCATCTTCTGAACGATCTTCTTTATGTTTTTATTGGCCGCTTCAACAAAACCATTCATCTTGGGCCGATAAGGAGAAGAGTTGTGATGTTCAATCTTGAAATTCTGGCACAATTCCTTCATCATCTTATTATTCAAATTCGAACCGTTGTCAGTGATGATCCGCTCCGGGATTCCATATCTGCAGATAATATCCTTCTTGATAAATCTGGCTACCACCTGCTTGGTAACATTAGCATACGATACCGCTTCAACCCATTTGGTGAAGTAATCAATAGCTACCAAGATAAAACAATGTCCGTTGGATGCCTTGGGCTCAATCTTGCCAATCACATCAATTCCCCACATGAAAAAAGGCCAAGGTGATGACATAACATTCAGAGGGCTCGGAGGCACATGAATCTTGTTCGCATAAATCTGGCATTTATGACACCTCTTTGCAAACTTGAAACAATCTGTTTCCATCGTCAGCCAATAATACCCTGCTCGTAATAACTTTCTCGTCATTGCATGTCCGCCGACATGCGTGCCAAATGTACCCTCGTGGATCTCTTCCATAAGAAACTTAGCCTCTTTCTCGTCCACACACCGCAACAACACCAAGTCATGGTTTCTCTTGTACAAAACACCATCCGGATTCAAATAGAAATTGCCAACCAATCTCCTAAGAGTCTTCTGATCACGACTGGATGCCCCAACCGGATACTCTTGGTTCTTCAGGAAATTCTGGATATCATAATACCACGGTTTGCCATCAGAAAATTCCTTAATGGCGAATATGAAAGCGGGCCTATCAAGGCGAGAGATAACTATCCTGGGAGCCTTATTCCAGAAGTTAACTTTATACATTGAAGACAACGTCGTGAGAGCGTCTGCATCTGATTTTCTGCTCGTGGTACATGGTGCAATTCCACCTTGTCAAAGAAAGGTAACAACCTCCTTGCATAATTCATATAGGGTATCAGATTGGGCTGACGAGTCTCCCACTCTCCCTTGATCTGGTTCACAACTAGAGCAGAGTCCCCGTACACATCAAGATTTTTAATTCTCAGATCAATAGCTTCTTCGAGACCCATAATGCATGCTTCATATTCGGCCTCATTGTTGGTAACTGGAAAGGTCAATCTGGCAGTGAATGGGATGTGCGACCCATGGAGAGTAGTAATGATTGCCGCTATTCCACTTCCATATGAATTAACGGCACCGTCAAATATCAATTTCCATTTGGAACCCAACTCTGGACCTTCATCAGGCAACGACTCTTCACAGTCCTTCATTTTTAAGTACATGATATCCTCGTTAGGAAAATCAAACCTCATCGGCTGGTAATCATCAATTGGTTGCTCAGCTAGGTACTCTGACAGAACGCTACCTTTAATAGCCATTTGAGAAACATACTGAATATCGTATTCTGTCAGTACCATCTGCCACCGGGAAATCCTTTCGGAAAGTGCTTGCCTTTCAAACACATATTTGATCGGATCCATCTTTGAAATTAGCATGGTTGTATAATTTAGCATGTATTTCCTCAAACGTTTGGCAGCCCAGGCTAGTACACAACACGTCTTTTCGAGCATTGAGTAACGGGACTCACAATCTGTGAACTTTTTACTCAAGTAATAAGTCGCATGCTCTTTACGTCCACTCTCGTCATGTTGACCGAGAACACAACCCATGCTTTTCTCAAGAACCGTCAAATACATAATCAATGGTCTCCCGGCTACTGGAGGTATCAATATTGGAGGTTCCTGTAAATATTCTTTTATTTTTTCAAACGCCTTTTGACAATCTTCATTCCAGGTCACAACCTGATCTTTTTTCAATAACTTGAATAATGGCTCGCACGTGGCTGTTAGATGAGATATGAACCGAGCAATGTAATTCAATCTCCCTAAAAAACCACGAAGTTCTTTTTCTGTTTTCGGCGTTGGCATTTCTTGTATTGCTTTTATCTTAGCAGGATCAACCTCAATTCCTTTTTCGCTAACAATAAACCCCAATAGCTTACCAGATCTCACCCCGAAGGTGCACTTGTTAGGATTCAGCCTCAGCCTGAATTTCCTAAGCCTCTTGAACAATTTCAGAATATTGACCAGATGCTCTTCCTCTGTCTGGGATTTGGAAATCATATCGTCAACATAGACTTCGATCTCTTTATGCATCATGTCATGAAAGAGTGTTGTCATAGCTCGCTGATATGTTGCCCCGACATTCTTCAAACCAAAGGGCATCACTTTGTAGCAGAACGTTCCCCACAGGGTAATAAAAGTTGTTTTCTCCATATCTTCTGGCGCCATTTTTATCTGATTATAGTCCGAAAAGCCGTCCATGAAGGAAAACATGGAGAATTGAGCGGTGTTGTCGGCCAACACATCAATATGAGGAAGCGGAAAGTCGTCTTTTGGGCTCGCCCTATTCAAATCTCGATAGTCCATGCACATCCGCACCTTACCATCTTTCTTTGGTACAGGTACTATATTGGCGACCCATGAGGGATAAGTTGTAACAGCCAGAAAACCGGCGTCCCACTGTTTATGAACTTCCTCTTTAATTTTCACAGCCATATCTGGTCTAGTTCTTCTGAGTTTTTGCTTAACCGGCGGACATTCCTCACGCAATGGCAAACGGTGAACCACCATATCAGTATCTAACCCAGGCATGTCTTCGTAAGACCAAGCAAAGATATCACTATACTCTCGAAGCATCTCGATCAAACTTTGCTTGATATCGCTTTGCAGTGCAACCCCTATCCGGATATTCCTGACAACCTCTTCGGACCCCGCGTTGATAATTTCAATTTCCTCCTGATGAGGCAGAATGATTCTCTCTTCTTGTTTCAAAAGTCGAGTCAGCTCTTCTGATAAGTCATCATCCTCAACAATCTCTTCTTCTGCTTGAAATATCGGGTGCTCGAAGTCGAAGCGAGTCATAGGAAGTTCGTGATCGGTGTCGTCTGAAATATGAATCCTGCAATGAGAATGGTTAAATGATTCAAATAATGCAAACAAAACACATAACCATGTTTCCATTTTATTGTTAAAGCAAAAACAGGAAAAACAAGGATCACAAAATCTGCATGAGAAAAACGCCTTTATTTAATGATTAAACAAAGCACACACATAAGCAGGTAACCCTGAAAACAGAATCACTATGCCCCGGGTAGGACATAGGATTATACAATAATCAAGAAAACAAATCATTACTATTTTGTAGTCACTTGGACAAGTTCCTTGATAGACCAGTTGCATAGGCTCTGTCCTGGCATGCTGGGCTTGATCCACGAGTCCATATCGCAATCACTATCTCCGTCTTCAGCATCGGAAACAACATTAATCGTTTCATAACAGACTCCACCTGGAGTGATCACCACTGGCCCTTTGAACTTTGGCACGCCTGATATGGAAGATGACGACGTCGGGCGATACCCCAACCCAAACTTGTCCATCTTGACAGGAATTTCCAAGACTTGGCCCCATCCTTTGGTTTCTCCGGCCTGAACCACTGCCTGAGCGTCTTTGTATGAAGACATGGCCACCTCTGGCCCTTTGCTGGGGACATGAGACTTGTCCTTGATCTGCAACCCTTCAAAGGCTTGGCATGGCGTCTCGTGGATCTCCCCATCCACTTCGACGTACTTGAATGATGAAAGATGACTAACTAGAATGTCCTCCTCTCAGCAAATAGTAACAACACTGTCACCAACCATGAATTTAAGCTTCTGATGCAGCGTGGACGTCACAGCCCCTGCAGAATGTATCCATGGTCGCCCAAGTAAACAGTTGTAAGCTGGATATATGTCCATGATGTAGAACACAATGTCAAACACTTCTGGCCCGACCTGGAGTGGCAACGTTATGGACCCAAACACCGACCTTCTGGTCCCATCAAAAGCTCTCACGACCAAGTCACTTGGCGTGCATATGATTCCTCAGATATCTAGCTTCATCATAGCCTTCTTAGGCAACACATTCAAAGATGATCCGATGTCTACAAGAATGTGCGACATAACAGTGCCCCGACATTCCACTGAAATGTGCAAAGCCATATTATGATCCCGACCTCTAGGCGTCAAATCAAAGTCAGTAAATCCCAGGCTGTGTCCGACATTCACATGCGCCAGTACCCCCTCAAGCTGATTAACAGATACTTCCTGAGGTACAAAAGATGTGTCCAAGATTTTCAACAAGGCATTCCGATGAGCCTCGGAACAAAGCAACAAAGATAGGATTGAAAATTTGGAGGGCGTCTGCTGCAAGTGCTCCACAATCTTATAGTCGCTTTTGCGAATTAACCTCATAAACTCTTCTACATCCTTGATTGGTGTTTCTTTCTCTCTCACCTGGGAAGGTCCTTCTTCATTCACTTTGGCTTTGCCTTTAACAATCCTCTCAGCCTCGATTTCAGGTGAAGTGAAAATTCTACCACTGCGGGTCATGCCTCCCGCTCCAATAAGATTTCCCACTGCCCCTGCCGGCTGGCTATCCACCTTAATCTTTTCCCCATTGCAAAAAGCTTCCAACCCATAATTCCACGGAATGGCTTTCGTACTTTCATAAGGAATGGGCCCTGCTTTCGTTATCGTGATAGTTGGCCGCTTGGCGGGCGCTGATATCGTAATAGTCTTTCGCGGAATTGTAACTGTTGCGACCTCACCCTGCTTTTCAAATATTGCCTCAACAGGCTTCTCAACAGCAGTACGGTCGAATTGCAAAGTTCCCTCATCAATCATGGCCTGAATACCTCTCTTCAAATCAATACAACCCTCTGGTCGGGTCCAACAATCCAAACAGTACTCATCACATCCAGGGAAGACCCCCCCTTTCAACAATCTGCTTTTAACATAGCTTAAAGGCGTCTTCAGATCATTTACGTCCATAACCAAATCTAAATCTTCTTCTGTCAGAATATCATTCGCTCCATGATTTGGCATTGGTTGCTGTACAATGTTGGGACCATCATGACTGAAGTTAATGACTTTACTATCAATCAAATCTTGGACTTTGTGTTTAAAAGCATGACAACTCTCGATATCATGTCCAGGTGCCCTAGAATGAAATTCACAATGCTTACTAGTATCATACCCGTAAGGAAGCGTTCTTGTGGGCGGGTCCAATGTTCTCTTTTCAACTAGATTCAAACCTAACAGCATTTGAAGCAGTTCTGCATACATTGACGGAGGTGTATCAAATACCCTCTTTGGCTTCCCATTCTGAATCCTTCTCTGAGCAGGATTCTGCCTTTGTTGTTGCTGTTGTTGTTGTTGTGGTTGTTGTCGTTGTTGAGGTATAGGAATCGTCACACTAGCAACCTATTGTTGAATATACTGATTCCTACCTCTACCTCGTCCTCGACCACCATACACTGCGCTGGCGTCTCCTTGTCTCCTACCACCAAAGACCTTTTTTGCACCTCCAGCTGAGGTCGATTCACCGGCTTGAATCTTACCAATCTTAATGCCATTTTCAATCCATTCTCCCATGAGTATCATGTCAGAGAAACTACCCATCGAGCAATTGAGCAATTTATCATAATACATCCCAAAGAATGTTCCAACAAAAATATCCATCAATTCCCTTTCAACCATAGGTGGGTGTACCCTTGCCGCAAGATCACGCCAACGCTGGGCGTACTCCTTGAAACTCTCCCTGTTCTTCTGAGAAAGACTTTGAAGCTGGACCCTATTTGGCGCAAGGTCACTGTTGTATTGGTAGTGTCTGACGAAAGAATCCGCCAACTCTTTCCAACTTCCGATCTGTGCAGGCTCTAGTCCCATGTACCATTCCAGCGATGGTCCCGACAAACTATCCTGGAAAAAATGCATAAGCATCTTCTCGTCATCAGAGTAAGCAGACATCCTCCAGTAATATGAACACACATGAACCCGTGGGCATGTATCCCCTTTATACTTATCAAAAGTAGGAGCTTTGAACTTCAGTGGCACTCTCAGCCCAGGAACCAGCCCCATGGTGGCCATGTCCAAACCTGCAGAATTTTGATTGGCTATACCTCTTATATGTTCCTCCAGCATTTTAATCCTCCGATCATTATCAGTGGGACCTTCAAAACCCATGCCTTGCCCAGAAAAGGAATCTTCCTGACGATCTCTGTCCCAATACGGACCCTCGTTACCATACCCGTCATAAGCAGCATTACGACCATATCCTTGTTGATTAAAGTTAGGACCACGTCCTCTATTACCAAATCCTTGATTAGCCCCGCCTGGTCCGAAACCAGCATTGAAAGGACCCATCCCAGCACCATTGGTATTCACATTGCCAAACCCAGCATTGCCGTAGCCATTATTACCATAGCCTTGATTGTTATCGCCAAACCCTCCATTGCCGAAGCCCTGATTATTAAAGCCATCATTGCCATCATGATTGCCAAAGCCAAAACCCTGATTGTTGTCACCGAAACCAGTATTGATACCAGCATTCCTGTTGGTTTCCATGTTCCCATTGCCATTATCAGCATTTCCGTTACCAGCGTTGCCGTTGCCATTGCCGGTACCAGTCTCACCAGCATTTGGTATCACTTCCTCCCTGCGAGGGGTCTCAACATGAACAGAGTTATATTCAGTATTACCAGCCGCTCGCGCCAGCAGCGGTTGCACAAGAGTTTGAAGATGTTCCTGGCCCTTGGCCACAACCTCCATAGCCTGCATGAATTGTGCCAACCTATCCCGGATCTCCTGCATCTCAGCTTGTACCTGGTCCATGATCTTCTTACAGTTGCTTCTTGTAGTGTACCAGTGAGTTCTTTGTTCGTCAATCTTGAAACAACCTGAAAGATGCAGGCGATAAGATTCGAGCTAAAAAAAAGTACCTGCCATGCAATATGAATATGCAGATGCACACATGTAAATATGCAACAGGTTAATTTCTCCCCCCGATTCTAGTTTCGGAGAAGAAGCCATAACGACAATGGAGTCCCAAGTAAGCAAGCACAGAATCAGAAACCTCATACATAAACAAATGCCAAGAGGCAGAGTACAAAGGTAAAACCGAATACAACTGAAAAGACCTCGGCCAACAAGCCTGGCGATGGTCAAAATACAAGCATGAATAACATACTACAAGAGAAAAACAAAGATAAATCAGGACGGATGGCGCGCCAGGACATCCCCCAATAGCCTCAACGTCTCTGGATGACCTGGTCTGGAGAGCAGTTCCTGTATCAGTAATGCGTGTCGCCTAACAGTGGATCTCAGCTTTTTGGCATCCTCCACAAAGGTTCCCTTGCCAAAACACTCATCAAGCCTGCATCTCTTGAAGCCAGCCTTCATTTCACAACCCCTCATTTCTTTGACCATGTCGCTCACTCTAAACTCAGCGTCACGTCTAAGAGATGCCTCTTCAGCAATCTTCGCATCCTTAGCGCTGAGCTGCTCCTCTAACCGGGAAATCTGCAGCTTCAACTCATCTTCACGCTCCTTCCGGCTAGTAAGTGTGGCATTCCACAAAAATTCCCATTTGGAAAATCGAGAATAAGCCTTGTTCAGAAGCTCTTTCTTAGTAGCAAGCACACTACTAACACCATTCAGGGCTACTCCCACCTTCTCTCTCCTGCTGGTCGCTTCAGTCAAATCTGAACCCAACCTATTAATCATCTCAGTCTGCTTCTTCAAAGTGAAGGTTACCTCACTCTTCTCATGCCGAAGCTGGAAAATCTCTTTCTCTAACTCTTCATTTGCTCTTTGCAACTCTTCCTTTTCAGCCAGCAGCTTGTTATATTTCTCAATCTCTACTGAAGTAGGTTCCTCAATCACCGGAAGATACAAAGGCTCTACAGCAGGATATGGCATCAAATAAGTCCTAGCTCTCTCCTGGATCCAAGTCAAATAGGGATCATAGGCTTTACTATTTCTTTTGCCAAGCAAAGTCTTCCCTCTCCTATAAATATTCCCCCATGCGTGCCTCAATCTGACCAAAACATCTCCATCTAATAAACCCGTGAGATACAAAGATTCCTGTATCTCGTCGTCAACCGGAGAATCCCTCAAAGCATAGCCAAACTCTCTCACAAGCAGAGAAGGGTTATAGTTAATACAACCTTTCTGTCCAATCAATGGAACGTTCGGAAAGCCACTCCAACTATATATAATATCCACTCCGAGCAGGTTCCGATCAAACCAAACAATGTTCTCAGCACACAATCCCATCAATCGGGAAGACCAATCTAAAGTACCAGCAGTATCAACAAAAGGTCTCGTCTTAGGAAGATGTCCCTGAAACCACCTGTATAGAAGAGGTACACAACAAGAAACATTCTTTCCCCGACGCTTCTCATTCTTATAGTGAATAGAATGATAAACTTCACCCAAGAGAGTAGGCACCAGATTCTTCGAGGCAAGAATAAAGAATGCATCTGAGTCAACAAAATCAGGCAAGTTGGGGAACAAGACAATCCTATAAATGCAAACAGCCAGAATAGCACTGAAGACAATCCAACATCCATCCTTCGCACACTGCGTAGCCTTCTCAACCAAGCAAGAAAGATGAAAACCATAAGCTCCATTCAGCTTGACCAAACCTCTGGGGAACTCAGAAACATCTAAATTGACAATCTCAGCAAGCTTAGCCAACTCAGGCTCATTATCCTCGTGAATAAAAGGCATCTGATCTAACACAGGAACTCCTAGCATATCAGAATACTCCTCCAAAGTAGGGGCCAAAATATAATCAGGGAACAAGAAGCATCTCAACTGAGGCTCGTAAAACTGCATCAAGGTATAGTCGTCTCAAACACAAAAGGTCTACACACCAAACTGAGCAGTTTCCCATAAGACTCTCTAAACTCAGCCCTCACTCTCTAATCTGCTAGAGCAACCAACCGCAACAAGGAACTGATATCTGGAGAAGGCAACCTGTAAGCAACTGTCCTCTTCATGGACTCCATGTCTGGCAAAAAGAACACTAGAATCTGAGGGGGAAAAGCACACCTGCAACATAAATACACGTTAATGAAATGCAAACATGAAAATGCAAATGCATATGCAAACAGGGGATCAAGTGCAGTGCTGAAGAACTGTGCTGTGCTGTACTGCAGCTTGAGAACCATCAGATCTTCTCCTCAAACCAAACCAACCACAAAAGAACCCTCACAACCAATTCTCACTGACAAATACAAACTAGGTGTTCTGAGGCCAGATTCTTCATGCAAAAAGACCCACCTACCCCTCACAGGTATGTACTTAACTCGCAGACGAGGTACGGCATCCTATGCGGTCATCAGCGTCACAGACTTTCAAGAGCGATGATACGATACCCAGAAGGTGTGGCAACATCGTCCCTTGAAGAGGCCTCACTTAGCCAAATCCCAAATGATAGGTCCCCAAAGTCGACAACCCTCAAATACAACAACCTGTCGAGCCCAAAGGGCCAGGCAAGAAGCCATCAAAGAGAATCTCGTCTGAGCGCAGATTTCGTAGCTAGCTGGTGCGAGCAAAGCAAACAAGCTAACCACTACTTTCTACTTCTAAGTTTATGTGCATACTCAAGCCCATGTCCGGCTTATCTCTCAAACTAACCATTTACCCACAGCACAACAACAATAATATAGGACTGAAAGTAAAGACAGAAAGATAAATACATACAAAACCCCATACGGGAAAATAAGCGCTAGGATTGACTCGTATAAGGAACCATTGGAGTCCCCAGCAAAGTCGCCAGCTGTCGCTACTATGAAAATCGGCGCCGGCCATGACAGAAGAGTCGCCACCGTGCGTTATTTATCCCAAACGAGGGAAAGGAAACGCTCAGAGAAAACCTAACGCAAAGAGGGAAAGGAATGGTCATCGCAACCAAATCCTGGATTCGGGAGTCGGTTACACAAGGAGAAGGTATTAGCACCCATCACGTCCTTCGTACTCGACGGGATCCACGCTTGTTTTCAATCTAAGGGTGTGTTTATCTATCTACTCTAAAGGTCTGGTCTAAAAACAAAAAGAAAATGACTCGGCAAAGTATCACACTTTATGCCCACGTATTCCCGTCTGGAACGAGAAATCAGAGTCAACGTGGTTCGCCTAACTACTGGAGAAGCGGGGAAGGTTGCTCGTCGAGATATCGCCTAACTAATGAAAGAACTGTTTTTTAGGATGTTCGCAATCTCCGTCGCACTAGAGACTATGACCTAGGAGTGAATGCTTCGCATGTCACCCAAAGGGTACCACACTAAACATACAAATTACTGGAGAGAGACCCTCCACCAATCTTTTCCCAGATAGCTTAAGGCTTGTAACGTACGACTTCAATTAACCTTATTACTGTATTTTTGAATTGTTTTGAGATGAGAAGAGAAAGACGCCCTAAAACTATGGTTGAAAGGGAATCTACCTAATGTTATCATGCATGGTTTAGAAACCTAATGTTTGTCATAATTCCCTCTCGCACAGAGGAAATCAGAGATCCTAGGGGAAAACAACAAAAGAAAGCAAGCAGTAAACAGTAAACAGTAAAATGCATGCTATGCAACAGTACAAGCGAGGCAAGGGAGTCCTGCTCTACCTCAAACCTAAGAAAACAACAGGCAAGGGGAGACAAGCTCCACCTCAAACCTAAAGGTAAGCAACACAAGCAAACAGACAACACAGCAAAAGAAAAACAGAGGAAGCAACCCAAGCAGCAGCAACAATCTTCTACAGACAGCAACTTCAACCTTTAGCAGCAGCTATTGTCAGCAAAGTTGACAGCAAAGAGTCTTCATCTTCAAGTTAGCTTCTATCTTCAAGCTTCTTCAATTCTTCATCTTCAAACTCTAGCAAGCTCCACAAGAAGAGAAATCATCATTGAGATCAAGTTACAATGCTAGGAAACCTGATGAAGACCAAAGGAATTCATCAGGAACCAACATTGGAAAGAAAGTGCATCCTCAAAAGTTCTAGTCATTAAGGCATGCCACTCATCCCTCCAAAGGAGATATGGGGCTTCCTTAAAAGGACTTTGCATCATAGGATGAGGATAGAAGCAAACAATGCATTCTATTTTTGATGAAAGAAAAAGAACTAGTTATAATGGTTCTTCCTAAAACCTTAATCCTATAAGCTTCTAAAAAAACTCCTAAAAGAGAAAGAAAGCTCCAAGCTAAGCTCCACAAGCCAATCCACAACAGCTACAAGATATCCAGCACCTCCTCCAAAAAAGGAAACCAAGCTCTTCAAGCTCCAAAGCCACCAACAAGATCAAACAAGGCAAGGCACCAAAGAAGGAACACCAAAGGCAACACCTACTTGTGAATTATATCTAAAATAGAAAACTAAGTTGTAAATATCTAAGAATTTTCCTAAGGGAACATACATGTTTTAACATTCTAGGGTTCAAATATTAGAGCCTAAATCAACTTCTAGGTCCACTAAATAAATCCTAAGTTGAAATGTGTCAAGATAAACCATAAGTTGGGAAGGCTCTAAACATCTTGCCTAAAACAGAACCTACATTTATCTAAAAAATCTAATAAAAATCCTAAGGGAGCATGCACATCTAACCTACAACATACTCAAAAATCAAATCCAAAATCCAAACCAAATGATCAAACAAAATCAACAAAACAGATAGGTAATTATGCAAAATAAAAGAAATAACATAAAAAAGGAAAATGCAAATTAAATTGAAAAATGCAGGAAAATGCAATTTATTGATTCCAGAAAATCACAAATTGAAAGAGGAGCATGGACATATTTTTAAAATATTTTTCTGATCAAAGATGAATTTTCTATGATTTTTGGAATCAATATGCATTTAAAATAAAACTAAAATGAATTAAAATAATCAAAAGCCAAGAAAAAATGTGGACTGCTAGATCTGGAGACTAGTCAACTGGATCCAATGCTTGAGGGCGTGCCACCGCATTACTGAAATGGTGCATTTTGAGGGTCAGCAGTCAACAAAATCAAACAAGTCATAGCCCTTGGATGATGCTACCAAGTCAAGTCTGAGGCACGATCTGACGGTTCCCAGTCATCTTCCACAATTCAAATATCAAACGGAGGGAAAGCCAGTGTGGTGGCCGGAGAAGACCTCCGGTCGTCTTCTCCGGCGAGGTGGTGGTTACAGGCGACCAAACAACATCAAATCTTCTATCAATTTGTTCAGAATTCCACGAGGATCTCCAAAATCACATCCAAATCATCTAACTCTCAACAGGTTTTAAAACACGATCCAAGATTCAGATAACACATCAAATTTGATCCTCACCAAATTCAAATTTAAAACTATAGAAATGATCCTCACTCTTCCTACATCACTCTGATCTATCCAAATCATGTTGAATCCTCATAATCAGATCAACTCGTGTCAAAACAGAAATCTCATGTCAACTTAGTTTGTCTCTAATTGCTTAAATTCTTATCCAGAAACGATCTACACTTCAACTAGATCCTAACCACATGCTTAAAACGATCTACATCTTGCTACAATAATGAGAAATTTGGAAGTTACTTACCTGATGTAGATCCACTAATAGAGGTATCAAGAGCTCGATTCACGCTTCAAAACTCTCCAGAATCAATCAGTGATGCAAGAGGAAGCTATTTGATTCTTCAATTTGACCTGAATTTGCCTTGAACTTGAAATCCGATTCTCACTTGCTTGCTTGCAAAACCAACTTCTATCTCTGCCTCCACCACGAAATGAGCTCTAACCTGAGTATGAACTCAATGCAAGACTTATATAGAGCGTGCCTATGGGCTTTTGACACTCAAATGAAGCCCAATCCAGTAATTCACAATTTCTGTTTTTCATTCAAATTTTCCATGTGACAGTCGTGAATTTGGTAGTGTAGCTCGCTCCAGAAGCTTCTAATCAATTGCAAAATGCCTTTTGAACGAAATTGGATCAAAAGGAATGCTTGAATTGCCTTGGTAAGTGATTTGGCTATGTAACTTGCATATGAAGTAACAACATTGTAACTTGTGAAATTCTGCCCCAACTCAAAAATCTACCAATGCCAATGTGTTTAAAATGCCATTTACATTCAAAATAAGTACTCACTTGACCTCTTTTGATCACTTAACCCAAAATTTGAATTTTCCAACTTTGAATCCTTTTAAAATCTTCCTTTTTAAGCCATTTCAAACCAAGTCTTGCTATGAACCAAACCAATGCACCAGGAGACCTTGATTAACCTAAAAACCATATTTTGAGCAAGTTCCATGTTGAACAAATCTTCATTTGAAGTATGCAAGTTGGAGATTTTGACCTATAATCCAAAATGACCTATAACCTCACTTTCCCAAAATACCCCTGGCTTGCAAAGATCATAACTTGAGCTCCACAAATCATAATAAGGACTTCTATAACTTTTTCGAAAGCTAAGATCATAAGGAACAACTTTTATGTTGGACAAAAGTCCATGTGAAAATTCCTTCTAGGTCAAAAGTAGCTTGGAAGTCAGATGATTTTCTCAGACAAATTTCACATTCATCTGGTGACCTGTAACTTGTCTGGACCATAACTTGAGTTCTATAAATCCCCTTGAGGACTTCTAGTACTAAAATTAAAGGTATTGAGATGCTCTACAAGTTCCATGTTGGTCAAAGATCCATTTGAAACTTGTATCTTGACTTATGTGGTCTTGAAGTTAGGCACTAAATAGGGGATTTTACACTGAAACCCTAATTTAGCAACTTCCCACACTCTTGACTCTTCTTGACTTGATCTTGGCACAACACCACAAATGTCTCAGCATATCATTTCATGAACTCCATGACCTAAAAGTAGGCTTTGATACTCTTCAATTGCACAGTTGACCTAGGATTGACCCAGATGAAACCCTAATTGCTTGCACTTCAACTGTGGCTCTTGCATTTGACACAATGACTTGATTGAGCTCTCCCATGGCCCTCTAGGCATTCCATGAGCTCCATACACGTCCTCTATTTATATTCAAGACTTCACATCCCTCTGATGGCCTTCAATTGGTCCTCAAGTTAGGAGAAAATCCACATGCAAGCATCTAAACTCTTAGGCACTCAAACCACCTCCTGATGACCTTGATAACTTCTCAAGCTTGAATAAGACCTCTAACTACGTTCCTCTTGATAAGAATCACACTTGATCCCCTTCTATATGAATGATATCATGATATGCAAATGATATAACTATGCAAATGTTAATGCAATGAAACATAAACCAAATAAGAAAAGAGGTTGGGCAAATTTTGGGGTGCAACATCACCCAGGAATTGAGAACAATGCAGTTCAGTATACCTGATTAGGGTTTTCGATCAGGAAAAGTAAACTATAGTTTGAATTTTGATTTAAAAAGTGTTCCAATGGTGGGGTCATGGTCCATGAAGTTCTTTTGGCTTAGTAAAGTCTATTCAAAGAGTTTCAAGGCCTCAAAAGGTCCAGGACATCAACAGTCGACTCGGTAGTCACCGATTGATCGTACGGTTGACCGAAAAGTCAACTCTTCACTCATAAGGAATTGGACTTCAAGATGTGAATCAAAAATGTTCCTTATGTCATATTACACCTGCCCATAAAATTTCATGACCATTGGATCAAGGGTTAGGAAGTAATTGCAAAAATCGGGAATTAGGGTTTGGAAAGGGGCAAGACCATAACTCCTCAACCACACATCCAATTGAGTTGGTTCAAAGCTAATTGGAAAGCTCTTGACAAGTCCTACAAAAGTCCCAAAGTGGTCCATGATCAAAAAATGCCTAGATTTGGAGTTATGACCAAATTCATTTCAAGAAGGGAAATAACTTAGAGAAATTCTAAGTTATTTGGCCTTTTAGGTATGTTTTTCAGCATCTTTGAGAGGTCTTTTGACCTAGTTTCAGTGGTAATTTGAAAATCCCAAAAACATGAAAGTTGTAGAGCTACATGAGGGCTTTCTAAAATGTGGTAGAACTCCTCAATAGCATTTGTGAGCTGGGAGTTATGGATCATGGAAGTTGGGGCTGCCACACTTGAAGTCACCATTTCAACTCTTTCCAAAATTCAAAATTCAACAACTTGGGCCACCCTCATCCATTGGATCATGTTTTATTCTGATAATGTGAAGCTTAGATGAAGCAAAAACCAGAAGAAATGAAGAATTGATGGGCTTTGCAACTTGGAGCAAGTGGCTAATATAATAATCATTTAAAGGACTATGAAAGAGAAACTTTTTCAAAGAGTTGTGCAGCTGCAGTCCCCTACTCTCATAGCTTCACTTCAGTCATCTCATCCCTCCCATCTCACTTGATATTTTGATCAGCATTTTCCCAAGAATTGATGAGAAAATCTGCCACTTGATTTTGGCAAGATTTCATTCAAAATCTCCCTCCAAAATGTGGAAAAACCAAGGCTACCCTCACCCTCACTCTCCCTATAAATAGAGACCTTTCTCTATGTTTTTAAACACACCATAGAAATCAAGAGTACATAGAAACTCATAGCTCTCTCATTCCTTTCCTTGCTTGAAAGTGCTTAAGTTCTCAAAATCACAAAAATCACCATTTTCCACTTTTCATGCTATTTCTTGTTCCAAACATCAAAACACTTCAAAGACCATCTATGCACCCTTAAAATGGCCATTTGAAACTGTTCCCACCATTACTTTCATAAAAAAACTCATCAATCTAAAAGTCAACCTTCATACCTTCATATTTTGACTTTTATGCACTTTGGAAGCCAAGTCTCTACTTAAGGCCTTTCCTACCACTTCAACACCCCCAACACTTCATATATATCATATTTCAACTGTCCAAAGTCTCAAAAACCAGTTGGGAAGTTCATAACTCAAATTGTCTTAAAGGATTGCTTATTGCTTCAAGAGGAAGAAAGCTCCAAATCTTTTCCAAGGAAGAAGATCTCTGGGTTTCTTTGTTTTCTAGCTTACTCAAGAAGGTCTACAAGAGGTATGTAATGCTCAACCTCTTCATTACACATACATTGTCATGTTTTGCAATTTTGAGGTTCTTGTTGTGAAAACCATAGTTATGTTGTCCCATAATGGTTCTTTGTCAAGAGCTTATGTTTTGTGGCTATGATATTGCTTTTGTTAAAGTACATTATTCATGAGTGATGTATTGTTGATATGTTGCCAATGATGAGCTTTGTATGTGGTTTACAACTTGTTGTGAGAATTTTGTCTACAAGAGCACATTTAGAGGTTTTGATATGAGATGTTGATATGCTTGATATAAATCTGTCAGCCCTTGTTTATTGGTGATGTTGAATAACTTGTTATTTGTTTCATGAGTTTCCCCTGCCCCCTAGGTCATGTTTGAATCTAGGTTGGCTTGTTGTGATATTTGATACATTTGCTATACCATTGTCATAGTTTTGTGTCAAATGATATGTGCCTGCAATGTTTCACCTCATGAGTTTGAACTATTGGTTTGTTTTTATATTGTCTTGCTTGTCTTGATACTATTTGAAACTTGTTGAAGTTGTTAAAAGCAGGAAACTTAGCTATAGGGCCTGCTGTGAGGTTTTGTTTGTTTTTGCTGTCAAAGGTTTGAACTAACATATCATTTCTGGTTTAGAGCATTTTGTGTGTGATCTTTAAGTTGGATAACATCATTTAACATATTTAGGGTTTGTGTGTGGTACTTGTATGATCAAACTGGCCTTACATTTTCAAAACAACTTCTCACTTTCACAATTGCATTTTCAAGCCAAAGTTGCCATGCATTATACCAAATTCTGTTCTGTTTGCAATGTGCTTGATTTCTCAGTTTGACTTCATTTGTTTTTATGTTTATGATGTGTATGACATGAGACTACTCACTTTTGGCTAAACCAGCTTGTACCCTCACACTGCTGCCAAAACTGTTTTGAAAAACCACAGCTGCACACACTTCACTCATGCTGTTTGAGTTTGTTTTAGGTGATTTCATGAGTTTAGGACCTTTAGATAACATGATTATGTTTTGTGTACATAAACCAGACCTCATTTTAATGCTTTGCCAATTTGTATCCTGCCTGTTTTGACAGCCTGCCTTACCATGTGCCACACTTGCAACCTCCCAACCAAATTTTGTTGTATGCTTTCTATGTTCTTTGTCAAGTTGTAATATCATTGATGGACATGTTTGAAACTTGTGTGTGGTGTTTGTGTTTCCTAAACCTTTTCCAATCATGACATGTCTTCTATTATGCATTTTCATGCTTAAGTGAGCCACTAGCATACCACTTTCACTTTTGTTTGGTTTGTGATAAATCTTGAAGTGTAGAAACACTTAATAGCATGTTTTGAGTCTGTGTGTGAGGTTTGTGCAACCTGTTTGTGCTTATTTCTTGACTTCACTTTCAAATTGCATTTTTCAATTTCACTTGGAATATGGCATGACAGTTGTGTTTGGTGTTTGATCTTAGCATTTTGATTGTTGCTATCTTGTTTCTCATGGCATTTTAAATAGTTTAGGTTGAGATTACATGACTTTAACTATTCTGTTCTGACAATGTTTGATTTCCATCCATGTTTGTTTGAATTCTGGACAGCAGGCCCCTTTGTCTTGGCCTGCTACTTGGTTGCTGTTTCCAATCAGCCCGGAACCCTCCCAATCACAATTGGGACTAGCCACATATGTACATGTTTGTAACTGTTATTTGTTTAGGTTTTAAACAACTTGGTTTTTGATTTGAGGTCATTTATTATTGTTGTTTGAAAGCAAGTTCACTATTTTACCAAGTTCATTCTTTAACCAATATGCTATCATATGTTGCCATCATACTACCTTCTTTTGCCTGAGCATTCTTGTTTGGTTTGTAAACATTAAGAGCATCATTAACATGTTCAGAATTGGTAGGCCATGTATATGTATGAACTGAGCAATTTCCATCTGCATCCTTGATAGCTTGTTTTCTTTTTCATGTTATGTTTGCAATTCATGAACCATTTCCAATTGTGTTGATCTATGACTGAGCCCTAAGTGTGCAATCTATCTGTTATCATGTTTATGACTTGTGTGCAATGCCTATTGGATGTGTGTGCACTTAGAACTGGTTTTTATTTCCATTATGCATCTCAATTTATCAATGTGAATTTTCAATCGTGTTTTTTATTTGAGGCATCATTTCACAAAATGGTTGTTACCATCTTCATCCTTGTTTAAAGACAATCATGTTAGGCTTAAATTTTGTCAAATTTGGAGTTGTTTTGATCAAGTTTGAATCCTTCACGCCTTTGGTTTTGTTTGTTTGTATTTTTGCCTAGAATTTCAATCTTGTTTAGCCTTATCTATTTATGGGGTGGCTAAATACTTGGATGTATGGCCACCCCAGTGGTAGAAGCTTGCGCGCCTTGTACCCCCTTACCTGCCTGACCTGAGTCCGATCCTTGGTGATCAACTCTTTTGGTCATTATATTTTCATTTGCCTTGTTTATCATTTGTTTCTTCCTTACCTTTCCATTCACACGCGCGCGCTGTTGCCTGTTGGTTTGTGTTGGCTTTGTGAACCACAAGGGCGTGGGTTCAATCCTTTCCCATGCCATTTCTTTTTTTACTTGTTTCATTTTATTTTTATTTTCATAAAACTTTAAAAATTCACAACTTTCTCGTGCTTTATCATTTTTAACCCATTCTTTTTGCAAAATGCTCACGATGATGTCTATTTTCATTTAATGGAATAAAATTTCAAATTGCTTGTATTTACAATGCCTCTTGCCTACTTGTAAGTTGGTTCAGTTTTTAGGTCGTTACCTTGCGTCTTGATGATTTCCTTTACACCATGCTTGGCTTATCTTGTGAGATTTGTTGATAATTGATTTCTTTATGTTTATTAACATGTTAAGACTTTGTTTCTCATTGGTGGTTACCAAAAATTCTTTGTGCTCTTCCTAAATCTTGAACTTAAGCTGTTGTGACATGTCTTACATTCTTTACATACTTGATTGTCATCAATGCCTAAATGTTATTACAGTTGAACTTATAAGATGATCATCTTAAAGTTGTGACTTATTTGCATGATTTGTTGATTCCATATTTGTTGATATGTATCCCTTAGGTTGTTACCTTTCTCTTTGTGAAAATACGTCCTTCTTGGTTGTAACCATCTATTTCCATTTATCTCCTTACATTGTTGTAACATTATTTGATTTAGGCATGATGCCTGTAAGTATACACGTCATCTTGTAAGCCCTATTGAAGCCTCATCTTTGTTAAGATGCATCTTTGTTAAGATCCCCTTCCATCTTTATTAAGATGTACCCCATTCTTTGTCAAGATATGTTTGTGGTTTTCACCCTTTGTGTTTAGTCTTGTAAGAACTTCCACCTTTCATGATATTATAATATCTTGATACTTGCTTTGGTTGTGAACATCTATCTTGATTGAAATCATTTCCTGATATTGTAATATCTTAAATGCTTTCTTTGGTTGTAACCATTCATCCTGATTGAAATCCTTGCTTATTGTAATATGCTTGATTATTCCTGTTTGTAACCATATCCCTTATATTCATCATGTGTGAATGATTATGCTTTGTTAAGTTTATTTCCCCAAAGTGATGGAACTCTTTAGTTCTCATCCCAGTTGCCTCCTCTTTTCCCTTCCAAAGGAAAGTATCTCTATTGACCCTTGGGTCATAGATAGCTCAACACAATCATAGGTCTAGATAGAACCTTCTTCCCCTTTTTGGTCTGGATAGAACCAATAGGAGTTAAACTCATAGGTCTGGATAGAACCTTCTTCCCCTTTTAGTCTGGATAGAACCAAATGGATTTAAAACTCATAGGTCTGGATAGAACCTTCTCCCTCTTTTGGTCTGGAAAGAACTAATTGATCCTTATTCTGTAGTTCGTGCCCGAACTACGACCGCTCTGATTTCTCATTGGACAATGAGAATACGTAGGCACAAGATGCGATATCTTGATGAGCAACCTTCCCCCTTCTCCCACCTTTTGGTATGGATAGAACCAATTGGTCTTACAACGTAGAACTTTAGGGTAGAGTTTGGTTAACTCTATGTAAGAATCATGGATATGATTACTTACTTCCCTTTCTTGAGAGTTCAACATAGATCTAAAGAGTTTCGTAAAACTCTACACAAGCATGGATATGTTTGTTCCCCTTTGAAACTTGATCATAATCAAGTGTTCTTCATCCCTTGTGAGGTGAACTATGATTGCTCTGATTCTATCCTAGTTAGGATACGTAGGCAGAGGACGCGACGTCTTTGCGAGCAAACTTAGAAACTATCTTTAGGTCATAACCTTCACATTTTTACCCAATTCCAATCTTAGCAAATATTTAGCAAACTTAGCATGCAAACAAACAAAAGGTTCCTGTAGAGTACTACAGATGTTTAGGATGTGAAATACCTTCCCTATGCATAACCAACCCCCGATCCCCGGATCTCTTAGCATTGTTGTTACATCGTGAAAAGGGTTTTTCTTTCTTTAGACCTTTCCTTTGGATAAATTAAAGTTCAGTTGTGAATTTAAGAATTAAGATTCAAGTTAATCAATAGCTTGATATCACGATTCTCACCGCAACACTAACCTTCGGAGGGGAATTAACGGAGAAATAATAACGGTGCAAAAATTAATGATTTGAAATGGTGTCATAATATACAACTGATAATGGAATGAAAAATGTAAAATAAATGTACAAAAATAAAAGAGTTAGTAAGCAATGTATAAACGAGAGTGAATGTCAGGAATGATAAAGTGGACTGGTGTGAGTTTTGAGATGATGAGAAATTAGGTAATTAAAAAAAGAGTTAGAATGGACTTAAAAAAGAATTAGAATTTTGATCTTAAAAGTGTTAGAATTTTGGTTTTAAAAAAAGTTAGAGTTTGTTTTTAAAAAAGGTTAGAATTTTAAGTTTTAAAAAATGTTAGATTTTAATTAAAAAGCTAATAATTAAATTAAAAAGAAAGGTGTTGGATTTTTATTTCTTAAAAAAGAGGTTAATTTTAATTTTAAAGAAAGTTTATTTTTAATTTAGAAAGGAAAGTGTTTATTTTGAAAGAAAAAAGAAAAAAAGTAGGGTCAATTTACACAGTTAAATTTCTATTTAACAGAGTTTTAACCAAAAAAGTAGTTGAAATTGAATTTATTTTAATATTAATTTTTCAGTTAATTAAAGGAAAAGAAAATAAATAAATAAATAAAAGAAAACATGAAACGGGTCGGGCCGGGTCACCACCCCCAGACCTGACCCGGCCTGCACACGTATAAAAAGGGGATGGGGGCAGAATTAGGGTTTTTAAACCCTAATCTGCTGCAGCTGCGGCGCGGCCTCTTTAGAGGTTGTTTCTGCCATATTTTCTTCTTCTCCGGTCCTTTCTCCCACACGAATGACTCTTCCTCTCTTCCATTCTCACGGCTTTTTCATTCTTCTTTCCTGCATGCGTTCAAACGGTTAAAATAAGAGAATACCTCACGGAGGTGGTGGTTGCGAATGATTTGGCCAAATTTTTGTGACGGATTTATGATGATGATTCCGCTCATCCTTGATGCTGGTTTTTCTTGGGGTTACTGGATCCGTGGCCGGTGATGAATGACATTCTGAGGCTTGTGGGTTTTTTTAGGCGGTGAAGGTTTGGCCGTGGATTTGATTTCGTTCGCAGTTTTGACCCTTTTTATGTTTTCTTCTTGATGATGGTGGTGGCCGATGATGGTTTATGACTGAGGTCGTGGGTTTCGGTTGGATCGTCCGTCCCTTGATGTTGTTCTTGATGTTTTAGGGTTTTTAAAATTCGTCCTCCTTCTTGATGTTCTAATGATGAACTTTATATTGTTGTTGTGTTTTTTCAATTTAAGTTATTGATTTGGTTTTGGAACAGAGATTTGCGGATTTGATGTGCTGTTTTTACGGATTCATGGTTTTTATTTTATTATTCTTAACGCTTGAGTTTGTTTTGGACTGTTGGATTTGCTGGATTTTTCTATGTCTTGTTTGGCTGAAGGAAAAAAAATCATTTTTCCAAATAATCTCTTTTTCTCAGAAACTTCTCTCTCTCTCTCTCTCTCTCTCTCTCTCTCTCTCTCTCTCTCTCTCTCTCTCTCTCTCTCTCTCTCTCTCTCTCTCTCTCTCTCTCTCTCTCTCTCTCTCTCTCTCTCTCTTGGAAAAAGTTTGAACAGATATTGCCGGATCTGCCAAGGTCGAAAACTGGAGTCGGGAGCTGGCGGCATTCACTTGTTGCCCTCCCGACATACCGGATGATGATAATTTACTAAGGGTATCACCACAACTAAAAACCATTTTTGATAAAATTAATTCTAACTAATTGACGACTTTTCTGACGTTGTCGGTTTTGCAGGTTTGAAATTTGAAGATAGAAGATCGGACATGAAGATCTCTTAGGAAAAGTTAGGAACTTTTAGAACAACTAGGAGTTTGAATTCAATTTGTATTTCCGAATAAATGTTGTAATAAAAATTGTATAGAACTTGAATAAATAAGTCCCATCTTTAATACAATGAATTCTTATTTTCCGACTCCATTCATCTGAATAAAAAATTCAACATCCGACTTCGATAACTAACGCCTTTGCACAATACTGGAAATCCAACGTAACTTCTGAATTCAACCGGACCCCTTGAAAATTAATTCGCACTTGATAATAAAATTAGTGAATACGGCCTTGAACAGATAAACAGAGAAATCCAATTTAATGGCAAAACGAACTTTACTCCGCATTTAAAATCCAAATTGTATCTTGAGTAACCTGAATCGATTCGACTGGTACTCGTGATTAAACCAACGGATATTTATTAGGAAATTAATGCAAACCGAAATTCCACTGCTCCTCTAAAAATTAACTTTTAACCAACAGCCAACAGGAAAACGTGCGCTTGCTAGAATATATTCCTTGAAACAGATTCTCGCACCGATTCAAACCAAATTCATTTATGTTTCAACGCCCTCACCTCCACACAACATTTCTGAAATCCAACTGATGACTAAGTCCCGGTTCTCGAATAAAGATGTATTGTGTCAAGAGGAATCTGGCGTCAATATTGTCATGAAATTCAACCCATTCTCGAATAAAAACCACCTGATTCAGAGATAGCAACCCTAATTGTTTGAGGACTCTCTAATACCGACTTTGCTTTGTAATTATGAATAGACTATAGATTAACGACCCTTCTGCACTTTCTAAATTGAAACATGCACAGTGTTATCATCCTACAAAAACAACAGACTGAGCAAACCGGTTAGCGGTTAGTTAAAATGCAATGCAAAATAAAATGAAATGCGAAATGAACCTAGTAATGTAAGGGTAAAATTTGGGGTATGACAGTTACTCCTATTTAAATAATTTCACTGGATTATTTGAGCGACGTAGGCTCGAGAAATCATGGTGAAAGGGATTTAAATACAGATAACCGAAAATTTTTCCCTTAGATGCAGTGATATGCAGAGCTATGGACAAAACAAAACAAACTATAATGCTGACAATGCCATGATACTAATATGATGCATTGATGGAAATGATAAATGCAAGGATGCAGGAGACACATTGACATAGGGGACGCGATGAGCAACCACACGCTGGGGAATACGACGCACTGGGGAAACAACACGACACTGGGGAAGTCTAAAGTGACGGACCAATAGACACAAGCACAACTAATTTTCACTTTAGAAGTAAACGGTAAGACGAGATCTTCAATGGAGATGGCAGCGGCGAGACGGCCTCCACTGGGGAATATCTGAGAGTAATTGTTCAACAGGTTCAAGCATGATCGACTGATACTCTAGGATAAAAGAGTAAACGAGATCCACATGGCGGTAGGATCAGGTAAACAAACATGTTGGAGCTCCTGCAAGAATGACATCCGACTTCGGGAAATTCCTTAAGCGAAGAGATCAAACGGGATCTTTAGGAACCATCAGAAAAGATACAGGGTAAAAAAAACCTGATGTATGCCAAAATAAATGGACTTCAATGGGAGAATGCCCTGATAGGTTTCTCGAGAGAGAACTATCACTTATCATTGGAAGGGATCTACATACCAAAATCGGATAAGCTTCTCAAATAAAGAGATTGTCGGTTATCTGATAAAAATAAGCTTCCATGATAAAAATATGATTCAACTTCTTCTTTAACTAAATGATTCATTCAGAAAGGGTAAATAAACTCCCCCACGCTTCAAGGTCTGGTGCCCTGGATAGGTCTCAATTTCTTCTTTTACTAAAGGGTAAAATAAACTTCCCCATACTTCAAGATCTGATGCCCTGAATATGATTCAGTTTCTTCTTTTACTAAAGGGTAAAATAAACTTCCCCATACTTCAAGATCTGATGCCCTGAATATGATTCAGTTTCATCTTTTACTAAAGAGTAAAATAAACTTCTCCATACTTCAATATCTGATGCCCTGAATATGATTCAGTTTCTTCTTTTACTAAAGGGTAAAATAAACCCCCCATACTTCAAGATCTAATGCCCCGAATATGATTCAGTTTCTTCTTTTACTAAAGGGTAAAATAAACTTCCCCATACTTCAAGATATGATGCCCTGAATAGGTTTCAGTTTCTTCTTTTACTAAAGGGTAAAATAAACCTCCCCATACTTCAAGATGAAAGAGCAATGGAAACTAGCTTCTCGATGGAGATGGCCACTTGCTGCTAGTCATGATGAAGATAGGATAAGCCTCTCAGGAGAGAACTACCGCTTATTTGCAAGAGTAGCAATGATAAGCTTCTCGGATGAGAACTGCTTGTCGAGGTTGTAAAATGTAATGATAAGCTTCTCGGATGAGAACTGTCGTTTACCGTTGTTGTAATCTAATGAAGATTCTAATGTAATGATAAGCTTCTCGAACGAGAACGGTTGCATATCTACAAAGGCATTGTAAGAGGCTCTTCCTGAAAGCTAGTGCAAAATAAATGCACGTCCTAGTAGGTTCGACGACCGACAGGACCAGAGTTCAATCTAGAATCGAGCTAGAAAGCGTCAGTCAAACAAGATTCCATTGAGGGAATGAGCTCACATGGGGATTATCTTATCCTAGCGCGGAAAGATAACTAAAATAACCATCGTCCACGAGGATTGAACTCCATGGAGAAATTGGAAATAATAGGTATTTTATGCTTAGGGTTGGCGATCTACTTGAAGAGAACGGATAAACCCAATTACTCGGCGGTCACGACAAAGGAGTGCAATGATAACAAACATGTAGATGCTGTTGCGTAGGTCAATGTGTATGAAAATGCACTGAGTATGCAATGCTTATGCTCCTGCATACGCTGACAAAACAGACGAGAGAGGAAACATGAGATGAAATAAACATCTCAACGGGGATACCCGGCGACCTCTGCAACAGTACATCTATCACGGGATATGAAAAGTTGATGGCGGAACTAAATCTTGCTTCAAAGTTCCAACTTCTCTGGGGAGAAAATATGATATTATAACTTCATAGGGATACGATATCATGGCTTCACTGGAGGGATTGCTATCATGAATCATAATCAGCCAAAGAAAATCTAAGGATTAGAGACTTCCGAGGATAAAATAAATATCTGCTTCATGGGGAAGATGTAGAGTTAGGCAGCTTCTTGGAGAAAACGTAGCGAATTCCTGGGAAAAGTACACCAACTTCTTGGGGAAAGTACATCAGCTTCCCTGGGGAAGGTAACTGGACTTCTTGGGGGAGAATATGGAAATCTCCTGGTAACATTTCTTGAGGAAAGCATGGCAGCTTCATAGAGGAAAAGATGATTCCACTAGGAGTGTGTCCTCGAATAAAATGTGCATCACTTGGAAGATACTGGTATGATCTCTGCAGTCTTGAAAGTCACTGGAGATTACCAGATCAGTCCAAAGTGTTGTCAGCTTATAGTCTCACTGGGGACTGGTGCTGAGGCACTGGTTCGTGATTGTTTCTGCAACAATGAGAATTACTGGGGAATGAAGACCGCCTGAAGTAAGATTCATCGGGTGCATGAAGAAGGTTGTGAAACATGCTAGTTTTGATCTTAATGGACTTTGTAGTAGTCGCCATTTTGAAAAACATAATGCCCCAGAGTACCTACTTTATGAGAGAGTCATCTCGAGAGGATTTTACATAGAAAATGGAGTCTAATTGCCCCGCTGTTTTCAAACTCTTGGAGAGATTTGTCGGATCTCGACGTGATAGGTCCGGATCGGCAGTGTTATGACTGGGTCCTCCAGAAATAGCAGTCAGACTTGCATCAATAAACGACTTGGAAACTACCTGCCCCTGTTTAGCAGGATCTTCAAGTTCCATTGATGATGTCTATAGTCAGTTTCTAAGATATCAGGCAAAATCAACACGCATGAAATGCTAATCCTGAAATTGTTAATGCACATATATATTTGTCTTGAAGTTTTTTTTTTTGAAAAAGTATATCGCAATAACTTATGACCGAAATCACTAGTTAGGATATGAATTTAATTTATGATGCCAACGTTAAACTTAGTTTAGCTCGTAGGAGTCAGGAAACATTATCTCGTCGAGTATTCTTTCAAAAGAGATGCTACTTCAATTAGGTCTTTTAAAGGTTGTATCGTGGCTTGGTTCACGGTCTTAAGAAACAAAGGATAAAGGCTCAAAGTTATTTGTACCCACCCCTTCTCCGTGATGTTCTCCAATCCTATATTTAGTTAATTATATATGAGCACTTATCTCTCAATCGGATTTGATATGGTCGAGGAACCATTAAGGCTTTGGACATGGCAATCACTCATCTATTTTCTTTTGGTGTTTGGCCACACGACTTTGTTCTCTATTGGGGATTCTTTATTTCCTTTACACCATGCTTGGCTTATCTTGTGAGATTTGTTGATAATTGATTTCTTTATGTTTGTTAACATGTTAAGACTTTATTTCTCATTGGTGGTTACCATAAATTCTTTGTGCTCTTCCTAAATCTTGAACTTAAGCTGTTGTGACATGTCTTACATTCTTTACATACTTGATTGTCATCAATGCCTAAATGTTATTACAGTTAAACTTATAAGGTGATAATCTTAAAGTTGTGACTTATTTGCATGATTTTTTGTTTCCATACTTGTTGATATGTATCCCTTAGGTTGTTACCTTTCTCTTTGTGAAAATATGTCATTCTTGGTTGTAACCATCTATCTACATTTATCTCCTTATATTATTGTAACATTATTTGATTTAGGCATGATGCCTGTAAGTATACACGTCATCTTGTAAGCCCTATTGAAGCCTCATCTTTGTTAAGATGCATCTTTGTTAAGATCCCCTTCCATCTTTATTAAGATGTACCCCATTCTTTGTCAAGGTATGTCTGTGGTTTTCACCCTTTGTGTTTAGTCTTGTAAGAACTTCCCCCTTTCATGATATTATAATATCTTGATACTTGCTTTGGTTGTGACCATCTATCTTGATTGAAATCATTGCATGATATTGTAATATCTTAAATGCTTGCTTTGGTTGTAAACATTCATCCTGATTGAAATCCTTGCTTATTGTAATATGCTTGATTATTCCTGTTTGTAACCATATCCCTTATATTCATCATGTGTGAATGATTAGGATTTTTTAAGTTTATTTCCCCAAAGTGATGGAACTCTTTAGTTCTCATCCCAGTTGCCTCCTCTTTTCCCTTCCAAAGGAAAGTCTCTCTATTGACCCTTGGGTCATAGATAGCTCAACACAATCATAGGTCTGGATAGAACCTTCTTCCCCTTTTTGGTCTGGATAGAACCAATAGGAGTTAAACTCATAGGTCTGGATAGAACCTTCTTCCCCTTTTGGTATGGATAGAACCAAATGGATTTAAAACTCATAGGTCTGGATAGAACCTTCTCCCTCTTTTGGTCTGGAAAGAACCAATTGATCCTTATTCTGTAGTTCGTGCCCGAACTACGACTGCTCTGATTTCTCATTAGACAATGAGAATACGTAGGCACAAGATGCGATATCTTGACGAGCAACCTTCCCCCTTCTCCCACCTTTTGGTCTGGATAGAATCAATTGGTCTTACAACGTAGAACTTTAGGATAGAGTTTGGTTAACTCTATGTAAGAATCATGGATATGATTACTTACTTCCCTTTCTTGAGAGTTCAACATAGATCTAAAGAGTTTCGTAAAACTCTAAACAAGCATGGATATGTTTGTTCCCCTTTGAACCTTGATCATAATCAAGTGTTCTTCATCCCTTGCGAGCAAACTTAGAAACTATCTTTAGGTTATAACCTTCACATTTTTACCCAATTCCAATCTTAGCAAATATTTAGCAAACTTAGCATGCAAACAAACAAAAGGTTCCTGTAGAGTACTACAGATGTTTAGGAGGTGAAATACCTACCCTATGCATAACCAACCCCCGATCCCCGAATCTCTTAGCATTGTTGTTACATCGCGAAAAGGGTTTTTCTTTCTTTAGACCTTTCCTTTGGATAAATTAAAGTCCGGTTGTGAATTTAAGAATTAAGATTCAAGTTAATCAATAGCTTGGTATCACGATTCTCACCGCAACACTGGGGAAAATTAACTTGAGGGTTTAGCCTATTTTGTTTGATTGTATGCTATATTTGTAAATATTTGCTTAACATGTATATTTGTCAATATATTTGTATGTTGGATATTGGGTGCTTTGAGTGGTGAGACGGTCCTATACCCAAACTCGAGTGCACTTATGATAGGATGGTGGTATATTCAAGAAAGCTTATATGGAGTTGATTCCCGACCAAGCTAACTTGAGAAACCACCGCTCAGTGTAGGCCCTCTTGAGAGTTTAGTATTGTTGATCGAGTATTCGTGAAAACAATGCTACTTTCGACGAAGGAGCCCATGACACTGTGGACTTTTAGATTACATTCTACCCCACTTTGGCCTTATTAGGACATAGTGTGATGGCTATAAGGAAGTATTTCGGAAGTAGTTGATACGCGATACTACACTCGGGCAAGACTCTCTTGAGAATGTTATCGATTACCGAGTGGTTTGGGAAATTGATAATATCCGAAAGATGGGTTGTTGACCCTGGGAACTTTGTTAAGAACCCGTTCGGCAGGTACAAATTAACCCATAGTACAAATCCTTGGGGATGGGTAGACCTTTGACTCCTTGCTTTGATCTTGAGCCTAGGAGGTCTTTGTGTATGCATTGTATTTATGAATACTTGCCATCATGTTATGTGTGCATCATCCCATCATATCACCATAAGCATATCATGTCGCAACTAGTTTTGTAAAACTCAGTCGATCTCTGGTATTTTTAAAAGTTGTAACTTTTCCAACGGTTGATGAAATGAGGGTTTTGACCCAGTCAATCTTCTGAGTTTTGTAAAACCAGTTTGCTTTTGCATTGCATTTGCATTATGCATTTGCATTTCTCAGCCTTGCGTCGGTTTTGATCAGAGATAGAGAAGGGATACCTAGCACATATCCAGAACAAATGGCAACAATGGAGGGACTTTTGACAACTCAGGAAATGCTGAAAGAGGATATCAGAATTCTCAAGTGTCAGATGAATTGGGTTCTAGAGACATTGCAGAACATGATGAAAAAGGAAGGTCACCTTGACCATGTGACGTCCAGAGAAACTAGGGATGCATTATCTCTGATGATTCCTCCAACTCAAGGACATTCTCGGTATCAACCACCAGATAACCGTCAATCGCGTCAGCACCCCCAACAAAAACCAAGGAAACTAGAAAGTCCATTTCCAATGTCACACAATCAGATATTGCCAGACTTGATCCAAGGCGAATTGATAATACCAAAGGAGCTGAAACCAGTAATTCCTCCTTACCCTCTGAACTGTGGTACCAACGCTAAATGGGACTATCATATTGGGGCGCTAGGGCGTTCAACTAAAGTCTCTCACCAGTCAGTGTTTGTTCCTCCTCAAGGTTCTCAAAGCTGGAGATTGAACAAGAAAAATCATGTCAGGAAAAGTAAGACTTGCGGTAGACCAACTCCAGTACCGTTAAGAAAACTTTACCCGCTACTGATTCAAAACTCACTAGTGACTCCTCGATTATCCAATCCTGTGCCCGGACCATGGCATAATGCGAACCTGAACTGTGAATTTCACAAAGGAGCTGAAGGACACAACTTAGATGCATGTATAGCATGTACAAGAGCTAATCATTGACAAACACTTGGTCCTCGAGGAAGACCACCCAGAAGTAGAATGTGGATATCATACTGGGACAACAGGGCACCTAGTTGAAGAGTGTGAAGGTTTTAAACTGAGACTGCAAGAGTTGCTGAAACCTCAGGAGGATAAATCAAATGACAGTGTTGCGATTCATAAATCCAAGGGCAAAGGACCCGTGAGACCCCTCATAATTCTATATCACTAGGAGCAAGTGGTGGTTGAAAGTGTTTCCCCACATGGGCCTAAAATTTGAATTTTATTCCCTAAGACTGGCAGCTGTAGACTGTTTCAGCATTTTGTTGTGTTTTCTTGGCATTTGAATTGCTTGTAAGCTGTTGTTCATTTTGAATTGGCAAGATTAATGAAATGTTTGTGCATCTTTTGATTAAGCCCACTCGTTTCACTCTTTCTCTTCCTTTTATTGTTATGAGATGACAAAAAATGCAAAAAATTTCTTTTCTTTACTAAACTGTTGTTTAAAGCAAAGATTGGGGAGGATAATGAAAATTATATCCATAACTGTTGTCGATATGCTTTCAAATTTCACTTTGCCGATGATGTAAGGCATTGTTTCAATCCCTAAACACTGGAGAAATAAGGAAGATAATCCCTCGTTAACCCCTTCAAGTCTAGAAGTAGGAGTTTTTTCTTTCTTTACAAAAACAGAAACCTTAAATCTCAAACCTGGGGGTGGGTAGTTCTCAGTCAACTCGGAGATATATGCATACAAGACACTTTAAAAGTGGTGCATTCAGGTTTTCCTTCGCACACACAACAAACAAGTGTCGAAGTTCAGAAGATGATGATGGTTCACCGTAGCCATTAAACTAGGTCGTCGCCTCCTTTCTAAAAAAAAAGAGAGAAGAAGAAAAGTGAAAAAAGAAAAAGCCCGCTAAGTTAAAACCTATGAAGGATACTTAGGCAACAATGGGGCATGCCATTGACTATATATTCGAACAAAGAAGTTCAGACAAAAGTCAAGGATAAAAAAAGAGGAATTTTGTAAGATTCTTCACTTAAAAAATCCTCAAATAGAAAAAAGCTATCAAATACTGTAAGGGAGTCGTGACTACCCTAACTTTGTAAGCCATCACCAACTATCATCAGTTCAATTATTAAGCCTGTAAGAACCTGAATGTATAGTTTGAGTTAACTGAGCGTAGGATTGGAGTTCGTCATGGAGAGTGGGTGGGACAACTAACTTTGAGCCTTTATCCTTTGTTTCATGAACCATGAACCAAGCCACATTATAACCCTTAAAAGACCTAATTGAGGTAAGGTTGTTTTGAAAGCATATTACAGCAAGGTTGGATAACCTGACTCCTAATGATCTTTGTTAATTATGTGTGTTCATCACTATATCCATCATTTGTAAAATGATTGGATCACTTTCACTTTGATCACTTGATCACTCCGCCCTGTGTGTTTCATCAAAAAATGTTTTCAAAAGATGGCATGAAATTTACATTGAAAATTGCCAATTTTTTATGAACAACATTGCGTGCAAGACAATCCAATGTCAAAGGAACCCCAACAAACGCTGTCAGCTAGGGAATTTGACATAATGAAAGAAGCTCAGCATGGGGCAACCAATTTGAAGGATTTGTTAATCATTTGTTACAACGTTCAGCTAATCAAAGCCAACAAGGTTAAGATCAGATGAAGCTCTTAATGAACAGTTTAGTCTGGGGCAAATCTTTTGCAGTTACCAGCTAGCAGGGGCAAGTTTGTTCCCCAGTCGTTACTTCCACAGTCCGAGACTTTGTTGTGCAAGCACCGTTAAACTGGGGCAATCACGTCGAGATTTGTAAATCTCTCTCTATAAGAGTTTGAAGACATTGAAGCATCTTTATGCTAGTTCTCTCTATGGTTTCTTCCCACAGACCATGTAATCTGGGGCAGAAAAGGTTAAAGACTATTTGTCGCAAGATCTGTTGCTCACTGAAAGAGGATTGTTATACTATCAATGGGGCAGAAAGATTTTGGTCTCATGATACCCTTTGTCAGCTCTCCGATTAAGTTGTTACTTCGGTTGATCTTGGAACTTCCCTTGGTGATTTTCCTTCAACAAAGAATTCAAACTCATGATGGAAATCCAAGTGAAGTCATGATGTTGTGTCCTAAGTAGATTACTCTCTCCCAGAGAAGGTTGTAACTTTGAGGTGCAGTTGTTGTTCTTCATGATCATCCCTTTGATGTCCAATCTTGGTGAAGTTTGGTTGGGTCTCCGTGTCGAGATGCTTATTTCATCTCCTGTTTTGTTTTGTCTGTTTTGTCAGCATAAACATAAGCATGGCATAAAGCATATGCATAGCATCCGTGCATTGTTGCTATCTCTGATTGTTGCTTGTTCCTATTTCACTTTGGTTCCCCCCTCAGTGATTGGGTGTGTTGTCTCTCTCTAATAGAGTTGTCAGCCCTTAAGCATAAAACGTCCATCCTTTATCAATTCCCCACAGAGTTTAATCCTTGTGGATGATGGTTGCTTAAGTTATCTTTTTCCATGATTGGATAAGGTAAGTCACCATTTGAGTTCATTTCTCAATGGTTGGAGTCTTGTTTGACAGTTTCTTTCTGGCTATATTCTAGATTGAACTCTGGTCCCTGTCGGTCGCTGAACCTACCTGGATGTGCATTTATCTTGCACTATCTATCAAGAAGGACATTTTTGTATCATCTTCAATGATAAATGGCAGTCTCTTGGGACAAGCTTAACCTTCATCAACGATAAATGGCTATCTCTTCGGAGAAGTTTAATCATCTTCAGCGGTGAGTGGCAATCTCTTGGGAGAAGCTTAACCTTCAACAGCGATAAATGGCAGTCTCTTTGGAGAAGTTTAATCGTCTTCAGCGGTGAGTGGCAATCTCTTGGGAGAAGCTTAACCTTCATCAACGATTAATGGCAGTCTCTTCGGAGAAGTTTAATCGTCTTCAGCGGTGAGTGGCAATCTCTTGGGAGAAGCTTAACCTTCATCAACGATAAATGGCAGTCTCTTCGGAGAAGTTTAATCGTCTTCAGCGGTGAGTGGCAATCTCTTGGGAGATGCTTAACCTTCATCAACATTAAATGGCAGTCTCTTTGGAGAAGTTTAATCGTCTTCAACGGTGAGTGGCAATCTCTTGGGAGAAGCTTAACCTTCATCAATGATAAATGGCAGTCTCTTCGGAGAAGTTTAATCGTCTTCAGCGGTGAGTGGCAATCTCTTGGGAGAAGCTTAACCTTCATCAACGATAAATGGCAGTCTCTTCGGAGAAGTTTAATCGTCTTCAGCGGTGAGTGGCAATATCTTGGGAGAAGTTTAACCTTCATCAACGATAAATGGCAGTGTCTTCGGAGAAGTTTATTCGTCTTTAGTGGTGAGTGGCAATATCTTGAGAGAAGCTTATCATTCTTCAACGATAAATGGTAGTCTCATTTGAGAAGTTTATCTTAAGGACGTCGACGCACGATTGTAACCAGCATTGTTTGAAAATCCAGTGGATACTGGTATAAGTAATTTGGTGGTGACCAATCATATTTCAAGTAAGGCCCGTTGGTAATTGACATCATGAAAATCCATGGACAACAAATACTGACAATTTGGTTGTGTATCATTCCAAATTAAGGCACGATGGTTTCCATCCCAAGCTCAGGTTGTGTACCTTTGGATATGTATTATTTGATTCCAAGCACAGGTTTCGTAGCTTTGGAAGAGAGTTTATTTCTATTCCAAGCACAGGTTGTGTACCTTTGGAGATAGATGTTTGTTGCCATCCCAAGCTCAGGTTTCGTACCTTTGGAGATGTATTGTTTGATTCCAAGCACAGGTTTCGTACCTTTGGAGATAGATGTTTGTTGCCATCCCAAGCTCAGGTTTCGTACCTTTGGAGATGTATTGTTTGATTTCAAGCACAGGTTTCGTACCTTTGGAGATAGATGTTTCACTACAAGAAAATTTGCAAATTGCGACGGTTTATTTTGATAGATTACGACGGTTTTAATCGTCGCAATTTGTAGGTTACGACAGTTTCAATCCCGTCGTGGAAACGTGCGTCGCGAGGCCGTATTGCGACGATTGTGAAAACTGTCGTACAAACCGTTGTTATTTTCACGACGGTTAGCTAACTGTCGTAATCTCCATATTGTGACGGTTTTCAACCGTCTTAAATTTTTGTTTTCATGGTTTCTTGTGAAAGTATATTGTGGCGGTTTGAACCGCCGCAATTTACAAATATTTTTTTTAAAAAAACTAGTATATTGTGTCGGTTTGAACCGACGCGACTTGCAAATATTTTTTAAAAAAACTATAGTATATTGTGGCTGTTTGAACCTCCGCAAATTGCAAATATTTTTTTAAAAAAATTTTGCACTCATTTAGGATTCATAATATAGCTATTGTAGGTTACATTAATGGCAGTGACCTCAATAGGTAAATTTGTGAGAATCTTTCGAATCCTTAAAACATCTCCAGTGACCTCAGTAGGTATATTATATGCTATATCTCCTTCCAATGTTAACATTTTCTACAATGATGCTGCAGCTATTGTCGGCTTAACAAGAGTGTAGTTTTAGGACACGTGACAGTTAGAAAACTCTACGAATACATAGATTTTGATGAAAGCTTCCTCATGATGAAGCTGACAAATATGAACAAAAGTTTACAGACTTCAAACTCAATGAAACAGACTGTATGCCTCTCCTGCCTTAAAATCTTCATTTGCGTAAAACCAGGTTGTCTGCATTAGAAAGCCAAGTTCAACAGATTAATCACATACTTGAGACATCATAGAAAATACTACATTGGTATAACAGTAGAGCCTGTGTGAAAGGATAAGATGCACATACACATTGAAAAGGCCCCTCACTTCTTCTTCATTAATGTTCTCTCCCAAGTTCCCAATAAACAAGGTGTTGCAAGGAGGATTATCTTTAGTGTTCTGTACAGAAAAATATTTCACGTTAGCACATTGCATTACCTGTCTATCATTGATAAACAATATTAAGGGAGGCATAAAAACCATTTATTAATAAACAGACAAAATCAATCCAGCGGAATTGATAAAAATTTAACACCAAAAAGATTAGACAATAGGGAGAAAACAACATCTTTGCATGATAGTAGCTAAGGTAAAATCAGCTATGAATCTAAATGGAACAAATAAAACTTCTACTTTACCCTTTAAACATCTTATCTTTTTCGGTAGAGTGTACCTAACAGATTTAAACATTCATTCAGCAATTTAAAGGTATGCATTACTTTAACATTGGTTTCATAGACAATTAAAATACTGATGAAATCTCTAAAATATGATTCTAAATCCAAGCTGAATATAACAATTAAGTCAACAACACATCAGATCAAATCAAAGGAAAATTCTTCATCTTCCATATTCCCTTTGAGATACAATTTTAGAACTTTTCCAAGCCCAATCAAGACTTCAGAACAATTCGGGAGAGCAGTAAAATGCAGATACATTACTTCGTCAATTTCTAACAGTAACATAGTAATACTATATACCAACGAGAACAGAGATCAAGCCCTCTTAAACAAAAGGAGAAACTAAATAAGCAAACATTGTAGACCTTATATAGCTATCATAATATTCAAAAATCCCACCTTCCCTATTTAAAAAATAGGAGCCCAACACGCGACACGAAGGGTAATGATAGAAAAATTGACAGAAAGATAAGTGGAACCAAAGGAGCACTAACAATTTATAAGCCACTCTCACCTGAACTGGAACATAACTGTTAGGCGCAACTATAGAAACTGAAGCAGGCATTGGTACTAGTGGAACATGATAGCCTGCATATGGATCATAAGGAGGAGGAGGAGGTGGTGCCATATATCTAGACCACAAAAACAAACTTACATTTAATAATATGGAGGAACAAACAAAAGAAAACTCTTATCAATGTTGCCAATCGCGGATCTCAACGGTTTGTTCAAATTCTGCTACACAACAGTGCTATAGCTTCTATATAACAACATTTTGTACTACCAAGCATGTTGCAGAACAATTGTGATTTGTATAAATTTTGCTAGGATATAGTTTATATTTGTCAAACTATTCTTATATATGATAACTATATAAACAAACAAACAAACACATATAGGCAGTGTTAGTGATATCTTGTACAATGTAAAGGATATCTTGTATCTCAAACTTAACTTTCTCCAATTTCTCCTCACTAACATGAATATTGTTAGCATTCTGCTTAATCATATTCATAAACTTCAACCTTGATCGTTTGTGATCATAAAATCCTCTCGTCATACTACCTTTTTTGCTTACTTGATCACCTATAAAGAGAGTCAACAATTTGTCAAGACAAAACATTTGATCATCCACACTATGTACACACATACAAAGAGTTATTCATAATTTTCCACAAGCTACCATACCAAATGATATGCACGAATAACCATGAGGAAGTTTGCAATCCATATGTGGAAGCATACATGTAACACATGCAGCTAAAAATCTACCACATGGTGAAAAGTGGGCACCCATTTCACTGCAAGGTGCAAACGCAATTGTAAAATAAAAACATAAAATACATATAATTTAAATTCACAACTGAATAGAAAATATAGCTTCAAAAAGTACTTGCAAAGGAAAGCATGAGGTATGATTAGACGACATCTGTCAGAATTTAGTGGGGAACAAGGATTTTTTATGTCATGAGACCATACCCTTAACTTCACGATACAAGGCAATTCAGTAGCTGCCGCTACAGCCACAGATGTTGCGAGTTCTGACTGGATTCGACTCATGATGGTTTGGATGTTAGATTTATCGTGTGGGGTATTAGTAGAAGCTGCAAGATTTCGGGATTCAGATACAGGTATATGCAATTGGGAAAACTGACTCCGTAGACCTGATCTTATAGAAGATCTGGGTATGTTGATGCCGCCAGACATTGCTGTAGATGGCATTTCTATGTCAACATTAGAAGTGGGAAGTGTATTAGCCATTGCAGTAGAACTAATTTGTTGAGCTAGAGTGCCACGACTAACACCCGGGTGAGAATGCGGTGTGGGTATACCAACTTGGCTTTGACCCATTAACCATCCTTGTAGAAAAGGTAATTCCCAGCCACTCGTGTCTCTTGAAGAAACAAATTGATGAAATTGACCAAACTCTGAATGAACCCCATGATTTGCAGTCTGTCCCGATAATCCGTGTAACATGCCATTGAGAGAACTTACATCAATAACGTTTCCGTGTTGCCTTCCTTCCAGCAGTCGGGTTTCATCAGTCTCCATACCATCCATTGTGAGGTTGCGAATGCCAATTCCCATTCCATTAGAGAAAGAAGAATGAGTGGGATATTATGTACCAGGTTGAGAGTTAGTTGGAATCTCGGAGACTGTGTCCATTGGAGACGAAGTATCACATTGTTCTGTTACATTTGTATCTGCTTGAAACTGAACCACCGCAGGGGACTCAATTTGCATTCTACCCGACCCATCGTCGTGACTAACACACTGTAATTCCTCTCTTGACTCATCAACGGTAAGCGGAGGAACAAAGAATAAAGTCGTTGAAGCGTTAGGTGGTTCACTGGACAAAGTAACATGTTCTGTGGGTTGAATATTTGTGACAAAACAACAGGTGGGGGATATTCTAAATAACCAATAGATGTTGCCTCTGTCATCGAGGAATTTGAAGAGTCAAGATCATTGACCTGCGCATTAATACAAGCATGTTAACCATAAAGTTAAAATTCCGAATGGGTACATAGGCAACAAAAAACACAAGTTCATTCACCTCAGCAGTTAAAAGATATGGCGCAGCATGAGGGTGAAAATGCACAGCCCGTAGAGACCGCCTAGTCTTCAACACAAAAATTGGTGAGTAGGATGCTTCACTTTTCTTGTCGTAGTGCCATATGTACAGCTACAAAGTGTTCCAAAACACAATGTAAGGACATAAAAAATCCATTAAAACAAAGTGTAATAAATTCATTAAGGATTTTTCATTAAGGTGTAAACAGCTACACAGTGTAAGGACACAATGTAAGGACATAAATTCATTAAGGTGTAAACAGCTTGAAATTTCTCCCTGTCACCATACCATCACCTTTACCTTTACCTCTTACACTTGTTCTTTAAATATCACCAGTTTGCTTCAACTTGACTCATTGCCTTTACCTACTTTGTTCAAGGCTAAATCATAGCAGCTAGTATTTCACTCACTGAGTAGGGTTACTGCAGACCAACTCTGCAGTTCCCTCTAAACTTTGATTTTCAGATATATGCAGAACTTGAGCTACCAAGGAATGATTGACTCAAGACTTTTAAGTCATGACACTTATACCATGTGAAAATTGTATGCAAAATCTTGGCATCAACTTTCAAACCTAAGAATTATTCCATCTTAACTGAGAACCTCCAAAGCTAAAGGAGCCTATTCCTTCTACATTTTTCCCATGACACTAAGCCTAAAAACCCATTGAACAGAAACACAAGTTCTGCATATTTATACAGAATTTGCAAGCTTAAACCAAGGGAAGTTTTAGTGAGAATCATAGAATCAAGTGATATGAATTGGCATAAAGTTGCTAGTACTTTAGATCCACACCTAAGCATTAGTGAGAATCACATAATCAAGTGATATGAATTCGCATAAAGTTGCTAGTACTTTAGATCCACACCTAAGCATTTGGAAGCCTAGGCATCCAACTCCTAATTTCACCAAGGGAAGTTTTAGTGAGAATCACAATATCAAGTGATATGAATTGGCATAATCTTTACTCTTTCATTTGGAAGTTCTTGATTAAATTGACTTGATTGTTCTTGATTGGATATGCTTGGTAATGGTGCATGGTGCGGCCCATAATCCATATGTGGCTCAGAATCCATTTGCGTAGATCTTTGAACCCAAGCTTTGTTAACATTTCTTCAATTTTAAGGCTAAGAAAATCTTTTGGGCAAGGCTCTAACAACTCCAAAGTTGTAAAATTTGACCTGTTCAAAGTAATTGTTGTTGTTCTTATTTAAGGCTGCAAAAGTAAGTATTTTACGGTCTGCAAACACAGTAGAAAAGTTATTGAAAAGCCAAACACTAGTACCTTAATTTTCCATAATCATCCATCAAAATCAAAATTGGAAAATTATAAGTGTAACTAAATCCAAGTAGTACCTTAATTTGTTTGAGCCTAATTGCCAAGTGCAGAGTTGTATTGTCTTTTCTGTCTTTGGCAAGCAACAACTATTTATCTACTCAAACCGATTCCAATAACAACTTCAATGACTCTAAATGGTTATACAAAACACTGAGCATTGTCCCGACCAAACTACTGAGCACAGGCCAATAAAACTCCAACAAAGGTTCCGTGAGTAGGCCTAACACCTTCCCACAACATAAGTGAAAATAAATTAAGTGCGGAATCTGCATGACCATTGACAGCAAAGCCTGTGATCACTGATGTCCACGATACCGAGTCCTTCTTCTGCATCTCTTCAAACGCCGCCAATACTTTCTTAACCCTCTCCACACTTGCAATACATATCAATCAAAGCATTTCCAACATAAATATCTGTCTTCAAATCATGTTTCCTGATATAGTCATGAACAACCTCTCCAACATCCAGTGAGCCGATATGAGCACACGCAGAGAGCATGGTGGCAACCATTATTTTATTCGGCTTCACCTTAGTTTCCATCATTTCTTTGAAAAGTCTCACCGCCTTTGCAAACTGACCTGCTTGAGAGTAACCGGTGATCATAGAAGTCCACGAGATCACATCCCTATGTGGCATATCATCAAACAATTCCCTTGCAGCAACCAAGTTTCTTGCTTTCCCATAACCCATGATCATGGCATTCCAAGAAACCATATTCCTATCATGCATTCGGTCAAATACTATAGAATGACTGTGACTTCTATAAGCTAGAAATCTCAATTTTAGCTCCAGACAATGATTGTTCTATAGACAGCCATGGACTCCTCGTGGTCTTCTTTTAATGGAATAACTCTCAAGAAAACAGGAAGGACCTGTAAAATGGAACTGAGACATACATAGACAACATCCAATAAGAAAACAGTTACCAAGTACAAACAACAAAATTAGAGGTGCAACATGCTATAAGTTTATAAATTCATATTTAATTAAGCGAGAATGATACAAATTAAGTAGGAAACCACCTGATTTAAATAGACTCAGGGTGCACCATAATCATCTTTGCCACAGCACCAACGTCATTATCCCTCACTGCATGATCAGGCTCAGACTCACTAAACAAGGGGTGAAGCCCATGTAATATATTGTCAAAGTATCTAGTATTAGATTAAAGAAAATGCAAGGCATACAGGATTCAATCGTAAGAACTAAATACATCACTAACATTGATTGACATAAATAACCATATTAGCCTACCCCATAAGCTAAACTAAAATAATAGAAAGATTAGTGTATATCAATCAAAAGAGTAGCATGAACAGGATACTTCAAAGCTGAATCGCCACCATTTTTGCACAACTCCCCAACACAAAATGCAGCATTCCTTATATTTGTTGCATCAGATGACGATAATTCTTTAAGCACCAGAGGCATCACTCGCTGAGAAAATAATATCACATTTTACAAAACAAAAACAATTCTCATAATGCTAACACTTATAAAATTAAATTAAAAATCCAAAAAAGGCAAAACATAATTACATCCACATAGTCTGCAATAGGAAAACCCATGTTCCGAGCAACTTCAGCAAGGCACGCAACAACCATGGTCCTATCTTGAGGGGGACGGAAAGCTTTCTGCATTTCAAAGTGAGAACATTAGTTATTATTTAAATCTACATTCTAACAGTACAATTTTTGGTTTTTGGGTTGCTGGTGGCCTTGTCTCTACGGATATGCTGCTCTCTAGTTTGAATAGCCATCCTTAAAGCTTACTTTCCAGAAGAATCAACACTAAAACCGATAATTCGTCCAGGCATCATCCTCTTATACTCTTGCGAAGTAGTCAAGAAAGCAGCATGAGGACCACCATAACCCATTGGAACACCGAATCTCTGAGCTGAACCAACAACGATATCAACTTCAAACTCACCCGAAGGTTTCAACACAGTCAATTCCAACAGATCACTCGCCATAAAAACCTTAACCTCATTAGCATGAGCCTTCTTAATAAACTCACCGTAATCCAAAGCCTCGCCTTCAGTACTAGGATACTGAACAAGAACACCATAAACATCACCAGATTTGTAATCAATATCCTTAAGATCTTTCACAACAACCTTGAGCTCAAATACATCGACTCTCGTTTGACATGTATCAATGGTTTGCGGATGACAATTACTAGCAATAATGAAAGTTTTCTTTTTACCCTTTTGAATATTATTACACATAGACATTGCTTCCGCAGCAGCAGTACCTTCATCAAGCAATGAAGCATTTGACATAGGCAAACCAGTGAGATCAGTAATCAAGGTCTGAAAAATCAACAAAGATTCAAGACGACCTTGAGATATCTCAGCTTGATAAGGTGTATACTGTGTATACCAAGCAGGATTCTCCATGATGTTCCTCAAAATCACAGTAGGAACATGAGTGTTATAGTATCTCATACCAATATACGATTTGAAAACCTTGTTTTTCGAAGCTAAATCCTTCATGTGTTCAATCATTTGACCTTCTGTCAATCCACCGTCAAATTTATTGAACTTCATTTCCTTCAACCGAATCGATTTCGGCACTGTTGCATCCACAAGTGAATCAAGCGTATCGAAACCAACAGATTCAACCATTTTCGTCTGTTCATCCAGTGTTGCTGAGTTATGGCGTCTCGGAAATGTATCACTCGGTTTCAACGCTTCCATGGAGATGGATCAAGATGGTGATGGATAACCAACACCGAGAAACCCAACACTTGCAACGACAGCAACCTGCTGTTCTAAATCAGTCACTGTCTCCTCACCGCACTCTTTCACCACCGATCATGTAAACCGCTTGACCATCCCCACCTTACCATTGCCTTTACCACTTACCATTGTCATTAAAAAGGAATTGAAGGTTTTGGGATTTTTTGGAAACCGTTTGCGAGAAGAAGTTGGGGTCACAACTTTTTTTTCAATATTTTTTTAAAGTTTAAACATATTTTCAATCTATAATTTATAATTTGTAATGTATTTATAATTTCCATAATATATATATATATATATATATATATATATATATATATATATATATATATATATATATATATATATATATATATATATATATATATATATATATATATATATATATATATATATATATATATATATATATATATATATATATATATATATATATATATATATATATATATATATATATTAACATTGTTATCAAAATTAATTTTAATAAAAGTTAATTATTTATGTAATAAAATAGAAAATATTTTACTATTATTTTAGATAAAAATATTAATCTATATTGTCATGAAAATTATAATAATTATTTATTAAATTAATTAATAAAATTGAAAAGATTAGAAAATAAAAATGAAAGAAAAAAGTGGAAAATTAAAGGAATAAAAAAAATAGTGATTATGATTGGCTAAAGTAATTGCGACAGTTCGCCTTAACTGTCGCGAGTGTGGAAAGAGGACGGTTCTTTGGTAACTGTCGCATTATTTTATACAACATGCCTAAAAAATTTGCGACGGTTGGCTCAAACCGTCGTGAGAACTGTCGTGGTCCAGGAATAAGGACGGTTTTTTGATAACTGTCGCAAAAAATCTACGAAAGTTGACCCTAACTATCGTGACAACCGTCGTAATCTAGGAATAAGGACGGTTTTCTGATAACTGTCACAACTCAAGTGTCGTAAATCTGCTTTTTTCTTGTAGTGTTTGTTGTCATCCCAAGCCCAGGTTTCGTACCTTTGGAGATGTATTGTTTGATTCCAAGCACAGGTTTTGTACCTTTGGAATATGTTTGTTACCATCCCGAGCATAGGTTGTGTACCTTTGGAAATGTATACTTTGAATCCCGAGTTCAGAAATCCCCAGAGGCTAAAGTGGTTGCATTTGTATGAAGTGTTCTATATCCTAAGGTTTTGAGGGTATTAGTTTTTAATCCTAAGGTTTTGAGGGTCTTCGTCTGATCCTAATGTGTTGAAGGTGGTGTCTCTTTTATATCCTAATGTATTGAGGATGTTCAACTTTCATTTCTAATGTTTTGAGAGCCTGGGAACAATTCTAACGTATTGAGGGTTGTGTCTCTACTATATCCTAACGCTTTGAGGATATTAGCTTTTTTTCCTAAAGTATTGAGGGATATACTTATGCTTCCTGTTTGCAGACCTGGTTGTTACCAAACCCTTTGAAAATATAGTATTTATTGGTATTACCCAAATCCGATGGTTATTGATCTCCTTGGACTCAGTCGTTACCCAGTTAAATCTAGTGGTTACTAGCATTATCCAGAATCAATTGTTATTGGTATACCCCAATTTGGTCATCACCAGTCCCCTCTAAGTCTAGTAGTTACTGGCATTTCTTGAAAACTAATCGTTATTAGTCGGTTGTTACCAATTCCCCCCCAGCCGAAATCCTGTGTTTTATCAATATTGTTTGGAATTCCCAATTATAATTGGAACCCTTTGATTTGGTCGTCACCATATCCCCCGGAAGTCTAGTGGTACTTAGCACTTTTTTGGAAACCGTTTGTCGGATTGGTCATCACCATCATCCCCAGAGAGTCTAGTGAAAACTAACCCCACTTGAAACTTTTTGTTGTTCCGGTCGTCACCAGTTTTCCCATTGAAGCTTTTGCTTTCCCAGTCGAGTCTCGGAGAATTAGTGGATACTAGCTTCCCCGGCGCGTCCAGTCTTGTTTCTAACCTTTTCCTGAAGATCCCGTTTGTAATCTTCGTCATAGGAAACTTCTCATCTGGTTATCCCCAGTGAGGTTCGTGTCTCCGTTGCGTCTTTTCCCCGGTGAAGATTTGCTTCCCCAACAAAGTTTTCCCCAATGGGTTTCTTCCCCAGTGAGGTTTGCGTTTCTTTTCTTTCGTTTCCCAGGTGAGGTTTGTGTTTCTTTTCTTTCGTTTCCCCAGTGAAGTCGCCATTTCTGGTGCGGTGAGAATCGTGATGCCAAGCTATTGATTAACTTGAATCTTAATTCTTAAATTCACAACCGGACTTTAATTTATCCAAAGGAAAGGTCTAAAGAAAGAAAAACCCTTTTCGCGATGTAACAACAACGCTAAGAGATTCGGGGATCGGGGTTGGTTATGCATAGGGTAGGTATTTCACATCCAAAACATATGTAGAACTCTACAGGAACCTTTTGTTTGTTTGCATGCTAAGTTTGCTAAATATTTTCTAAGATTGGAATTGGGTAAAAATGTGAAGGTTATGACCTAAAGATAGTTTCTAAGTTTGCTCGCAAAGACGTTGCGTCCTCTGCCTACGTATCCTAACTAGGATAGAATCAGAGCAATCGTAGTTCACCTTACAAGGGATGAAGAACACTTTATTATGATCAAGGTTCAAAGGGAAACAAACATATCCATGCTTGTGTAGAGTTTTACGAAACTCTTTAGATCTATGTTGAACTCTCAAGAAAGGGAAGTAAGTAATCATATCCATGATTCTTACATAGAGTTAACCAAACTCTATCCTAAAGTTCTACATTGTAAGACCAATTGGTTCTATCCAGACCAAAAGGTGGGAGAAGGGGGAAGGTTGCTCGTCAAGATATCGCATCTTGTGCCTACGTATTCTCATTGTCCAATGAGAAATCAGAGCTGTCGTAGTTCGGGCACGAACTACAGAATAAGGATCAATTGGTTCTTTCCAGACCAAAAGAGGGAGAAGGTTCTATCCAGACCTATGAGTTTTAAATCCATTTGGTTCTATCCAGACTAAAAGGGGAAGAAGGTTCTATCCATACCTATGAGTTTAAATCCTATTGGTTCTATCCAGACCAAAAAGGGGAAGAAGGTTCTATCCAGACCTATGATTGTGTTGAGCTATCTATGACCCAAGGGTCAATAGAGAGACTTTACTTTGGAAGGGAGAAGAGGAGGCAACTAGGATGAGAACTAAAGAGTTCCATCACTTTGGGGAAATAAACTTAACAAAGCATAATCATTCACACATGATGAATATAAGGGATATGGTTACAAACAGGAATAATCAAGCATATTACAATAAGAAAGGATTTCAATCAGGATGAATGGTTGCAACCAAATCAAGCATTTAAGATATTACAATATCAGGCAATGATTTCAATCAAGATAGATGGTCACAACCAAAGCAAGTATCAAGATATTATAATATCATGAAAGGGGGATGTTCTTACAAGACTAAACACAAAGGGTGAAAACCACAGACATATCTTGACAAAGAATGGGCTACATCTTAATAAAGATGGCATAGGATCTTAACAAAGATGCATCTTAACAAAGATGAGGCTTCAATAGGGCTTACAAGATGACGTGTATACTTACAGGCATCATGCCTAAATCAAATAATGTTACAACAATGTAAGGAGATAAATGGAGATAGATGGTTACAACCAAGAATGACATATTTTCACAAAGAGAAAGGTAACAACCTAAGGGATACATATCAACAAATATGGAAACAAAAAATCATGCAAATAAGTCACAACTTTAAGATGATCACCTTATAAGTTCAATTGTAATAACATTTAGGCATTGATGACAATCAAGTATGTAAAGAATGTAAGACATGTCACAACAGCTTAAGTTCAAGATTTAGGAAGAGAACAAAGAATTTATGGTAACCACCAATGAGAAACAAAGTCTTAACATGTTAACAAACATAAAGAAATCAATTATCAACAAATCTCACAAGATAAGCCAAGCATGGTGTAAAGGAAATCATCAAGACGCAAGGTAACGACCTAAAAACTGAACCAACTTACAAGTAGGAAAGAGGCACTGTAAATACAAGAAATTTGAAATTTTATTCCATTAAATGAAAATAGACATCATCATGAGCATTTTGCAAAAAGAATGGGTTAAAAATGATAAAGCACGAAAAAGTTGTGAATTTTTGAAGTTTTATGAAAATAAAAATAAAATGAAACAAGTAAAAAAAAGAAATGGCATGGGAAAGGATTGAACCCACGCCCTTGTGGTTCACAAAGCCAACACAAACCAACAAGCCACAGCGCGCGCGTGTGAATGGAAAGGCAAGGAAGAAACAAATGATAAACAAGGCAAATGAAAATAAAATGACCAAAAGAGTTTATCACCAAGGATCGAACTCAGGTCAGGTAGGTAAGGGGGTACAGGCGTGCAAGCTTCTACCACTGGGGTGGCTATACATCCAAGTATTTAGCCACACCCATAAATAGATAAGGATAAACAAGATTAAAATTCTGGGCAAAAATACAAACAAACAAAACCAAAGGCGTGAAGGATTCAAACTTGATCAAAACAACTCCAAATTTGACAAAATTTAAGCCTAACATGATTGTTTTTAAAGAAGGATGAAGATGGTAACAACCATTTTGTGAAATGATTCCTCAAATAAAAAACACGATTGAAAATGCACATTGATCAATTGAGATGCATAATGGAAATCAAAACCAGTTCTGAGTGCACACATATCCAATAGACATTGCACACAAGTCATAAACATGATAACAGATAGATTGCACACTTAGGGCTCAGTCATAGATCAACACAATTGGAAATGGTTCATGGATTGCAAACATAACGTGAAAAAGAAAACAAGCTTTCAAGGATGCAGATGGAAATTGCTCAGTTCATACATATACATGGCCTACCAATTCTGAACATGTTAATGATGCTCTTAATATTTACAAACCAAACAAGAATGCTCAGGCAGAAGAAGGTAGTATGATGGCAACATATGACAGCATATTGGTTAAAGAATGAACTTGGTAAAATAGTGAACTTGCTTTCAAACAAAAATAATAAATGACCTCAAATCAAAAACCAAGTTGTTTAAAACCTAAACAGATAACAGTTACAAACATGTACATATGTGGCTAGTCCCAATTGTGATTGGGAGGGGTCCAGGCTGATTGGAAACAGCAGCCAAGCAGCAGGCCAAGACAAAGGGGCCTGCTGTCCAGAATTCAACCAAACATGGATGGAAATCAAACTTGATCAGAACAGAACAGTTAAAGTCATGTAATCTCAACCTAAACTATTTAAAATGCCATGAGAAATAAGATAGCAACAATCAAAATGCTAAGATCAAACACCAAACACAACTGTCATGCCATATGCCAAGTGAAATTGAAAAATGCAATTTGAAAGTGAAGTCAAGAAATAAGCACAAATAGGTTGCACAAACCTCACACACAGACTCAAAACATGCTATTAAGTGTTTCTACACTTCAAGATTTATCACAAACTAAACAAAAGTGAAAGTGGTATGCTAGTGGCTCACTTAAGCATGAAAATGCATAATAGAAGACATGTCATGATTGGAAAAGGTTTAGGCAACACAAACACCACACACAAGTTTCAAACATGTCCATGAATGATAATAAAACTTGAGAAAGAACATAGAAAGCATACAACAAAATTTGGTTGGGAGGTTGCAAGTGTGGCACATGGTAAGGCAGGCTGTCAAAACAGGCAGGATACAAATTGGTAAAGCATTAAAATGAGGTCTGGTTTATGTACACAAAACCTAATCATGTTATCTAAAGGTCCATAACTCATGAAATCACCTAAAACAAACTCAAGCAGCATGAGTGAAGTGTGTGCAGCTGTGGTTTTTCAAAACAGTTTTGGCAGCAGTGTGAGGGTACAAGCTGGTTTAGCCAAAAGTGAGTAGTCTCATGTCATACACATCATAAACATAAAAACAAATGAAGTCAAACTCAGAAATCAAGCACATTGCAAACATAACAGAATTTGGTAGAGTACATGGCAACTTTGGCTTGAAAATGCAATTGTGAAAGTGAGAAGTTGTTTTGAAAATGTAAGGCCAGTTTGATCATACAAGTACCACACACAAACCCTAAATATGTTAAATGATGTTTTCCACCTTAAAGATCACACACAAATTGCTCTAAACCAGAAATGATATGTTAGTCCAAACCTTTGACAGCAAAAACAAACAAAACCTCACAGCAGGCCCTATAGCTAAGTTTCATGCTTTTAACAACTTCAACAAGTTTCAAATAGTATCAAGACAAGCAAGACCATATAAAACCAAACCAATAGTTCAAACTCATGAGGTGAAACATTGCAGGCACATATCATTTGACACAAAACTTATGACAATGGTATAGAAAATGTATCAAATATTACAACAAGCCAACCTAGATTCAAACATGACCTAAGGGGCAGGGGAAACTCATGAAACAACTAACAAGTTATTCAACATCACCAATAAACAAGGGCTGACAGATTTATATCAAGCATATAAACATCTCATATCAAAACCTCTAAATGTGCTCTTGTAGACAAAATTCTCACAACAAGTTGTAAACCACATACAAAGCTCATCATTGGTAACATATCAACAATACATCACTCATGAATAATGTACTTTAACAAAAGCAATATCATAGCCACAAAACATAAGCTCTTGACAAAGAACCATTATGGAACAACATAATTATGGTTTTCACAACAAGAACCTCAAAATTGCAAAACATGACAATGTATGTGTAATGAAGAGGTTGAGCATTACATACCTCTTGTAGACCTTCTTGAGTAAGCTAGAAAACAAAGAAACCCAGAGATCTTCTTCCTTGGCAAAGATTTGGAGCTTTCTTCCTTTTAAAGCAATAAGCAACCCTTTAAGACAGTTTGAGTTATGAACTTCCCAACTGGTTTTTGAGACTTTGGACAGTTGAAATATGATATATATATATATATATATATATATATATATATATATATATATATATATATATATATATATATATATATATATATATATATATATATATATATATATATATATATATATATATATATATATATATATATATATATATATATATATATATATATATATATATATATATATATATATATATATATATATATATATATATATATATATATATATATATATATATATATATATATATATATATATATATATATATATATATATATATATATATATATATATATATATATATATATAAAGTGTTGGGGGTGTTGAAGTGGTAGGAAAGGCCTTAAGTAGATACTTGGCTTCCAAAGTGCATAAAAGTCAAAATATGAAGGTATGAAGGTTAACTTTTAGATTGATGAGTTTTTTTGATGAAAGTAATGGTGGGAACAGTTTCAAATGGCCATTTTAAGGGTGTATAGATGGTCTTTGAAGTGTTTTGATGTTTGGAACAAGAAATAGCATGAAAAGTGGAAAATGGTGATTTTTGTGATTTTGAGAACTTAAGCACTTTCATGCAAGGAAAGGAATGAGAGAGCTATGAGTTTCTATGTACTCTTGATTGCTCTGGTGTGTTTAACAACATAGAGAAAGGTCTCTATTTATAGGGAGAGTGAGGGTGAGGGCAGCCTTGGTTTTTCCACATTTTGGAGGGAGATTTTGAATGAAATCTTGCCAAGATCAAGTGGCAGATTTTCTCATCAATTATTGGGCAAATGCTGAGCAAAATATCAAGTGAGATGGGAGGGATGAGATGACTGAAGTGAAGCTATGAGAATAGGGGACTGCAGCTGCACAACTCTTTGAAAAAGTTTCTCTTTCATAGTCCTTTAAATGATTATTATATTAGCCACTTGCTCCAAGTTGCAAAGCCCATCAATTCTTCATTTCTTATGGTTTTTGCTTCATCTAAGCTTCACATTATTAGAATAAAACATGATCCAATGGCTGAGGGTGGCCCAAGTTGTTGAATTTTGAATTTTGGAAAGAGTTGAAGTGGTGACTTCAAGTGTGGCAGCCCCAACTTCCATGATCTATAACTCTCAGCTCACAAATGCTATTGAGGATTTCTACCACATTTTAGAAAGCCCTCATGTAGCTCTACAACTTTCATGTTTTTGGGATTTTCAAATTCCCACTGAAACTAGGTCAAAAGACCTCTCAAAGATGCTGAAAGACATACCTAAAAGGCCAAATAACTTAGAATTTCTCCAAGTTATTTCCCTTCTTGAAATGAATTTGGCTGAATGAAAAAAAATCATTTTTCCAAATAATCTCTTTTTCACATAAACTTTTCTCTCTCGAAAAAAATTTTTTTGAACAGATAGTGCCGGATGCTGAGGTCGGAAATTGGAGTCGGGAGTTGGCGGCATTCACTTGTTGCTCTCTCGACATACCCGATGATGATAATTTACTGAGGGTATCACCACAACTAAAAACCATTTTTTATAAAAATTAATTCTAACCAATTGATGAGTTTTCTGACGTTGTCTGTTTTGCAGGTTCGAAATTCGAAGATAGAAGATCGGACATGAAGATTTCTTAGGAAAAGTTAGGAACTTTTAGAACAACTAGGAGTTTGAATTCAATTTGTATTTCCGAATAAATTTTGTAATAAAAATTGTATAGAACTTAAATAAATAAGTCTCATATTTAATACAACGAACTCTTATTTTCCGACTCCATTCATCTGAATAAAAAATTCAACATCCGACTTCGACAAGTAACGCCTTTGCACAATGTCCCATCGCTGCGAAGAGGGCGGCAAAGACAGAAGAGTCGCCACCATTCATTATTTATCCCGAAGAGAGGGAAAGGAAACGATCAGAGAAAACCTACGAAAAGGGAAAGACAGGTCGTCGCAACCAAATCTTGGGTTCGGGAGTCAGTTACGCAAGGGGAAGGTATGAGCACCCCTCACGTCCGTCGTACTCGACGAGATCCACGCTTGTTGTCTTTCTTAAGGGTGTTAAACTATCTAAGCTACAGGCCACAGGGACAAAAGAAAAGAAAAGAGACTCGATAGAGCATCGCCGATCTATGCCTACATACTCCCTCGTGCAATGGGAAAGTCAGAGTCAACGTAGTTCGGAAAACTACGGGTGAAGGTGGAGGAAGGTTGCTCGCCAAGACATCGTCGTCTTGTGCCTATGTATCCTCGTCTGGTACGAGAAATTAGAGCAAACGTAGTTCGGGCTAACAAGACCACAGGTTGGTTCAAGTGTTTTACCCGAGTAGGGTTAATCCTTAGTTCTAACAGTTTGGTGTATGCAGCTCGACCATTGGAGACTTAGGCGTTACCTATTTGTGGTAGAACCAAGAGTTAACAAAACTGTCTTTATGAAAATGGTTTCCAATTAATCCCGAAGGATAAAAAAAAATTTGAAGTTTACTTTTGAAGTCTTTTAAGAAGAAGTGAATTGAACTTTGTTTTTAATTCATGTTGCACTAAAGACTATGACTTAGGAGCGAATGCACCGCACATCGTCCAAAGGACATATGCTAAACACTCTAGACAATTGAGAGGAGGCCCCCCGATCATCATTTCCCAAATGCTTAAGGCTCGTAGCGTACAACATTCATTATCCATTATTAAGTGTCTTGAAGAAGTTTGAAGATGAGAAGAGAAAGACACACTAAAGGGGAGACTAAACTCAGCCTAATGTTCTCATGCAAAGTGCACCTATGATTGGGATGAAAAGGGAAAGCTACCCTAATGTTATCAGGCATGAGTTCAAACATAATGTCTATCATAATCAATCTTGAACAAGAAAGATTAGAAGTCTTAAGGGAACATGGCAAAGAAGAAAGAAGAAGAAAGCATAAGTGAAAGAAGAAAGAAGATGCAAACATGCAATGCAAAACAGAGATGAAGAAAGAGGGAGGAACAAAGTGTGGGGCAGTAGCCACCACAAGCACATGTCAACCTCAAGAATGCAAGCAAGATGATGCAGAACAAAATGGAAGAGCAAACCAAAGAACCTAAACAAGTTCAAGCCAAAAGTGAGATGAAGTGGGAGAAATTGGATTCCTACAACCACTTATACATCAATCACTAAGTGTTGCACCCCAAAATTTTCATAACCTTTTCTTACCTGGTTTATGTTTCATTGCATTAGCATATCATGGTTCTAGCATTTTCATAGCATAGCATTGTTCATATAGCAGGGGATCAAGTGTGATATATATCAAGAGGAACCTATCTAGAGATTTTGTTCAAGCTTGAGAGGTCACCAAAGTCATCAGAAAGTGGGTTGGGTTCTTGAGAAGTTCAGTTGTTTGTATGTGATTAATTTCCTAAGCTGAGGACCAATTGAAGGCCATCAGTGGATTGTTGTGAAGCCTTGTGCATGGATAGAGTGTAGAAGATCGGACATGAAGATTTCTTAGGAAAAGTTAGAAACTTTTAGAACAACTAGGAGTTTGAATTCAATTTGTATTTCCGAATAAATTTTGTAATAAAAATTGTATAGAACTTAAATAAATAAGTCCCATATTTAATACAATGAATTCTTATTTTTCGACTCCATTCATCTGAATAAAAAATTCAACATCCGACTTCGACAAGTAACGCCTTTGCACAATGTCGCATCGCTGCGAAGAGGGGCGGCAAAGACAGAAGAGTCGCCACCGTTCGTTATTTATCTCGAAGAGAAGGAAAGGAAACAATCATAGAAAACCTACGAAAAGGGAAAGACAGGTCGTCGCAACCAAATCTTGGGTTCGGGAGTCAGTTACACAAGGGGAAGGTATGAACACCCCTCACGTCCGTCGTACTCGACGAGATCCACGCTTGTTGTCTTTCTTAAGGGTATTAAACTATCTAAGCTATAGGCCACAGAGATAAAAGAAAAGAAAAGAGACTCGATAGAGCATCGCCGCTCTATGCCTACATACTCCCTCGTGCAATGGGAAAGTCAGAGTCAACGTAGTTCGGAAAACTACGGGTGAAGGTGGAGGAAGGTTGCTCGCCAAGACATCGTCGTCTTGTGCCTATGTATCCTCGTCTGGTACGAGAAATCATAGCAAACGTAGTTCGGGCTAACAAGACCACAGGTTGGTTCAAGTGTTTTACCCGAGTAGGGTTAATCCTTAGTTCTAGCAGTTTGGTGTATGCAGCTCGACCATTGGAGACTTAGGTGTTACCTATTTGTGGTAGAACCAAGAGTTAACAAAACTGTCTTTATGAAAATGGTTTCCAATTAATCCCGAAGGATAAAAAAAATTTAAAGTTTGCTTTTGAAGTCTTTTAAGAAGAAGTGAATTGAACTTTGTTTTTAATTCATGTTGCACTAAAGACTATGACTTAGGAGCGAATGCACCGCATATCGTCCAAAGGACATACGCTAAACACTCTAGACAATTGAGAGGAGGCCCCCCGATCATCATTTCCCAAATGCTTAAGGCTCGTAGCGTACAACATTCATTATCCATTATTAAGTGTCTTGAAGAAGTTTGAAGATGAGAAGAGAAAGACACACTAAAAGGGAGACTAAACTCAGCCTAATGTTCTCATGCAAAGTGCACCTATGATTGGGTTGAAAAGGGAAAGCTACCCTAATGTTATCAGGTATGGGTTCAAACATAATGTCTATCATAATCAATATTGAACAAGAAATATTAGAAGTCTTAAGGGAACATGGCAAAGAAGAAAGAAGAAGAAAGCATAAGTGAAAGAAGAAAGAAGATGCAAACATGCAATGCAAAACAAAGATGAAGAAAGAGGGAGGAACAAAGTGTGGGGCAGTAGCCACCACAAGCACATCTCAACCTCAAGAATGCAAGCAAGATGATGCAGAACAAAATGGAAGAGAAAACCAAAGAACCTAAACAAGTTCAAGCCAAAAGTGAGATGAAGTGGGAGAAATTGGATTCCTACAACCACTTATACATCAATCACTAAGTGTTGCACCCCAAAATTTTCATAACCTTTTCTTACCTGGTTTATGTTTCATTGCATTAGCATATCATGGTTCTAGCATTTGCATAGCATAGCATTATTCATTTAGCAGGGGATCAAGTGTGATATATATCAAGAGGAACCTATCTAGAGATTTTGTTCAAGCTTGAGAGGTCACCAAAGTCATCAGAAAGTGGGTTGGGTTCTTGAGAAGTTCAGTTGTTTGTATGTGATTAATTTCCTAAGCTGAGGACCAATTGAAGGCCATCAGTGGATTGTTGTGAAGCCTTGTGCATGGATAGAGTGTAGAAGATCGGACATGAAGATTTCTTAGGAAAAGTTAGGAACTTTTAGAACAACTAGGAGTTTGAATTCAATTTGTATTTCCGAATAAATTTTGTAATAAAAATTGTATAGAACTTAAATAAATAAGTCCCATATTTAATACAATGAATTCTTATTTTACTACTCCATTCATATGAATAAAAAATTCAACATCCGACTTCGACAACTAACGCCTTTGCACAATGTCGCATCGCTGCGAAGAGGGGCGGCAAAGACAGAAGAGTCGCCACTGTTCGTTATTTATCCCGAAGAGAGGGAAAGGAAACGATCAGAGAAAACCTACGAAAAGGGAAAGACATGTTGTTGCAACCAAATCTTGGGTTCGGGAGTCAGTTACGCAAGGGGAAGGTATGAGCACCCCTCACGTCCGTCGTACTCGACGAGATCCACGCTTGTTGTCTTTCTTAAGGGTGTTAAACTATCTAACCTACAGGCCACAGGGACAAAAGAAAAGAAAAGAGACTCGATAGAGCATTGCCGCTCTATGCCTACATACTCCCTCGTGCAATGGGAAAGTCAGAGTCAATGTAGTTTGGAAAACTACGGGTGAAGGTGGAGGAAGGTTGCTCGCCAAGACATCGTCGTCTTGTGCCTATGTATCCTCGTCTGGTACGAGAAATTAGAGCAAACGTAGTTCGGGCTAACAAGACCACAGGTTGGTTCAAGTGTTTTACCCGAGTAGGGTTAATCCTTAGTTCTAGCAGTTTGGTGTATGCAGCTCGACCATTGGAGACTTAGGCGTTACCTATTTGTGGTAGAACCAAGAGTTCACAAAACTGTCTTTATGAAAATGGTTTCCAATTAATCCCGAAGGATAAAAAAAATTTGAAGTTTTCTTTTGAAGTATTTTAAGAAGAAGTGAATTGAACTTTGTTTTTAATTCATGTTGCACTAAAGACTATGACTTAGGAGCGAATGCACCGCATATCGTCCAAAGGACAAACACTAAACACTCTAGACAATTGAGAGGAGGCCCCCCGATCATCATTTCCCAAATGCTTAAGGCTCGTAGCGTACAACATTCATTATCCATTATTAAGTGTCTTGAAGAAGTTTGAAGATGAGAAGAGAAAGACACACTAAAGGGGAGACTAAACTCAGCCTAATGTTCTCATGCAAAGTGCACCTATGATTGGGATGAAAAGGGAAAGCTACCCTAATGTTATCAGGCATGGGTTCAAACCTAATGTCTATCATAATCAATATTGAACAAGAAAGATTAGAAGTCTTAAGGGAACATGGCAAAGAAGAAAGAAGAAGAAAGTATAAGTGAAAGAAGAAAGAAGATGCAAACATGCAATGCAAAACAAAGATGAAGAAAGAGGGAGGAACAAAGTGTGGGGCAGTAGCCACCACAAGCACATCTCAACCTCAAGAATGCAAGCAAGATGATGCAGAACAAAATGGAAGAGCAAACCAAAGAACCTAAACAAGTTCAAGCCAAAAGTGAGATGAAGTGGGAGAAATTGGATTCCTACAACCACTTATACATCAATCACTAAGTGTTGCACCCCAAAATTTGCCTAACCTTTTCTTACCTGGTTTATGTTTCTTTGCATTGGCATATCATGGTTCTAGCATTTGCATAACATAGCATTGTTCATTTATCAGGGGATCAAGTGTGATATATATCAAGAGGAGCCTATCTAGAGATTTTGTTCAAGCTTGAGAGGTCACCAAAGTCATCAGAAAGTGGGTTGGGTTCTTGAGAAGTTCAGTTGTTTGTATGTGATTAATTTCCTAAGCTGAGGACCAATTGAAGGCCATCAGTGGATTGTTGTGAAGCCTTGTGCATGGATAGACTGTGGCTAGATCTCATGGAGTGCCTTGAGGGTCATGGGGGAGCTCAGTCAAGTTATTATGCTAGGTGTGAAGAGCCACAGTTGAAGGTGTTGCAATTAGGGTTTTTGCCTGGTCAACCCTAAGTCAACTGTTGATTTCAAAGGCGTTAAAAGCTTATTTCTAAGTCATAGTGATTATGAGATTTTGTGTTGAGGCATTTGAGATGTTATTCCAAGATCAATCAAGAAGAATCCAAGGTGTGAGGAGTTGCTAAACTAGGGTTCTCAGGATAAAATCCCATATTTAGTGCCTAACTTCAAAACCACTTATCTCAAGATAACAGTTTCATCTCCACTTTTGGCCAACATGGAACTGTTAGAGCATGCTCTTAGCTTTAATTTGAGTACTATAAGTCCTTCATTGGATTTATAGAACTCAAGTTATGATCCAGACAAGTTACAGGTCACCAGATGAATGTGAAATTTGTCTGTGAAAGTCAACCAACTTCCAAGGCGATTTTGACCTAGAAGGATGTTTCTCCTCAACTTTCGACCAACATGAAAGTTGTAGGTCTTGATCTTATCTTTCCAAATTGTACTATAAGTCTTTCCTCTTATTTGTAGAACTCAAGTTATGAGGTTTACAAGTCAGTGGTATTTTGGGAAAGCAAGATTACAGGTCATAAAATTACAGGTCAAGTTCACCACTTTGCATAACTTAAATGAACTTTTTCCCAACATGAAAGTTGCTCCAAATGGGGTCATTTGGTCAACCAAACCTCAAGTTATCAATGGGCTAGCTCATGGTTAAAGATTGGTGAAAGGAATTTTGGTAAAAGCATGTGAAAAGTCAAGTTTGTGATCTTGTCAAAATTAAATCAAATATGGTCATATTTGTGCTCATTTTGAAGGGAAAATATGTTTTAAGATCATTGGTGACAAAATCAATTGCATTTGAGGCATGGTTCATGGGCTATTTTAAGCTTTATTCATAATTAAGCAACATAATGAATCATGGCCTTTAAGATTGAAACAAGGAATAATTGTGAGCCATAGATCTTCCTTACATTACAAGGAAGGGAATTGAGTCAAAAACAAGGGAAATTGTTCATGTATTCATCCATTTCCATGGGCCTCCAACTTCAAAATTTCCAAAATCCAATTTGATGTTCAAGCCATTTTTGGGCCCCCAATTTGTCACAAACAATTTCTATAAAGGATGTGGATGAATTCTATGAGTTTTTTTGGATAGTTTTGGTGTAGAAACAGAGTGATAGCATATTGAAAAAGTGAGTGCCAAGTTGAAATTCGAATTCCAAGTTCCACTCCAATTCAAGCCAATTCAATTATCCAAACACCTCTAGGAGCATTGATTGATTGATTCTGCATAGATTTCTTGAAGGATCAGTGGACATTTGAAGCATCTCCATCATCATTTTCAGAGGTATTTAATAATCATCATAACTCATCATTTAGGAACCTTTAGGATGCCATTTTTGTATCTTTGCAATCCTCTTGAAGAGTAGATGGTTTCTGGTATCTTTTCGTGGCCGATTGAGTAAGTTTAGCATTCTTGGACATTTTTTGGAGTTGCACGATTTTGATGAATTAGGGGTTATTAGTTCAATTTGTGGCCATATTTGTAATATACGTGAAAAATGGGACGGTTTTGGTTCAAGAATCACTTGGTTTGGTTGAGTATTAAGAGAGAGGGGGTTTGGAGAAGACCACCGGAATATCACCGGCCGCCGTCCACATCCGCTCTGGTTTTTCCCTCCTCTCACATTTCAAACGAAGAAGACGCTCAGATTCCCTTGGATCACACAGAAACCTTGACTCAGTCCACGGATCCTACGCGCAGAAACGTGCCACGTACACTGCCAGTCAAAACGCAGCATTCAACTAAGTAATTCAGTGTGGGCTTAACATTCCTTGCTATTCACACACCATTTCAGGGCCCAACCCAAATCATAACTGTGTATTTTTACTAACTGCCACGCTACTTTAATTATTTTCAATGTTTTTTTCTCATTTTCTTTTATTCTTGCTTGCTAGCTTTAACTCTCATAAAAATAGTAAAAATGTTCATTAAATCTTGATACTTTTACACCACATTCCTGGATGTGATTAGAAATTTTAGAAATTGAAAAATCATTTTTAGGATTTATTTTCATTTAGTTTTGATCTTTTTATTTTTAATAGTCATTAAAAATATGAAATTGTGCCATTTTCTTGTAGAATTTTGTTGAGGTACCAAAACAAAATATAAATGCCTAATCTTTTTCAGAGTTATTGTAAACATCTTGAGGGATTTATACATATTTTTCTATGGATTTTATAGTACCATTTTCATGGGTTTTGAGTAGAATTTTGTTCATGCTCTATTTTGCCCTAGTTTTGGGGTACCCTTGATGATTGCCCTCTCTTTAGCCACTTCCTTTTGGATTATTTGGCTACCCTTTTTACCTCTGATTACTAACACATTGTAGGTGCTTGTAGAATTGATTTGGCATTTTTAGATGCAATTTGCTATTTTTGCCTCATTTTGCAATTGGACTCATAATTTGGCTTTCCCACTTGGACAATTGTATTATTTTGGCTCCAAAAGCCATGTATTGCTTGTGTGATGGATATTATGGTGATTGATTCTTATTTTGGACATATTATAGGTCTTGTGGACCATTTGGTGGCTATTTATATTGTACATGGCTTGCCCATTTGATGTTATACTTTCATGCTTGTACATTGTGATTCCAAATAGTGGTTTATGTACCTTTCATTATAGGTTTCCCTTAATGCCTTACCATTGTATCCTTGATATTCATTTGTGGCATAGTTTGTATGATTAGAATATGACACCCTCTGTCCCATGACCTTGGTGTGTCACTTAAGGAAGTTTTGGGTCCCTCCTTTGGAGATCTCTAAGGCATGCCTAAAGTGGTGAATCCTTGAGGACTTCCATTGTATTGATTTTTATGGTTTGCCCTTGTTGCATTTCCTTCTCCTATTCTCTTGCATTATTTCATGATTGGCTTGAGGTTGAGATGAGATTGTGGAGGCTCCCGCCCCACACTATTTTCCTCCCTCATTTGCATTGCATCTTTGCTTTCTATACTTGCATTTCATGTATGCATTCTTACACTTGTATCCTTCGTCTTCTTTTGTCTTCCTCCCCTTAGGATTTCCATTCTTTCTTTTTCAAGATAGAATATGATAGACATTAGGCCTTTAACCATGCATGACAACAATAAGTAGTTCCCTCCTAACCTTGACTATAGGATGAACTTTGCATGACAACTCTAGGATCGGACTAGTTTCCCCTTAGTTGTATTCTTTCTCTTCTCATCTTCAAACAAATCAAAATACAATAATAAAGGTTAATTGATGTCGTACGCTACGAGCCTTAAGCTACTTGATAAAGGGTTGTTGGAGAGTTTCTTTCCAACAGTATGGATGTTTAGTATGGTACCCTTTGGGTGACATGCGACGCATTCACTCTCAGGTCATAGTCTCTAGTGCGATATCAATTGCAACCATCCATAAAAGACACTTCTCTAAAAAACAGAAAACAAAGATCAAACTCTTTTTGTCCTCTTGGACCTTTAATCCTTAGAAACCCTTTTCATAAGGAGAGTTTCGTTAACTCTCGGTTCTCCCGCAAACGGTAAACGCCTAAGTCTCCAAAGGTCGAGCTGCATACACCAAACTGCGAGAACCGTTTGTTAACCCTACTTGGGTTAAAACATAATGAACCAAACCTGTGGTCTTGTTAGCCCGAACTACGTTTGCTCTGATCTTTCATGTCGTGTGAAAGTACGTAGGCACGAGATGCGATATCTCGGCGAGCAACCTTCCCCCCTTTCCCCCGTAGTTAGGCGAACTACGTTGACTCTGATTTCGCGTACCAGACGGGAATACGTAGACATAGAACTGTTGTGTTCTTCCGAGTCACTTTCTTTTCTTTTTTCAGACCAGACCTTTAGCTAGATAGATTAATCAACCCGTCAGATAAACACAACAAGCATGGATCCCATCGAGTATGATGGACGTGAGGGGTGCTAATACCTTCCCTTTGCGTAACCGACTCCCGAACCCCGAAAATGGTTGCGACGACCTTGTCTTATACCTTTTCGTCAGGTTTTTCTGATCGTTTCCTTTCCTGTTCTGAGGGATAAATAACGAAATATGGTGACTCTTCTGTTTTGCCGGCACCTTATTTTCGCAGTAGCGACAGCTGGCAACTCTGTTGGGGACCCAACGTCTCCTATGCGAGTCAATCTGGGGGTCCAACGTCTCCTACGAGAGTTAATCCGAGCGCTTGCTTGTTTATCTTTTGGGTTTATATTTCTGCTTTTATCTTTCGCATTTTACTTTCCGCACTTTATTTTCAGTATTATATTATTACTGTTGTGCTGGGGGAGGGGTTTCACTTTGAGAGATAAGCCGAACCTGGGCTTGAGCATAGACTTAGACTTAGAAGTGGAGATTAGTGGTAAGCCTGTATGCTTTGCATACACCAGCTTGCCATGAAACCCGCGGTCAGACGAGATTCTCTTTGATGACCTCTGGCCTGGCCCTTTGGGCTCGACTAGTTGTTGGATTTGAGGGTTGTCGACTCTGGGAACCGATCATTTGGGATTCAGCTAAGTGAGGTCGCTTCAAGAGATGATGATGCCACACCTTCTGGGTATCGTATCATTGCTCTTGAAAGTCTGTGACGCTGATGAACGCATAGGATGCCATACCTCGTCGACGAATTAAGTCCATACCCGTGAGTGGGCTGGGGTTATGCAGAAAACTCTAGACTTCAGAAAACCTGGTTCTTCTTTATCAGTGTGAATTTGATCCAAGGGTTCCTATTGTGGTTGGTTATTATCGAGGCAAAGCGCTGATTATTCTCAAGCTACATCAGCAAATTTCTGATTAATCTCAAGCTACATCAGCAAATTTTTTATTGTTCTAAAGCTACATCAACAAACTTTTGATTATTCTCATGCTACAGCAGCAAGCTTGATCCCCTGTTCGCATATGCATTCACACTTTCATTTGTGCATTTCATTAACATGCACTTATGTTGCAGGTGTGCTTTTCCCCTCAGATTCTAGTGTTCTACCTTATTGCCTGACATGGAGCCTCTGAAGAAGACCGTTGCTTACAAGCTTCCTTCTCCCGACATCAATTCTTTGTTGAAGTTAGTTTCTTTAGCTGATCAGAAGGTGAGGGCTGAGTTCAGAGAATCGTATGGGAAACTACTCAGTTTTGTATGCAAGCCATCTGAGTTCGAGTTGAACGAATCATATGCTCTGATGCAGTTTTATGACCCTCAGCTGAGGTGCTTTCTGTTTCCTGATTATGTCTTGGCGCCAACTTTGGAGGAATTCTCTGCTTTATTGGGAGTTCGGGTGTTAAATCAGATGTCGTATGTTCATAACGATGTTGAGCCTAATCTGGCTAAGCTTGCCGAAGTTGTTTGTCTGGATGCTTCTGAGTTCTCAGGGAGTTTGGTTAAGCTGAACGGAGCGTATGGGTTTCCTTTATCTTTCTTGGTTGACAAGGTTGCGCAATGTGCAAAGGATGGGTGTTGGATCGTATTCAGTGCTATTCTGGCTGTGTGCATTTATGGTTATCATCTTATTTCCCAACCAGCCTGATTTTGTGGATTCAGATGCTTTCTTCATTCTTGCTTCAAAGAATCTGGTGCCTATACTATTAGGAGACGTTTATCATTCTATCCACTTGTTGCACCCCAAAATTTGACCAACCGGGTCTCGTATCTAGCTCGATGTTTCGACGCATAATCGCATTCGCATCTGTATATTGCATACAACGCATTTCTCATTTGTTTTGATTTTATCAGGGATCACAGCTCTCGTCCCGTGTTTCAGGTGTTTTTAATCAGTTCAGATAGGTAGAATCGTATTTTTGGGATATTTCGGTGCCCGTTTATTTTTACCGGTTATTTTGGTGCGCTCTCGCGGTGTTATGTGTCATGCGGTGCTTATTTGGTTCCTCTGGGAATTATTGTGATTTTTCTGGATTTTTATTGGCCATTTTTAGATTTTTAATAGCTTTTAAATCGTTTTTAGAATTTAATAGGATTTTTAATAGGTTTAAATCATTTTTTAGCATTTTTTAGAATATTATAGATTTTATTTTGGTTTAGATTTTCTTTTAATTAGTTTAATAAGAATTTAGATGTTTTAGGATAATATAGCATTTATAGAATATTAATAGATTTTTTCTAGAATATTAAATAAATAGTTTTTTTTAGATATAATGTTTTAGAATAATAAATAATAGGGTAATAGAAATTAAATGTTTTAATTTTTAGATATAGATAATATAGTCTTTTTTTAGAATTTAATATAGTTTTTTAGAATTTATTAGGAGTTTTAGAATCAATTAGAATAATAATCAGATTAGTTAATTCAGTTAGTTAATTAGGATTAGATTTAATTCATTTTTCATTAGCCATTTAATCCATTTTTAATTCATTAATCCATTTCAGTTTTTTGGTTTTTTTTATCCTTTTTTCGTATTGGGCCCAGGTATCAATGAAAGGCCCAGAGTTGGTTTTTGTCTATTTCCATTTTTGTCCAGAAAAATCCAATTCGCAGCCCAGAATTTTTAGCCCAATTCGTTCAGCTTCAGTCCAGAAAGTCTCCAGCAGGTTCCAGCAATTCCCAGACTCTTCTAGAAGCATCCAGAGCTTCTCAGCATTTAAAACCAGTAGCACACGTGTAGCACAGAGGCTGGCCCCACGTTTCTCACCATCATGCCGCCACCTCACTCCCTCAGACGCTCTCTCTCACCGCCACACCAGCCCTCCACGCGTCCCACACCCACGCTTCCCCGGTGCCACGCGTCACACATGCATGAACTGCCTCCACTACCTCCCCCACGTGTTACACCACCAGTCTCTCACCGTCAGACCTCACCGGCCGGCCTGCATGGCCGGCGACCACCGTGCACATCGCCGGAGAAAGCCAAATCTCCAGATTCCGGCCAACATTCACCTTCCTCCTCCAATCCCCGATCAAACCTCCATAACTTCCTCCAATCTTCACCGCCCTCAGCCATACCCTTCACCGGAAATGCAGAATCCCAGAATCCGATCCAACCACCACCATCATCTCCAGATTCAACTAACATTCATCTTCATCATCTGAAGCCTCAAATTTCCAAAAACCACCCATCTTCATCCCTTCTTCTTCAATCTCCACCGAAATCCCCAGATTCCTTCATCTCCCCCGGTCGGTAATTTTCAGAAAATCTCAAAACAAACTCCATTGTATTCACCTTCTTTCCAGAACGACCACCAGAAATTCATCAGGAAGAATGTTCATCGTTTCCCCAGATCTTCTTGCATTCTCCAGATCGCCAGAACAGGCTTCAACAATTGCAAGAACGTCATCATCATCATCACGTTCAAGAACATCTCCAGGAAGAACGTTCATCATCGAATTCACCATCTCCAGAACGAGTCTTCAGCGTCATCCATCAAGAACCTCTTCAAGCCTTTTTCCAGAAGAATAGTCATCGGATCTTCATCCGCTATCTTGTTCTTCATCAATATCCCCAGTAACTGCAAGATCTACACCTTCAACCTCAAGATCCATCCGGTAACATCATCCTTTCCATTTTCCAGTTTTAAGTATCATCATCTGTGAATCTTCGTCAAGAATGGATCTTCAAGGTCGTTAAAATTCCTCTGAGATTGCTGAGTTGTGGATTTTTGTGTCCGGATTGGTACTGACTGCGTTGATGTTGCTAGTTTGTTGATGATAAGATTCATGGTGCGATTGGTTTGAGATTATTTGATAGAAAGAATACTGTGAGGGAGAGATTTTGAGACTCAGAGAGGAAGTTGACGGCGGCGGAAGGAGTTAGGGAAGAGATTAGGGTTTCAGCTAGGGTTCTGAGAATGGAGGGAGGAGAAGGATGGATTGGGCCAGGCCCAATAGTTTTTTTGGGAGACGCCTCCCCTCACGTTTTTGGCTGAGAGTGGGTTGGGCCCAGCGAACCAATTGCCAGGCACACCCTCTGTTTTTTCCATTGCCACCCTCCCCTACGTTTTTGCAGCAAGCAAACTGGGCTGGGCCCAGTTTGTCCTTTTTTATTTCTGCTTATCAAACCCCCCCCCCCCCCCCCCCAGTTGGGCTGGGTATCCCCCTCCCTATTTTGTGTATTTTTTCATTTTTTCTTTTGTTTAAAGTAGTTAGAAAAAGAAAAAGCAATAAAGAAAAATATATTTTAGAGAAAAAAGAATTTGAAAATAGAAAAAGAAGAAAGTGAAGAAAAAGTATAAAAGAGAATATAGAAACAATATGGAGAAAAATAGTATAAAAGAAAATATAGAAAGAATATGAAAAGAAATATTGAGAAAAGAATTTGAAAAAGAAATATAGAAAAAATATTCAAGAAAAAATAGAGGAAAATATTGTGAGAAAATACATAGAAAAAAAAAGAAGAAAATAGTGGGAAAATAGCAAAAAATATTAGATGTAATATTTTTAGGATTTATTTGTTTTAGGGATAGTTTAGAAGCCCACTTGTTAGGGGGCTATTTTCATTCGATTTTTCAGGATAGGATAGAATAGTATTTCTTAGGAGATTATTTTTCAGTATTCACCCATTGTAATCATTTTTCAGAGATTAATAAAACGAGATTTGAGTTGTGGTCCCGAAGTAGCCGAACTACAGCTGCTCTGATTTCTCGTACCAGACGAGAATATGTAGGCATAGGATGCGATATCCTAGCGAGCACACTAACGACTAACCTGTTGTTCTCTCGCTGCTGTGCGATCGAGACTTTCCCGCTGATGATTAATTGATACCCTTTTTCTCTCTTGCCCAAGTGCATTTGAGACCAAACCATAGTTTTGCCCATAGGTTCCCGACCCTGTGAAACCAGTTGTTTTTCTCACTGCTGTGTGAAAATGTTTGTTTAGCCGTAGTTAGTCTGAACTACGTAAAGCTCTGATCTTCCATGCAGTGGAAGTACGTAGGCACAAGACGCGAGGTCTTGGCGAGCCAATTTTCCCTGTAGTCCCGAACTACGTTGACTCTGACTTTCTCTCTTGAGAATACGTAGGCATAGAGTGCAACGCTCTATCGAGTCAATTCCCTTCCCTTTAGATTTAGCAGCCGTAGATAGATTGTTTTGCATCCTTTAGACAACCCAAGCAAGCGTGGATCCCGTCGAGTACGACGGACGTGAGGGGTGCTAATACCTTCCCCTTGCGTAACCGACTCCCGAACCCAGGTTTTGGTTGCGATGACCATACCTTTTCCCCGTTTTTTGCGAGGTTTACTTCGAGCGTTTCCTTTCCCGCTCTGAGGGATAAATAACGCACGATGGCGACTCTTCTGTCAGCCGGCGCCGATTTTCGCAGTAGCGACAGCTGGCGACTCTGCTGGGGACTTGATAGTTCCCTAGGGATCCAACGTCCCGAAAGCGAGTCAATTTTGGGATCCAACGTCCCTTAAGAGAGTCAATCCTAGCGCTTGTTTGCTTGTCTATTTTGGGGCTTATTTGTCGATATTATCTGTTGCTATTGGGGTGTTACGGGTGTTCTATGATTGAGAGCTAAGCCGGACCTGGGCTTGAGTATGAGTATGCACCTAGATATAGTTGCGGAGAAGTAGTAGACAAACCTGTCTGCTGAGCAGGCACAGTTCCCTACGAAAATCTGCGCTCAGACGAGGTTCTCGCAGAGGTGCTCCTTTCCGGTCCTGAGGATCTGAGGGAAGTCCAGACGTGAGGATTGTCGACTCTGGGAACCGATCAATTGGAAGTCAGCTAAGTGAGGCCTCTTCATGAGATGACGATGCCACTCCTTCTGGGAATCTTATCATTCCTCATGAAAGTCTGTGACGCTGACGACCGCATAGGATGCCGTACCTTATCAGATATAGGTCCACACCTGTGAGTGGGGGGGGTTTTTGTGCAGGAAACTTGACTTCCAACCTACCCGTTATTCTGGTCTTCTCTTCAGAGCAACCGTGCTCTGTCAGCAGTGCAGCAGTATTTAGATTGTGTGGGGGTGTGATCCCGTATTTATTGCATTGCATTTGCATAGGCATCTTCGCATCATATTGCATACCGTTCGCCAGCTAGTCAGAGCTCTTATCCAGCCGTTATTTTGATTCTGAAGGTGAGTGTTGAAGACGACCAAGGGGTGGAAGCAGATTTGATCAGAGTCAAGCAGTGAAGTCAGCTGACAGTTGTTGGTAGCTATGTCAGAGAGCAGCTTCCAGTTTGTTGATACCTTGTCAGGTTTCACCGTGACGTCCAATCCTCTGTATGGATCTCCGCACGACGAAGACTTTCCGCAAGTAAACAACCTTACTGCAGCTCAGCTTGTGCAGCCATCTGTTGAAGACCGAGGTCTGCGTGAGCAGTTTGTTGTCCAAGGTGAACGTTCTCCTTCTGTTGATGTCTCAGACTACCAGGGTTTTGCCTTCCCTGTGCCAAAGCCCCGAAGAGAGGTCCCAACAGCAAAGAATGAAGACCCATTAGCTCCCGTGTATGCTGAAAGGTTTCGTGCATTAGATGAGAGATTCAAAGCCTTGAAAGGTAAAGACGCTGTTACTCCTAGTGCTGCAGATATGTGTCTAGTTCCTGGCCTAGTGTTACCTCCGAAGTTCAGAATGCCGAGGTTTGAAAGGTACAAAGGAGATAGTTGCCCGAAGCAACATTTGGTGATGTTCTGCCGAAGAATGACTTCGTTTGTGCACAACGATAAGCTGATGATTCATTGCTTTCAAGATAGTCTGACTAGGGCACCTCTGAGTTGGTATATGCAGTTAGAGCGTGATCAGATCCGATCATGGATGGACTTAGCCAATGCCTTCCTGAAGCAGTACGACTATAATCTTGACGAAGCTCCTATTCGCATGCAACTGCAAGAATTGTCTCAAGGGAACAATGAATCTTTCAGAAAGTATGTTCAGAGATGGAGAGAATTTGCTGGTAGAGTGCAACCACCGCTCCTAGACCAAGAGCTGAAAGGCATGTTTGTAAACTCCCTGCAGAGCCCGTACTTCGAAAGAATGCTTGGAACCGCACCAAATTTCTCTGAGTTGGTAAAGACGAGAGAGCACATCGAGTATGGCGTAAAAACTGGAAGGATCCCGTATGTTTCAAAAGGTCAGGCCAGTGAAACTGAAGCTCTCTATAGCTCTCAATCTGAAGATGAAACTATGATCAATGCGGTCCTGACAGATGTTGGATATCCTCAAGTCGAATCGGTGAAATCTGTTGGTTCTACGTCTTCTCAGCGGTCAGTATCTTCTGTGTCTCGTTATTCTGAGCAGACAGTCGTGCCTGGGGCACCCTATCAGGAATCTTATGTCGCTTCCATTGCAAGTCCACGAGCCCGTGGCTGAGGTTATCAGAATCAGCGTCAGAATCAGAACCGACCTCGTAGCAACTTAGAACGAAGGAAAGCTCCTTTTCACCCAGTGCCGTTGCCGTATAGCCAGTTGCTACCTCTTTGATCCAGAAGTCTTTGGTGGAACCTAAAGCTCTTAAGCCAGTTCCAGAACCTTACCCTCCTGGGTACAATCCCCACGTTCAGTGTGGTTACCATGGCGGCTCTCCGGGGCATTCGACTGAAGATTATAAAGCATTTCAGGCGAAGGTACAGCAGTTGATTGATCAGGATCGCATTTCCTTTTGAGAAGGGTTTCTGTTTGTTCATCCCAACCGCTAAGTTGTCTAAGCTCGTAGATTCAGAAAGTATTCTCCAGCAAAGAAAGCCAGTGGTTCAGACAGGCGGGCGCCTCAGTGTTGGCAGTTCTCAGACCTCTATACATCATTTGCATTTGTAGTTTCTTTTTCTGTTAGTTACTGCTTGCATTTAAACATTGTATGTTTCGAATGGTGATAATAATAAAGTGACTATGCATTTTTCTGAATTAGTCATGTCGTTGTCGCTCATTTACTGCATTGCACTGACACTTGCATTTTACTCACTCCACTTTATCCCTGTGACTAGCAAAGATTGGAGGGAGGATGACGAAACTGAAACTCATAACCGATGATCGTATGCTTTCAGATAAGACCGTACCGATGACGTACAAGGCATTGTTTCAAATCCCCCAAACACTGGAGATATAAGGAGTTAGTCCCTTGTTAACCACTTCGAGCCAGGAAGTAGAAGTTTTTTCGGACTTTTTAACCCTTACACCTTAACCCGGGGTAGGGTAGTTGTCAGTTAGCTTGACCGAGCGTTCAAGTCTTACAGAGGAGTGTTGTCTTTCGAGGACCAATCAGTTATACCTTTCAAGAGGTCAAATCTCACCAATCAGGAGTGAGACAGTTACAATCCTTTCGGAGCAATCAAGACAACCAGTGTCACACTACTTTGTTCAAAAAAAAAGGGGAATAAGAAAGCCCGCTAAGTAGAAAGAAAGAAAAGCTGAGAAAGCTAATACTTAGGCAAAAATCAGGGCATCCCGCTGGACTTCAAAAGAAATCGAAAAATCGAAAAGAACTCAAAATGAGTCAGTCCAGGCAAAAATTAGGGAATCAAAAGAATGAAAAAGAGGGATCAAAAAGAAAATTTTTTCCCCAGCAAATCATAAAGTCGTGTACACAGACACCGAAAGCGAAGAAGGAGTAATTGTCACTCCAGAAGAGCATTGTGAATTCCTTAGCTATGGTTCTTACCAGTCAACATACCTCTCGAAGAGGCGAGCGCTTGTGCCAGGTTAACTGAACCTTAGGATCGGAGATCATCACGAAGAAGGGGTAGGTACAAATCAAAATTTGAGCCGAATATCCTTTGTTTCACGAACCGTGAACCCGACCACGATACAACCCTTAAAAGACCTAATTGAGGTAGGGTTAGTCTGAAGCGCATTACGATAAGGTTGAGTAACCTGACTCCTTCTTGACTTGCTAGTCACATCCTTGTTGTATTTTTCACTGACCACGTAAGCACTACGTTTGAACTTTGGTTCATTCGTCACTCACAATCATATGCATGTAAATGAGTGACAGCTCAAATTTTTTTAAAATCTGCATAACCATTGCATTAAGATTACCATTCGTAGACAGACAATTTTAATTGCAGGTTAGTAGTTGGCATGAAAGAAATTCCAGCAGGGAATAATCAAGCAGGACTGAGTAATTCAGCAGTCTGAACCAGAATGGTGTATGTTGTGAAGCCCAATGAATCAGGGGCATTATCTTCCAGTAAGTTCGAAATCAGTCAGTCTGAGGACAAGTCCCGAAGCTTCAGTTGATTAGGGGCAGTTGTTTGAGAAGCAGTTGATCAGAAGTGAGTCTTCTCGAGAGCCAATCAGGGGCAGTTATACAGAATGCGGAGATTTGAAAGCAGATACTGCCGGTGGATAATCAGATCGGGTTAAGTCGCTAGAACGCTCATTCAGGGGCAAGTCATTGCAGAGAATGTTGAAATCAACGGGGTTGTTAGGTGTTTAATTGGAGATTGAATTCTTTTGTCGTGCAGATGTCGGGGCAAATATTCTCGAAGTCTTCTTGTAGCAAGATGTTCAGAGCAAGTACTCCCAAGAGTTAGATTGGGGCAAGTTGAATTAGACTGGGGCGAGTTGTTCAAGCTAGTCTTTTTACCCCCAGCTGAGTGTACTGGGGCAAGTTGTTCAAACCAGCCTGTTTATCCCCAGCCGGAGTTGAGTATCGGGGAATCATGTCAGTACCCTTGTCAAAACCTAAACCTTAACCTCCTAAGAAGACCTTGCTGTCATTGGATCATTATCCTACAGTTTAAACCTGTTGCGTGTCAGTAACCAGTCGTTTCCGAAGTCCAGTTCTCGCCTGGCAAACCGGTAACCAGTTCTCGTCTGGCCCACCTCTCCGTAAGCGTCAGTTCCCGTCTGGTGCAGTTTATTATAAGCATCAGTTCCCGTCTGGTGTAGTTTATTGTAACCAGTTCTCGTTTGGGTCATCGTTTCTTCAAGTGTTGTATCAGTTCTCGTCTGGTACATGTCGTTGCTAAATCAATTCTCGCCCGATAACCTATTTTCCTATCAGTTCTCGCCTGGTAGTCTACCTTTGAATGCTAGTTCTCGTCTAGTATTTTCCATATCTTCCACTGTGTACATAATCCGTGTTTATCCTAAACCAGAAAAAACAAACAAAAAAAAACCTAAAGGTATCTGACACCGTAATTCCCAATGAACTCGCATGTTGTCATGTTTCCCGATACGAAGCTCGGCAGATACCAGTGCCCCGATTAATGGTTGAAATCCTTGTGGATGTTGTTAAATCAGAATTGCTACTCTTCAGCAGATGAAGGTTGCTTATTATCCCCGGAAGAGTCGAAATTGTATTGTTACCCTGTATCAGAATAGGGTCAGGAGTATCCTAAGCAGATTAAGAGTGATATCTGTGATAGTGGGGGCATTTCCAGCAGTGTGCCTTGCGCAATCAATCCCAGTTTGGGTCAATCCCCGCAGAGCACAACCAGTTGCCAATGGTTTGAAGAAAGCATCCCCGAGCAGAGTTGTTTTTCTTTCCCCAGTAAGGTCACCAAGCAGGGTTGCCTTTTCATTTCTCCAGCAGGACGGTTATCCCCAGCGGATTTGATTTCCCGTTTCCGGCATTTATTTTGCTGAGATAATTCTGTGACTTCAATTCATCCCCAGCAGAGTTGACGTCTACCTTCGGCATTTATTTTGCCAAGTGGTTTTCAGACCTGGTGTTCTCTGGCAGCTCGAGCCTGCATTAGCATTTGCATATATAGTCATTGCATCTATCAAACATATAATATTTCCACGCCGTCTGGGCCTCGCATTTTCAAACAGAACGCATAGCATTTACATGTCATATAGGGCATTGCATCATTATCAAGCATACGCATGTCGAAACATAGACCAGGATGGTTACCTATTGGATTTCGAATTTGTTCACCTGCAGAGTTGTGTGGTTCAGCTTACCTTCTCCCCCAGCGGAGTGATTCTTCATTTGGTTGTTACATCAGCATCGGAAAAAACAACAACAACAAGGAGAGATTGACATATCGAACTTCTGAAGCTGCCCCCTTCGTCAAAATAGGTGCCAGGCAGTTCCATTCAGAATTCCCCCAGGAGAATTGTCCTCAAGTTCGCAGTGAACTGTGAGTTGACCAGATTTGATCCCATGAGAGAGATGGGAATCAAGGTGTTTGCTTTACGAAGCGTTATTTCAATACTTGTGGCGTCACACAGGTGTTGAAAAGGAGAAGAAAATTTATCAGAAAATTGATCAGTTGTTGCCGTGACAACCAAACTTCAGTTATTGGAAGTTATTCCTCAAGCAGCTTTGCAGTATATTCTTGCGGTTGGCAAATTTCAGGGTTCCATTTGTATTCAACCGTCATCTACCTTGAATGTTTGAAGGCTGAGCGCTCTTCACCCATTCAGGTCGAAACCGCTTGAATAGGGGCAGCTGTTGCACCCCAAAATTTGACCAACCGGGTCTCGTATCTAGCTCGATGTTTCGACGCATAATCGCATTCGCATCTGCATATTGCATACAACGCATTTCTCATTTGTTTTGATTTTATCAGGGATCACAGCTCTCGTCTCGTGTTTCAGGTGTTTTTAATCAGTTCAGATAGGTAGAATCGTATTTTTGGGATATTTCGGTGCCCGTTTATTTTTACCGGTTATTTTGGTGCGCTCTCGCGGTGTTATGTGTCATGCGGTGCTTATTTGGTTCCTCTGGGAATTATTGTGATTTTTCTGGATTTTTATTGGCCATTTTTAGATTTTTAATAGCTTTTAAATCGTTTTTAGAATTTAATAGGATTTTTAATAGGTTTAAATCATTTTTTAGCATTTTTTAGAATATTATAGATTTTATTTTGGTTTAGATTTTCTTTTAATTAGTTTAATAAGAATTTAGATGTTTTAGGATAATATAGCATTTATAGAATATTAATAGATTTTTTCTAGAATATTAAATAAATAGTTTTTTTAGATATAATGTTTTAGAATAATAAATAATAGGGTAATAGAAATTAAATGTTTTAATTTTTAGATATAGATAATATAGTCTTTTTTTAGAATTTAATATAGTTTTTTAGAATTTATTAGGAGTTTTAGAATCAATTAGAATAATAATCAGATTAGTTAATTCAGTTAGTTAATTAGGATTAGATTTAATTCATTTTTCATTAGCCATTTAATCCATTTTTAATTCATTAATCCATTTCAGTTTTTTGGTTTTTTTTTATCCTTTTTTCGTATTGGGCCCAAGTATCAATGAAAGGCCCAGAGTTGGTTTTTGTCTATTTCCATTTTTGTCCAGAAAAATCCAATTCGCAACCCAGAATTTTCAGCCCAATTCGTTCAGCTTCAGTCCAGAAAGTCTCCAGCAGGTTCCAGCAATTCCCAGACTCTTCTAGAAGCATCCAGAGCTTCTCAGCATTTAAAACCAGCAGCACACGTGTAGCACAGAGGCTGGCCCCACGTTTCTCACCATCATGCCGCCACCTCACTCCCTCAGACGCTCTCTCTCACCGCCACACCAGCCCTCCACGCGTCCCACACCCACGCTTCCCCGGTGCCACGCGTCACGCATGCATGAACTGCCTCCACTACCTCCCCCACGTGTTACACCACCAGTCTCTCACCGTCAGACCTCACCGGCCGGCCTGCATGGCCGGCGACCACCGTGCACATCGCCGGAGAAAGCCAAATCTCCAGATTCCGGCCAACATTCACCTTCCTCCTCCAATCCCCGATCAAACCTCCATAACTTCCTCCAATCTTCACCGCCCTCAGCCATACCCTTCATCGGAAATGCAGAATCCCAGAATCCGATCCAACCACCACCATCATCTCCAGATTCAACTAACATTCATCTTCATCATCTGAAGCCTCAAATTTCCAGAAACCACCCATCTTCATCCCTTCTTCTTCAATCTCCACCGAAATCCCCAGATTCCTTCATCTCCCCCGGTCGGTAATTTTCAGAAAATCTCAAAACAAACTCCATTGTATTCACCTTCTTTCCAGAACGACCACCAGAAATTCATCAGGAAGAATGTTCATCATTTCCCCAGATCTTCTTGCATTCTCCAGATCGCCAGAACAGGCTTCAACAACTGCAAGAACGTCATCATCATCATCACGTTCAAGAACATCTCCAGGAAGAACGTTCATCGTCGAATTCACCATCTCCAGAACGAGTCTTCAGCGTCATCCATCAAGAACCTCTTCAAGCCTTTTTCCAGAAGAATAGTCATCGGATCTTCATCCGCTATCTTGTTCTTCATCAATATCCCCAGTAACTGCAAGATCTACACCCTCAACCTCAAGATCCATCCGGTAACATCATCCTTTCCATTTTCCAGTTTTAAGTATCATCATCTGTAAATCTTCGTCAAGAATGGATCTTCAAGGTCGTTAAAATTCCTCTGAGATTGCTGAGTTGTGGATTTTTGTGTCCGGATTGGTACTGACTGCGTTGATGTTGCTAGTTTGTTGATGATAAGATTCATGGTGCGTTTGGTTTGAGATTATTTGATAGAAAGAATACTGTGAGGGAGAGATTTTGAGACTCAGAGAGGAAGTTGACGGCGGCGGAAGGAGTTAGGGAAGAGATTAGGGTTTCAGCTAGGGTTCTGAGAATGAAGGGAGGAGAAGGATGGATTGGGCCAGGCCCAATAGTTTTTTTGGGAGACGCCTCCCCTCACGTTTTTGGCTGAGAGTGGGTTGGGCCCAGCGAACCAATTGCCAGGCACACCCTCTGTTTTTTCCATTGCCACCCTCCCCTACGTTTTTGCAGCAAGCAAACTGGGCTGGGCCCAGTTTGTCCTTTTTTATTTCTGCTTATCAAACCCCCCCCCCCCCCCAGTTGGGCTGGGTATCCCCCTCCCTATTTTGTGTATTTTTTCATTTTTTCTTTTGTTTAAAGTAGTTAGAAAAAGAAAAAGCAATAAAGAAAAATATATTTTAGAGAAAAAAGAATTTGAAAATAGAAAAAGAAGAAAGTGAAGAAAAAGTATAAAAGAGAATATAGAAAAAATATGGAGAAAATATTAGAAAATAAAAATAGTATAAAAGAAAATATAGAAAGAATATGAAAAGAAATATTGAGAAAAGAATTTGAAAAAGAAATATAGAAAAAATATTCAAGAAAAAATAGAGAAAAATATTGTGAGAAAATACATAGAAAAAAAAAGAAGAAAATAGTGGGAAAATAGCAAAAAATATTAGATGTAATATTTTTAGGATTTATTTGTTTTAGGGATAGTTTAGAAGCCCACTTGTTAGGGGGCTATTTTCATTCGATTTTTCAGGATAGGATAGAATAGTATTTCTTAGGAGATTATTTTTCAGTATTCACCCATTGTAATCATTTTTCAGAGATTAATAAAACGAGATTTGAGCTGTGGTCCCGAAGTAGCCGAACTACAGCTGCTCTGATTTCTCGTACCAGACGAGAATATGTAGGCATAGGATGCGATATCCTAGCGAGCACACTAACGACTAACCTGTTGTTCTCTCGCTGCTGTGCGATCGAGACTTTCCCGCTGATGATTAATTGATACCCTTTTTCTCTCTTGCCCAAGTGCATTTGAGACCAAACCATAGTTTTGCCCATAGGTTCCCGACCCTGTGAAACCAGTTGTTTTTCTCACTGTTGTGTGAGAATGTTTGTTTAGCCGTAGTTAGTCTGAACTACGTAAAGCTCTGATCTTCCATGCAGTGGAAGTACGTAGGCACAAGACGCGAGGTCTTGGCGAGCCAATTTTCCCTGTAGTCCCGAACTACATTGACTCTGACTTTCTCTCTTGAGAATACGTAGGCATAGAGTGCGACGCTCTATCGAGTCAATTCCCTTCCCTTTAGATTTAGCAGCCGTAGATAGATTGTTTTGCATCCTTTAGACAACCCAAGCAAGCGTGGATCCCGTCGAGTACGACGGACGTGAGGGGTGCTAATACCTTCCCCTTGCGTAACCGACTCCCGAACCCAGGTTTTGGTTGCGATGACGATACCTTTTCCCCGTTTTTTGCGAGGTTTACTTCGAGCGTTTCCTTTCCCGCTCTGAGGGATAAATAACGCACGGTGGCGACTCTTCTGTCAGCCGGCGCCGATTTTCGCAGTAGCGACACCACTATAAGAATGAGAAGCGAAGGGGTAAGAATGTTTCCTACTGTGTACCCATGTTGTACAAATGGTTCCATAGTCACCTTCCGAAGACAGGACCATTTATTGCTACTGCCAGTACTTTAGAGTGGTCTTCCAGGTTGGTGGGTTTGTCTGCGGAGAATATTGTATGGTTTGATTGGAATATGCTCGGAGCTGATATCGTATATAGTTGTAGTGGCTTTCCGAATGTCCCGCTGATTGGTCGGAAAGGTTGTATTAACTATAACCCTTCCTTGCTTGTAAGACAGTTTGGATACGCTATGAAGAGTCCTCCTAATGAAGACGAGATACAGGAATCTCTGTATCTCACGGGCTTATTGGAAGCAGATACCCTACTCATTGCTTGGAAAGAGCAATAGTCGAGCCTACGATCCTTATTTGACCTGGGTCCGTGAGAGAGCTAGGAATTGTTTGATGCCATTTCCTGCTGTAGAGCCATTATACCCTCCCACGATTGAGGAACCTACTACCGTAGAGATTGAAAAGTACAATAAGTTGTTAGCCGAAAAGGAAGAGTTGCGAAAGGTAAATGAAGAGCTAGAGAAGGAGATCTTTCAGCTTCGACATGAGAAGAATGAAGCGACCTATGCTTTGAAGAAGCAAACTGAGGTGGTAAACAGAATGAGTACCGAGTTAACTGAGGAGATTGACAACAAAAAGCGACTGGGTATGGATATGAAGGCCGTTAGTAGTGTGCTTGCCACTAAAAAGGAGAATATAGACGCGGCTTATTTGCAAATATCTAAGTGGGAATCATTGTGGAATGCCACACTTACTAGTCGCAAGGAGCGTGAGGACAAGTTGAAGCTGCAGATTTCCAAGTTGAAGACGCAACTTAACACCAAGGAAGCGAAGATTGCAGAGGAGTCATCACTTAGGTGGGATGCTGAGTACAGATTGAGCGATATTGTTAAGGAGCTAAAGAGTTGTAAGCTGCAGGCTGATTTCAAGAGGTGTAAGCTCAACGCATGTTTAGGTGAGGGTACTTGTGAAGAGGATGCTAGGAGTTTGCAGTCCACTATTGTCCAGCAGAAGTTGCTTATACAAGGACTACTCTCCAAACCAGGCCACCCTGAGACGTTGAGATTGCTAGAGGATTTTCGGGCGCGTCACCCATCCTGACCGGCTTTGTTGTTTTCCTTTGTACTTTGTTATCTTGCTTATACTTGACCATCGCCAGGCTTGTTGGCCGAGGTCTTCTCTATTTGCACTCAATTGTAGTTCGTACACTGCCTGTTGGCTCATGCTTATATACGAGGATTTCTGATTCTATGCTTGTCTATATGGGCTCCATTGTCTTTATGACTTCTTTCTAGAACTAGAATCGGGGGGAATTTCCCTGTCGCATATTTACATGTTAGCATTTTTGCATATCATTTACGTAACAGATACCTTGAGCTGTTTCCTAACCCTCTGTTGATGCAGGTTTCAGGATTTTCGATCAGCGAATTCATCGCTACTTTACCAGAAGCAACTGTAAGAAAGCCATGGATCAGATGCAATTGAGATGCAAGAGATGCGCGACAGGATGACGCAGTTCATGCAGATGATGGAGACTGTGGCCAAGGGCCAGGAGCAGCTGCAGACTCTGGTGCAACCTCCGATTGCTAGGGTTAACAATCAGGGTGTGCTACATGGCGGGGTTACTAATAATCCTTCTCAAGTCGAAACTCCTCGAGCAGATGACGCTGTACCGGTGGTTGTCTTCAATACTACTAAAAATGGTAACAGAGCTGGGAATGGAAATGTGACTGGTAACGGTAATAGGAATGTGGAAACTAATGGAAACATTGGTGCTGGAAATGCTGGGTTCAATGTTGGCACTAGGAACGCTGGTCTTGGTGCTGGGAATACTGGTATGGGTATTGGTAACGCTGGTTTTGGTGGTAATCAGGGTTATGGAAATCAGGGTTACGGCAATCAGGGCTTCGGTAACGCAGGTTTTGGCAATGCCAGTAACAATGGTATTGGAATGGGTGGTCACAATGCTGGTTTTGGGCCAGGTGCTGGCAATCAGGGTTTTGGTAATATGGGGTATGGTCCCAGGTTCAATAAAACTGGCTTCGGTCCTAATACTGCTTATGCTGGGTATGACAACGGGGATTCTCACTGGGGCGAAGATCGTCAGGAAGATGCTTTCCCTCCTCCAGGCAGGGATCTTGAGATGCCCGCTGACAATGATAGAAGGTTCAGGTTGTTGGAAGAAAAGATGAGGAATCTTGCTAATCAGAACTCCACGGGGTTGGATGTGGCCAACATGGGACTGGTTCCTGGTTTGAGGGTGCCACTCAAGTTCAAAGCGCCCACCTTTGACAAGTATAATGGGGATACTTGCCCGAGAGTTCACGTGCGATCTTACTATCGAAGAATGTCCGCCTACTCTGATGACGAGAAGATGCTGATGCATTTTTTCCAAGATAGCTTGTCGGGGCCGTCATTAGAATGGTACATGGGGTTAGAGCCTACTCAGATTGGTAGCTGGAAGGACTTAGCGGAAGCTTTTGTCAAGCATTACCAATACAATAGCTACCTTGCGCCGAACAGGGTCCAACTCCAAAATATTTCTCAGAAGAACGGCGAGAGCTTTAAAGAGTACGCCCAGAGGTGGCGTGCGCTTGCAGATAGGGTGCACCCACCCGTGGTAGAGCGTGAGTTGGTGGATATTTTCGTGGGCACTTTCTCTGGGTTGTACTATGACAGGCTTATCAATTGTACGACGGCTAATTTTTCTGAGTGGATCCTCTTGGGGGAACGTATAGAGAATAGCGTTAAGATCGGTAAGATTCAAGCGGGCGAGTCAACCTCAGCGGGAGGTGGTAAAAAGGTTTTTGGGAATAAGAAGCAGAGGGATATTAATTCAGTATACAGCTCCCGAGGAAGAGGTATAGGTCGGAACCATCAGCAACAGATTGCTAGTGTGACAATTCTCGTACCTCAACAACAACAACAACAACAACATCCTGCTCAGCGAAGAATTCAGGATAGAGATAGGGCCGTAAGAAGAGTATTTGACGCGCCTCCACTACCGTATGCTCAGCTTCTTCCAACTTTGTTGCAACTGCGGCTCGTTGAGAAAAGGACGTTAGCTCCGCCGAAGGGCACGCCTCTTTTGGTTATGATGCCAATGCACATTGTGACTTCCACTCCGGGGCACCCGGTCACAGCATACAGAATTGTCATGCGTTCAAGCATAAGGTACAAGACTTGATCAATAGCAAGGCAATCAACTTCTCTGATGATGTTCCCAACGTGGCACAGAATCCTCTACCAAACCACGAACAAGCTGGAAGCGGCTGAGTCGCCAACAAGTCAAGATACAAGGAGCCCAGTTCCTAGAAGCTAGCTATCTGCATTTTTCATGTCATTTCTTTACATTTGTAGTTTCTTTCCTGTAGAATTGCAAATTTCGTTTGTAAAACTTGTTGTTTTCAATTGACATTGATAATGAAATAAATATGCATGTTTTGAATTAATCCATTCGTGTTCACTTTATTTCTTTCTTTTATTTCAAACGCTTGTTTAAGTGGAATCCGGGGAGGATGACGAAATCCAATAATGCATAAGCTTCCGATGCTATGCTTTTGAATAAAAACCTGTTGATGATGTACAAGCATTGTTTCAATCCCCAAACATGGGAGATATAAGGAAGATAATCCCTTGTTAACCCCTTTGAGCCTAGTTGTAGGAGTTTCTTTCTGAAAATGAAAAACCCTCAGTATTAACCCGGGGCAGGGTAGGTGTCAGTTAATTTGACCAAGCGTTCGAATTACAAAAGGAGTGTCCGTTCGAAATCACACCGCCGTAAGTCGTACCTAAACAAAAACCACAATGGTTAAACCTGGTCGATCAGGAGTGAAACAGTCATAATCTCTTTTCAAACAAGTCATACGAGTCGGTGTCACACGATTTGTTCCAAAAAAAAAGAGAGAGAAAAAAGAATCGAAAAGAAAAGCCCGCTAAGTCGAATCATGAAAGCAAGCAACTTAGGCAAAAATTAGGGTACCCCGCTGGACTTCAAAATTAAAGAAACTCTAAAGATTTAGTCTAGGAAAAAGTTAGGGGAGAACGAAAAACAAAAGACTAAAAGCGAAAAGGGATTGCGAAAGAAAATCCTCAAACAAGAACAAAATTGTGTGGCTCCGGACGCCAAAAGACGAAAAGGGAGCGACTGTCACTTCGAAAAGTGTAATTTCCTAAACTGTCGCTCAACCTTTGAAAGGAGAACGCTAAGGTCGAATTAGCTGAACGTAGGATCGGAGAACATCACGGAGAATGGGTGGATTAAAACAAATTTTGAGCCTTTATCTTTTCTTTCGTAAACCGTGAACCTGACCACGTTACAACCTTTAAAAGTCCTAATTGAAATAGGTTTGTTTCGAAAGCATACATCGGTAAAGATCGCATCGGAACTGACTCCTAAAAGGATTTTTCTTAGAGCATTGTATTAATTTTGACATATTGATGAATGATTCATGCATTTTATGCCAATAAAAGTCTTTCCAATGAACAGATTAGATTTTGAAAACTGCCATATGCATTGCATTTGATATGTCTTTTATGCAGAACAACGTGTTTTACTAGCAAGTAAGCGCTTAACGGCAGGAAAGTTTCCACGATGGAAAGACTTGATCAAGACAGAATGCAGGATGCCAGAATATCCCGGCGAGCCGGGGCAATCAGGTCGAGATTTGATGAATCTCTCGCAACCAAGGGTACTACTCCCCACAGATCAGCCCATGAGGGGAAAATTCATGACGAGACTGGGGCAGGTCACCCCAGGAGCGCCAAAGTTATCCTTATCCTGAAGGCGATTAACTTGAAGCACCTCCGTATCAAACCACCAGAGTACAGAGATCTCAGGTTTCCTTTTGAAATGATATGACGAAGATCCCGCAGGTTGGGGCAAGGGCTGAAAGCGAAAGAGTCGTTCCTCTCCATATCTGCAAAGTTTGCCAAGAGTTGTTATAGATGCTGGGGCAAGCCATTTCGAGTTCGTTTCATGGCATGTTTTTCCGAGCAGAATGACTCCTTCCTCAGCAGGTTCAGTTGTGCTTCCCCACGGAGTCTGAACATGAAAGTGTGGGCATTAATGTGTCTCCCCGAACGGAGATAGATTCTCTCAACCAGATGCATCCTAGGCAGGGATCGTATTTCCCCATTCGGAGTCCCTTAACGTAGGAGCAAGCTCTATGTGAAACTTATTCCTCCCCAGCAGATGGAAGTTCGCATTTTATCCCCAGAAGATTTGGGTGCAGGCTAGCGGTCAGGCAGTGAGGTGCATTCCCAGCAGGTAGTCATGTGCACATTACTTCCCCAGTGAAGTCCTCACAGAGTACAACCAGGTTATCAGTGGTTTGTAAGGATCATCCCCACGCAGGACCGTCCTTTCTGTTCTCCAGCAGGTTGTCTTTCCTCCAATAGGTTGTTCATCCTCTACAGAGTTCGTAACTTTGGATTTGTTAAGCTATTCCTCAGCAGGATTGTTGCTCCCCCAGCGGAGTCGGTTCACCTATCCAGCATTTATTTTGCTGGCATAATTTTGTGATACCCGGTTATCCCCAGCGGAGTTAGCTTTGTCATTTATTTTGCTGAAGCGGTTCTGTACCCAGCTTTTCTCCGGCAGCCAGTGCCTGTGGTTGCATCCTGCATTTGCATTATATTTGCATTACATAGCGATTTACCCAAACACGTAGCGTTTCCATGCCGTATGGAGCATTACGCCATTTCTCAAACATGTGCATTTTGAAACATAAGCCAGGTTGGTTACCTCTTAGTTTTCACGTGTTTTTCCCTGCAGGTAATTGGAATTCTTGTTCAGGATGGTTTTCGAGTACGCAAATTTTTGGCATGAGATATGTAATGATAACGTTCGTCGTATCATGTGTGCTTTTATCAGAGTTACTTGGTTAAGTTTCTCTTCTTCCCCAGCAGAGTTTTTCCTCAGATTGCTGTTACGTCAGCGTTAAAAGATTTGTTGGATTAGACCTTTGAAGTCGTTACTTGTTGTCAAAGTAAGTCTCTGGCAGTTGACGTCAGAATCTCCCCAAAAGAGTTTTCCTCGGATTGCTGTTACATCAACATTAAAAATCTCGTGGATTAAACCTTCAGAGATTTTTACCCGTGATGGACGGAGATGTTACCTGTGTTGACAGAGATACCCGTGATGGACAGAGATGTTACCTGTGATGGACAGAGATTTTTACCCGTGATGGATGGAGATGTTACCTGTGTTGACAGAGATCCTTACCCGTGATGGACGGAGATGTTACCTGTGATGGACAGAGATTTTTACCCGTGATGGACGGAGATGTTACCTGTGATGGACATAGATTTTTACCCATAATGGACGGAGATGTTACCTGTGATGGACAGAGATTTTTACCCGTGATGGACAGAGATGTTACCTTTGTTGACAGAGATTTTTACCCGTCTGTTACCTGTGTTGACAGAGATTTTTACCCGTGATGGACAGAGATATTACCTGTGTTGACAGAGATTTTTACCCGTGATGGACGGAGATGTTACCTGTGTTGACAGAGATTTTTACCCGTGATGGACGGAGATGTTACCTGTGATGGACAGATATTTTTACCCGTGATGGACGGAGATGTTACCTGTGTCGACAGAGATTTTTACCCGTCTGTTACCTGTGTTGACAGAGATTTTTACCCGTGATGGACGGAGTTATTACCCGCGTTGGTGGAGTTGTTACCTGTGTTGACAGAGATTGTACCTGTAATGGACAGAGATTGTTACCCGTGTTGACAGATATTTTATCTATCTTACCCGTGTTGACGGAGATTTTACCAGAGTTATTACCCGTGTTGACGGAGATCCTTACCCGTGTTGACGGAGATTTTACTCATTTTTGACCCGTCTTGACAGAGATTTTTACCTGTGTTGACAGAGTTTAGATGTGATAGACAGAGATTGTACCCGTGATTGACGGAGATTGTCACCCGTGATTGACAGAGATTGTTACCCGTGTTGACGGAGATTGTTACCCGTGTTGACGGATTCGTTGCCCGTGTTGACAGAATTGTTACCCGTGTTGACGGAGTTGTTACCCGTGTTGATGGAGTTATTACCCAAGTTCGTGCTTTGCATAATGCAAATACCGGTAATGTCAGAAATGTGCCCCGCAGAGTTGTTCGTTCAAGTCTTCAGATGCCAGATTAGCACTTTTATTTAGTGTTTTGCCTGTTTCCTCGTAAACGAAAGGTCAAAGATAGTACATTGACATCCCTCGCTTTTATTTAGCGTATGTTCGTTTCCTCGCAAACGACAGGTCAAGGATAGTACATTGACGATTCGCGTTTTACGTATTGCTCACCCGTCCCTTCGGAGATAGAAAGTCAAGAATAATATTATGATATGGTCTTATGGCTCAGTGCTCGCTTATTGTAGCGTATTTTTGAAGATTGATTGTAGATTCAATGCCTGTGGCGTCACACAGGTGGTTGATGGTGAAATCAGACGTTCCATATCGGATGATTGATCAGTTTGTTGCTGTGACAACCAGATTTAATTTTCTGGATGGATTTTGTTCCCCAAGCAGTTTTGTTGCAGTTTATTTACTCGGTTAGCAAATTTCCAAGTTCTTTGGTATTCAACCGTCTTCTACCTTGATTGTTCGAAAGTCGTTCTCTTTTCACCCAGTCGGGTCCAAGCCTCTTGAATAGGGGAAGCTGTTGCACCCCAAAATTTGCCTAACCTTTTCTTACCTGGTTTATGTTTCATTGCATTAGCATATCATTGTTCTAGCATTTGCATAGCATAGCATTGTTCATTTAGCAGGGGATCAAGTGTGATATATATCAAGAGGAGCCTATCTAGAGATTTTGTTCAAGCTTGAGAGGTCACCAAAGTCATCAGAAAGTGGGTTGGGTTCTTGAGAAGTTCAGTTGTTTGTATGTGATTAATCTCCTAAGTTGAGGACCAATTAAAGGCCATCAGTGGATTGTTGTGAAGCCTTGTGCATGGATAGAGTATGGATAGAGCTCATGGAGTGCCTTGAGGGTCATGGTGGAGCTCAGTCAAGTCATTATGCTAGGTGTGAAGAGTCACAGTTGAAGGTGTTGCAATTAGGGTTTTTGCCTAGTCAACCCTAAGTCAACTGTTGATTTCAAAGGAGTTCAAAGCTTATTTCTAAGTCATAGTGATCATGGGATGTTGTGTTGAGGCATTTGAGATGTTATTCCAAGATCAATCAAGAAGAATCCAAGGTGTGAGGAGTTGCTAAACTAGGGTTCTCAGGATAAAATCCCCTATTTAGTGCCTAACTTCAAGACCAATCATCTCAAGATGCAAGTTTCATCTCCACTTATGGCCAACATGGAACTTGTAGAGAATGCTCTTAGCTTTAATTTGAGTACTAGAAGTCCTTCATTGGATTTATAGAACTCAAGTTATGATCCAGACAAGTTACAGGTCACTAGATGAATGTGAAATTTGTCTGTGAAAGTCAACCAACTTCCAAGGAGATTTTTATCTAGAAGGATGTTTCTCCTCAACTTTTTGACAACATGAAAGTTGTAGGTCTTGATCTTAGCTTTCCAAATTGTACTAGAAGTCTTTCATCTGATTTGTAGAACTCAAGTTATGAGGTTTACAAGTTAGGGGTATTTTGGGAAAGCAAGATTTCAGGTCATAAAATTACAGGTCAAGTTCACCACTTTGCATAACTCAAATGAACTTTTTTCCAACATGAAAGTTGCTCCAAATGGGGTCATTTGGTCAAATAAACCTCAAGTTATCAATGGGCTAGCTCATGGTTGAAGATTGGTGAAAGGAATTTTGGTAAAAGCATGTGAAAAGTCAAGTTTGTGATCTTGCCAAAATTAAATCAAATATGGTCATATTTGTGCTCATTTTGAAGGGAATATATGTTTTAAAATCATTGATGACAAAATCAATTGCATTTGAGGCATGGTTCATGGGCTATTTTAAGCTTTCTTCATAATTAAGCAAAATAATGAATCATGGCCATTAAGATTGAAACATGGAACAATTGTGAGCCATAGATCTTCCTTACATTACAAGGAAGGGAATTGAGTCAAAAACAAGGGAAATTGTTCATGTATTCATCCATTTCCATGGGCCTCCAACTTCAAAATTTCCAAAATCCAATTTGATGTTCAAGCCATTTTTGGGCCCCCAATTTGTCACAAACAATTTCTATAAAGGATGTGGATGAATTCTATGAGTGTTTTTGGATAGTTTTGGTGTAGAAACAGAGTGATAGCATATTGAAAAAGTGAGTGCCATGTTGAAATTCGAATTCCAAGTTCCACTCCAATTCAAGCCAATTCAAGTATCCAATTACCTCTAGGAGCATTGATTGATTGATTCTGCATAGATTTCTTGAAGGATCAGTGGACATTTGAAGCATCTCCATCATCATTTTCAGAGGTATTTAACAATCATCATAACTCATCATTTAGGAACCTTTAGGATGCCATTTTTGTATCTTTGCAATCCTCTTGAAGAGGAGATGGTTTCTGGTATCTTTTCGTGGCCGATTGAGTAAGTTTAGCATTCTTGGAAATTTCTTGGAGTTGCACGATTTTGATGAATTAGGGGTTATTAGTTCAATTCGTGGTTCAAGAATCACTCGGTTTGGTTGAGTATTAAGAGAGAGGGGGTTTGGAGAAGACTGTAACACCCCCTTTCTATACCCCCAAATAATACATTTAATCATTTAGGCACTTATTTAAAATTTCATCAGAGTAATTCATAACACGGTATAAAAAGAGTATGCCACATTATACTTGAAATTAAACATACATACAACACCTGCTCATATAGATATGCAACAATGGGCAACACACAATCTAGGAACTTCGTCCTTTTTACCCACATCTCAAATATTTAGAATAAAAGCGGAAAATCTAAACGTTTGAATCACCACTAACATGTATTCACATACATACATATTCACATCATCCCGTCTAATACATCAACAACAGTCATGTTTACAAAACATGCAGCACCAATAAAACATATACAAATGTATTCATCAAAATAGCCCAAGGCTTCCTATGCTACATGGTGTTACATATCAGAGCCATTTGACCAAAACAAAATGAAGACACGCTTCACAAAAAGGGATCACCAGCACCTAATTTGCAATGCCTCATAGAGCATCATAAAACAGCAGAAGGGTGAGAAACAATATCATAATAAACAATGCATAAATCATATATATACATATGCACAAACAAAGAATACACCTATTCTTCGTTCCTCACCATAATTCATTATCCCTCGTCATATACACCGCAATGTACATTTACACAAATAATGGATAATCACCCGACATATTTAATATGCACATATCCATAATTTCAATCAATACACACAAACATACACAATATGTTTATTTCATCACCAATTCACATAAACATCTCTATACATGTTTATTTTCACCAATGCATCATATAAAGATGATTATGCAACTCATAGAGACCGACTCACGACTCTATGCAGATGCAAATGCGGTACCGACTCAATTCAACAGGTTCAATTGAAGAACCAAAATGGAACCATCGCTCGTTACCGAAGTAACTCCCCGTCGGGCCTACGATGTTCACCCATTGCTCACACCTCACATGGGCACACAATGTTTATGGATTGCTCACACCCCACATGGGCACACAACCCGATTGCTCACACCCCATATGGGCACACAATCGTTCTGCAGATTCTACGCGGAATCAAATATAACCATCGCTCACACCCCACATGGGCACACGAGGTTCTGCAGATCCTACACGGGATCAAATAGCACAAATGCATATCATGATGCTTCACATGCAAACATGACTCAATCAACTATAAACCATCGCTCACACCCCACATGGGCACACGAGGCTTCTGCAGATCCTACGCGGGATCAATCAACACAAAATGCATACATGTTTACAAACATACTCATGCATTTATCACATTTCATTGCATACATTCGTTATGCATTCACATCATATATATCACAATGCATATATATATTCATCATTCAATTCACACCATTTCATACATGGTTTCCATTCACAATCAATTTCATCATGCATTTCTATTCAATTCAAGCAAATGCACAAAATTGCCAAACGACCATATTTCACACTCGATTCATTCACTAGGATTCACGCCTTACGGCTACCCACAGCACAACAATTAATAACACACCATTTATCCATACGAGACGAGACCGATCACAACCGGACGCTCTAGCTAATATAAGCTCTTCTCACTCAAAATCATTAATTTCAATTAATCGGTAAAATTGGCTCAAAGTCGGATAAAAATAATATTTCTTTTCACCAAGTTGTAGAACATATTATTAGCTTCAGTTTGATATAAAGAACGTCAAAATCCGATAAACGGTGAAAAAGTTATGAATTTTCAAAGTTTTGAAATAAATTATTTTCTCACACTTACAGTGTTAATCGGTTAACGCATATGGTTAACCTATTAACCACTCCAAAAACTCAGTTTTTAGGCCAAAAACTCAGTTTTTAGGCCCCCAACTCTGTGTTAATCGGTTAACGTATATGGTTAACCGATTAACACCTGAAAAACTCAGAAAAACAGCTACGGGTTTGAGCTTAAAACCCTCAAAAACCCGACCGATTAAATAGTTTTCACCCGATTAAATACTTATCTATCCTTACTAATCATATACGGATATATTAGGGTCATAAAACTCAACTTTCGCGACATTCGATTTCCACTCAAAACCTTAACCTCAATTTAACCGAAAATGGTGAAACTTGAAATATCACCCGATTCTCACCAAACTAGTTTCAATACTCTTAGTCTAACATATCCTGACTAAGCTATAAAGGTTATTCTCGATTCTAACTGTTAAACAATGATTTCTACCGATTAAACCAACTTCAACCTAGAAATGGAAAGTGTAGAAAAACTACCAAACAATCCACACAACACATACATGATCATACACATGGATAGAATAATAAAGTTCCACACCCTTACCCGACTAATCGAAAGCTTGGATGTTGATTCTTGATGATTCTAGGTTTTTGCTTCTCTTCCTCCTCTTTCACTTCTCTTCTCTTGTTCTTTCTCTTTTCTTTCTCTCTAACTCTCTCTATTTCTTTCTTTCTATTTTCTCTCCAATTCCTCTTATACTTTTCCCCTCAATTCTATTTCTATCAAAAGACCAAAATACCCTCCAATCTAAATTTTACCCGAAACTCTCCGAAACGGTAAAATATTAAAACATACTATATTAACACATCAAATTCACAATTAAAACAATTATTACTCAAATCAATTAAAACACTCAATAAAATGAAATAATCGAAATCGGGGCGTTATAAAGACCACCGGAATATCACCGACCGCCATCCACAGCCACTCTGGTTTTTCCCTCCTCTCACATTTCAAACGAAGAAGACGCTCAGATGCCCTTGGATCACACAGAAACCTTGACTCAGTCCACGGATCCTACGCGCAAAAACGTGCCACGTACACGGCCAGTCAAAACGCAGCGTTCAACTAAGTAATTCAGCGTGGGCTTAACATTCCTTGCTATTCACACACCCTTTTAGGGCCCAACCCAAATCATAACTGTGTATTTTTACTAACTGCCACGCTACTTTAATTATTTTCAATGTTTTTTCTCATTTTCTTTTATTCTTACTTGCTAGCTTTAACTCTCATAAAAATAGTAAAAATGTTCATTAAATATTGAGATTTTTAAACCACATTCTTGGATGTGATTAGGAATTTTAGAAATTGAAAAATCATTTTTAGGATTTATTTTCATTTAGTTTTGATATTTCTATTTTTAATAGTTATTAAAAATATGAAATTGTGCCATTTTCTTGTAGAATTTTGTTAAGGTACCAAAACCAAATATAAATGCCTAATCTTTTGCAGGGTTATTGTAAACATCTTGAGGGATTTATACATATTTATCTCTGGATTTTATAGTACCATTTTCATGGGTTTTGAGTAGAATTTTGTTCATGCTCTATTTTGCCCTAGTTTTGGGGTACCCTTGATGATTTCCCTCTATTTAGACACTTCCTTTTGGATTATTTGGCTACCCTTTTAACCTCTAATTACTAACACATTGTAGGTTCTTGGAGAATTGATTTGGCATTTTTAGATGCAATTTTCTATTTTTGCTCATTTTGCAATTGGACTCATAATTTGGCTTTCCCACTTGGACAATTGTATTGTTTTGGCTCCAAAAGCCATGTATTGCTTGTGTGATGGATATTATGGTGATTGGTTCTTATTGTGGACATATTATAAGTCTTGTGGAACATTTGGTGGTTGTTTATATTGTACATGGCTTGCCCATTTGATGTTATACTTTCATGCTTGTACATTGTGATTCCAAATAGTGGTTTATGTGCCTTTCATTATAGGTTTTCCTTGATGCCTTACCATTGTATCCTTGATATTCATTTGTGGCATAGGTTTTATGATTAGAATATGCCACCCTCTGTCCCATGACCTTGGTGTGTCACTTAAGGAAGTTTTGGGTCCCTCCTTTGGAGGTCTCTAAGGCATGCCTAAAGTGGTGAATCCTTGAGGACTTCCATTGTATTGATTTTTATGGTTTGCCCTTGTTGCATTTCCTTCTCATATTCTCTTGCATTATTTCATGATTGGCTTGAGGTTGATATGAGCTTGTGGAGGCTCCCTCCCCACACTATTTTCCTCCCTCACTTGCATTGCATCTTTGCTTTCTATACTTGCATTTCATGTATGCATTCTTACACTTGTATCCTTCATCTTCTTTTGTCATCCTCCCCTTAGGATTTCCATTCTTTCTTGTTCAAGATAGAATATGATAGACATTAGGCCTTTAACCATGCATGACAACAATAAGTAGTTCCCTCCTAACCTTGACTATAGGATGAACTTTACATGACAACTCCAGGATCGGACAAGTTTTCCCTTAGTTGTGTTCTTTCTCTTCTCATCCTCAAACAAATCAAAATACAATAATAAAGGTTAATTGATGTCGTACGCTACGAGCCTTAAGCTACTTGAGAAAGGGTTGTTGGAGAGTTTCTTTCCAACAGTCTGGATGTTTAGTATGGTACCCTTTGGGTGACATGCGACGCATTCACTCTCAGGTCACAGTCTCTAGTGCGATATCAGTTGCAAACATCCATAAAAGACACTTCTCTAAAAACAAAAAACAAAGATCAAACTCTTTTTGTCCTCTTGGACCTTTAATCCTTAGAAACCCTTTTCATAAGGAGAGTTTCGTTAACTCTCGGTTCTCCCGCAAACGGTAAACGCCTAAGTCTCCAAAGGTCGAGCTGCATACACCAAACTGCGAGAACCGTTTGTTAACCCTACTCGGTTTAAAACATAATGAACCAAACATGTGGTATTTTTAGCCCGAACTACGTTTGCTCTGATCTTTCATGCCGTGTGAAAGTACGTAGGCACGAGATGCGATATCTCGGCGAGCAACCTTCCCCCATTTTCACCCGTAGTTAGGCGAACTACGTTGACTCTGATTTCTCGTACTAGACGGGAATACGTAGGCATAGAACTACTGTGTTCTGCCGAGTCACTTTCTTTTCTTTTTTCAAACCAGACCTTTAGCTAGATAGATTAATCAACATGTCAGATAAACACAACAAGCGTGGATCCCATCGAGTAAGATGGACGTGAGGGGTGCTAATACCTTCCCCTTGCATAACCGACTCCCGAACCCCAACAATGATTGTGAAGACCTTGTCTTATACCTTTCCCGTTCTGAGGGATAAATAACGAAAGGTGGCGACTCTTCTGTTTTTCCGGCACCTTATTTTCGCAGTAGCGACACTAAGGCAAAGCAAACAACAAGAAGAAGAATGCATGATCAATGTGAGGATGGGAGATAAGGCTTGGGCAGCAAGCAATACAAAATGAAACTCAACCAAAGGCGTCACCATGATCATGCAAGAAAAGAACAAAAGAAGTTCTCAAAATGGCCTCTCATCCGAGTCAAACTCAAAGTGCAACCAAAAGGCACCAAATAAACTTGTATGAGTCCCCAAGGTCCTAGGACAGAAGTAAGAACAAGGAAAGAATATAGGGAAATGCAAGAAGGAAGCAAGCCAACACAAGTTGCAAGATAAGGCATCGTAAAGAACCTAAGTCCTACACACTTTCAACATTCAACATCAAATGGAAAGCCTTCAACAAATGCAACTTGAAACATGAACCAAGCAAGTGTAAGACCTAAACGTTTGCAACCAGCCACTTCAACATGTTAGAAATGTGAATAAAAAAGAGTTGGAAGCATATGGGATCCACAAGGGTCATTTCCCATCAAAACTAGGTCAAGTGTGTGTGTGAAACATTCTTAGGGGTAACTTGACTTGCAAGGTACTCCATAAATAGGAAAATGTTTCAAATGAATCCAAATAAAATACCCAAAGCTCACAAAGATGTTGGCAACTAGAGGCCAAATCAACAAGATCAAAATCCAATCAAAACATCACCAAAGGAATTGATCCACTAGGGTGCTCCATTTTGAAAGGCATTTACCGAGGGTCAAACAAATGGACTTGAAATTCAACCAAAAACAAGTTAAGCCAGGACCAAAACCATCCTCTAAGACACCTTAACTCATCATTATCATGAGGAATAAGTCTCATTCATTGGAGGTTTCAATTGGTCAACAAAATCAAACAAGATCAAAGAAGAACAAATAAAAACCATTTAAAAACCTTTCCAATCATTTAATTCCAATTTAATTGAAAAATAAAAGGAAAATGAAATTAAAAATTATCAAAAATTAAATAACACATTAGAGTGTCAGAAAATATTTTTGGTGGAATTTTTAATTGATTGGAAGTATTTTTAAACAATTAAAATCAAAACAGAAATAAAATGAAAATAAAATAAAACAAAATAAGAGAAATGGTGCAGATAGCAACAATACACGTTCAAAACAATGGGCTGCATAAAGGAGGGTGTGTGAATAACATCTGAGGCCCAAATCAACACAACTCAGCCAAAACATCAAAATGCATTGTATCATTAATTGACGTGGCAGGTCAATCTCCATGCATGCACAATCAAACAGATCTCAGCCACACATCTCAACCAGTCAACAATTCAACCATGGACAACTCAGCTGACCTAGATCTTGAACCAGACACCGGAGCCCTAGCTCCGGTCGTCTTCTCCAACGAGGTGACCGGAGTTTAGGTTCCCAAACTTCACCAAAACTTGCAAAATTTTATACAAAATTGAAGGTCTAGTCACGTACAATCCAAATCCAGGCTCCATTTGTTTTAAAAGTGCTTAGATAAAGAGAATCAAATGGAGAAGGTTTTGGATGCACATCTGGAAACTTCAACAAACAAGACAATCAAGCTATCAAACATTGCCTACATGATGTAGGACTTCAGATGCAACGACAATGATCCTAAAAAAATGCCTAACATGTGAGAAATTTGAAATGGAAGATTACCTAACGGAGACACTCCTTTGGTGCTTCACTTAAGTGATTCCTTGCTCCAAACTGTGCAGATCAATTCCAATGAACTTGAGGAAGTGAATGCTTGCTTCAATTTGGCTTAAATTGCACTAGATCTGAGTTCACGATTTTCAAATTTGCTCTTCAATTTCAAAACTGAATTCTGAGCTCCTTCCACGAAAATGGAATTGTGAGAGCTCCAAATGAACTTGGAGCTTTTATATTATGGATTTGGATGGAAAAGAAAGGCCTATGAAGCCTTGTTTGTTAGACTATGGCACGGATCTAGAAGGGGGGGGGGGTTGAATAGATCCCAATTAAAAAATTGAGTCGGCGCTACCAATTTAAAAATTGGTTTTAAAAAATTGGTTTAAGTGCGGAAGCGGCCGAGGAAAATATAGTCTATAACGAACGGTTATTGGAAAACCGGATATGCGTTGAGCCTATGGATTAATGACAATATGGAAAAAGAATCACAACACTAATCACACTTATCAATGATCTACTTCACTTGTTAGGATTCCTAGTTCCAATGATTTAAAGAGCAAACCAAAACTAGATACACAAATAAGATAATTTTGGTTTGGGCAATTTGTCGAACACTTGGTGTGCAGAAACACTCCAAGTGATATTTATGTTGAGTAAGTGATTCCAACTAGCCTAGTACAATGTCTTATTGTACTTTGGATCCAAAAACAGAGTTTCAACCTCTTACTCAATTGATATCACAGTTTGACAATAGTACTTATACGAAAATCACTTATTTTTAGGCTAAAACGAAAATGCAGAAAAATAGAGAAGACAAGTATTTGGTGAGGCAGTTCCCTCGTCGTCCTCGCTTCGGGGTACGTCTGCCCTCAATTCTAAAACTAGAATTGAGATAGATTTAATAGATATCACCTATTGAATGTAACAGTTTATACAAGGATTGAACAACAAATTTACAACAGAATTCTCAAGACGTTGAATGTTGCTTCCACTCCTTGCCCCTTGATTCAAGATGAATCAAGTCCTCCGATCGTTGTTGATAGACCTCTGATTCCAGCCTCCTTATTAAACAACCCTCAGTTCTTCAAACCTTTGGCCCGGCTGATCCCAACTACAACGAATCGAACCCGAGATCTTCCCTTCAATATCACTGAATCCGCTACTAGACTGTTGAAGACTTCCTCTTCACAATCACCTTCGCTCAGCTGACCCTTGATGAAGAATCTCGTCCAAAAACCCCCAAAAGTAAAACCAATCTTGGAGGATAAAACCCTAACGGTTTTATTCAAGAAAGAACTTGTCGCAAGCTTCAACCCGAACCAGATTAGCCAATCTAGGCTTCGAACCTTATCACCTTTAATCACTCACAAGGCACTTCAAAAATGGCTGCGTGTAATTGATGTGTTGTGAGATGTTGAAGATGAAGATGATGAATCTTGGACACCTATTTCACTCTTTCTTATTCTTTGAACACATGAATCAATTTTATCAAATGTTGGTTGACATAAGTAGTTGAACTTGTATATATAGTACCAGACCAACCAAAGACATAACAACTTTTCAAATAATAGTGGGAATCATTTAAAAACAGCATTTCCATGCGAACGGTCGACCATATCAGGTCTGTGCATCGACGCATAGTCTGCACCTTTGGAAATCTGCAAAATGCATCAGTATGCGTCGACCATACAGTTGGCATGCGCTGACCCGTTGGAGAGTAAATTCTTCATGCGCCGACCCTGCGGTCGACTCAAACCTTCATGCACTGACATGTGAGAAAGCATACTGATGTATGCGCTGACCCGTGGAAAATCATACTGATGTATGCGCTGACCCTATGGTCGACTCATACCCTGCAAATCTGCAAAAAATGAGATTCTGGTGGTTTTTCATGCATTTTGTCATGACCACATTTTATCCACACATGTTGTATTAACTATAACGGTTTTTAGATAAATTTAAAAGGATACGGTAGGTGATATGTTGCATTTGTTTGGTAGAAGTGGAATTTACAGTTGCCGATTTATCCATGGTTGTAATTTGTTATCATCAAAACCTATATCAAGTGTTGTATGCAAACTCGTGTGGTGTATGGTGGTTTGCCCTCACATTCTCCCCCTTTTTGATGATGACAACCTATATACAATCAAAACAATCGAAACACAACAATATGCAATGTATACACAAACTCCCCCTTTCTTTTGTAATCCAAGGCTGCAAAACAGACAATCGTTAACTGTTAACTGTTGTGAACATCCTGGCTTGGCTTTGATACTTGCTACATGCTCTTCTCCCCCTTTGACAACATCAAAAAGAGAAAGAGAACTAGTCAATTAACAAAAAAAACATTCAGTAGGTGATAACCCCTGCCCCGACCCCTCCCTCTCCCCTTGTACGCAACATCCGAATTGCGGTTGGGGTCAGAAAAGTCCACAAAAGCTTCCACAGACATATTTAGGTGATGAAGGCTGTCAGTGATTTCCATGTCTTGCCTCTCACTGGATGCAACAAGAGCTTCAAAGCAGGCATCCATCCTAGTTGAAAACGAATTTAACCGTTCATTTTGAGTACGAAGCTCAGCTCGGATTTGTTCCATCCGCGTGTCTTGACTCCTCATAAAAGTCTGTTGATCTAACTGCATAGACTGCAGCATATTAAGGATTTCAGAGTTGTTCGATGGTGGAGGAGATGAAGAGTACTGAGGAGGTTTATGATCTTGAGGATAGCCATGGTATAGATCATAGAATCTACCCAGGGTGGTCCAGCCTGTGTACTGCCACTCACCCCATCCCTGATTTGTGTAACCTTCTTCTTGTTCTTCAGATGGAGCTGAGTGTTGGAGCCAATCAGTATTTGGAATCTCATGTTGGACCGGCGATTGATAATGGTCTTGCGTCTCGTATACGGGTTCTTGTACCTGTTCTGCTGCATTTTCTTCTTCATCTTCCTGTTCATCTTGTTCTTCGTCTTCCTGTTTAAAACATTCATCAGATTCGTCAGCAACCCGAGGAATATTTGCTCTACAGAAAACTTGTATGATTGTCGTTCATCACACCAAAAATATCCCATCATGGCAAAGGTTTTAGTGCTGAATTCTTTGTCGGAGGATACTGAAACACAGGGAAACGATGGATATACAACATTTGTTGCGGTGAGAACCTCCAAAATAAACAACCCATAATATGGCCAGTTTATTTTGATCTTATGTTTCAAGATGTAAATGAGATGCACTTCAGCCTGTTCAACTCAGGACAGGCCACCTTTCTTCGGCTGCAGGATGCGAGCCACAATCCATTGAAGGATGCGCTCCCCTGTTTGAAGTTTTCCTGCCGTAACCGTTCTGGGAAAGGCATCACTATTGACAATAGCATCCGAATAAGGCCTTTTGAGCATGTTATTTAGGGCACTCTTAAACTCGTATCCCGGCACAGTGCGAGAGTCTGTTACCTCATGAGGGGGTTGTGCATCAGCAACTACAATCAAATCAAAATACTTATTCCAGACTTCAGAATTCATGTTTACCTGTTTATTTCCGACAGAGGTGTGGAAATTTTGACCTTGAAGCTTGTCACGCAGGCAAATGTAGAACACTCGGACTAAATCTTCACTGTATTTTGTGTTGCACTTCAGAAAGTTGATAAACCCTTGAAACTCCAGTAGAGACATAATTTGAGTGAGATGCATGCGCTCCGCCGTTGCCTTGTAGAATGCATGTTGCGGAACAACTGCTCTCTTGCTGATATCCTTGTTGAAGTTGTCAACAGCGGGTGGTGGAACTAGAGAGACAGCAGTAATGGGTAGTGAAGCGGATGTTGAGGCCCTTGTTCGTTTGCCGATATTTTTGCGAAATAGGGAAGCCACGGATGATATTTTTGGAGATTTTGTAGAGGTTAACAATAATGACTTTTGAGAGGATAGTTGGAGATGAGTTTGGAGAAGATGAGGATTATCCCTTTTTATAGAAGAAGATTTAGGGTTTTGGTAAGGGGGAGGAGACAAGGGGACACTAGGAATGACTAGATGCAAGTTATAAGAAAATGCAATTTCAAATCATAGTTAATGTTTACTGCATATTTAATGTAGAGTGTAAGAAGATGGAACGATTTTCAAACGAAAAAAAATTCTGGGTTTTTGCGCGAGCCGTCGACCGTACCACTGCATGCGTCGACGCATACTGTGTGATTTTTGACAATTTTAAAAGTGTACAGCATGTGTCGACCGCTGCCCTGTTTTGTTCGACTCATAGTAATCAAAAACACATATTTTCATTTTATGTCATGTAGAATGCCACACTTGATGCCTATTTACAATTTCACAACATAAGTTGCATCCAAAACACATAGTACTTGTAGTAAATGTCATATAAATAGATACCATGATAGTCAAACGATATACTAGTTTAAATCATGAATATTTAGAGAGAGAGAGAGAGAGAGAGAGAGAGAGAGAGAGAGAGAGAGAGAGAGAAGGAGCAACATAACCTCTATACCGACAATGCTTGATAACAACATACTTGTGCTTGCAACAAAACTCAACTTGTCAGAAATACAAGAGTATAGTTGTAAACAGAGTAATACGAAACTAGCAATCATTATACCCGATCAGAAATGTCGAGAATGCCAAGTTCTCGACGGATATGAAAGAAAGGTTCAGTGGCTAGCGGCTTTGTGAAAATGTCCGCTAGTTGATTTTTTGTGTCAACGTGTTCAAAGACAACGTCACATTTCTCTACATGATCCCTCGGAAAATGGTGTCGAATTTCGATATGTTTGGCACGAGAATGTAACACAGGATTTTTGGTAAGATTAATAGCACTAGTATTGTCACAAAATATGGGAACACGTTCTAGTTTTTAATTGAAATCTAATAGTTGCTGCTTAAGCCATAGGACTTGCGCGCAACAACTACCGGCGGCTACTTATTCTACTTCGGAGGTTGACAAAGCAACAGACACTTGTTTCTTGCTGTGCCAATTGACCAAGGAGTTTGAAAATAAGTGACACATACCGCTGGTGCTTTTCCTATCCGATTTGCAACCGGCAAAATCGCAGTCGGAGAAACCTACCAATGAACAATCATTACCTTTGAAATACCATAGTCCATACTTCAGAGTACCAGATAGGTATCGAAGTATACGTTTGACAGATTTTAGATGGGATTCCTTAGGACATGATTGGTATCTTACGCACATACACACGCTAAACATAATGTCGGGACGAGAATCAGTAAGATAAAGAAGAGAGCCAATCATACCTCTATACCTTTTTACCTCAATGTCCTTACCGCTTTCATCTTTACTCAGGTTTACACATGTTGGCATAGGGGTGTCAATGGCCTTCGAATTTGCCATGTCAAATCTCTTGAGAACCTCCAAACAATATTTTGTCTGGCTCACGAATGTTCCTTCTTTCATTTGCTTGATTTGCAAACCGAGAAAGTATGTGAGTTCACCCATCATACTCATCTCGAATTCACCCTGCATAAGGTCAGAAAACTCTCTCACAAGATTCATGTTAGTAGATCCAAATATGATATCGTCAACATAAATTTGTACAAGAATTAAGTGCTTTCCTTGACGTTTAATGAAGAGAGTAGTGTCAACCTTTCCTCTTGAGTAACCTTGATCAAGTAAAAATTTACTTAGTCTCTCATACCACGCTCTAGGAGCTTGTTTGAGACCATATAAAGCCCTTTTCAGTTTGTAGACATTATCAGGATACTCATGAGACTCAAAACCAGGAGGTTGCGCAACATAGACTTCTTCATTTATGTACCCGTTAAGGAACACACTCTTAACGTCCATTTGAAATAACTTAAAATACTTCGCACAGGCGAAAGCAAGCAAAAGGCGTATAGCCTCGAGTCGGGAAACCAGCGCATAAGTTTCTTCATAGTCGATGCCTTCCTCTTGGTTATACCCTTGCGCGACTAAACGCACCTTGGTACGAGTTATTACTCCGTTTTCGTCCAATTTATTTCTAAACACCCATCGGGTGCCGATTACTCGATGACCTCGCGGAGGAGGGACAAGGTCCCAAACCTCATTTCTAGTGAACTGATTTAGTTCCTCCTGCGTTGACAGAAACCAGTGTTCATCGAGTAGGGCTTCCTTAGGGTTTTTAGGTTCCATTTGTGAAACGAACGCGAAGTGATAACAGAAATTACTTAGCTTCGATCGAGTTGTTACACCCTTTGTGATGTCTCCGAGAATGTTGTCAATTGGATGATCTTTGGGAGACTTCCAAGCTTGAGGGAGATCATCGTTTGTAGGCGGATGAGCTTCCTTGGTTACCTTATGGTGTACATCTTTATCCTCCTCAACTTGGGCTTTGTCAGGTTGATCAATCCCCGGCTCGCCCCCTTTGAGTATGTCTTCCGTAGATGTACCTGAACCATGAACAACACTATCCTTTCCGACATTTCTTGGATAGGACTCATCAAAAGTAACATGCACAGACTCTTCTACAGCAAGTAATCATTTATTATATATTCTATATGCTTTACTCGATTGAGAGTATCCGAGGAAGATACCTTCATCGGCCTTGGAATCAAATTTTCCCAAGTTTTCCTTTCCATTGTTTAATACAAAACATTTGCAACCAAACACATGCAAGTGAGACACATTTGGCTTTCGCCCTTTTAAAAGCTCATACGGTGTTTTATTTAGAATAGGGCGAATATGCACCCTATTCAAAACATAACACGCCGTAATAATGGCGTCGGCCCAAAAAATATTTCGGTAAACCACTTTCGTTAATCATTGTTCTTCCCAATTCTTCTAAAATTCGGTTTTTACGCTCCAGAACCCCATTTTGTTGAGGAGTGCATGGAGCGGAGAAGTTATGATCTATACCATGGTTACCGCAATATTCTTCAAATAAGTGATTTTCAAACTCACCTCCATGGTCGCTTTTAATGGACACAATGTTTGTATTTAACTTATTTTGGGAAAGCTTGGAAAACCTTTCAAAAGCGGCGAATGTATCACTCTTACTTACTAAAAAGATAGTCCAACAAAATCTAGAAAAATCGTCCACTATTACGAACCCGTAATAGTTTCCTCCTAGACTTTTAATCCTAGACGGCCCTAAACAAGTCCATATGAAGAAGTTCGAGAGGTCTCGTTGTTGAAACGATCTTTTTGGATTTAAATGAGATCCTCGTTTGCTTCCCTTTTTGACAAGCATCACAAAGGTGATCCTTGGTGAACTTTATTTTGGGGAGTCCTAAGACTAAGTCTTTTGAGACTACTTTATTTAGTAAGTCAAAGTTAACATGCACTAAACGCCTATGCCATAGCCATGAGTCTTCACTCATTGTTATGAGGCATTTGTCACTTGTTAACGATACTTCATTTAAGTCAAGCATATATACGTTGTTTACTCTAAAACCATTAAACATATTCTTCTTATCATTATCATACACAATGTTGCAACACTCTTTTGAAAATGATACATTGTATCCTTTGTCGCATAATTGGCTAATGCTAAGCAGATTATGTTTAAGACCCTCGACAAGCAACACGTCGGAAATCGTAGTGGAATAGGGGTTACCTACACTACCTTTACCTAGTATTGCTCCATGATTGTTATCACCATAAGTTACATACCCTTTCTTCTTAGCCACGAAGTCTATGAATAGGGATATGTCTCCAGACATGTGTCTTGAACATCCACTGTCGAGAACCCATCTTCTTTCGGTGGTCTCGACACATTTTACCTATTAAAACATAATTAGCAAGAGGAGGTACCCAATGGCATATTGGGTCCTAATATGTTAGCGACAAGGTGGTTGCATTTGGGCAACCATTAATAGATGCCTTTAGGAACTAAAAATCTCCTAAATCGACATTTAGCAATGGAATGGCCTTTCTTGCAACAATATAAGCATTCAAAATCGACTTTAGAATCACTTTTACTTTCTTGATCCCGAATTACATATGCATATTTTTGATATGGGTTCACCATACTTTTTCTAAAATCCTTTCTATCAATAGCAAATGTAATTTTAGGCTAAAGTGCCTTGTTTAATTTGGCCTTATGGTTTCTAACTTCACCTTACCAAATATGACAAGTAGCACATCCAAAGTCGAAAGGATTTTTATGGTCCTCACAATCCGATTTATTACTTTCCACAATGGAAGCCTTAAGGTCCTCTAGTTTCCTTTCAGACTCTTTAACTTTGTGCTCTAAGTAAGTAAAAATTCTTTTATTAGAGGCAAGTCTCTTAAAGGCTTCAGTTGCTTCATTGTGTAAAGCATTAAATGCGGTTTGTAATTCTGAATGCGACATATTTGAGGACTTCTCATTTTTAGAGTGACGTACCTGCTTTTTCTTATTTTCTGATGTGCGGAAAGGAATAGATTCACAGACTCTTCTTCATCACTAGAGCTTTCATCAGAGGAGGAGGAGTCGCTATCGCTTTCCCAAGCTATATACGCTCTCCTTGGTTTTGATGATTTCTTGTATGACTTGGATGATTCCTTTTCCTTTGCCTTTTTGCTCATCGGACAGTCCGGTTTGTAGTGATCGGGCTTCCCACACTTGTAGCACGACCCTCTAGTCTTTTTACCTTTTGAGTCATCATCTTTGGAGTACCTCGATTGTTTTCGGAAGTTTACCAAGTTCTTCTCGGAATGTTGGATGTTGTTCTTTCTCACGTAACGGTTGTAACGTTTAACAAACAACCCCATATCTTTGCTTTTGTCCTCTTCTTCTTCGTCGCTCGAGGAATAATCACTTTGCTCTTTTTCTTGAGACTTTGAGGAGGAAGTCTTAAGAGCTATCGATTTCTTTTCACTCACCTTCATTTTGTCCTTCTTTTCTTTCTTTTCGCGTTGGTTTAGGCTCAAGAGTACCTGTTCATGCTCTTGTAGCTTGCCAAACAATGTTGTCAAGTCTAATATGGTAAGATCATGTGCTTCTTTGATGGCGGTCACTTTCGGCTGCCATTCCCTGTTTAGACATCTCAAGATCTTATTAGTAGCAACATCATTGGAAACAGGCCTACCTAATGAATGTAAACGATTGATGAGATGAGTAAATATCTTTTGCATGTCAGCAATGGTTTCCCCTTGCTCTATGAAAAAGAGATCAAACTCTTGTGTTAATGTGTTGATTCTAGCCAACTTAACATCGTTCGTCCCCTCATGGGCGATTTGTAGTGAATCCCACATGGCCTTAGCAGTAGGACAATGAGATACACAATAGTATTCATCTACACCTAATGAGGAGATTAAGATATTTTTGGCTTTCCAATCATAATTGTATTTTTTTCTCATCGTCATCGGTCCATTGTGCTTCGGGCTTTGGCACAACCACATTATCCGCATTGGTCATAGTAATTTCTATTGGACCATTGAGGATAACGTTACATATTTTTCTATTTATGGAGTTTATGTGCACCCGCATACAGTCTTTCCAATAACTATAATTTTCACCATTGAAAACGGGAGCTCTATTATAAGCCCATTTAGGTTCGTTAGCCATTTTCTATCAACGTTGTATTTGAAGCACTGAGTAACCGGAGCTCCTGATACCACTTGTTAGACTATGGCACGGATCTAGAAGGGGGGGTTGAATAGATCCCAATTAAAAAATTGAGTCGGCGCTACCAATTTAAAAATTGGTTTTAAAAAATTGTTTTAAGTGCGGAAGCGGCCGAGGAAAATATAGTCTATAACGAACGGTTATTGGAAAACCAGATATGCGTTGAGCCTATGGATTAATGACAATATGGAAAAAGAATCACAACACTAATCACACTTATCAAGGATCTACTTCACTTGTTAGGATTCTTAGTTCCAATGATTTAAAGAGCAAACCAAAACTAGATACACAAATAAGATAATTTTGGTTTGGGCAATTTGTCGAACACTTGGTGTGCAGAAACACTCCAAGTGATATTTATGTTGAGTAAGTGATTCCAACTAGCCTAGTACAATGTCTTATTGTACTTTGGATTCAAAAACAGAGTTTCAACGTCTTACTCAATTGATATCACAGTTTGACAATAATGCTTATACAAAAATCACTTATTTTTAGGCTAAAACGAAAATGCAGAAAAATAGAGAAGACAAGTATTCGGTGAGTCAGTTCCCCCGTCGTCCTCGCTTCAGGGTACGTCTGCCCTCAATTCTAAAACTAGAATTGAGATAGATTTAATGGATATCACCTGTTTAATGTAACAGTTTATACAAGGATTGAACAACAAATTTATAACAGAATTCTCAAGACGTTGAATGTTGCTTCCACTCCTTGCCCCTTGATTCAAGATGAATCAAGTCCTCCGATCGTTGTTGATAGACCTCCGATTCCAACCTCATTATTGAACAACCCTCAGTTCTTCAAACCTTTGGCCCGGCTGATCCCAACTACAACGAATCAAACCCGAGATCTTCCCTTCAATATCACTGAATCCGCTACTAGACTGTTGAAGACTTCCTCTTCACAATCACCTTCGCTCAGCTGACCCTTGATGAAGAATCTTGTCCAAAAACCCCCAAAAATCAAACCAATCTTGGAGGATAAAACCCTAACGGTTTTATTCAAGAAAGAACCTATCGCAAGCTTCAACCCGAACTAGATTAGCCAATCTAGGCTTCAAACCTTATCACCTTTAATCACTCACAAGGCACTTCAAAAATGGCTGTGTGTAATTGATGTGTTGTGAGATGTTGAAGATGAAGATGATGAATCTAGGGCACCTATTTCACTCTTTCTTATTCTTTGAACACATGAATCAATTTTATCAAATGTTGGTTGACATAAGTAGTTGAACTTGTATATATAGTACCAGACCAACCAAAGATATAACAGCTTTTCAAATAATAGTGGGAATCATTTAAAAACAGCATTTCCGCGCGAACGGTCGACCATATCAGGTCTCTGCGTCGACGCATAGCCTGCACCTTTGGAAATCAGCAAAATGCATCAGTATGCGTCGACCATACAGTCGGCGTGCGCTGACCCGTTCGAGAGTAAATTCTTCATGCGCCGACCCTGCGGTCTACTCAAGCCTGCATGCGCTGACATGTGAGAAAGCATACTGATGTATACATTGACCCGTGGAAAAGCACACTGATGTATGCACTGACCCTATGGTCGACTCATACCCTGCAAATCTGCAAAAAAAATGAGATTCTTGTGGTTTTTCATGCATTTTGTCATGACCATATTTTATCCACACATGTTGTATTAACTATAACGGTTTTTAGATAAATGTAAAAGGATACGATAGGTGATATGTGGCATTTGTTTGGTAGAGGTGGAATTTACAGTTGCCGATTTATCCATAGTTGTAATTTGTTATCATCAAAACCTATATCAAGTGTTGTATGCAAACTCGTGTGGTGTATGGTGGTTTGCCCTCCCATTGTTGTGGTGTAATTTTGAAAATGCCCAATAATGGAAATTCCTCATGCACACGTGATTATGGCTGCCTACGCACTTGAATTTAGCATGGACTTGCAGCTGAGAATGTGAACTTTGCATTAGGATTAGAATGGGCCTTTGAATTAATCCAATTATGGAGTTTGGATGTGAATCTTCTTTGTGAAGAAAGCTCTATTTGCTCGTGTTTTGCACATCATGGACCAAAGTTATTTTATGCATTTTGCTTGTTGAAGAATTGTGAACAATTTTGAATCAAAAGGAAGCATGAAAAAGTCCCATAACCAAATCAATTTGAATCACCTTTTAAAGTTGTATTTTCGCTTGAAATTCTTCACCAATGTCCATAACCATGACTCATTCACACAAATCTTGAGTTTCATGATGAAATTGAAGTCATTTGGGATAACTTTCATGTTGGTTCAAGTTCCATTTGAAGTGCACAAGTGTATGTAAATGACCCATAATGAAAATGACCTATAATCAAAGTTTCCCAAAATACCCCTGCCCTGCAAGCTTCATAACTTGAGTTCCACAAATGATATGAAGGACTTCTAGGACTTTTTAGAAAGCCAAGGTCATGAGGAATAAATTTCATGTTCATCAAAAGTTTAGAAGAAACATGATTCTAGATCAAGAGTACCTTGGAAGTGAGTTGACTTTTGTTGACTGAAAAATATGTTCATCTGAGACCCATAACTTGATGGCATCATAACTTGAGTTCCACAAACCCAATGAATGAGTTCTAGTACTCAAAATAAAGATAAGAACATCCCATACAAGTATCATGTTTATAAGAAAATGAGATTGAACTTGTATCTTGAGGTATGTGGTCTTGAAGTTAGGCACTAAATTAGGGAATTTTACACTGAAACCCTCTGAAACCCTAATTTAGTAACTTCTCAAACTCTTGATTATCCTGATTTGAACTTGATATGAAATTCTAGATGTCTCAACATGACTTAACATGACTCTAATGAATTGGAACCAAGTCTCCAATTCCTTCAAGCTCACAGTGGACATTGCACCAACCAGATGAAACCCTAGGTGCACAAACTTTGACTGCAACCTCTTGCAAATGATATGACCCCTTAGATAAGCTCCCCAATGACTTCAAAAGCATCCAATGAGCTTCTCCAACATCTCTTATCCATAACCATGGCCTTGTGAACTCCTGATGATCTTCAATTGCCCTCCAAGATAGGAGACAAGCAACACACATCTATCCTCTTTCTCAAAGAGCTTTGACTACCTCCTGATGATTGTAAGCCCTAGATACCTTGAGTAACCACTATTGGTTGAGCTTGATACTCTTGATACTCTCCTCTTGAATGGCACACCTTCCTTGATCCCCTGAAAAGGACAATGCTATGCAAATGCAAATGCTAAAGAATAAAATGAAACATAAGCCAAGTAAAAGAAAAAAGGTTGGGAAAATTTTGGGGTACAACAACTGCCCCTATTCAAGCGACTTGGACCTGACTAAGTGAAAAGCGAACGGTTTTCAAACAATCAAGGTAAAAGACGGTTGAATACTAATGAACCCGAAAATTTTCCAACCGCGAAAATAGAACTGCAAACCGTTATTAGAACAAAATCCCTGGAAATAAATGCATTGATAGTTGCAACGACAACAAACTAACTGATTACCAACCAGAAAACATCGACACGTAGTCGAAAGAAACATCTGCTAACACGCAGGCAACGACACTAAGTCAGAACAAATCATCTGATATCACCATCAGGCATCTATTGAAACAATAGGCATCGAACCCGAAGGTCGACTCAACACGAAGCTGAGAAGAAGCATCTGACATCGCTGCCAGGCATCTGTTAAATAAAAACATGCATCGAACCCGAAGGCCTTCTCAACACGAAGCTGAGAAGGAAATCTGACCTTGCCGTCAGGCATCCGTTAAATAAAAAACAGGCATCGAACCCGAAGTCCGGCTCAACACGAAGCTGAGAACATCTGTTAACCAGCAGGCATTCGCTAAATAAAAGCGAGCATCAAACCCAAAGGCCGGATCAACACGCAGTTGATAAACTTCTTCTACTAACCAACAGGCATTCACTAAATAAAAGCGAGCATCGAACCCGAAGGCCGGATCAACCCAAAGTTAAAGGCATTTGCTAACCAGCAGGCATTCGCTAAATAAAAGCGAGCATCGAACCCGAGGGACGAATCAACACGAAGTTGAGAACTTCATCTAACATCGCCGCCAGGCATCTGTTAAATAAAAACGGGCATCGAACCCGAAGGCTGGCTCAACCCGAAGCTAAAAAGAAAATCTACCGATTCACAATCCAAAAGAGAACTCCGCTGGGGAAAGAGAAACTTAAACAAGCAACTCTGGCAGGGAGAGAAAAGAGAAACTTAACCAAGCAACTCTGGTGGCGACTTCACTGGGGATGGAAGAGAAACTTAACCAAGCAACTCTGTTGGGAAACACCTGATAAGTTGAAACACATCCGTCAAGAATCTTTTGTCGAGGTATGGATACCTGTACGGGCTGGAGAATTAATATCACAAATTGCCATGGTCTGAACACTATACGGGCAAAAGGATCACATCATAATCTGCCATGGTCTGGATACCACACGGGTAAAAGAAATCATCCATCTGCTGGAAATACACCTGAAAAACAAGAGGTAACAACCTGGCTTATGTTCCACATGCATATGTTTGAATATGGCGTAATGATCCATACGAAATGGAAATGCTACGCGTTTCTGAGAATGATATGCACAATGCAAAATGCACCGGAACCGAATCAGAAAAATAAATGCTGAAAAGACAAAGCCAACTCTGTCGGGGAGATAGAACATGCCAATTAAGATTGGAGTTATGTTGGGGAATAAGCCCTGGATGGCCTTCTGAAACAGAACTTCCCTGAATAATATTGCTCTGACGAGAATAAAAATATCACCCTGCTAGGGATCAACGCGAACTCTACTGGGGAAAATGCCTTGAATGGCATACCAGAGTAGAGCTCTTATGGGGCTCACCCGACTCGGCTGGGGAGAACAAATCCACTCTACTAGGGAGATAGCCCAACCTGCTAAACAATAACTCTACTCTGCCGAAGATCAAATCAAATCCTACTGGGATAAAATATGCCCTGAACGGCCCTCCAAGATACAACTCTCTTGGGGAATAGATGGCCCGACCGGGGAAAGACAAATAAACGCTGGAGATAAGTCTAAGCTGCTAGGGAAATCAACGAATCTGCAAGGGATAACAATAAACCACTGAGATTAGCTTCACTTTACTGGAGAAATCAGCCCTGAACGGCCTCCTAGAACACCGAAGTCCTTCTAGGGTATAAAACACACTACTAGGAACAGATCTGCTTGGCCAAAGATTAAAAATCCAGACTACTGGAGACTACCTAGTGGGGAATTAACTTTTGCTGTAGATTACATCCAATTGCTAGGGATCACTCAGTGGGGATAACCAAATAAGATCAGCTGGGAAACGATCCCAAACACTCTTTGCTGAGGAAGAAAAACAATTCTCGGGGAGTAACTGCACTCTGCAGGGAAGAATAACTGCTCTGCTGATTCCGCTAGGGATTAGCCAATGAGAGGAAACCTCTTCAATCTCTTCTTGGGGAACGAATCACCACTTTAAACCCTGAGGGGATACCAAATCATATGCCTAGAATTTGTGGGGCATCAAAATCCTGAACTTGCTTCGCTTCTGGGGAAACAGTTCCAAACCTGCCTGGTGGAGAGAAAACCAATCTCGACTCGCTGAGGAGTAAGTGCGTACTTACAACCTGCTGAGGACACGAGCACATACCTGACCTGCACGAGGAATATCCATCTCGACTTGCTGGGGATGATTCTACCCTGTTGGAAAATTCAGTATTGAACTGCCGAGGAATGAGTGTATACCAACAATCTGCTGGGGAGAAGTGTACACCCTTTACCTGCACACCATTTGCTGCAGAAACAGACCCTTGCTAGGGATGGAGATGCACCACCTCCACTTGTTAGGGATGAAAAATGAGTCTCAACTACACGAGTCTTTTCGTCGGGATGGTGATCTTACCCGGGATACACCTCTGAAAATTTACCCCAAGGGTAACGACCCTGCAAATGAACAAACAACAAGATATCCTGCACAAAGGGAACTATCTCGGTCATCATCCGTGACATTGTTCAAATAAATCAAAGTTTTAATGATTATCGGTCAAAGCTTGCAAGTTTATGTACGCGCAGTTTTTATCAAACACCGGCCGTTTCTTTGCAAACAAACAGTAAAGATTAAAACAAGGCGAACAAATTACTGTATATGCTTTATTGACAAAAGGCCTGTAAATAGGCAGATTTTACAACAGATGCAACCCCTGAAAAGAGGAAGCTGCGCAAAAATTTACAGAAATGCACAAAAATATATAGAATATAGGCAATGTAGCACAGACAAACACCATGAGCTGATCCTTCTATGACTCGCCTGACTTTGATGATTCCCCGACGCTTCATCTTCTGAAGAGATTGATTCGGATAAGCGGCCCTCAGGTTCTCCCTCAATCTGCTACATTAAAGCTCAATACACAGACCGCAGTCATTTACTTTTCAAATCCCTAACTTTTGCCTAAATCGTCCTTTCGGGTTTTCAATTCACCAGGATACCCATTTTTGCCAAAGTCGCCTTTTCAGGTTTCAACTTTGCAGTTTACATCTTTTCTTTTATATCCCTAACTTTTGGCAGAACCCATTGTTTTTATGGTTCGCCGGGATGCCCCATTTTTTCCTGGATATTCTTTTTCTTTCCAGCGGGTTAATTTAAGCAAAGTATTTTTTAACTGCGTCTGCGTTCACAGGGGATGTGAAATCCTCACCATCCATGGTTGATAACAGCAAGGCTCCTCCGGAGAAAACCTTTCGCACAACATATGGACCTTCATAGTTAGGAGTCCATTTGCCCCTGTGATCTGTTTGTGGAGGGAGAATCCTCTTCAATACTAACTCGCCCGACTGAAAGCTTCAAGGGCGCACCTTCTTGTTAAAAGCGCTCTTCATTCGGCTCTGATACAATCGACCATATGCAATAGATGCTAGCCTTTTCTCATCCATCAGGCTAAGCTGATTCAATCTATTTCTTATCCATTCTACCTCATCAAGCTTGACGTCGACTAGGACTCTCAAAGAAGGAATCTCGACTTCCAATGGCAGGACAACTTCCATACCATACACCAACGATAAAGGAGTTGCCCCAGTTGAGGTACGTATCGAAGTACGATATCCGTGCAAAGCGAAGGGCAACATCTCATGCCATTCTTTATAGGTTACAACCATTTTCTGCACTATCTTCTTGATATTCTTGTTGGCCGCTTCGACAGCGCCGTTCATCTTTGGCCGATAGGGAGATGAGTTGTGATTCTCAATTTTGAAATTCTGGCACAATTCCTTCATCATCTTGTTATTTAGATTCGAACCATTATCACTAATGATTCTCTTGGGCACTCCGTAACGACAAATGATGTCCTTCTTGATAAACTGGGCTACCACTTGCTTAGTGACATTAGCATAGGAGGCTGCTTCCATCCATTTGGTGAAGTAATCAATGGCTACCAGGATGAAATGATGTCCATTAGAGGCGGTGGGCTCAATCTTGCCAGTCATGTCAATGCCCCCACATGGAAAAGGGCCAAGGCGACGCCATGACATTCAATGGACTCGGCGATACATTAATCTTGTCAGCATAAATTTGACATTTATGGCACTTCTTCGCATACTTGAAGCAATCTGACTCCATAGTCAACCAGTAATATCCTGCTCGTAACAGCTTTCGAGACATGGTATGCCTGCCGGTATGTGTACCAAAGGAACCTTTGTGGACCTCTTCCATAAGCAGACTTGCTTCTTTTTCGTCCACACATCTTAAAAGCACCAAGTCATAGTTCCTCCTGTAGAGTACACCATCCTGGTTCAGATAAAAGTTCCCATCCAACCTCCTTAGAGTCTTCTTATCCCAGGTCGACACCCCTGGTGGATACTCTTGATTCTTGAGGAAATTCTGGATGTCATAATACCACGGCTTGCCATCGGAAGCTTCCTCAATGGCGAATACAAATGTCGGTGTATCAAGGAGAGAGATGACTATTCTTGGAGCATCATTCCAAAAATTCACCTTATACATCAAGGATAAAGTGGCCAAGGCATTCACCATCTAATTCTCTGCTCTCGGCATATGGTGGAATTCTATCCGATCAAAGAAAGATAACAACCTCTTTGCATAGTTCATGTAAGGTACCAGATTAGGTTGTCGGGTCTCCCGTTCTCCCTTAATCTAATTAACAACTAGCGCTGAATCGCCATATACATCTAGATTCTTGATCCTCAAATCAATGGCTTCTTCCAACCCCATAATCCATGCTTCGTATTCGACTTTATTGTTGGTGCAGGGAAATGTTAGCTTGGCAGTGAAGGGGGTATGAAAACCATGAGGCGTCATGATAATTTCCCCAATCCCACTGCAGTATGAGTTAACAGCACCATCAAATATCATCTGCCATTGGGAACCCTTCTTTGGACCTTCATCGAGTAATGGCTCATCGTAGTCTTTCATCTTTAAGAACATGATGTCTTCATCGGGAAATTCAAACTTCATAGGTTGATAGTCATCAATCGGCTGTGTAGCAAGATATTCAGATAAAATACTCCCCTTGATAGCTTTCTGGGAAACATATTGAATATCATACTTTGTCAAAACCATCTGCCATCTGGCAATTCTCCCCGAAAGTGCTTGCTTTTCAAAGACGTATTTAATTGGATCCATCTTCGAAATCAACATGGTTATATGATCAACATATACTGTCTCAGGTGTTTGGCAGCCCAAGCGAGTGCGCAACACGTTTTTTCCAACATTGAGTACTTGGATTCACAATCTGTGAACTTTTTACTAAAATAGTATATTGCATGCTCTTTTCTTCCAGTCTCGTCGTGTTGATCGAGAACACAACCCATGTTGTTCTTAAGAACCGTTAAATACATGATCAATGGTCTTCCAGCTACTGGAGGTATCAGTATCGGAGGCTCCGACAAATATTATTTTATTTTATCAAATTCCCTTTGGCAATTTTCGTTCCAGACGACCGCCTGATCTTTCTTTAACAATTTGAACATGGGTTCACACGTGGCTATGAGGTGAGATATGAACCTAGCAATGTAGTTCAATCTACCCAGTAAACCACGAACCTCTCTCTCCGTTTTTGGCGCTGGCATATCTTGAATAACTTTTATCTTTTCAGGATCGACCTCGATTCCTTTTTCACTGACAATGAACCCCAACAACTTTCCAGACCTGACACCAAAAGTGCACTTGTTCGGATCAGTCTCAGTCTGAATTTCCTTAGCCTTTCAAACAACTTCAAAAGGTTTACCAGATGTTCCTCCTTCATTTGCGACTTTGCTATCACGTCATCAACATAGACCTCAATCTCATGATGAATCATATCATGGAACAAAGTGACCATAGCCCGTTGATAGGTTGCCCCTGCATTTTTCAATCCAAAAGGCATTACCTTATAATAGAAAGTCCCCCACGGTGTAATGAACGTTGTTTTCTCCATATCCTCCGGCGCCATCTTAATCTGATTATATCCGGAAAAACCTTCCATGAAGGAAAACACGGAGTACTGCACAGTGTTATCGACCAATATGTCAATGTGAGGGAGCGGGAAATCATCCTTCAGGCTCGCTTTATTCAAGTCTCTATAATCAACGCACATCTGTACCTTACCGTCCTTTTTTGGTACCGGTACAATGTTAGCGACCCACGGAGGGTAAGTTATTACAGCGAGAAACCCAACATCCAACTGCTTCTGGAATTCTTCTTTGATTTTCACAACCATATCTAGTCTGGTCCTTCTGATCTTCTGCTTGACTGGTGGACACTCTTCACGCAAAGGCAAGCGATGAACCACAATATATGTGTCAAGACCGGGCATATCTTTGTATGAACAAGCAAAGATATCACTATACTCTTAGAGCATTTCAACCAATCTTTGCTTGATATCACTTTGCAGCGCAACCCCTATCCTGACACTCTTCTGATTTCTTCAGTACCCAAGTTAACAACCTCAATTTCCTTCTGATGAGGCAGAATGATTTTCTCTTCCTATTTCAAAAGCCTGGCTAGCTCTTCTGGCAAGTCTTCATCCTCATCAATCTCTTCTTCGACTTGAAATATCGGATTATCAAAGTCAAAGCGAGTCGTAGGCGGCTCTCGAGCGGTGTCATCTACAATGTGAAACCTGCAATGGTGATGATTTAATGCTTAAAATGATATGCAAACAAGCACAAACCACATTGCCATTTTATTGTTAAAAATAAAACAGGAAAAACAAGGATCACAATATTTGAATGCAGAAAAACACCCTTTGATTGATTGATAAAAAGATTGTTCAAACATAAACAATTAGGCCCTGAAGACAAATACCACTATGCTCCGGGTAGAACATAGGGCTATATAATAATCAGAAAAACAAATCATTACTCTTCTGTCGTCACTTGGATGATTTCTTTGACAGATCAGTTGTTTAGGCTTTGTCCTGGAGTACACGGCCGAATTCACGCATCCATGTCGCAATCGCTGTCACCGTCTTCATCAGATATGGTATTAATTTGCTCGAAGATTACCCCACCGCTGGTAAACCGAACTGGCCCATTATAGCGTGACGCGCTCTGGGAGGAGGAAGATGGGTTGTATCCCAATCCGAATTTGTCTTGCTTGTTGGGGATATTCAACACTGGGCCCCAACCTTGTGAAGACCTGACACAACGTCTCATGGATTTTACCATCGACCTCGACATACTTGAACGAAGACAAATGACTAATCATTATATCTTCTTCCCCGCAAACAGTGACGACACTGCCACCCACCATGTACTTCAACTTTTGGTGCAGCGTAGAGGTTACGGTGCCTGCCGAATGTATCCAGGGACGTCCCAACAGACAGCTATAAGCTGGCTGAATATCCATAATGTAGAACATAACATCAAACACTTCAGGACCAACCTGGATTGACAATGTCAACTCCCCGAACACGGACCTTCGAGTTCTATCAAAAGCTCTTACTACCAAATCACTTGGCGTGCACAAAATACCACAAGTATCTAACTTCATCAGTGCTTTCTTTGGCAACACATTCAAGGATGGCCCTGTATCAACAAGCACGTGTGACCGAATGGCCCCTTGGCATTCAATAGAAATATGCAGCGCACAGTTATGATTCCTACCCTTGGGCATCAAATCCAAATCCGTGAATCCCATCCCATTACCTTCATTTACATGTGCCACAACTCCCTCGAGTTGATTAACAGAAATCTCCTGTGGTACATAAGCCGTATTCAGGATTCTTAACAAAGCATTCTTGTGCGCTTCCGAGCACAGTAGCAAGGACAAAATGGATATCTTGGACAGAGTCTGCTGTAAGTGACCAACAATCTTGTAGTCACTCTTTCTTATCAAGCGCATGAACTCCTCCGCCTCCTTCAATAAGGATTCCTTCTCACCAGCTTGAGAAGTCTCTTCAACCACTACTTTACCTTTCCCCTTGTCATACTTTTCAGCGACCACTTCAGGTGACGAAAATACTCTTCCACTTCGAGTAATTCCACCAGCTCCCACTAAGTTGTCCACAGAATCGACCGGTAAACTTTTTAACTCATGTTTCTGTCCGTTGCAGTATACTTCGGTTTCGTAGTTCAACGAAATCGCCTTAATACTTTCATACGGTACAGGACCAGCTTTGGTAATGATGATGGTTGGCGGCCTAGGCGGCACAGAAATAATAATAGTCTTGTATGGAATCGAAATCGTAGCAACCTCATTCCTCTCTTCAACCATTAATTCCTCAGTCTTCTTCTCAGTAGCTCGGACAAATTGCAAGACACCATCGTTCATCAGCTTTTGAATATGGTTTTCCAGCTTCTCACATCCCTCAAGATGGCTCAAACATTCAGCACAAGCTTCATCACAACCTGGGAATATCCCTCCCTTCAACAACTTGTCATTTACAAAGCTCAACGGCGTCTTCAACTCATCAACATCCGACACCAAATTCAAGCTCTCATCTTCAAGGATAGCACTGACCCCAACTGCCCCATGATTAGGCATGGGGTTTTGCACGACATTGGGCGCGTCATGAGAAACGTTTATAGCCTTACTGTCTATAAGATCTTGAAATTTGTGCTTAAACGCCTTACAGTTGTCAATATTGTGACCCGGAGCACCAGAATGAAACTCACATCGAGCATTAGCATCGTAACCAGGAGGTGGTGCACCTGTCAATGGAGCTAGAGTTCTCTTCTGTATCAACTGTAACTGTAGCAAGTATTGGAGTAATTGAGAATATGGCATCAGAGGCGCGTCAAATTGTCTATTTACCGCCCTGCCCCGATCCTGAAAACGATGAGGAGCATAATTCTGCGGATTCTGCTGTTGTTGTTGTTGTTGTTGTTGTGGTACCGTAGGTATTGTGATACTTGCAACCTAAGGTTTCTACTGACGGTATTATTGACGCTGATTTCTATTTCTTCCCCGGGAACTAGATATTGCGTTGGTTTCTCCTTCTCACTTTTTGTTACCAAAAACCTTTCTATTTCCTCCTCCTGCTGAGGATCCTTCGCCAGCTCGAATCTTTCCCAGCTTAATGCCGTTCTCGACCCTCTCTCCAGTAATGATCAGATCAGAAAAGCTTCCAGACATGTTACCAATCAGTTTCTCGTAGTATACACCTAGTAGCGTGGCCACAAACATATCAATTAAATCCCTTTCCATCATGGGAGGCTGCACCCTAGCTGCCAACTCACGCCACCTCTAGGCGTATTCTTTGAAGCATTCACCATTCTTCTGGGACATATTCTGCAATTGGACCCTGTTAGGTGCAAGGTCGCTGTTATATTGATAGTGCTTAACGAAGGCTTTAGCCAAATCCCTCCAACATCTGATATTGATTGGTTCTAAGCTCATGTACCATTCAAGAGAAGGACCAGAAAGGCTGTCCTGGAAAAAGTGCATAAGCAACTTTTCATCATCTGAGTAGGCAGACATCTTACAATAATAGGAATGCAGATGAACTCTAGGACAAGTAGTGCCTTTGTATTTATCGAAATTAGGAACTTTGAATTTCAAAGGTACTTTCAAGTCTGGGATCAACCCCAGATTAGCCATGTCCAATCCCATAGAGTTCTGATTTTCAAAGCTCTGCATCTTCTCTTCGATCAGCTTAAACCTCTTATCCGTCTCAAACGACAACCCTGCACCAACATCTCGCATAGAGAATGCGTCTTCCTGCTGATCTTCCTCCCACTGAGGAACATTGTTGCCATCCGCAGTATACACCATCTCAGGCATAGGGATGCCACCTACATTACCTCCGCCCGGAGGGATAACAATTGGAGGAATAACATTAGCATGTGGTGTGCCACCATCATTACGAGGAGGATTAGCAGCAGTTCCCCCGTGAAGTACACCATTCCCATCAACTCTTGCAATTAGTGGCTGCACCAAAGTCCTCAGTTTCTCTTGACCATTTGCCACACCCTACATCAAATCTATAAATTGGGGCATCTTGTCCTGAAGTACTTGCATCTCAGCTTGTATCTGCTCCATGATCTTACGCTGATTTCCCCAAGTGGTGTAATGGTGAATAGTCTGGTTGTCAATCCTGAAACAAACTAACAAACCACGGAAATAAGGTTAACGGTCCCGGTGCACCTGCAATGCAAAAAATGCAGTATGCAGACATGTATATATGCATTAGGGAAATTTCCCCTCGATTCTAGTTCCACGAGAGCAGCACGACAATGGAGAGCTACAGATAAGCAATAAGCAAACTCCTCATAAATAAAATGAGAGCCAAGAGTCAGATACAGCAATACAATGGAATCAGAATGACCTCAACCAACAAGTCTGGTGATGGTCAATATATACATCATAACAACAGACTGAAAAGAAAATACAATCAAGTACGACAATTAGACTGGAAATCTTCTAACAGCTCCTTCGTCTTTGGATGGTTAGGCCTGGCAAGCAACCCCTGGATGAGAAGCTCCCTCCGGCTAATAGTGGTTTGCAGACCCTGAGCATAATCCTCCCAGGCGCCCTCACCAAAAGCCTCCTCAAGCTTACACCTCTTCACATCACCTCTAGACTTGTAATCATCCAACGTTGCAAGCGCTTCATTCAGTCTACAATCACTGTCACGTCGAAGTGAGGCATCAGCTGCAATCTTCTCATCCTTCACTTGGAGTTGAGCTTTCAGCTTGGCAATCTGTTTTTTGAGTCCATCTTCCTGCTCTTTGTTATTAGTGATGGTAGCATTCCACTGATCGTTAAACCTGGAAATCTCTAAGTAAGCTCTATCCAACTCCTTCTTCTTAGAAGTAAGGACATCACTGACAGCCTTCAAATCCAAACCCAAATGCTCATGAGCATGAATCTCTTTGGTAAGATCTGTACCCAGCTTGTTTACCAACTCAGTTTGCCTCTTTCAAGAATGAGTAGCTTCAATCTTTTCACCTCGGAGCTGAACAATCTCTTTCTCCAACTCTTCATTTGCCTTACGCAGCTTCTCTTTTTCAGACCACAACTGATTATACCTATGAATATCAACAGTAGTAAGCTCCTCAATTATCAGAGGGTACAAAGGCTCATGAGGTGGAAAAGGCATCAACACTCTCTCAGCTCTCTCCCGAATCCAAGTCACATAAGGTTCGTAAGCTCTACCATTACTCTTCCCCAAGGAATCTTTCCCTTTGCGATGAATCTTATTCCAGGCTTTCTCAACTCTAGCCAAGGTCTCATTATCCAACAAGCCAGTGAAATACAAAGATTCTTGTATCTCCTCTTCTCTCGGAGGTTCCTTCAAAGCGTACCCAAATTGCCTCACTACAAGGGATGGATTTAGTTAATGCATCCTTTCCTTCCGACCAACGGGACGTTAGGAAAACCACCACAACTGTAGATAATCTATGTACCTAGCTGATCTCTATCAAACCAAATGATATTCTCAGAAGTCAAGCCCATCAATCTCTCTGACCACTCTGAGGTACCAGCAGTATCAACAAAAGGACCGTACTTGGGAAGGTGACTCACAAACCACTTGTACAGCAAAGGTACGCAACAAGATACATTCTTCCCTCTTTGATTCTCGTTCTTGTAGTGCACAAAATGATAGACGTCGCCCAGAAGCGTAGGTACCGGATTCCCTGAAGCAAAAATGTGGAAGGCATCCAAATCCACAAAATCCAGAATATTAGGAAACAACATGATACCATAGATACACAGTGCCAGGATGGCATTAAACACCACCCAACAACCCTCCTGCGTAAAGTGTTGAGCTCTAGCAACCAAAAAAGATAATGGAAATCCAGGCATTCCATTTCTCTTGACCAACTTCCCTTTTAGCTCAGAAACATTCAAATGAAAGGAACCAGCAAGCTTAACGAGATCAGGCTCAGCATCAGTGTGATAGAAAGGCCTCTGGTCTAAGATAGGAACTCCAAGTAGCACAGAGAACTCCTCTAGAGTAGGCAGTAACACATAACCTGGAAAAGTGAAACACCGTAACTGGGATTCATAAAACTGCAGCAGGGTATGAAGACCCCCCAACTCATATACTGAGGGTTTGCAGAAAAAACTCAAAAGCTTCCCATATGATTGCTTGAAGTCTTCCATCACCTTTCTGTCAGCCACAAAGATCAAACTGAGTAGAGATCTAATGTCTGGAGTAGGGAACTTATATACCACTTTCCTCTTCAAGCTAGGCTCCATGTCAACAAAGGAATAAGATCACTAGAATCGAAGGGAAAATATGCACCTGCAACATAAATACATGTCAATGTTAATATGCAAATGCAAATGCAACAGGGGATCAAGGTTGTTGTGATGTTGATTGAGAAGAACCAGCGCTTCGCTTAGGCAAGAACATAGCACCATCATAAGGATCCTCTGTATCAAAGTCACAGGTTCACACTGACGAGAAAACCGAGTAGGTTGAAGGTTAAAGTTTCCTGCATAACCCAATCCCTCTCACAGGTATGAACCTAGTCTCTGAAAAGGTTCGACATCTTATGTGGTTATCAGCGTCACAGGCTTTCGAGAAACAATGATACGTTCACCATTTCTGGTTTGGCATCATAGTCTAACGAAGCAGCCTCACTTAGATGACTCCCAAATGATCGGTCCCCAGAGTCGACAACCCTCAGATCCAACAACCTCTCAACTGTCCGAAACAGACTGGAAAGGTAGTCATCAAAGATAATCTCTCCTGAGCGCAGATTTCGTGGGAACTAGTGCATGTCAAACATACAGGTTCACCACTACTTTCCGCTTCTAGTACTACAGTCGTACTCAAGCCTGAGTTTTGGCTTATCTCTCAGTGGAACACTCCCACCCAACAACATAGCAGCAATGATATATATAATGCTGGAAAGTAAAATGCAAATGCAAATAAAGTACAACACATATATACACACCCGAAGATAAACACACAAGCACTAGGATTGACTCGTCTAGGGGATCGGGAAAAGTCCCCAGCAGAGTCGCCAGCTGTCGCATAGCTGCGAAGAGGGGCCGACAAATACAAAAGAGTCACCATCGTTCGTTATTTATCCCAAAGAGAGGGAAAGGAAACGATTAGAGAAAACCTACGAAAAGGGAAAGACAGGTCGTCGCAACCAAATCTTGGGTTCGGGAGTCGGTTACCCAAGGGGAAGGTATGAGCACCTCTCACGTCCGTCGTAATCGATGGGATCCACACTTGTTTTCTATCTAAAGGGTGTTAAACTATCTAAGCTATAGGCCTTCCATATGGACAAAAGAAAAGAAAAGAAAAGAAAAGAGACTCGATAAAGCATCGCCGCTCTATACCTACGTACTCCCTCGTGCAATGGGAAAGTCAGAGTCAACGTAGTTTGGAAAACTACGGGTGAAGGTGGGGGAAGGTTGCTCGCCAAGACATCGTTGTCTTGTGCCTAAGTATCCTCGTCTGGTATGAGAAATCAGAGCAAATGTAGTTCGGGCTAACAAGACCACAGGTTGGTTCAAGTGTTTTACCCGAGTAGGGTTAATCCTTAGTTCTAGCAGTTAGGTGTATGCAGCTCGACCATTGGAGACTTAGGCGTTACCAGTTTGCGGTAGAACCAAGAGTTAACAAAAATCTCTTTATGAAAATGGTTTCCAATTAATCCCGAAGGATAAAAAAATTTTGAAGTTTGTTTTTGAAGTCTTTTAAGAAGAAGTGAATTAAACTTTGTTTTTAATTCATGTTGCACTAAAGACTATGACTTAGGAGCAAATGCGTCGCATATCGTCCAAAGGATATACGCTAAACACTCTAGAAAATTGAGAGGAGGCCCCCCAATCATCATTTCCCAAATGCTTAAGGCTCGTAGCGTACAACATTCATTATCCATTATTAAGTGTCTTGAAGAAGTTTGAAGATGAGAAGAGAAAGACACACTAAAGGGGAGACTAAACTCAGCCTAATGTTCTCATGCAAAGTGCATCTATGATTGGGATGAAAAGGGAAAGGTACCCTAATGTTATCAGGCATGGGTTCAAACCTAATGTCTATCATAATCAATCTTGAACAAGAAAGATTAGAAGTCTTAAGGGAACATGGCAAAGAAGAAAGAAGAAGAAAGCATAAGTGAAAGAAGAAAGAAGATGCAAACATGCAATGCAAAACAAAGATGAAGAAAGAGGGAGGAACAAAGTGTGGGGAAGTAGCCACCACAAGCACATCTCAACCTCAAGAATGCAAGCAAGATGATGCAGAACAAAATGGAAGAGCAAACCAAAGAACCTAAACAAGTTCAAGCCAAAAGTGAGATGAAGTGGGAGAAATTGGATTCCTACAACCACTTGTACATCAATCACAAAGGCAAAGCAAACAACAAGAAGAAGGAGAAGGCATGATCAATGTGAGGATGGGAGATAAGGCTTGCGCAGCAAGCAACACAAAATGAAACTCAACCAAAGGCATCGCCATGATCATGCAAGAAAAGAACAAAAGAAGTTCTCAAAATGGCCTCTCATCCAAGTCAAACTCAAAGTGCAACCAAAAGGCACCAAATCAACTTGGATGAGTCCCCAAGGTCCTAGGACAGAAGTGAGAATAAGTAAAGAAGATAGGCAAATGCAAGAAGGAAGCAAGCCAACACAAGTTGCAAGATAAGGCATGGTAAAGAACCTAAGTTCTATACACTTTCAACATTCGACATCAAATGGGAAGCCTTAAACAAATGCAACTTGTAACATGAACCAAGCAAGTTTAAGGCCTAAAAGTTTGAAACCAGCCACTTCAACATGTTAGAAATGTGAATCAAAAAGAGTTGGAAGCATATGGGATCCACAAGGGTCATTTCCCATCAAAGCTAGGTCAAGTGCGTGTGTGTGTGTGTGTGTGAACCTTCCTTAGGGGTAACTTGAATTGCAAGGTACTCCATAAATAGGAAAATAGTTTAAATGAATCCAAATAAAATACCCAAAGCTCACAAAGATGTTGGCAACTAGAGGCCAAAGCAACAAGATCAAAATCCAATCAAAACATCACCAAAGGAATTGATCCACTAGGGTGCTCCATTTTGAAAGGCATTTATCGAAGGTCAAACAAATGGACTTAAAAGTCAACCAAAAACAAATCAAACCAAGACCAAAACCATCCTCTAAGACACCTCAACTCATTATTATCATGAGGAATAAGTCTCATTCATTGGAGGTTTCAATTGGTCAACAAAATCAAACAAGATCAAAGAAGAACAAATAAAAACCATTTAAAAACCTTTCCAATCATTTAATTCCAATTTAATTGAAAAATAAAAGGAAAATGAAATTAAAAATTATAAAAAATTTAATAGCACATTAAAGTGTCAGAAAATATTTTTGGAGGAATTTTTAATTGATTGGAAGTATTTTTAAACAATTAAAATCAAAACAGAAATAAAATGAAAATAAAATAAAACAAAATAAGAGAAATGGTGTAGATAGCAACAATACACGTTCAAAACAATGGGCTGCATAAAGGAGGGTGTGCGAATAGCATCTGAGGCCCAAATCAACACAACTCAGCCAAAACATCAAAACGCATCGTATCATTCATTGACGTGGTAGGTCAATCTCCACGCATGCACAGTTAAACAGATCTCAACCACACATCTCAACCAATCAACAATTCAACCATGGACAACTCAGCTGACCTGGGTCTTGAACCAGACGCTGGAGCCCTAGCTCCGGTCCTCTTCTTCGGCGAGGTGGCCGGAGTTCAGGTTCCCAAACTTCACCAAAACTTGCAAAATTTTATACCAAATTGAAGGTTTAGTCACGTACAATCCAAATCCAGGCTCCATTTGTTTTAAAAGTGCTTAGATAAAGAGAATCAAATGGAGAAGGTTTTGGATGCACATCTAGAAACTTCAACAAACAAGACAATCAAGCTATCAAACATTGCCTACATGATGTAGGGCTTCAGATGCAACCACAATGATCCTAAAACAATGCCTAGCATGTGAGAATTTTGGAATGAAAGATTACCCAACGGAGACACTCCGTTGGTGCTTCACTTAAGTGATTCCTTGCTCCAAACTATGCAGATCAATTCCAATGAACTTGAGGAAGTGAATGCTTGCTTCAATTTGGCTTGAATTGCACTAGATATGTGTTCACGATTTTCAAATTTGCTCTTCAATTTTAAAACTGAATTCTGAGCTCCTTCCATAAAAATGCAATTGTGAGAGCTCCAAATGAACTTGGAGCTTTTATATTATGGATTTGGATGGAAAATAAAGGGCCCTGAAGCCTTGTTGTGGTATAATTTTGAAAATTCCCAATGATGGAAATTCCTCATGCACACGTGATTATGGCTGCCTACACACTTGAATTTAGCATGGACTTGCAGCTGAGAATGTGAACTTTGCATTAGGATTAGAATGGGCATTGGAATTGATCCAATTATGGAGTTTGGATGTGAATCTTATTTGTGAGGAAAGCTCCATTTGCTCGTGTTTTGCACATCATGGACCAAAGTTATTTTGTGCATTTTTCTTGTTGGAGAATTGTGAACAATTTTGAATCAAAAGGAAGCATGAAAAAGTCCCATAACCAAATCAATTTGAATCACCTTTTAAAGTTGCATTTTCACTAGAAATTCTTCACCAATGTCCATAACCATGAATCATTCACACTAATCTTGAGTTTCATGATGAAATTGAAGTCATTTGGGAAAACTTTCATGTTGGTTGAAGTTCCATTTGAAGTGCACAAGTGTATGTAAATGACCCATAATGAAAATGACCTATAATCAAAGTTTCCCAAATTACCCCTGCCTTGCAAGCTTCATAACATGAGTTCCACAAATGATATAAAGGACTTCTAGGACTTTTTGGAAATCTATGATCATGAGGAAAAACTTTCATGTTCATAAAAAGTTGAGAGAAACATGATTCTAGGTCAAAAGTGCCTTGGAAGTGAGTTGACTTTTGTTGACTGAAAAATATGTTCATCTGAGACCCATAACTTGATGGCATCATAACGTGAGTTCAATGAACCCAATGAATGAGTTATAGTACTCAAAAGAAAGCTAAGATAATTCCCTAGAAGTCTCATGTTTATAATAAAATGAGATTGAACTTGTATCTTGAGGTATGTGGTCTTGAAGTTAGGCACTAAACTAGGGGATTTTACATTGAAACCCTCTGAAACCCTAATTTAGTAACTTCTCAAACTCTTGATTCTCCTTGATTTAAACTTGATATGAAATTCTATATGTCTCAACATGACTTACCATGACTCCAATGACTTGGAACCAAGTCTCCAACTCCTTCAAGCTTACAGTGGACCTTGCACCAACCAGATGAAACCCTAGGTGCACAAACTTTGACTGCAACCTCTTGCAAATGATATGACCCCTTAGATAAGCTCCCCAATTACTTCAAAAGCATCCAATGATCTTCTCCAACATCTCTTATCCATAGCCATGGCCTTGTGAACCCCTGATCATCTTCAATTGCCCTCCAAGATAGGAGACAAGCAACACACATTTATCCTCTTTCTCAAAGAGCTTTGACAACCTCTTGATGATTGTAAGCACTAGATACCTTGAGTAACCATTCTTGGTTGATATTGATACTCTTGATACTCTCTTCTTGAATGGTACACCTTCCTTGATCCCCTGAAAAGGACAATGCTATGCAAATGCAAATGCTAAAGAATAAAATGAAACATAAGCCAAGTAAAAGAAAAAAGGTTAGGGAAAGGGGTACAACACACAATAATGGAAATCTAACGTAACTTCGGAATTCAACTGGACCCCTTAAAAATTAATTCGCACTTGATAATAAAATTAGTGAATACGGCCTTGAACAGATAAACAGAGAAATCCAATTTAACGGCAAAACGAACTTTACTCCGCACTTAAAATCCAAATTGTATCTTGAGTAACATGACATTGTAACCTAAATCGATTCAACTGGTACTCGTGATCAAACCAACGGATATTTATTAGGAATTTAATGCAAATCGAAATTCCACTGATCCTTTGAAAATTAACTTGTGACCAGCAACCAACAGGAAAACGTGCGCTTGCTAGAATATATTCCTTGAAACAGATTCTTGCACCGATCCAAACCAAATTCATTTATGTTTCAATGTTCTCAGCTCCACACAGCATTTCCGAAATCCAACTAACGACTAAATCCCGGTTCTCGAATAAAGGTGTACTGTGTCAAGAGGAATCTGGCGTCAATATTGTCATGAAATTCAACCCATTCTTGAATAAAAACCACTTGATTCGGAGATAGCAACCCTAATTGTTTGAGGAATCTCTGATACCGACTTTGCTTTGTAATCGTCAACAGACTGTAAATTAACGACCCTTCTGCGATTTCTAAATTGAAATGCGCACAGTGTTATCATCCAAAAAAATAACAGACTGAGCAAATCGGTTAGCGGTTAGTTAAAATGCAATGTAGAATGAAATGAAATGCGAAATGAACCTAATAATCTAAGGGTAAAATTTGGGGTATGACAGTTTACCCTATTTAAATAATTTCACCGGATGATTTGAGCGACGTAAGCTCGAGAAATCATGGTGAAAGGGATTTAAATACAGATAACTAAAAATTTTGCCCTTAGATGCAGTGATATGCAATGCTATGGACAAAACGAAACGAACTATAATGCTGACAATGCCATGATACTAATATGATGCATATGATGGAAATGATAAATGCAAGGATGCAGGTGACACGCTGACATAGGGGACAGATGCGATGAGCACCCACACGCTGGGGAATACGACGCATCGAGGAAACAATACGACATTGGGGAAGTCTAAAGTGATGGACCAATAGGCGCAAGCACGACTAATTGTCACGTTAGAAGTAAATGGTAAGACAGGATCTTCAATGGAGATGGAACCGACGAGACGGCCTCCACTAGGGAATATCTGAGAGTAACTGTTCAACAGGTTCAGGCATGACTGGCTGGTACTCTAGGATAAAAGAGTAAACGGGGTCCACGTGGCGGTAGGATCAGGTAAACAAACATGTTAGAGCTCCTGCGAGAATGACATCTGACTTCGGGAAATTCCTTAAGCGAAGAGATCGAACAGGATCTTCAGGAACCATTAGAAATGATACAGGGTAGAAAAACCTGTTGTATGCCAAAATAAATGGACTTCAATGGGAGAATGCCCTGATAGGTTTCGAGAGAGAGAGAACTGTCACTTATCGCTAGAAGGGATCTACATACCAAAATCGGATAAGCTTCTCAAATAAAGATATTGTCGCTTATCTGATGGAAATAAGCTTCCATGATTAAAATATGATTCAACTTCTTCTTTAACTAAATGATTCATTCAGAAAGGGTAAATAAACTTCCCCACGCTTCAAGGTCTGATGCCCTGAATAGGTCTCAGTTTCTTCTTTTACTAAAGGATAAAATAAACTTCCTCATACTTCAAGATCTGATGCGCTGAATATGATTCAGTTTCTTCTTTTACTAAAGGGTAAAATAAACTTCCCCATGCTTTAAGATCTGATGCCCTAAATATGATTCAGTTTCTTCTTTTACTAAAGGGTAAAATAAACTTCTCCATACTTAAAGATCTGATGCCCTGAATATGATCCAGTTTCTTCTTTTACTAAAGGGTAAAATAAACCTCCCCATACTTCAAGATCTGATGCCCTGAATATGATTAAGTTTCTTCTTTTACTAAAGGGTAAAATAAACTTCCCCATACTTCAAAATCTGATGCTCTGAATAGGTTTCAGTTTCTTCTTTTACTAAAGGGTAAAATAAACCTCCCCAAACTTCAAGATGAAAGAGCAATGGAAACTAGCTTCTCGATGGAGATGGCCACTTGCTGCTAGTCATGATGAAGATAGGATAAGCCTCTCAGGCGAGAACTACCGCTTATTTGCAAGAGTAGCAATGATAATCTTCTCGAATGAGAACTGCTTGTCGAGGTTGTAAAATATAATGTAAGGTTGTAAAATGTAATGTAAGCTTCTCGGACGAGAACTGTCGTTTAATGTTGTTGTAATCTAATGAAGATTGTATTGTAATGATAAGCTTCTCGAACAAGAACGGTCGCATATCTGCAAAGGCATTATAAGAGGCTATTCCTGAAAGATAGTGAAAAATAAATGCACGTCCGAGTAGGTTCGACGATCGACAAGATTGGAGTTTAATCTAGAATCGAGCTAGAAAGCGTCTGTCAAATAAGATTCCATTGAGGGAATGAGCTCACATGGGGATTATCTTATCCTAACGCGTAAAGATAACTGAAATAACTATCGTCCACGAGGATTGAACTCCATAGGGAAACTGTAAATAATAGGTATTTTATGCTTAGGGCTGGCGATCTACATGGAGAGAATGGATAAACCCAGTTACTCGGCGGTAACGACAAAGGATGGCAAGGATAGCAAACATGTAGATGTTGTTGTGTAGGTCAATGTGTATGAAAATGCACTGAGTATGCAATGCTTATGCTCCTGCATACGCTGATAAAACAGACGAGAGAGGAAACATGAGATGAAATAAACATCTCGACGGGGATACCCGGCGACCTCTTCAACAGTACATCTATCACGGGATATGAAAAGTTGATGGAAGAACTAAAGCTTACTTCAAAGTTCCAACTTCTCTGGGGAGAAAACAATCCACTTGGGGATACGATATCATGACTTCCTCATGGGGATACAATATCATGGCTTCACTGGAGGGATTGCTATCATGAATCATAATCAGCCAAAGAAAATCTGAGGATTAGAGACTTCCGGGGATAAAATAAATATCTGCTTCATGGGTAAGATGTGGAGCTAGGCAGCTTCTTGGAGAAAACGTAGCGACTTCCTGGGAAAAGTACACCAACTTCCTGAGGAAAGTACATCAGCTTCCCTGGGGAAGGTAACTGGACTTCTTTGGGAGAATATAGAAATCTCCTGGGAACATTTTCTAAGGAAAGCATGGCAGCTTCATAGAGGAAAAGATGATTCCACTAGGAGTGCGTCCTCAAATAAAATGTGCATCACTTGGAAGATACTGGTATGATCTCTGCAGTCTTGAAAGTCACTGGAGATTACCAGATCAGTCCAAAGTGTTGTCAGCTTATAGTCTCGCTGAGGACTGGTTCGTAATTGTTTATGCAATAATGAGACTTACTGGGGAATGAAGACCGCCTGGAGTAAGATTCATCGGGTGCATGAAGAAGGTTGTGAAACATGCTAGTTTTGATCTTAATGGACTTTGTAGTAGTCACCATTTTGAAAAACATAATGCCCCAGAGTACCTGCTTTATGAGAGAGTCATCTTGAGAGGATTTTATAGAGAAAATGGAGTCTAATTGCCCCACTATTTTCAAACTCTTGGAGAGATTTTTTGGATCTCGACGTGATAGGTCTGGATCGGTAGTGTTATAAATGGGTCCTCCAGAAATAGCAGTCAAACTTGCATCAGTAAACGACTTGGAAACCATCTGCCCCTGTTTAGCAAGATCTTCAAGTTCCATTGACGGTGTCTATATGTAAGTTTCTAAGATATCAGGCAAAATCAACACGCATGAAATGCTAATCCTGAAATTGTTAATGCACATATATATTTGTCTTGAAGTTTTTTTTTGAAAAATGATATCGCAATAACTTATGATCGAAATCACTAGTTAGGATATGAATTTAATTTATGATGCCAACGTTAAACTGATCATAGCTCGTAGGAGTCTGGAAACATTATCTCGTTGAGTATGCTTTCAAAAGAGATCCTACTTCAATTAGGTCTTTTAAAGGTTGTATCGTGGCTTGGTTCACGGTTTTAAGAAACATAGGATAAAGGCTCAAAGTTATTTGTACCCACCCCTTCTTCGTGATGTTCCCCAATCCTATATTCAGTTAACTATATATGAGCACTCATCTCTCAATAAGATTTGATATGGTCGAGGAACCATTAAGGCTTTGGACATGGCAATCACTCACCTATTTTCTTTTGGTGTTTGGCCACACGACTTTTTTCTCTATTGGGGATTCTTTATTGTAATCCTTTTTTTTTGCTTTTCCCTTGACGGAGTCTTTTGAATTTAACCTCGGGGTCCAGCGGGGTGCCCCAGTTTTGCCTAAGTCTCCTTTATAGATTTTGACTTAGCGGGCTTTTTTCATTCATTATTTTCTGCACAAGTCGTGTGACTCTTTTGAAGGCTTATGACTGCCCCACTCTTTAAGTAGTCGAAGGATAGTCATTGACTTCTAACTTCCCAATATGTTAAGGATAGATTCTCGAAGGTTCGCTCCTCCTTTTTGAGAGTCTGAGCGCTCAATCGGTTTGACTGAAAAACTACCATGCCCCAAGTTAAAGTTGAGGGTTTTTTATTTGGAAAAAGAAACTCCTGCTTCAATGCTCAAAGGGGTTAAAGAGGGATTATCTTCAGTGTTTGGGATTTGAAACAATGCTTTACATCATTAGCAGGGTTTCGTTCAAAAGCATACAACAAGAGACCTGACGTTTTTGGTTCGTCATTCTCCTCCCAATTCTCTATCAGAGCAAGAGATCGGGTAAAGTTGGCATTATAAGTTATGAAAAATGATTTTTGTGAGTGAATATGAATGGATTTATTCAAGACATACATATGCATTGCATTAATTACTCAAAATAAACAAAGTTCGTACATGCTAATTATGCTTTTAAAACCAAAGAAATAAAATACATATAAATAAACAAAATGAACTGTCTGATGAGTCTATCTAAAGGTGTTTATGAAGTCCTTGTATTCAAGGTCGAAACAGTAGTAGCGGTTTCTTCTGGCAGAGCCTCATTGAAACAGAGAGTATGAATATAATCACTGCGATTCATCTTGCTTGCCCCAGCTATGTTTGTCGCTGCTTCATTATTAGTCTTCAAATCTTCCCTCGGAATAACCTTCCTAGATTCTTCGTCAATCATGGTCACATCATCTTGAGGATCACTAAAATGAAATGGACTAGGCTTCAGAATAATTACCGACTTCGGCTGATTCGTTGTAGGAGTAACTGGCTAGATATGTTAAGAACAGGCTTTGTAGAGCTTGATCTTGGCAAATCGAAAACCCTGCGAGAAGTCCTAACCTGAGAAGCATCAGATATATCATCAATAGCATTAACAACCCTATGATTTGGTAGAAGGTTATTCCTGACATTCGGCTGAGGATCATCAAAAGGCATGATCTTCTTTTCCATTAATTCCCCGACAATGGACTTGAGAGTGTAACAGTTTTCCAAATCATGGCCAGACGCACCCTCATGAAATAAACAATGAGTGGTGGCGTTGTAATTGGAAAGTAAAGGATCTAAAGGTGGACCCACAGCTCTAGTGGTAATCAGACCTTGTTGCACTAATGATGGGTAGAACACGGTAAAAGTCATCAGAATCGGAGGCCACAGCTTATACTGTCCCCTATTCGGACCATTCTGACGAGGTGCTTGATTCTGCGGCTATTGATAGGTAGAAGCGTTGGTTGGTCGTCGATAATTAGGAGGTTCTTGGTAGACCGGAGGCTGATAGACAGGAGCCGGTTGCACCTTCTGATAAGTAGGAACTTGTTGATTGAAGGTAGATGTAACAGCAGCCACATATGGTTGTTGAGCATACTGAACAGGATAACCTTGAACATAATTTTGCTGATGTTGCCAAGGTTGATGATCAGCCATTTTACGGTGATACCTGATCGAGCAATTCTCGGGCGTGTAGCTCATTTGTGACGGTCGAAGCTCAGAGTTTTGAACTTTGGAGGTCTGACTTGTTGAACTGGTTGAGCAATAGTTGGAGGCACCAAGTCGGGTTGAAGACCATAAGGAGGTACATTCGCAACAATAACAGCTGGTTGAGGATCTCCAACAGTATCGGTAATCTTAGAGACAACAGTAGGCTAAGTATCCATCTTTGCATTCATAACTTGTAGCATCTCCATAATCTGCCCCACACTTCCTCAAAGATCTTCGAGTTCATTGTTAACACAGTCAAACTCTTGAATATGTTCTTCCATCCTTATCTGAGCTCGGGCTCTGGTATTATACTGATGCAGAGGACTCAGGGTGACAGAACTAGAAGGCAGGTGAACCGAGAATGAGAAACCGGAGGTAGAAATGCAATGCAAAGACAGGATGCTGATGCCATACAATGGTTTCAAGAATTTCAATGATTGATTGAAAATATTCCTTTTTAGGAAAGTTGAAAAAGGTTTTAGACTTTAAAATGTAGGACATTTTTGAGTTTGCAAAGGACTATTGAATTCCTTGAAACTAGGAATGATGTGATTCTTTATGGATGCAATGCACAAGCACACAAAAGCACACAAAGGTCCTAGGTTAGAGGGATAATGAGCGGAGCCAAGGTCTACCCATCCCCAAAAGGTATGTACTATAGGTTAGTTGTACCTACAGAACAAGGGTTCTAAAGAGGTGCCCAAAGTCATCAGTCTATCTTTCGGATATTATCAATTTCCCGACTGACTCGGTGCTTAATAATATTCTCGAGAGAACCTCTTTTGAGTGTAGTATCGCGTAGCAACTATTTTGGGACTACTCCCTCATAGTCATTGCACTACGTCCTAGATAAGGCCAAAGTTGTGTTTAGGTAACTACGGTCCCCAGTATCACAGGCTCCAATCGAAAATAGTGAATGTTTTCACGACTACTCGTTCAACAATACTAATTTTCAAGAGGGCCTCAATTGAGTGGTGATTCTTAAGTCAGCTTGGTCGGGACTCACTCCCTATAAGCCTCATCAAATATATCACCTTCCTACAATAATGTCACTCAAGTTCGGGTGTAGGACTTATCTCACAACAAAGGATACCCCAAGCAAGGTACATCCCATATATATACAATAAAATAATAAAGCAAAAAATATCAAACAAAAACAAGGTAGGGATAACCCTCAAAAGATATGACAACTTTCCCTAGTGAAGTCTCCATTTTCTGTTGTGGTGAGAATAGGATATCAAATTATTGATTAATTTGAATCACAAATCTTTGATTCACAACCGGTCTTTGATTTATCCGATGGAAAGGTTAAATAAAGGAAAAACCTATTTTGCATCGTAAACACAATGCGGGGAGAGATCTAAGGTTCGGGGTTGGTTAAGCTTAGGGAAGGTATTAGCACCCTAAACGTTTGTAGTACTCTATAGGAACTGTCATACCCCAAATTTGCCCGCCAACTTTTGTAAATATTTTTGCATTTTTTATTTCACATTTCTCATGCCGTTTAGACACGTGTCCACCCCGATTGTGCGTTTTTCAGATCTTGACTATTTTTTGTCCAGTAGAAGCGTGACACGTGGCCTAAGGGCATTTTGATAAATTTTGTTTCTATTTTCATTTTCTCATTTTTCTTTTCAAATATTAAATTTTTGTTCATATTTTTATTTTTATCATTTATTTAATTCAAATAGTTTGTTTTATTACATTTTTTAGAATTAGAATAGTTATTTATTTTTTTTCTTTAGAATAGATTTTATTTTAATAGTTTTTATATAGAATTTTAATTTAGTTAGAATTTTTATTAGAAATAGTTGTTTCTTATTTAGAATAGAAATAGATTATTTTTATAGCATAGAATTAATTTGTTTTTAGAATCATTTTAGTATTAGAATTAATTAGATTTAATTTAATTTTAGAGATATTTTAGGATTTTAAAATTAAGTTAGTAATGTTAGAGATATTTTAGGATTTTAGAATTAAGTTAGTAATGTCAGAGATATTTTAGGATTTAAATAGTTTTTAGATTTTGTTTTTTTTTTTAATTCTAGAGTTTTAACAGTTTTTTATTTTATTTTATTAGAAATATATTAGAATTTTTAATAGGAATTAGAAATAGTTTTTTTTAGAATACAGATTAGAACTTTATAGGTTAGAATTTAAATTAAAATTTAATTAGAATATGATTAGTTTTCTTAATGAGTTAGTTTTAAATAATCTATTAGTTATAGGATTAGTTAGGATTTAATTAGGATTTATTTCAGGTTAGATATTATTAAGAATTAGTTAACATATTAATTAAAAGAAAAAAAGAATTGGAAGAACACGTATGATTTTTTAGGTATTTAACAGAGTCTACTATTCATTATCATGTTGAATAAAAAAACCTAGCCGCCCCCTTTTCCCCCTGTTCATCTCTCTCCAAAACTCATCTCCATCTTCTTTCTCTCCCAAACAAAAATCACTCTCCAACCTTATCATTCTCCTTCTATTTTCTTCTCCATTTTCGGAAACCCATTCACCATCATCATCCTCCGTAAATCCCCAACCATCAAAATCAAACAAAATTTCAGGGAAAAAACGTCGCCCTTCATCTCCTTCCAAACCTCCATTAAACCCCAAAAACCTTCAATAACCTTCTTGAACTACAAACCCATTTCCAAATTACCTTCAAACCAGAGAGATTTTAAGTAAACCAAAACGGACTTGAAAGAGAAACCAAATATGAATTTTAAAAGCAGACGGAAACAAAGTTGGAACTTACCATTGTCGCTATTTTCTTTTCTTCTGTGCGTTAATTTGGATTTGGCTAGATTACCACATATCAAGCTGGAATCCGTTTTCCCCTTTTTGTGTTAATTAACTTTCTAAACTCTTTTTTAATTGTTAATATATTGGTATTAATGGGTTTGTAAGTTTTTTTTTTGTATATATCATTTTTCTATTAGTTTTTAGTTTACTAATATATTTTGCTAAATAGTTTCTTTTAGATCTATTAGTATATTACTAATCTAAGTTTAAAGTTATATATATATTTTTCTAATCTTGTTTATAGAAGTTGTAATATATTTTAATCTTGTAAATATTATACATTCTGATTGTATTTTATTTTATTAATTTAATTTTATGATTTGTTAATATTATTAGTATCTTTATGTTTGTATATAATTTAATTTTAGTTTTAAAAACAGTTTGTTATAATGTATATATTATATAGACAGGTATTATGTATTATATTATTATGTAAATATATTATATTTTCGTTATAATATCTATTTTGTAAATATATTTATATTATTTTCTTTTTAACATTTTTTTTATAATTTTACAAATATGTTAGTTTTTTTTTCTTTATTATATTATATATATAGAATTTTTTTTATATACTTTCTTTTAGAGTTTATGTATACTATTTTATATTTTTATATCTTATTTAAAAGTTAGTATTAACTTTTCTATTTAGATTTTCATATTTTATAGTTTAGAGTTGAATTTTATTTCTCTTTTGTTATTGGACATCTTGTTCCATTTTTTGGTCGATGACGACATTTCCATCGTTTAACCGTCAAATTATTGACGTGAAACAAAGGATCTGAGACCACCTCTTTTCTTTCTTATTTTTTATTTTTTATTCCAATTCGATTTTATTTTTGACTTGTGGATCAATGAAGTCTTCTTATCCGCAAGCGTCAGATTTTCGAAGTTGATAACCTTCCCGATTTCAAATTTATGGGGGATGACCATTGGGGTCATCTTCCTTACTTTGGGATCGCGATAGGCTACCTTCGATTAATCGACATTTTGTTTGTGGTTAAGACGAGATCCCATTCTTTCGAGTCCCGATTCAGTCCACTAACCAATTGACGACTAACTAACCACTAACTTTTACTTTCTGTCAAATATACAATTGCTTTAATTTTCTGTCAAATATCAACTGCTTTATTTTTCAGTCATTTATATTCTTGTACATATTATATATTCTGTATATTATTATCTTGTATATATCAAATACTTGTACATTCTCTCAAAATACTTAATAAAATATCGAAACCTTAAAATCCTAATTGGTGGACTGTTGATTATATATCTTGTATATTATCCATTTCCTGTATATATTCGAATTTATCTCATCTCTTTGGCAGGTTATCAAATCTCTTCAATAAAGAAATAAATTACCTTTGCATTGAATTAAAAAGAGAGGGTTAGGTGTAGACCTCTTCTTCTCCGAGTGTTGGGATGCCCACTGTAGTGAGGGTGTTCTCGATACTCGTCTTTCAATACGAAGACGCTTCCACCCCTTTTGCTCTTAAAACCTCGGTCTCGTACCAAATGCATTTTCAAAATCCTTTCAATAAATTTCTCTCCGTATTGCATTAAAGAGAGAGGATTGGGTGTAGACCTCTTCTTCTCCGAGTGTTGGGATGCCCACTGTAGTGAGGGTGGTCTCGATACTCGTCTTTCAATACGAAGACGCGACTTCTTCCACCACCTCTCCTTTCACAACTCCTTTCCGAAACCTTTCCCACCTAAAACCTCGGTCTCGTACCGAGTGCATTTTCAAATTCCTTTTCATACAAAAACTTGAATGGTCGTGGAGTGGTTAGGCGTAGGCCTTCTCCTATCCCGAGTGCTGACGTTTACCGTAGGGTTCTCTGTCGCAAAAAACACTTACCATTCAAAACCAAAAACACTTTACTAAGAGAATGAAGTTCTCTTTGTGTTGAACTAAAGAGAGAGGATTGAGTGTAGTCTTCTTCCTCTCCGAGTGTCAGGATACTCACTGTAGTGTGTGTGGTCTTGATACTCGTCTTTCAATACGAAGACGCTACGTTCGCCACACATTTTTTACAACAAAAACTTTGAGATAAAGAATTGGGTACTACCTGTAAGGGTTACTATCCGAGGACCTATCTCGCCCCAAAAACAATCTCAACCAATCAAACATGATACCTTGCCTCGCATGGCAAAAACCAACCTTTTAAACAGGATATGTTACGTCCGTTCTACCGCAAACAGGTACGCATAAGTCTCCTCACATGCGAGCAGCAAAACACCTAAACTGCTAGAATGCGCACGATAACATCATCCCCAAACATACCGGTTATCCGCACCGTAGGCACGAACTATGTTGCTCTGATTTCTCTTGCATGTTGAGAATACGTATGCATAGGATTGCGACAATCCTAGCGAGCACCCTTTTCTTTTTTCACCCTCTTTCCCAGAAAGGCATGCTACGTCCGTTCTACCGCAAACAGGTAACGCTTAAGTCTCCTCATATGCGAGCAGCAAAACACCTAAACTGCTAGAATGCGCATGATAGCATTGTCTACCAAAACCCACCCGCAAATCGTAGGCCGAACTACGGCTGCTCTGATTCTTTACTTCTTTTGAGTAAAGATACGTAGGCACAAGGGCCACAATCCTTGCCGAGCACATTCCCCCCATATCCGTAGCCCCGAACTACGTCGACTCTGACTTTCTCATACCTTTTGAGAATACGTAGGCCTAGGACCGCGAAGTCCTACCGAGTCCGTTCTTTCTCTCTCTTACCTCTCATTCTCCTGTTTCTAACCCTTTTCTCTCCCCCTTTGGAACACTTTTATAGCATAATATTTTAGCAAATATAATCACACGTCGACAAACAAAAGGTTCCCATCGAGTACGATGGATGCGAGGGGTGCTAATACCTTCCCCTCGCATAACCGGCTTCCGAACCCGTTCTTGGTTGCGAGACCATCTTATCCATTTCTTTCTTAAGGTTTTCTCGATATTTTCCTTTCCCCTCATGGGATAAATAAAGTTCGGTGACGACTCTTCTGTCTATCTCTTTCGCCTCCCCGTTGTTGCACGATGCATTTTTTGAGTAGCGACAGCTGGCGACTCTGCTGGGGATTCCTAGCGAGCCAAACCTAGTTTGCTTGTCGCATTTGCGATTTATTTGCTTTTGTTATTTGTTTGTGTTGTGTTCTTTCTAACCTGTTGGGTTTATTTGGGTTTGGTTTGTGAGAATAAAGCTTCCTACCCAAGCTTTCGAGTATACACTAAGATAGGAGGTGGATTCTCTCTGATTTGCGAGAATTAGGACTCGTTGAGTTGGATTGAATTCCACCGCTCAGATGAGACCCCGTTGGGATGATTATGTCTTACGTGTAGTCGTAATGACATTTTTATTTCCGACGTGGGAGTCCGTGACTCTGAGGACCTTTGTAGAACCTTATTTCAAAGGTTGCTAAGACATGACTTTGTGTTCATCCTTTGAAAGGATTACCGTCTTACGAGTAGTCGATCTGATGGAAAACTTTTGAGGGTTAGTGCATGGGACTTTTTTTTAAAAGCCTTTGGGATACCCTCTTATAAACCAATAGATAGCCCACCCGAGGGGAGAGATACCTTTTGTTGTTGTCTTGCAGGATCTGTGACTTTGATCCTTGATGTGGATCTGTTCTCGTGTGCACTAATTGCATTGCATTTGCATAAGCATCTCTGCATCATTTTGCATTTTCTTCCCAGTCCCAAAAGCTTACCCATCATCTATTCATGACCCGCAGCTGATTTCCCGATACTCCCATTGAGCTTGTGAGAGCTGTGAAGCGTCTGAAGCAAGAGGAACGTAGACGTCTCGAAAGGCCAGTTAAACAAAGCAAGCGGAGGTAGCTATGTCAGAGAACAACCGCCAGAATGTGGATCCCCCACAAGGATTTACTGTGACGAATAATCCACTGTATGATCTTCCGCTTGATGACCATCCTCCGCAAGTAAACGTTCCTACTCGACCCCAGAGGATGCCAATGACTGATCCCATGGAAGAAAAGCTTCGTGCCCTTGAGGAGACAATTCAAGCTATGAGAGTGTCTGACATGCCCGGCCTCGATGCTGCTGATATGTGTCTAGTGCTAGATTTGGTGATCCCTCCGAGATTCAAGATACCCAAATTCGAGAAGTACACAGGCTTTAGTTGCCCGATGCGTCATTTGGTGATGTACTGTCGAAAAATGACCCCCTACACTTATGACGATAAGCTAATGATTCATTGTTTTCAAGAAAGTCTGAGTGGAGCGTCATTAAGTTGGTACACAGACCTAGAAAGAAGTCATATCCAATCATGGAGGGACCTAGCCAGCGCTTTTCTAAAGTTTTACCAGTTCAATCTAGACATTATTCCCACCCGCATGCAGTTGCAAAACCTATCTCAGAATGAAAATGAACCTTTTAAGGGATATGCACAACGGTGGAGAGAATTTGCAACAAGGGTGCAACCACCACTTTTGGACAAGGAACTGATTGACATGTTCATCAACAGTTTGCATGGCTCTTATCTTGAAAGAATGGCTGGTTGTACGCCATCAAGCTTCTCTGACCTTGTGATTGTAGGAGAGCGCCTCGAAAGCTACCTCAAAAGTGGACAAATCCAGGACGCATCAGGCAGCCAGGCCAATGAGACTGAACCCTTCAACAATTCCCATGAGGAAGACAAGGATGAAACCAACGCGTTCATAGCAAACGTTGAGTATTCTCACGATATACCAACAAAACTCTGTGGTCCCTCATCTGCTCAACAGGCATCATTACCAGTGCCATGTTATCCTTATGAGAAATCAGCCACGCCTAAAGCTTCATCCCACAAGCCATGGGTCGCTCCTCATGCAAATCAACGAGTCCATGGCCGAGGTCATCCGAATCAGCGCCGAAATTAGAATAGGCCCAACAACAACTTGGAAAGAAGGACTGCTCCTCTTCATCCAGTCCCTATGTCGCACAGTCAGCTTCTCCCACATCTGATTCAAAACTCATTGGTGGAGCCTAAAACTCTTAAGCCTGTGCCAGAACCTTACCCTCCTGGGTACAATCCCAATGTTCAGTGTGGATATCATGGTGGATCCATGGGGCACTCGACTGAAGAATGCAAAGCCTTCCAAGCCAAAGTGCAACAATTGATTGACAAAGAGTACATATCTTTTCCAGAAGGAGGTTTGGTTGTCCATGTCAACCTCTCAGTTGTCTAAGCTCGAAGGTTCCAAGGGTCATCTCCTAAAGCCAGTGGTTCAGACAGGCAGACATCCTCAACATTGGCAGTCCTTGAGTGCTTTTTATCATTTGCATCTTGTAGTTTATTTCCTGTTAATTGCTACTTGTTTTTTTTAAACATTGATTGTTTCGAATGGTAATATTAATGAAGTGATTATGCATTTTCCGAATCAGTCACGTCGTATTCACTCATTATTTCCACTTATCACAGACACATACACTTTTTATCCACTCCACTTTATCACTGTTGTTTTAGCAAAGATTGGAGGGAGGATGACGAAAACGAAATACCCATAATAGCAAACTGTATGCTTTCAGACATAATCTCGTCAATGATGTACAGGCATTGTTTCAAATCCCCTAAACACCGGAGATATAAGGAGTTAATCCCTAGTCAACCACTTCGAGCCTAGAAGTAGGAGTTTCCTTCGGATATTCAAACCCTTACACTCAACCTGGGGCAGGGTAGTTGTTCAGTTAGTCCACTATGCATAAAGCAAAATCCAAAAGACGGTTGTTCATCAATGACCCACGACATGGCAGTCACAATTCGCCAACAAAATCAGAAAAAAAAATATCAAAAGCCTGCTAAGTCAAGCACCTCAAACGGGACTTAGGCAAAAAATCAAGGCTATCCCGATGGATCTAACAAGCAAAGTCAGTCCATGCAAAAGTTAGGGATCAAAACAAAACCAAAAGAGGTCCTCAAACCCTCAACCAAAAACAAAATAAGATTCAGTGACCATCCAAAAGGGGTCACTGACATCCGTCAAAATAAGGTGGCTGCCATTTCAAGCAAACCTTGAACCATCAAGATTACACCGTCAAGGTAAACATGTTCAGAATTAACTGAACGTAGGTATGGAGATTATCAAGAAGAAGGGGTGGGTATAAATTATACTTTGAGCTTAATATCCTTTGTTTCATAACCGTGAACCAGACCACGTTACAACCCTCGAAAGACCTAATTGAGGCGAGGTTTATTCTGAAAGCATACTATTGCGAGGTTGCGTAACCTGACTCCTTACATATTTGCTAATCATCAGTATTGGTGTCAATATTCTTGCTATAATCGAATTAGCACAACGTTTGGACTAACGGTCCATTCGTCTCACTGTCACGACACTTAGTAAAAGACATTTCTTTCAAAACTTGCATGAACTTCGCATTAAGATTACCATTCGTGAACAAACAATTTCAAATTGCAAGTCAGTAGTTGGCATCAAGGAAATTCCAACAAGAAGCAATCAAGCAGGACTGGACCATTTAGCAGTCTGGATCAGAATCGAGAATGCTTTGTAGACCTGTGGATCTGGGGCATTGACATTCAGTGAATATGGAATCAGTCAGCTTAAGGCAAATCCCCAAGCAACGTTTGATTATGGGGTAAATCATTCAAGAAGCGGTTGATCCTGAGTGAATCATCTCAAGATCATACCAATCAGGGGCATTGTCACCCCACGAATTCAGAATCAGTCAGCCAAAGGCAAATCCCCAAACAACAATTGATTATGGGGAAAATCATTCAAGAAGCGGTTGATCAAAAGTGAATCATACCAATTAGGGGCAGGACATCCAGAGTTTCTTTGACTTAATGATATATCCCTCCAATGTTCAATCAGGATAAGTCAAGTCGCTTCAAACGCTCTTTCAAGGGCAAGCTACCCCAAGAGTACATTGAAGACAAATACCACATGAATCGGTTAATCAATGATGAATCCTTTCATGGTACAAACTCTGGGACAAGCCATCTCGAGGTCGCCTCATTGCAAGCTACTTAAGCAAGTTTCATTCTCATCAGCAACTGTTGAGTTCAAAACGAGTGTTGGGGAATCGTACCGTCACCTCACCCAAATAACCTTAACCTTCCAAAAAGGTCTTGCTGTCATTGGATCCTTCATCCCACAACCTATTACCAGCCCAATTCGAAACCTTCAAAGTTCAGTTCTTGTCTGGAAAACCTTCAAACCAGTCCTCGTCTGGTCAACCTCCGCTGAATACCAGTTCCCGTCCGGTATATGTCAGCTTTCAAACCAGTCCCATCTGGTCTACCCTCCGCTGAATACCAGTTCCCGTCCGGTATATGTCAGCTTTTAAACCAGCTCCCATATGGTCACCCTTCCTTTTAGCCTACCATTTAACCAGCCTACCATTTCACCAGTTCTTGTCTGGTAAACCTCATCCCAAAGTCCAGCTCCCATCTGGAAAACAATAAAATCAGCCCTCCTTCAGCTTAACCTTTCGCCAACCAGTCCTTGTCTGGTGGTATACCCTCCGAATACCAGCCCTCATCTGGTACTTCAAACCCAAAGTCCAATCTACATTGGCAACCACCCAAGTCCACCCTGTCGGCACATGCATTTCCATCACCCATCTGCAATCGTATGCATCATACGCATCGCATTCAACATCATAAGCATCTTGCTTCATAAGCATCTTGTATCATATGCATCCCAGAATCATATCATACTCTTCCCTAGCTCTTGCATCTCCGCATATTAGCATTTTCATTTTCATTTCCGTTTATGGAACACCATTATCATCAAGCATCCATATATGCGAGGTCAGATCCAGGATTAATCTCAAAGATTTTCAAGATCATAATCAGCCCAGTCAGGGGCATCTTCCGCAAGAGTGTCGATAATCCCCACAAAGTTGTGCAACTTTTGTTGGGCAAACTCAAGAGCTTCAAAGCAACATCCAGCCCGGTCAGGGGCATTATCTACAAAGACTGTGGGTACTCCCATAAGATTCCAGAATATCAAAGCAAAATTCAGCCCAGCCAGGGGCATATTTTCAAAACCATGGGTGTATCGCATGACATATTTCAACCTCGTGGTTAATCAGATCTTCAAATCAACATTCAGCCCAGACAGGGGCGTTTTCAGTAAATCCATGGGTGTTCCCCAGTGAGTTGTCTCCAACAGACATCAACGATAAGTGACAATCTTTTTAGAGAAGCTTATCCCCTACATCCTTTTGGGTGTCAGGTTTGTTTATATTTCAATTCTCAAACTTTTGTTTTCCTTTTCGGACAAATTTAGGATATTCTTTGTATCTAATTGACTTCTACCTTGAAAAATGAACGCTGCAGCAATTCATCTTACTCGGTCTAAGCCAATTAGATAGGGGCATCTGTCATACCCCAAATTTGCCCGCCAACTTTTGTAAATATTTTTGCATTTTTTATTTCACATTTCTCATGCCGTTTAGACACGTGTCCACCCCGATTGTGCGTTTTTCAGATCTTGACTATTTTTTGTCCAGTAGAAGCGTGACACGTGGCCTAAGGGCATTTTGGTAAATTTTGTTTCTATTTTCATTTTCTCATTTTTCTTTTCAAATATTAAATTTTTGTTCATATTTTTATTTTTATCATTTATTTAATTCAAATAGTTTGTTTTATTACATTTTTTAGAATTAGAATAGTTATTTATTTTTTTTTCTTTAGAATAGATTTTATTTTAATAGTTTTTATATAGAATTTTAATTTAGTTAGAATTTTTATTAGAAATAGTTGTTTCTTATTTAGAATAGAAATAGATTATTTTTATAGCATAGAATTAATTTGTTTTTAGAATCATTTTAGTATTAGAATTAATTAGATTTAATTTAATTTTAGAGATATTTTAGGATTTTAAAATTAAGTTAGTAATGTTAGAGATATTTTAGGATTTTAGAATTAAGTTAGTAATGTCAGAGATATTTTAGGATTTAAATAGTTTTTAGATTTTGTTTTTTTTTTTAATTCTAGAGTTTTAACAGTTTTTTATTTTATTTTATTAGAAATATATTAGAATTTTTAATAGGAATTAGAAATAGTTTTTTTTTAGAATACAGATTAGAACTTTATAGGTTAGAATTTAAATTAAAATTTAATTAGAATATGATTAGTTTTCTTAATGAGTTAGTTTTAAATAATCTATTAGTTATAGGATTAGTTAGGATTTAATTAGGATTTATTTCAGGTTAGATATTATTAAGAATTAGTTAACATATTAATTAAAAGAAAAAAAGAATTGGAAGAACACGTATGATTTTTTAGGTATTTAACAGAGTCTACTCTTCATTATCATGTTGAATAAAAAAACCTAGCTGCCCCCTTTTCCCCCTGTTCATCTCTCTCCAAAACTCATCTCCATCTTCTTTCTCTCCCAAACAAAAATCACTCTCCAACCTTATCATTCTCCTTCTATTTTCTTCTCCATTTTCGGAAACCCATTCACCATCATCATCCTCCGTAAATCCCCAACCATCAAAATCAAACAAAATTTCAGGGAAAAAACGTCGCCCTTCATCTCCTTCCAAACCTCCATTAAACCCCAAAAATCTTCAATAACCTTCTTGAACTACAAACCCATTTCCAAATTACCTTCAAACCAGAGAGATTTTAAGTAAACCAAAACGGACTTGAAAGAGAAACCAAATATGAATTTTAAAAGCAGACGGAAACAAAGTTGGAACTTACCATTGTCGTTATTTTCTTTTCTTCTGTGCGTTAATTTGGATTTGGCTAGATTACCACATATCAAGCTGGAATCCGTTTTCCCCTTTTTGTGTTAATTAACTTTCTAAACTCTTTTTTAATTGTTAATATATTGGTATTAATGGGTTTGTAAGTTTTTTTTTTGTATATATCATTTTTCTATTAGTTTTTAGTTTACTAATATATTTTGCTAAATAGTTTCTTTTAGATCTATTAGTATATTACTAATCTAAGTTTAAAGTTATATATATATTTTTCTAATCTTGTTTATAGAAGTTATAATATATTTTAATCTTGTAAATATTATACATTCTGATTGTATTTTATTTTATTAATTTAATTTTATGATTTGTTAATATTATTAGTATCTTTATGTTTGTATATTTTAATCTCTCACTTCCTCAAATGTATAGACTTTGCAATAACATGAGATTTGGGAATCTTTTTTAGACCACTAGACAATATCCAATCTGACACGGGAAAACAAATAAGATAAGAATACTCCTCCAAAGTGGGCACAAGCTGATAATATAGAAACGTGAAATACCTATACGCCGAGTCATAAAGCTGAACCAGGGTATTCAGAACTCCGTCTTCAGGATCGGTGCTTAGCACAGAGAAACGTCTTCTATAACGATCTTTGAAATCCAAAGGACAAGCAACCAGAGATCCTAGCTTTCTCAACTGTGCCAAATAAAGACACTTGAAACAGATTTGATGATTGTTTCTCCTTCCATAATCCATACTCAAATCACCTACAATGTTTGCAACAGAATTTCTAAGTTCCTTGAAGACCAGATGAAAAATGATGCTCATGAATGCATGAATGTAACAATCACAAACATGGGGGGTTCAAAGGTTTGACGTCACAAGCATGGAGCCAGGTGGACAAGGTAACAACCATCCTATAGGGTATTTTTGTTATTTTGGATATCACGAACAGTCACCAGGTTCTAAAAAGTTCTCAGAGTCGTAAGTCCATCTTTCAGATATTATAGGTTTAACGACTTTCTCATAGACCAATAATATTCTCAAGAGAACCTCGTCTTAGTGTAATATCGTGTATCAACCATTCCTAGTCTACATCAGGAAAGTCACCACACTATATCCTAAAGGCCAAGCTGGGTTAACAAGTTATAAAGGTCTCTTAGAATCACAGACTCCCAGGTCGGAAAAAATAACGACATTACGACTACTCGCATGACATCAGTAATTCCAAAGGGATCTTAACTGAGTGTGGTTCTCATGTCAACCGAATAAGGTCTTTCTCCACTTAGGTCTCCATGACTATACGACAATCCAAACTTAAGTGCACTTAGTCCGAGTAGAGGACTATCATTACCACACAGGAGATCACCAAGCACCCAAAAAAAAATCAAATAACAAGCAATAAAAAATTAATAGATAAAGAATCAATGCTCAACCCACTTGGGACGAGTCCCCAACAGAGTCGCGAGCTGTCACGACATAAAAAATTTGAGATTAAGATTTTCTGGATCACTTGACAAAGTCAAGGTTTATTGAGAAAGAGGTGAAGTTTGAAAAAACAAGAAAATTAGAATATTCATTGTCAGGTAGCCCAAGATAAAGCCTTTGTGTGTGCAAGTTGTAACACCTCAAGATAATTAGAATATTCATTTAATTTATTTATTATAAATATTTGTTATTTTCGGTGAATTTTGGTGAAATATTTTGATGCCTGGTGATTTGTGTTGTAGGGTGTTGATGATGTTAAGGGGATATTGAGGATATTTAGAAGTGTATAATTTACTATAATTATTTTGATAATAATAATAGTGGAATAATATGAACAATGTTATTTATATTATTATTATTATTATTATTATTATTATTATTATTATTATTATTATTATTATTATTATTATTATTATTATTATTATTATTATTTTAAATAATAGGAAGGAACACTGAGGGTAAGATGGTAATGTTGGGTGGAATAAGTGAGGACGAAATTGGAAAATCATAATAGGGTCCAAGGGGTAAGAATGACAAAAGGGATAAAGAGAGAGTGGAGAAGTTTATTTGGTACAATCGTGTTTTTGGGAGAGTGCTCTGAACAAAGAAAGAGGAAGAGGCTAGGGCTCAGAGAGAACTCTGGAGAATTCAAGGAGAAAGTCAAAATCGAATTATCTAAGGTATGAGGAGTATCATTTGTCATTATAATTGGTATAAGGGTAGATGTATGTAGGTAGTTGGGGATTTTGGGGAACATGATGAGATTATGATAAAATTATTATTTGATTGTATGGTAAGTGATGTTTTCTAACTGATATGTGATGAGTTCTATACATGTATGTGTGTAGAAATTCTATTTTGGAAACTGTTGAAAATTTCTCCATTATTGAGTTTTGGAGTTTCGAGTCGGAGAAATGAAATTATGATGAATATTGTTAATCCATGATTAAAAAATAGCATAATCGAGGTTTAGGATGTTATTTTTGTATAAAATCGGATCTATGGTGATAGGGGTTGGTGGTATAGGATTTGGTGTGAAATTCTGGGGTGAAAGTGCTTTTAAAAAAAGTGATTTTTGGGGTTCAAAACAGTATGCGTCGACTCATAGGTACCCCTGGATCGACTCATGGCCACCCGAATGGAAAATTTTAGAAATTTTAATAGTATGTTTTGACTCATAGCTCTCTGTGTTGACTCATAGCTTTGTGCGTTGACCTTTAAGTCGACTCATAGGTAGAAAAATGACAGAAACAATTTCGATCATAACTTTTTAACTGTTAATCCAAATGACGAACCGTTCGAAGTATTGGAAAGCTAATAAGTAGAAATTTAATATGGTGTAATTATATGCTTCATTATCCTAATATTTTCATGTCTAATATCTTGAAGAATGTGATTGTTGCTTGTTGTGTATCTTAAGAAGTCGTGGTGTAAGTGACGAACCTTGAGTGTTGTTTGTATGCCTTGGGCAATTGATTTATTGTATTTTGATGATTAAAACATGATGATACATGATGTAACATCAAGAATTTTGATGCATGATAATGACGTAATACCATGATGGTTACGATGAAATTATTATGAATGATGATGCAATTTGATGATCTTGTGATGATGATGATTGTGACGTTTTGCATCATGCATTCATAGCATGTTAGGAATTTGGTCCAGTGATGATGTTAGGACTTCGATCTAGTGATGATGTTAGGACTTAGGTCCAGTTTTGGCTTCAATCCCATTGTGTGGATTGGGGTATTTTGTGATGTGCTCTGGTTCTTGTGTAGAATCGATCCTATTGGTGGGGATCTTTAGAGGGTGATGGTTGTCCATCAACATGATGAATTGGTACTGTCACGGTGAGAATTGAATATCAAGCTATTGATTAACTTGAATCACAAATCTTAATTCACCATCGGTCTTTAATTTGTCCAAGGGAAGGGAGAAAGATCGGAATAACCCAAAAGATGCAATGCAAATGCAAAGTTAGAGAATCTAAGTTTCGGGGGTTGGTTATACCTAGGGAAGCTACTAGCATCCTAAGCATTTGTAGTACTCTACATGAACGTCTTGTTTTATTGTGTTATTGTTTTTTGTTAAGGGTAAGAGACCTAAGGGTTTATTTCTAAGTATACTCGCCAAGAACTCGCATCCTGTGCCTACGTAGCCTGACGGGAGTGGAATCAGAGCATTCGTAGTTCCCCTAAAAGGGATTGAGGAACCATTAACTGTTGGTCAAAGTTCCAGGGAAAAGGTTTGTTGACTGATTCTAGTAGAAAAGACGAGTCGTCATCTTAAGGGAGAACACTCGATTTAACCACCACAACTTGTAGGAGATGATCTTTGCGTCACATTGAGAGAAGGGCGCAAAACTCGGATTTATCGACAAGCATGCCAGATACCTCTCTCAAGGAGAAAAGACTGTACATCTCTTGATATTATTATAGGGAAAAAGAATTATATCTCGATTGTCAAGATGAATCACATCTAATTCTCTTGTGGGGAGACTAGAGGTGTAAATTGTATTATAAGGTTTGTCTAAGTTGAACGACTTTAAGGGAAATTGTCCTATCTTAAGGTGTAAGGACTAAATCCTAAGCTGATCAAATTGATAAATCAAGGATCAAGCAAGAGAGCATGATGCAAATGAGATGCAAGTGTATACGAATTATAAAATTCATACACAGGTTCTTCCATTGGACGTGCATACAAAATAATAAAACACAAAACAGGACATATCAATGACTTGGCAGCAAATTTGAAATTAATATCAATAAATTAAATCGCTAATTAATCATGTTGAAAATAGAGGTTCAAGGTGTAACAACCCAATTTTTCAATAATTAATTATTCATGTTAATTAATTGATTTATTTGGATGATTTTAATTATTGGAATTATTGGTAGATATTTGAGAGGAGAATATATGGAAGGAAATAGAATGGAAAGACTTATAAAGGAAAAGTGGAAAGAGAAGAGAAAGAAAAGGAAACATAAGAGTAAGAATAGAGAAAGAAGGAGAAAGAGGAGAAAAGAGAAGGAGAAGAAGGAAAAGTTGGAAAAGCTCAAGAACAACTCTCAAGCATCGATTTAATCGAGGTAAGGGTGTGAAATGTTGTTATTCTAGAAATGTATATGATTATGTATGCTTGGGTTAGATTGTTGGATGTTTTTCTACAACTTCCATTTTAGGGCAAATTGGATTTAATCTATAAAAACCGAGTTTTAACGGTAGAAAATGAGAATAAGTGGTATAATTTAGTCGAGGGAGGTTAGACTAAGGCTATGGAACTGGTTTGGTGAGAATCAGTCGGTTTTGTGAAGAGTTGAGGACTTGATGACAGTGAGGAATTATGAGTTCGCAGACGTTCACTAGCACCTTTGCTAGGCGAACAAGTCGCGAACATTCGCTAGCAACTTGCTGGGTGAACAAGTTAGCGAAAGGTCCCAGACTCGGGCAGAATGCATTTGATCTGGTTCGCTGGTAGCGAGTGAGGTAGCGAAGGATTCGCTAGGGCCTCGCTGCAGCGAGTGGGTGGCGAGCAAAATCAGTAGCTTCTGTTTGCCTTCGCGAGCTTGTTTGCTAGGAGAACAGACAACGAGTATTCGCTAAGGACTCGCTAGGCGAGCAAGCCAGCGAGCGTGTCAACATTTGGTTTTCTTGTGATTCCATTCCACGTTGATTTCTTGGTTCGATGTGTTCGATTCTTGTTGGAAATAAGTAATTGTATATTGTGAAACATATGTTGTGGGTAGCCGTATGACGTGAATCCTAGATTGTGGAATTGGTTATGACTTGTGGTCTTTTGACAAATATAATGCATTGTTTTAATTGATTAAAATGCATGATGAATGTGATTGTGTTCGTTGCCGTTGGCACGATATTGTGAATGCATATTGTTGGTATGTGATGTTGTGTTTGAGAATGCATGGGAACATATTGTGGATATGTGTGCATGGCTTGGTAATATATTGATGATATTGTATATGAATATGTTGTGTGTGGAATCATGTTATAATTCTTGAGTGATGAATTATTTGAATGCATGAGATTAAGATGCGAGAACGGTCTTAAGTGCATTTGGTGGTTGATTGCATATGCATCATTTATTCAAGAGGCAATGTTTTCTAGTTTCGTGGAGACTAGTGACTTGTCCCAAACCTAGAAGGGTGGGTTTGAAAGCTTAGGTAACGGGCTTTTGTTGTTATCGGTCTAGAAGGGTGGACCCGACTTAAGTGTAAAAACCGAAAAATGATAACAAGTGTTGGTACCACATGGCATGAGTTGCATTGAGTCACATGATTAATGTGTATTGTTGTATGAAAGTATACTCGTATGTGAAGTATTGAATTGAGAATTATGGATGTATGCATGGTGAAATATGCTTGGTAATTATCCATATTTGTTTGTACATATGTTGTGATGTATATGATGATTAAAATGAATTGTGGTGAGAAATGTGGAATGTATGTGCTCTATACTTGTGTATGTATATATAGTTATATGCATTGATTATTATGATAATGTTTCTCACTCTTCTGCTATTTTATAATGCTCTATGAGGCATTGCAAATTAGGTTGCTGGAGGTATTTTGTGAAGTTTAGCTTCATTCTTTTGGTCGGTTATGCTCTGATATGTAGCACCGGGTAGTTAGGCTTGTATAATATTCTTTTGGGATACATTTTGTGTATGTATCTGATGGTAAATATTTTGTAAACATGAATGATATGGTGATGAAACAACTAAATTATGTATTTATATGATTACATGTTTTAGGTGATTCAAATGTTTTAATCTTTCGCTTTAATTTTAAAATATTGAGATGTGGGTGTAAGGACTAAGTTCCTCTGTTGAACTACCCCACTATTGCATATCTTTTATAGAGCATGTGTTGTATGTTATTTTAGTGAACGATGTGGCATACTTCTTTTATACCATGTTTTAAACTTACTCTGATGAAATTTTATTATGTGATTTATTTGTTTATTTGGGGGTATAGAAGGGGGTGTTACACAAGGCTCCAGGAATCGTGATTCAGTTAGAAATTACCAATCTAACATCACAACAAATGTAATTAAATTCAAGTTAAGATTATTATTCATGGATTTGAACTAAAATTAATAGAATAGAATCTCAAAACCAAGTTGGCCATTATAGATGAATTTCAAAATCACGGTTATTAACAATTCTAAATGAATCAAAATTGAGTTTTTTTTTATCAAAGTTAAATAACATTTAAAACGAATTTTAAATCACAGATATAACAAATATAATCGAATTTTAAGTCGAAGTTATAATAATTGTGAATGAGTTCCAAAACAAAAATTCATGAATATAATTGTATTTTAAATCAAAGTTATAATTAATTTAAGTTATATTAGAACTAATTGGCTTTTAAATTTTAAAATTAAAAAAAAAAAAAAGAACATGTAAAAAAATAGGGACTAAAAATGAGGGGGGGGGGGGGGGGGTTACATAAAAGATATGGGTTAGAACCTCATAGAGGCCCACCCTAGTTGTACACAAAGGGGAGAGTTGCAAGAGATTCCTCACAATTTCATCGATTGTGACTACTCTTTCTCAAATGCGGCAGCACCCTTTCTCCCATCGCTTCTGATCATGTTACCGAGGCCTGCGGTCAACTCCCAATTTTCTGGCGTGCCTCGTTTCCGGGTCCTCTCACAGAACTCCCACCTTTGACTCTGTTGCGCCCCTTTTCTTGAACGGACAGTTCGACGATTCGAGCTTCTCACTGAGTCGTTGTAATGGCTATAGGTATGCGTCGGCTACGTCAACAATTTCGCAGATAAGTGTCACTCCCTTTATGTGTGAACTTCTTCTTCTCTCTTATGTATGTTTTGGGATGGGTATACGTGTGTTCTGTGTGGATTTTTCTACTCCTTCTCAATTGTGACAGTGTGTGCGTATGTTACTATTTGTGCGTGTGTATGTTGATATCTGCTTTTGTTCTCTAAGTTGTGTGATGACATCCCTCTTTTATAGGTTCATGAGCTCGTAAATATTCAATTTGAATATGACATTATGATAAATGCTTTCCATTTTTATCAGATTGTGTCTGAGACATGTCGCAACCGTGTCGGTTTTATCGTGATTTTCCTTAACTCTGTTTCTCTGTTTCAGTTGTTTTGTTTAGGAAGGCAAGGAACATAATCTTGGAAACTTTGTGTGTTTCGCTCCTATTTTAGAAAGAAAAAAATAGGTTGATCTCTTGCTTAATCATGTCCTAACATTTGATGACGGTTCGCTGAATGCTTTGTATGCTAAATGCCAGGTATGAAGATAGAAGTAGTAAGGCATGAGGATAGAAAGCCAACAAGTCTCCTAATGGCCACATAACACTGATGACGAGCCTTGGCGATGCTTATTTCAAGCTCTTTTGAAATGTGCATTTAGTGTAAAATGAATGAACGATTGCCGTTATAAACTTCATCGAACATAATTGTATGCTGATGAGAGCAAGTCCCTACATAGATATTCACTGCCTATAGTTAACTCTTTTGTCAATTTCATTTGAAATATGTCTCGGTGTGCCTTGGAAAATGCTTCTGATCCTTCTCCAATCAATCGACGGGTTTGGCGAAGAGCTTCCACAATCCTCTTTCTTTTAGGCATGGAATTCTTGTGATTGTATTGTCTTGAAGACTGGTCTGTGGGTGTGGTTACCTAAGTGTTGAAAAATTCGAGTCTCAAAGTGCATGGATGGTTTAAGGTGTATTGAAAATTTAGTATACTTCTTACAAGCTTCTCATGTATCAATGGTTATGTTGGATAACTTTCCTTTTTCATTCATCCTGTTGTATTGGTTTGAGATTTCCAAGAGATAAAAAAATCTGTTTTGAACACTTTAGTAACCATGGATATAATCTTGGACCTTTGAAATTAGTTGGCTTGATTTGATTTTAGAAAGATTTGAATTAGAGTTTTGAATGTCCTGTACAGTAAATTATGAACCGTGACTTGATTTGGATTTACACCTCAAATTGATGATAAATTGAAATTTTAAACTCTTAGGTTGTACTTGAATGACTCTTGACTCTTGTACACTTCTATTTTATCATGAAATACCAATATGCCCAAAAACTTGAATTTGTGATTTGGACAAAAGAATGATGCTTGAAGTGCTTTGGACTATTCTTGTATCCAAAAACTCTTGAGTTGTGCACCCTTGGAGGAATTCCAACGTAACTTAAGGTTTTATAAGTCAATGAGTTAAAATAAACTTTGCCTTGACAATATATTACTCAAACATCATTCATGATTCTTATCCATACTTGCCGTATTAAATTATCAACGAAACAAACTCTTTCTCATAAATGATGACTCAACCTTACAAAATTTAGATGATGATGTAACTTGGTATGCGAACTATGTCTTGAAAAAAATTTTAAAATAACGACACAACTTGTGATGCTACTCCCCATGAAAGTCATAACAGGCTTCAAATGCTTATGCTTAAAACCAATAACATTAACAACTTAAACCTCCAGGGAAAACAATGAAACTCTTGAGAAGCCTTGAGGAAACGACCAATAAAATAATCCCAGGATCTCCATAATCCAACGGTCACACCTTGAAGTGCTTGACTGTAAGGATCTACACTTGACATTATTGCACCTGCATAAACTGGTTAGCCGTAATAAACACTCACACAAAAGTATAAAGATATCATGTAAGAAAATGCACAAGGAGGTGGGATCTTTAGGTCAAAAATTAGGGTGCTACAGATGCCCCTATTTAAGTTTCTTCTATCTGGAGATATGGAGAGTGAAACCTTCATCTCGATGTGATAGGAGGGACTTAAATACAAACATTGCATGAATTTTTGTCCCTAAGATGCCACAAAATGCTTATGATGTGCAATGATATGAAATGCAAGACAGAGGTCCTGTGAGGGAAAGATGTCACAGGGGATCACTGGACACGACACACGGGAAATAACGGTCAACGAAGAACAGGCTCAACAAAGCGAGACTCCACGGGGAAAGATTATCGATTAACAATCACAAAGTATCCTTAAACATATCGTGGATAACTTTGTGAGAAAATCTACTTGAAGAACCCGCCGTCTAGGTTAAATGTAGTGATTTCAAGAGCTATCAACTAGAGGAGTCTGCTATCGAGACTTATAACTTCATTTTAAGAATACTTTTTGAAAAGGTGTCTGTTGCACCCCAAAATTTGCCCAACCTTTTCTAACCTAGGTTTATGTTTCAATTGCATAGTCATTTGCATTGTCATCACGTACATAGTGTATTCATCTGCATTGCATAGCATAAGCAAGATATCTTAATCAGGGGATCAAGTGCTATTCTTGTCTCAAGAGGTATGTTCAAGGGGTTTCATTCATATTCAAGATTACTCAGATCAATCATGGGATTCTCTCCTATCTTGAGGTTATTTGGGGATCATCAGAGGAAGTGTGAGCTATGAGCCAAGAGCATGAGATGCGTATGGATGTTATGAAGAACCTAGATGATCATTTTGAAGAAGAGCCAGGTCATTGGAATGATCGCAAGAGCCTCAGTTGAAGTCAGTCAACTAGGGTTTTATCTAGGTCAATCCTAGGTCAAGGGCTTGATTTGAAAGGTATCAAGGCTCATTTGAAGGATGTGGGATTCATTATATGATATGTGGATATGGATGTGGTGCTGTGCCAAAGAAAAATCAACAGGAATCAAGGAGAGGAGGAGTTACCAAATTAGGGTTTCAGTGTAAAATTCCCTGATTTAGGTCAAACTTCAAGGCAGTGTAACTCAAAATTCAAGCTTCATATGAATTTATGGTCCACATGAAACTTGTAGAGTATCTTCATAGCTTTAATTTGAGTGGTGGAAGTCATCAAGATGATTTATAGAACTCAAGTTATAGCTCTTGCAAGTTACAGGTCATCTGAGGACACTAAAATTTGTCTGTGAAAGTTGTCTGTCTTCCAAGCAACTTTTGACCTTCAAGGAGTTTTCAAATGAATTCTTGGCAAACATAAGGGTTGTTCCTCATGATCTCCCCTTTCCAAAAAGGTATGGTATGCCTTCATCTGATATGTGAAGCTCAAGTTATAGCTTGTGCAAGTCAGGGGTATTTTGGGAAAGTGGAATTATAGGTCATTCTTAGCCTATGCCTAAAACTCAAACAAGCAAGCGTGGATCCCATCGAGTACGATGGACGTGAGGGGTGCTAATACCTTCCCCTTGCGTAACCGACTCCCGAATCCAGGTTTTGGTTGCGATGACCATACCTTTTCCCGTCTTTGCGTTAGGTTTACTTCGAGCGTTTCCTTTCCCTCCTTTGGGATAAATAACGCACGGTGGCGACTCTTCTGTCAGCCGGCGCCGATTTTCGCAGTAGCGACAGCTGGCGACTCTGCTGGGGATGGCGATAGTTCCCTATTCGAGTCTCGCCTTAGGTTTTTTCCTGGCTGTTTGGGGTCATCCCCAGCAGCTGGCGACTCTGCTGGGGAATCCAACGGTTCCCTACGCGAGTCAATCCTAGCGCTTGTTTTCCCGTCGTGGGCTTTGTATGGATTTACATTTCTGTATTTACATTTCAGCATTTTATTATCATTATTATTGCTGTATTGTGGGTTTGATGGGGGTTCTATGATTGAGAGATAAGCCGGACCTGGGCTTGAGTGCACCTAGAATTAGAGTAGAGATTAGTGGGGGTGTGCATGCTTTGCATGTACTAGCTTCCCGCGAAATCTACGTTCGGACGAGGTCCTTCTGGTTGACTTCCTGTTTCACCCTTTGGGTGCAGTGGGCTGTTGGTTAGTTGAATTGTCGACTCCGGGGACCGATCATTTGGAAGTTGGCTAAGTGAGGCCTCTTCAGGATTTGATGATGCCACTCCTTCTGGGAATCGTATCATCAACCCTGAAAGTCTGTGACGCCAACAACCGCATAGGATGCCGTACCTTGTGCCAGTTATAGGGACATCTACCTGTGAGAGGGAATTGGGGCATGCAGGTAACTTGACCTTCAGACTACCGATTTATTTCTCATGAGATACATGATTGTGGATATTTTATGGGTTGTTATCAGGTCTGTCAGAGACCAGGTGTGGGTTATATTATTGGGTCTATCCGAGACCAGGCTGGAGTTCTTTGTGAGGTCTGTCTGAGACCAGGGTTTGATGAGTATTGGAGGGTCTGTCTGAGACCTGTTCTTGGTGTGACTTGGGCTTCTTATTCAGGGCACTTGATCCCCTGTTGCAGCTGTTTGCATTGCATTGTTTGCATTGCATTGTTTGCATACCCATTTATCATTGCATTTCATTAACGTGTGTCTGTGCTGCAGGTGCATTACATACTTCCCTGTTCTAGTGCTCCGGACTTCTGATTGTTGATATGGGTAGTGTGCGGAAGACAGTTGCGTATAAGCTGCCCACTCCGGATGTGAATTCTATATTGAGTTTGATTGCCCTTGCGGATGATGAGGTTAGGGCTAGCTTCAAGAAGAGTTATACTTTTGCCTTTGAAGGCTTGTTCAATGTATGAGTTGTTTTCTCTTTTGTGATTGAATTTCAACTTCTTGCAACTTTTGTCACCGCACTGTCACGGCGCTGCCCTGTATCGAATGTATTAGCACTAGAACGGAGGGAGTAATATTCCCTAATGCGCAGACACATATTGCATTTTGCATACATACTCATATTTGCATTACAGGTTTGTGATCCGTGTATCTTTTCTCCTGCATCCATTACAGGTACTTTCAGGATTGCAGATCAACGGGTCCACCGTTACTCTACCAGAACTAATCACAAGAAGATCATGGACAACGTGCAGAGTGAAATGCAAGAGATGCGTGACAGGATGGCCCTGCTCATGCAAACCATGGAGACCATCGCTAAAGGACAAGAGCAGCTGCAGAATCTGGTTCAACCGATAGTCGCACGGGCTGAAAACAACGGGACACCGCGTGGTGAAAATATTGCTGCTTCTCCCCGAGTTGAGAATCGTCAAAGTGCTGATGTTATTCCCGGGAACGGTTTGAATGCTGGAGAAACTGGTCCTGTAGGTGGAGGTGGGAACGCCGGTAATATGAATGCCAATGCAGACACTGCTGGGGTATTTGTGGGTAATGTCAACCAGGGTTTCAATGGGGGCGTTGAGAATGTCGGAATGAATGGTATCAATGGTAACCAGGGCTTCAATGGTGTGAACATGGGGTATGGCAGCACTGCTGGCGCCAAGGCTGGGTTTGGTGGCTATGGTTATGGTAATCTTGGATATGGAACTAGTGCATACAACGCTCAAGAGACGGGAAATCTGAGGTATGACCCCAGGTACTTCCAAACGGGTCCGGGCCGTGATGCAGATTATGTTGGATACGATGCAGTACCTCGATGGGAGGATCGTCAGGAGGATGTGTTCTCTGGTCAGAACGAGGGTTATGAAAGAGCCAGGGATGACAACCATCGGATGAGATTGCTAGAAGAGAAAGTGAACGGGTTAGCCAGCCAGAATGCTCTTGGGCTGGATATGTCCAATATGGGATTGGTACCAGGGCTGAGGGTACCTCTGAAATTCAAAGCGCCATCTTTTGATAAATATAAAGGGGACACGTGCCCGAGGGTACATGTTCGTTCATTTTACAGGAGGATGTCCGCGTATTCAGACGACGAAAAGATGCTCATGCATTTCTTCCAGGACAGCTTGTCAGGGCCGTCGCTGGAATGGTATATGAGCCTAGAGCCAACACAGATAAAAAGCTGGAAAGAGCTAGCGGAAGCTTTCGTGAAGCATTACCAATACAACAACGATCTCGCCCCTAACCGGGTTCAGCTGCAAAGCCTCTCTCAGAAGCCCAGTGAAAGCTTCAAAGAATACGCCCAGAGATGGCGTGATTTGGCTGCCAGAGTACAACCTCCTATGGTGGAGCGTGAAATGATGGACTTGTTCGTAGGGACATTCTCAGGAATGTACTATGACCGGATGCTCAACTTCTCAATGAGTACCTTCTCCGAGTTGATCCTGATGGGGGAGCGTATAGAAAACGGGATAAAAATCGGTAAGATTTAAGCGGGAGAGTCTGCTTCAGCTGGAAGCAATAAGAAAGCTTTCGGGGGTAGAAAACAGGAAGATGCCAATTCGGTATGTAGCTCTCGGGGAAGAAATAGGGGATGGAGGAAATACCAACCGCAACAAGTTGCAAGTGTGACAATCCCCGCGCAACATCAGCAACAGCCGCAGCAGCAGGGGCAACAACATTCGGCTCAGCGAAGAATTCAGAACGGGAAGCCGAAAAGGGTATTTGATCCGCCGCCAGTATCGTACGCTGAGCTTCTTCAGAATTTGTTACGGTTACAGTTGGTCGAGAAAAGAACGATGGCTCCTCCGACAGGGATCCCCCCACCCAGTTATAACGCTAATGAGCATTGTGAATTCCACTCTGGGGCACTCGACCATAATATCGAAAACTGCCACGCTTTCAAGCATAAAGTGCAAGATTTGCTTGATAGCACTGCTATTAATTTTGGTACGGAAGGGCCCAATATTACACAACAACCAATGCCAAACCATGAATAGGCTGGAGTATGGTGGACAAAGAGGAGTTCTATAGTTCGGGTGGGCCGTTAAAAGTAGATCAGAACAGTGGCAGGCTGCCTCTAATAACTGATTGTGAAGATAGCTGGTTCAGCAGCAGGACAGATGTGAAAGCCCGATTCTCGGAAGCTGGCATTTTTCTTTGTTTTATCTTGTCATTTCCTTACGTTTGTAGTTTCTTTCCTGTTTAAAATGCAATCTTGTTTGTAAAACTTGTTGTTTCCATTCAATTGATGATAATGAAATAAATATGCATGTTTTGATTAAATCCATTCGTGTTCACTAATTGTTTTTACAAATGTCCAACGCCTGGTTAAGAGGAATCCGGGGAGGATGACGAAAATGAACGACATGCAAAATTTCGATTGTATGCTTTTTGAAACAAAACCTGCTGATGATGTACAGGCATTGTTTCAAATCCCTAAACACCGGAGATATAAGGAAGATAATCCCTTGTCAACCCCTTTAAGCCTTGTAGTAGGAGTTTCTTTCTGTGAATGAAAAACCCTCAATCTTAACCTGGGGCAGGGTAGGTTTAGCTAATTTGACCGAGCGTCCAAATTGCAAAAGGAGTGTCCGTTCGAGGATCAATCACACCTCTAGAGGTCGTGCCTAAGAAACCACAATGGTTCAGCATTAGGAGTGAAACAGTCACATTATTCCCCAATGAGTCAGACAACCAGCGTCACACGACTTGTTCGAAAGAAAAAAGAGAAAAAAGAAATCAAAAGCCCGCTAAGTCAAGAAAAGAAAACAATTGACTTAGGCAAAAATGAGGGCATCCCGCTGGACTCAAAAAACCAAAAGAACTCAAAAGAGTCAGTCCAGGCAAAAGTTAGGGATATGAAAAATGAAAGGATGGAAAAATCCTCAAATGAAATACGAGTCGTGTGACCTCAAGTGTCAAAGACGAAAGGTGAGTGGCTGTCACTCCCAACAATCATAATTTCTCGAACTATCACTCCTATATTTCAGCCTCTGAGAGGTGAGTGCTAAGGTCGAATTAGCTGGACATAGGATCGGAGAACATCAAGGAGAATGGGTGGGTTAAAATAAACTTTGAGCCTTTATCCTTTCCTTCAAAACCGTGAACCTGACCACGTTATAACCTTCAAAAGTCCTAATTGAAGCAGGTTGTTTCGAAAGCATACTTCGGTAAAGGTCGCGTCGATTCTGACTCCTGAAAGGGTTCCTCTTACCATGTTGGTATTGATGTTGATAAATGTTTTGTGCATTATATGCTATAAACTGTTTTTCCCTTCTCCCAGTGAACAGATTGGATGTCAAAACTATCATATGTGTTGCATTAATACGTCTTTTACGCAGAACAACTTGTTTTACTTGCGAGTAAGCGCTTGACAGCAGAAAAGTTTCCTACAGTGGAAAGTATGGTCAGGATAGAATGCAAAGCGCACGAATGCTCCGCAAGCCGGGGCAAGCCATTAGGTGCTCCCCAGTCAGGTCAGCCATTCAAAGTCAGTTACTCTGGGGCAATCAGGTCGAGATTCGGTAAATCTCTCGTAGTTGGAGGTACTGCTCTGGATCAGCTAATCAGGGGCAAAGTCATTGCAATCAGGGGCAGGCCATCTTAAGAGCGCAAAAGTTATTCTTTACTCGAGGGGCATTTGGTGTGAAGTATTTCTCCGAAGTTCAGAATGCTGGGGCAGTTCATATCAGACCAACGGGGTACAAATGTTCAGATTCCCTTTTGAGGACTATCCCCACAGAGGTCCCACAGGCCGGGTCATAACAGGCTTCAAATGCTTATGCTTAAAACCAATAACATTAACAACTTAAACCTCCAGGGAAAACAATGAAACTCTTGAGAAGCCTTGAGGAAACGACCAATAAAATAATCCCAGGATCTCCATAATCCAACGGTCACACCTTGAAGTGCTTGACTGTAAGGATCTACACTTGACATTATTGCACCTGCATAAACTGGTTAGCCGTAATAAACACTCACACAAAAGTATAAAGATATCATGTAAGAAAATGCACAAGGAGGTGGGATCTTTAGGTCAAAAATTAGGGTGCTACAGATGCCCCTATTTAAGTTTCTTCTATCTGGAGATATGGAGAGTGAAACCTTCATCTCAATGTGATAGGAGGGACTTAAATACAAACATTGCATGAATTTTTGTCCCTAAGATGCCACAAAATGCTTATGATGTGCAATGATATGAAATGCAAGACAGAGGTCCTGTGAGGGAAAGATGTCACAGGGGATCACTGGACACGACACACGGGAAATAAAGGTCAACGAAGAACAGGCTCAACAAAGCGAGACTCCACGGGGAAAGATTATCGATTAACAATCACAAAGTATCCTTAAACATATCGTGGATAACTTTGTGAGAAAATCTACTTGAAGAACCCGCCGTCTAGGTTAAATGTAGTGATTTCAAGAGCTATCAACTAGAGGAGTCTGCTATCGAGACTTATAACTTCATTTTAAGAATACTTTTTGAAAAGGTGTCTGTTGCACCCCAAAATTTGCCCAACCTTTTCTAACCTAGGTTTATGTTTCAATTGCATAGTCATTTGCATTGTCATCACGTACATAGTGTATTCATCTGCATTGCATAGCATAAGCAAGATATCTTAATCAGGGGATCAAGTGCTATTCTTGTCTCAAGAGGTATGTTCAAGGGGTTTCATTCATATTCAAGATTACTCAGATCAATCATGGGATTCTCTCCTATCTTGAGGTTATTTGGGGATCATCAGAGGAAGTGTGAGCTATGAGCCAAGAGCATGAGGTGTGTATGGATGTTATGAAGAACCTAGATGATCATTTTGAAGAAGAGCCAGGTCATTGGAATGATCGCAAGAACCTCAGTTGAAGTCAGTCAACTAGGGTTTTATCTAGGTCAATCCTAGGTCAAGGGCTTGATTTGAAAGGTATCAAGGCTCATTTGAAGGATGTGGGATTCATTATTTTATATGTGGATATGGATGTGGTGTTGTGCCAAAGAAAAATCAACAGGAATCAAGGAGAGGAGGAGTTACCAAATTAGGGTTTCAGTGTAAAATCCCCTGATTTAGGTCAAACTTCAAGGCAGTGTAACTCAAAATGCAAGCTTCATATGAATTTATGGTCCACATGAAACTTGTATATTATCTTCATAGCTTTAATTTGAGTGGTGGAAGTCATCAAGATGATTTATAGAACTCAAGTTATAGCTCTTGCAAGTTACAGGTCATCTGAGGACACTGAAATTTGTCTGTGAAAGTTGTCTGTCTTCCAAGCAACTTTTGACCTTCAAGGAGTTTTCAAATGAATTCTTGGCAAACATAAGGGTTGTTCCTCATGATCTCCCCTTTCCAAAAAGGTATGGTATGCCTTCATCTGATATGTGAAGCTCAAGTTATAGCTTGTGCAAGTCAGGGGTATTTTGGGAAAGTGGAATTATAGGTCATTCTTAGCCTATGCCTAAAACTCAAACAAGCAAGCGTGGATCCCATCGAGTACGATGGACGTGAGGGGTGCTAATACCTTCCCCTTGCGTAACCGACTCCCGAATCCAGGTTTTGGTTGCGATGACCATACCTTTTCCCGTCTTTGCGTTAGGTTTACTTCGAGCGTTTCCTTTCCCTCCTTTGGGATAAATAACGCACGGTGGCGACTCTTCTGTCAGCCGGCGCCGATTTTCGCAGTAGCGACAGCTGGCGACTCTGCTGGGGATGGCGATAGTTCCCTATTCGAGTCTCGCCTTAGGTTTTTTCCTGGCTGTTTGGGGTCATCCCCAGCAGCTGGCGACTCTGCTGGGGAATCCAACGGTTCCCTACGCGAGTCAATCCTAGCGCTTGTTTTCCCGACGTGGGCTTTGTATGGATTTACATTTCTGTATTTACATTTCAGCATTTTATTATCATTATTATTGCTGTATTGTGGGTTTGATGGGGGTTCTATGATTGAGAGATAAGCCGGACCTGGGCTTGAGTGCACCTAGAATTAGAGTAGAGATTAGTGGGGGTGTGCATGCTTTGCATGTACTAGCTTCCCGCGAAATCTACGTTCGGACGAGGTCCTTCTGGTTGACTTCCTGTTTCACCCTTTGGGTGCAGTGGGCTGTTGGTTAGTTGGATTGTCGACTCCGGGGACCGATCATTTGGAAGTTGGCTAAGTGAGGCCTCTTCAGGATTTGATGATGCCACTCCTTCTGGGAATCGTATCATCAACCCTGAAAGTCTGTGACGCCAACAACCGCATAGGATGCCGTACCTTGTTCCAGTTATAGGGACATCTACCTGTGAGAGGGAATTGGGGCATGCAGGTAACTTGACCTTCAGACTACCGGTTTATTTCTCATGAGATACATGATTGTGGATATTTTATGGGTTGTTATCAGGTCTGTCAGAGACCAGGTGTGGGTTATATTATTGGGTCTATCCGAGACCAGGCTGGAGTTCTTTGTGAGGTCTGTTTGAGACCAGGGTTTGATGAGTATTGGAGGGTCTGTCTGAGACCTGTTCTTGGTGTGACTTGGGCTTCTTATTCAGGGCACTTGATCCCCTGTTGCAGCTGTTTGCATTGCATTGTTTGCATACCCATTTATCATTGCATTTCATTAATGTGTGTCTGTGCTGCAGGTGCATTACATACTTCCCTGTTCTAGTGCTCCGGACTTCTGATTGTTGATATGGGTAGTGTGCGGAAGACAGTTGCGTATAAGCTGCCCACTCCGGATGTGAATTCTATATTGAGTTTGATTGCCCTTGCGGATGATGAGGTTAGGGCTAGCTTCAAGAAGAGTTATACTTTTGCCTTTGAAGGCCTGTTCAATGTATGAGTTGTTTTCTCTTTTGTGATTGAATTTCAACTTCTTGCAACTTTTGTCACCGCACTGTCACGGCGCTGCCCTGTATCGAATGTATTAGCACTAGAACGGAGGGAGTAATATTCCCTAATGCGCAGACACATATTTCATTTTGCATACATACTCATATTTGCATTACAGGTTTGTGATCCGTGTATCTTTTCTCCTGCATCCATTACAGGTACTTTCAGGATTGCAGATCAACGGGTCCACCGTTACTCTACCAGAACTAATCACAAGAAGATCATGAACAACGTGCAGAGTGAAATGCAAGAGATGCGTGGCAGGATGGCCCTGCTCATGCAAACCATGGAGACCATCGCTAAAGGACAAGAGCAGCTGCAGAATCTGGTTCAACCGATAGTCGCACGGGCTGAAAACAACGGGACACCGCGTGGTGAAAATATTGCTGCTTCTCCCCGAGTTGAGAATCGTCAAAGTGCTGATGTTATTCCCGGGAACGGTTTGAATGCTGGAGAAACTGGTCCTGTAGGTGGAGGTGGGAACGCCGGTAATATGAATGCCAATGCAGACACTGCTGGGGTATTTGTGGGTAATGTCAACCAGGGTTTCAATGGGGGCGTTGAGAATGTCGGAATGAATGGTATCAATGGTAACCAGGGCTTCAATGGTGTGAACATGGGGTATGGCAGCACTGCTGGCGCCAAGGCTGGGTTTGGTGGCTATGGTTATGGTAATCTTGGATATGGAACTAGTGCATACAACGCTCAAGAGACGGGCAATCTGAGGTATGACCCCAGGTACTTCCAAACGGGTCCGGGCCGTGATGCAGATTATGTTGGATACGATGCAGTACCTCGATGGGAGGATCGTCAGGAGGATGTGTTCTCTGGTCAGAACGAGGGTTATGAAAGAGCCAGGGATGACAACCATCGGATGAGATTGCTAGAAGAGAAAGTGAACGGGTTAGCCAGCCAGAATGCTCTTGGGCTGGATATGTCCAATATGGGATTGGTACCAGGGCTGAGGGTACCTCTGAAATTCAAAGCGCCATCTTTTGATAAATATAAAGGGGACACGTGCCCGAGGGTACATGTTTGTTCATTTTACAGGAGGATGTCCGCGTATTCAGACGACGAAAAGATGCTCATGCATTTCTTCCAGGACAGCTTGTCAGGGCCGTCGCTGGAATGGTATATGAGCCTAGAGCCAACACAGATAAAAAGCTGGAAAGAGCTAGCGGAAGCTTTCGTGAAGCATTACCAATACAACAACGATCTCGCCCCTAACCGGGTTCAGCTGCAAAGCCTCTCTCAGAAGCCCAGTGAAAGCTTCAAAGAATACGCCCAGAGATGGCGTGATTTGGCTGCCAGAGTACAACCTCCTATGGTGGAGCGTGAAATGATGGACTTGTTCGTAGGGACATTCTCAGGAATGTACTATGACCGGATGCTCAACTTCTCAATGAGTACCTTCTCCGAGTTGATCCTGATGGGGGAGCGTATAGAAAACGGGATAAAAATCGGTAAGATTTAAGCGGGAGAGTCTGCTTCAGCTGGAAGCAATAAGAAAGCTTTCGGGGGTAGAAAACAGGAAGATGCCAATTCGGTATGTAGCTCTCGGGGAAGAAATAGGGGATGGAGGAAATACCAACCGCAACAAGTTGCAAGTGTGACAATCCCCGCGCAACATCAGCAACAGCCGCAGCAGCAGGGGCAACAACATTCGGCTCAGCGAAGAATTCAGAACGGGAAGCCGAAAAGGGTATTTGATCCGCCGCCAGTATCGTACGCTGAGCTTCTTCAGAATTTGTTACGGTTACAGTTGGTCGAGAAAAGAACGATGGCTCCTCCGACAGGGATCCCCCCACCCAGTTATAACGCTAATGAGCATTGTGAATTCCACTCTGGGGCACCCGACCATAATATCGAAAACTGCCACGCTTTCAAGCATAAAGTGCAAGATTTGCTTGATAGCACTGCTATTAATTTTGGTACGGAAGGGCCCAATATTACACAACAACCAATGCCAAACCATGAATAGGCTGGAGTATGGTGGACAAAGAGGAGTTCTATAGTTCGGGTGGGCCGTTAAAAGTAGATCAGAACAGTGGCAGGCTGCCTCTAATAACTGATTGTGAAGATAGCTGGTTCAGCAGCAGGACAGATGTGAAAGCCCGGTTCTCGGAAGCTGGCATTTTTCTTTGTTTTATCTTGTCATTTCCTTACGTTTGTAGTTTCTTTCCTGTTTAAAATGCAATCTTGTTTGTAAAACTTGTTGTTTCCATTCAATTGATGATAATGAAATAAATATGCATGTTTTGATTAAATCCATTCGTGTTCACTAATTGTTTTTACAAATGTCCAACGCCTGGTTAAGAGGAATCCGGGGAGGATGACGAAAATGAACGACATGCAAAATTCCGATTGTATGCTTTTTGAAACAAAACCTGCTGATGATGTACAGGCATTGTTTCAAATCCCTAAACACCGGAGATATAAGGAAGATAATCCCTTGTCAACCCCTTTAAGCCTTGTAGTAGGAGTTTCTTTCTGTGAATGAAAAACCCTCAATCTTAACCTGGGGCAGGGTAGGTGTTAGCTAATTTAACCGAGCGTCCAAATTGCAAAAGGAGTGTCCGTTCGAGGATCAATCACACCTCTAGAGGTCGTGCCTAAGAAACCACAATGGTTCAGCATTAGGAGTGAAACAGTCACATTATTCCCCAATGAGTCAGACAACCAGCGTCACACGACTTGTTCGAAAGAAAAAAGAGAAAAAAGAAATCAAAAGCCCGCTAAGTCAAGAAAAGAAAACAATTGACTTAGGCAAAAATGAGGGCATCCCGCTGGACTCAAAAAACCAAAAGAACTCAAAAGAGTCAGTCCAGGCAAAAGTTAGGGATATGAAAAATGAAAGGATGGAAAAATCCTCAAATGAAATACGAGTCGTGTGACCTCAAGTGTCAAAGACGAAAGGTGAGTGGCTGTCACTCCCAACAATCATAATTTCTCGAACTATCACTCCTATATTTCAGCCTCTGAGAGGTGAGTGCTAAGGTCGAATTAGCTGGACATAGGATCGGAGAACATCAAGGAGAATGGGTGGGTTAAAATAAACTTTGAGCCTTTATCCTTTCCTTCAAAACCGTGAACCTGACCACGTTATAACCTTCAAAAGTCCTAATTGAAGCAGGTTGTTTCGAAAGCATACTTCGGTAAAGGTCGCGTCGATTCTGACTCCTGAAAGGGTTCCTCTTACCATGTTGGTATTGATGTTGATAAATGTTTTGTGCATTATATGCTATAAACTGTTTTTCCCTTCTCCCAGTGAACAGATTGGATGTCAAAACTATCATATGTGTTGCATTAATACGTCTTTTACGCAGAACAACTTGTTTTACTTGCGAGTAAGCGCTTGACAGCAGAAAAGTTTCCTACAGTGGAAAGTATGGTCAGGATAGAATGCAGAGCGCACGAATGCTCCGCAAGCCGGGGCAAGCCATTAGGTGCTCCCCAGTCAGGTCAGCCATTCAAAGTCAGTTACTCTGGGGCAATCAGGTCGAGATTCGGTAAATCTCTCGTAGTTGGAGGTACTGCTCTGGATCAGCTAATCAGGGGCAAAGTCATTGCAATCAGGGGCAGACCATCTTAAGAGCGCATAAGTTATTCTTTACTCGAGGGGCATTTGGTGTGAAGTATTTCTCCGAAGTTCAGAATGCTGGGGCAGTTCATATCAGACCAACGGGGTACAAATGTTCAGATTCCCTTTTGAGGACTATCCCCACAGAGGTCCCACAGGCCGGGTCATAACAGGCTTCAAATGCTTATGCTTAAAACCAATAACATTAACAACTTAAACCTCCAGGGAAAACAATGAAACTCTTGAGAAGCCTTGAGGAAACGACCAATAAAATAATCCCAGGATCTCCATAATCCAACGGTCACACCTTGAAGTGCTTGACTGTAAGGATCTACACTTGACATTATTGCACCTGCATAAACTGGTTAGCCGTAATAAACACTCACACAAAAGTATAAAGATATCATGTAAGAAAATGCACAAGGAGGTGGGATCTTTAGGTCAAAAATTAGGGTGCTACAGATGCCCCTATTTAAGTTTCTTCTATCTGGAGATATGGAGAGCGAAACCTTCATCTCGATGTGATAGGAGGGACTTAAATACAAACATTGCATGAATTTTTGTCCCTAAGATGCCACAAAATGCTTATGATGTGCAATGATATGAAATGCAAGACAGAGGTCCTGTGAGGGAAAGATGTCACAGGGGATCACTGGACACGACACACGGGAAATAAAGGTCAACGAAGAACAGGCTCAACAAAGCGAGACTCCACGGGGAAAGATTATCGATTAACAATCACAAAGTATCCTTAAACATATCGTGGATAACTTTGTGAGAAAATCTACTTGAAGAACCTGCCGTCTAGGTTAAATGTAGTGATTTCAAGAGCTATCAACTAGAGGAGTCTGCTATCGAGACTTATAACTTCATTTTAAGAATACTTTTTGAAAAGGTGTCTGTTGCACCCCAAAATTTGCCCAACCTTTTCTAACCTAGGTTTATGTTTCAATTGCATAGTCATTTGCATTGTCATCACGTACATAGTGTATTCATCTGCATTGCATAGCATAAGCAAGATATCTTAATCAGGGGATCAAGTGCTATTCTTGTCTCAAGAGGTATGTTCAAGGGGTTTCATTCATATTCAAGATTACTCAGATCAATCATGGGATTCTCTCCTATCTTGAGGTTATTTGGGGATCATCAGAGGAAGTGTGAGCTATGAGCCAAGAGCATGAGGTGTGTATGGATGTTATGAAGAACCTAGATGATCATTTTGAAGAAGAGCCAGGTCATTGGAATGATCGCAAGAGCCTCAGTTGAAGTCAGTCAACTAGGGTTTTATCTAGGTCAATCCTAGGTCAAGGGCTTGATTTGAAAGGTATCAAGGCTCATTTGAAGGATGTGGGATTCATTATTTGATATGTGGATATGGATGTGGTGTTGTGCCAAAGAAAAATCAACAGGAATCAAGGAGAGGAGGAGTTACCAAATTAGGGTTTCAGTGTAAAATCCCCTGATTTAGGTCAAACTTCAAGGCAGTGTAACTCAAAATGCAAGCTTCATATGAATTTATGGTCCACATGAAACTTGTAGATTATCTTCATAGCTTTAATTTGAGTGCTGGAAGTCATCAAGATGATTTATAGAACTCAAGTTATAGCTCTTGCAAGTTACAGGTCATCTGAGGACACTGAAATTTGTCTGTGAAAGTTGTCTGTCTTCCAAGCAACTTTTGACCTTCAAGGAGTTTTCAAATGAATTCTTGGCAAACATAAGGGTTGTTCCTCATGATCTCCCCTTTCCAAAAAGGTATGGTATGCCTTCATCTGATATGTGAAGCTCAAGTTATAGCTTGTGCAAGTCAGGGGTATTTTGGGAAAGTGGAATTATAGGTCATTCTTAGCCTATGCCTAAAACTCAAACAAGCAAGCGTGGATCCCATCGAGTACGATGGACGTGAGGGGTGCTAATACCTTCCCCTTGCGTAACCGACTCCCGAATCCAGGTTTTGGTTGCGATGACCATACCTTTTCCCGTCTTTGCGTTAGGTTTACTTCGAGCGTTTCCTTTCCCTCCTTTGGGATAAATAACGCACGGTGGCGACTCTTCTGTCAGCCGGCGCCGATTTTCGCAGTAACGACAGTGTCCATTGCCAAAATTTCTAGGGAATCTGCTATCGAGATTTCGCAAAGAAACGACTGTCAGTCGAGGTATCAAAGTTAACCATAAAGTCTACTATCGAGCTCCTTGAAACAGAGAAACATCTCCTGTTGAAATCTGCTGGAGATCTACTTCTGCCGAAGTCTTCTAGAACTCTGCTTCCGAGATTCACCAAGATATGAAAAGAAAATACCTTCTATCGAGGTCTTCTAGAAATCTGTTGCCGAGACTTGTCAGGAAAAGAGATACCTTTGAATAAATTGTTCAAAAGGATAATAAACATCCCCATGCTTCAAGGTTGTATACCAAGAACGGGTCTGAATTTCTTCTTTTACTTGAAAAGAATAAAGTAACCTCCCCATGCTTCAAGGTTGTATGCCAAGAACAGGTCTCAGTTTCTTCCTGGAATGATGAATACTTATGGGAGAGTATCTTCACAGGGAATTGGATTTCAATGGAGATTTGTGAAACTTTACCAGGGATCTTCAGAAGAGATGCAGGTCGGTTGATTTGCAAAAATATGTCTTCTCAAATAAAGAGAGAGATTAATTGTAATAAACTTCACCAAACTTCTCAGAAGCGATGCCATTTGATGGAATTAAACTCGTGTGATGGACTCACTGGGGAATACATTCTTGAGGAGTATCTTTGTTGTAGCTGTAAAACGTGTGAAACCTTTATAGTGAAAATTCTCAAATAAAGAGAAATATCTGTAAAGTCGTAAACAAACTTCTCTAACGGATTCCCGAAGAGATGCCACTTAATGAGTTGATAATCTTGATAAGTTCATTAGGGATAAACAAACTGTCTTGAGGAGACTGCCGTTAGAAAACCTGATCAAAACGTGTTGCTCAAATAAAGAGGTCGCTTGTAGTCTAGGTATAAATTGCCGAGAAGATTTTGTAACATTGCTGGAGAAATATTTTATCTTCCATGGTGACCTTCATAAAGATTCTTCCTAAGGAGTCAAAGTGCAAAATAAATGCACGCTCAATCCAAGTTCAAAAGCTTAGAGAGGCTCAAAATTGTGATTGTCAGGGACCAAAGTTCAATTTAGGAAGTAACTGAAGAGAAACGGCCAAGCAAGACTCAAACATTGAGGGGTGAGCTCAAATGAGATTTAACTAAAGCAACCGTCTTCCACGAGGATCGAACTCTGTGGGGAATTAGAAATATTGTGATCTTTCTGCTTAGGGCTGCCGACTCTACTTGGAAGAAGAAGACAAACCCAATCACTTTGGGATAAACACAGCCAAAGTGAAAGAACAAACATGCAAAATGCACATGCTATGTTATCTATCTATATGTTATGTGTATGCTTATGCTGACAAAACGAAATGAAAAGAGTTGGGGATGAAATAGACATCTCGAAACTAACATCCGACTAATCCTCGCAGATTGAATCACTACTAGGGATTGATGGAGAACCAAATATGGGATCACAACCCTGCTTCAAAGCTTCACAACCTCTGTGTGGGTAGTATGCTCCACCTGGGGTATAACATCTTGTCTTTACTCGAAGGATTTGTCAAGATGAATCTTGGTTACCCTATTGAAAATGAGAATAAAGATCTACTAGGAATGGATCAAACTCATAATTGGAGAAACTTCATGGATAAAATAAATATATGCTTCACTGGAGATACTCTTACTAGAGTCGTGATGGAGATACCCGAACAGAGGTCTCATAGGGGATAAAACAAATATCCACTTTAATGGAGAAGATGAGCCAACGTAGCCATTGAATATGTCAGGGTCAAAACCTCATGGGGATGAAATAAACATCTGCTTTGCTGGGGAAGATTGGCGTTGTAAGAAATCCACTATGGAGAAAAATAACATCCACTTCATTGGGAAGATGAAGTTAAGAAGATTCACTAGGGAGTGAAATATCATCTACTTCACTGGGGAAGTGAAGTTAAGCAAATCACTGGGAATTCTTAGGTCACCAACTGGAGAATCCTTGCACCAATCATCACTGTTTATAGTAAAGATCCATCGGAGAAATGTCAGGACTACCTGAAGTAAAATTTACCGGGGACATGGGTGAATAATGTTGTGAAAACAAAGTAGTTTTGCATTGATGAACTACGTAATAGTCTCCATTTTAAACAATAAGTGTTGTGAATGGGTAAAATAATTTTTGATTCTCAAATGCCCCAGGGTACGTGCTTTATGAGAATAAGTCATTCCAAGAGGATTTTACAGAAAACTTGGCGTCCAATTGCCCCATTGTTTTTAACCTCTTGAAGAGATTCGTCGAATCTCGACATAACTGCCCCTGATTGTCGGTATTATGTATAACTGAGTCTTCGAAAATAGATCTCTGGGTATGGTCATACATGTAAAGAACAAACCACTTGGAAAATAACTTGCCCCGGGCCAACAGGGTCTTCAAGTTTCAATAGATTGAACTCGTCACTAATGTTTATATGCAAACTTTCTGTGATATCAAGCAATGTTAACAAGCCAGAAACATTAATTCTGAAACTGCTAATGCAATGCACATGTTTGTCTTGAAGTTTTTCTTGAAAAGATATTATAATAACTCGTGACATAATCACTAGTTAAAAAAAGAATAATTTTATAAAGCCAACACCAATTTGAGCATAGCCCACAGGAGTCAGGAACATTATCTCATCGAGTATGCTTTTGAACTAAACCCTGCTTCAATTAGGACTTCTGAGGGTTGTATTATGGATTAGTTGACGTTTTATGAAACAACAGAATAAGGGTTAAAGTTTATTTGTACCCACCCATTCTTTGTGATGCTCAACCTCTCTTTCCTGAAAGTTTTAGGTGCTCAAATCAATCTAATTGAAAATTTCCTTGCCCTAGGTTAAAGACGAGTTTTTTTTTTATTTGGAGAAGGAAAAAGAACAAATCCTGCCTTAAGGCTCAAAGGGGTAAAGAGGGGTTACCTTCCTTATATTTCTAGTGTTTGGGAGGTTTGAAATAACGCCTTACATCATCAGTAGAGTTTTATTCAAAAGCATACAACAAGAGACCTTGCATTTTACTTCATCCTCCTCCTTCCAATTCTTTATCAAAGTGAGAAAAAATTGGGTAAAGTTGGCATTATAAATCATGAAAAAAAACATTTTACGAGTGAATACGAATGGATTTTTTCAAGACAAACATATTTATTGCATTAATTATTCAAAATAAACAAGTTCTTACATGGGGGTTATGCCTTTGTAATCAAAGAAGTATAATACATAAAAGCAAACAAAATAAACAGTTTGGTGAACCCTTATCTTGATTTCAATGGCCCGGAAGGATTTTCATGAGTCTTCATATACATCAGTATAATGGTGTTCCATTCATGACTGGGCTTCCTCCTTTAAAGGTCAACACTTCATCATTTATCATTTCCTGACCTTTTTCTTGGAAAACTTTGCACTCTTCAATCGAATTCCCCATTACTCCATCATGAAATTCAAAATTGGTATTTGTATTGAACCAAAGCGGGCGAGATTTCATGGTTTTAGTCATTCTAGGCGTCATCACCGAGTTTCAGGCGAAATAAAACCATATTTGACGGTAAGTCATTGGGATTGGATCAAACTGGTGAGTTTCTTCTCTTGGAATACTCAGAGGTCTCCGTTGATTTTGAAAATGATTTCAAACCCGTCGATTCTGATGTTGATTTAAAGAAGTCAACCTTCATCGTTGGTACAGAAGTCTATGAGGTAGTCGCTATTTATGCTGAACAGGCACTGCATACCGATGTTAAGGATAAAGTACTGGAACTGGATCTGGCAGGATTCGAGAGGAATCCCAAATTGCATTAATATCAACACTTCTTTCCTCTTGGGAATCACTAACTGACTTTTCTTCATTAGCTTCACTATTCGAGTCATCACAGATTCTTCCACTTATGAATGCGCTCTCGATGTTTACTCTAACTTCCACAATTTTGGAGAACTCTAATGGCACAATGCCTACCATCCTATCATAATAAGCGTCTGGCAGCGTTCTCAGAAACATCTTGGTCAGTTCTTTCTCTTGAATTGGTGGATGAATTTGGGCTGCCAATTCTTTCCATCGTTGTGCATATTCCTTGAAGAATTCATTGTCATTCTTACTCATGCTCACCAGTTGATCACTGTCTGGAGCCATGTCCAAATTGTAATTATATTGTTTCACAAAAGCATCATCTAAATCTTCCCAAGATTGAACGTGGTTCCTTTCTAGCTTCATATACCACAACAAGGATGCCCCACATAAACTTTCTTGAAAGCAGTGAATCATTAGTTTGTCGTTGTCAATATAAGCGATCATCCTTCGACAAAACATCGTCAAATGGTATCTTGGACAACTAACTCCCTTGTATACTTCAAAGACAGACATTTTAAACTTTGGAGGAATAACCACTCCTGGAACTAGACATAAGTCATGAGCCTTAAGACCAGATGCATCAGCTCCCTTTATCATCTTCAATTGTTCCTCGAGGTCACAAAATCCTTTCTCAACTTTTGACCAGATGCCGGAGCTAGGACTCCGGACAACTCGCCGGAGCTCAGGGATCAAATCTCAATAAAAATGGCAAATACCGGTACCATTTGAAAGCTCTTTCAACAAGGATCATGAATCCACCAATCATTTTTGAAAAAGGTTCTCAAGCAAGGGATAAAATAGGCCACAATTTTTTAAAGCATAAACTGGAAATGCATCAAACACTCATAATAACCAATCAAACATTGCCTATACTAGATAGGACTTCAGATGCAAGCCAAATGATCCTATTTACATGTCTAGAATGAGAGGTTTGAGTTGTGAAAATTACCAAACTGAGTGGTTCTGTTGACCCTTTAAAATGCTTGCAAGCTTCAGTTCCAAGCTTCTAAACTCCTCTTTGATCTTCAATGATGATGTTTTGAGCAAAAGTTTTGAGAAATATCCAAAGAGCAAGCAGGTTCGAAGAAGGGAAAATTTTGTGAAATTTGGAGTCACTCTCTTCTCTCTCATGCAGCCAGCTCCGTCTGAGGTATTAGGGCAACTTTAGAGCTTAAATATGGTGGACTTTCACACTCCATGCAGGCCCATATTGCTTGTTTCAAGTGATTCAAAAAAATGGCCAAAAACTTCCTTTTGCACATACACACGGGTTTGCACCTTTTCCTTTCATTTTAGGTAAGCAAATGCACACTATTGGGGTGTAGGAATGAACCATGTTGATTTGAATCATTTAGAATGATTTTGTGTAAGGTTTTGGTGCATGACGTTTTATAGTATAAAGGTTTGAAAAATTGCATGAAATATGTACTATTGGACCTCCAAAAGAGGTAACAAGTCTCAATGAATAGTTCTTGTACTAAAAATAAAGCTTGAAAGATGATGAACAAGTCTCATGTTTATGGGAAAATGAGATTGAGCTTGCATCATAAGGAAAATTGTTCTTGAAGTTAGGCACCAAAAGAGGGGATTTTACACTGAAATCAACTGAAACCATAATTTAGAAACTCCTTGAACTCTTGAATATCTTTGATTTGATCTCAAAATGACATCTTAGATGCTTTAGTATGACTTCTTAGGTCTTCAATGGTCAAGAACCATGTTTTGAGTCCTCTCAAGTCCACAGTTGACTTTTGGTTGACCAGATGAAACCCTAATACCATACCCTTTGACTGAGGCTCTTACAGATGAATTGAATGACCATACAAGCTCCACAAAGACCTCTCAAGATACACATTGAGCTTTTGAAATATGCTTTATCCAAGAAGATGACCTCATGATCCTCTGATGATCCTCAAGATAGGAGGTGACACCCATACACAAACCTCTCCCCTCAAGGAGCTTTGAAACCCACATCCTGATGGTAATGAACTCTTGATGGCTACCAATGATACCCTTGCTTAAGCTTGAACATGAAGCTCTCTTCTTGAATGGAAAACAACACCTCTTGATCCCCTGTATAGAAACAATGCTATGCAAATGCAAATGCTAAAATGAAATGAAACATAAGCCAAGCTAAAAGAAAATGTTGGTCAAATTTTGGGCTACAACACATGCCAGACATGCAAGCCCGCACTACTCTCCACACTAATACTAGGTGTGTACTCAAGCCTAGGTATTGGGCTTATCTCACAATGGAACACCCCACCCAACAACACAACAACAATATGATAATAATGATAAAGTGCCGAAAATAAAATGTAAGTGCAATAATATACAAAAATACAACATACACACGAATATACACACCCAAAAGTATAAAATACACAAGCTCTAGGAGTGACTCACATAGGAAAATAGAAGGTCCCCAACAGAGTCGCCAGCTGTCACAACTGCGAAAAAGGGTTGGCGAAAACAAACAGAATAGTCACCACTGAAAGTTATTTATCCCAAAGAGAGGGAAAGGAAACGATCAAATAAAACCTAAAAGAACGGGAAAGACAAGGTCATCACAACCAAATCTTGGGTTCGGGAGTCGGTTACGCAAGGGGAAGGTATGAGCACCCCTCACGTCCATTGTACTCAATGGAATCCATGCTTGTTGTCTAATCTATGGGCGAAAGTTATCTAAAAGCTACTGCTAAATGGGGGTGAAGAGAAAAACAGACTCGATAAGACATCGCCGCCCTATGCCTACGTATTCCCTCGTGCAATGGGAAAGTCAGAGTCAATGTAGTTCAGAAAACTACGAGTGATGGGGGAAGGTTTCTCGCCAAGACATCGTCGTCTTGTGCCTACGTATCCTCATCTGGTATGAGAAATCAGAGAAAACATAGTTCGGGTAAACTACACCACTTATTGGTTAAGTATTTTTTATGAGTGACGCTAAACTTCCATTCCAGCAATTAGGGACGATGTTTGTTTGCGGTAGAATAGAAAAGTAACGTACTCTTTTTTGAAAATGAGGTTGAAAAGCAATCCCGAAGGATGAAAAGGTTTGAATTTTGTTTGTGAGTTTTAGTGAAGTGGATTGAGTTAGTTTGAGACTCACGTCGCATTAAAGACTATGACACGAGGGCGAATGCATCGCATATTTCCCAAAGGGCATACGCTAAACACTCTAGATAAGCGAGGAGAAACTCCCCACTCATCATTCCCCATATACTTAAGGCTCGTAGCGCACGACGCTTATCATTATTTATTAAGTGTCTTGAAGAAATTTGAGGTGAGAAAAGAGAGACGCACACAAAGACCTAGGGGAAACTGAACCCTAATTGTTGTCATGCAATGTGGCCCTAAGGCCAGGATTAAGAGGAAAGTCTACCTAATGTTGTCATGCTTGGATTGAAATCCTAATGTCTCTCCTACCCCTAACTTAATCAAAAATTAAGTCGAGCTAGGAATCCTAGGGGATCATGCGAATACAGGAAGTAAACAACAAGTAAACATGAAGCAACGCAATCACAAACAACGTTAAGTATCAAACTCACATTAATATTTACAGAAAATATGTACAAGTGTCAGAAAAATAATCACGAACGTGTTCAAGAATTAATCGAAACCGAAACTAAAATTAAGAACTAAATTAGTCAGAGGAAAAAAAGTCTAATTGGTTAAATCTAAATCTAAATTCTAACTAATTAAATTCTAAAAGAAATTAAATTCTAAACAAAAGATAATCCTAAATTAATCTAGGCTAATCTAAATTAAATTCTATTCTAAAGTTAATTAGAACCTAATTCTAGAATTAATACCTAATTAGAATTAATCCTAGATAAATCTTAACTAAAATATTCTACACTATATATTAAATATATTACTACACTAAATAACCTAAGTTAAATATTAAACCTAAACTAATCTAAACTAAAATAAATCTAAGTTAATTAAATTCTAACTTAATTCTAAATTAAGTTCTAAGATTAAAAATAAATTATCACTAATATAAATTGAAGTCTAAATATAAACTAAATAATAAATACTCTAATTAAACTTAAACTAATCTAAACTAAAACTAAGTTCTAAGGTTAATTAAAACCTAATTCTAAAATAAATAAAAACTAGCTAGATCTAATCCTAAAATTAACCATAGTCTTAATCTAGTTCTAAACTAAACCTAAATATTAAATCATAATCTAAAATATAAATTAAAGTCTAAATAGAACAGGGGGTGAAAACAGCAAAGAAATAGAGGGAAAAAAACTAAATGGGCCTGAAAAGGGGGTGGCAAAAGGAAATCCAGCCCAACCCAAACCAAATCTGCTCGCTGGATCAGATATAGGGGGTCCAACAAGACCCCACCGTGGATCTGCAACCTCACGAGCGTCAGATCTCAAGGGATACGAGATCTACCCCCCAAACGAAAAGGAAACACGGTGGACCACGCGAGGGTGAGTCACACCGGATGATGATACGTGTCACCGGTGATGAGAGGTGGAGGCGAGAAAGCCGTCCACGTGTCCCACTCTCCCTCTCTCCAACGGCTAACCTTCTCTCTTCCCCACGAAAAACTCTTTTCCCAACGCTAACTTCTTCCCTCTTCTCCCTTCTTTCCAACGAATCTCTCTTCTTCCAACGACCCTCTCTCTCTTCTCTCATATTCCCAAAGGAACTCTTCCTCTTCCCCATAAAACTTTCCCTCTATTATTTCTACAACACTCTCTCACAATAACCCTCTCATCTGAACTTACCTTCTCAAAATAAACTTCTCACAAAATCACTCTCCTCTAATCTAAAATCACCCTCTCTCAAAGATCTCTCCCAACGAAACCTTCTCTTCTCTCACAAAAATCAAACTCTCACAATATCACCCTTTGTCAAAACTTATCTGAAATCAATTTCTCTCAAAACATCTGTCATGCCATGGCCTCTACGCCGGTGGCGACGAAATACCTGCACAGAACGCCCTCAAACTCCTCCCCACAAAAACCCAAAAGGTTTTCTCTGAACCTCATTCTGAGTCAGGGGTCGCGACCGAAACAAACTTAACCACAACAAAGCAAACAGGAAATAAATAAACACAACAACTACACTACAAACGTGAGATTTGAAAAGGAACTCACATACCTGCATAACGACAATGTTAACTTCGAATTAACGGTGAGTTTTGATTGAAATTTCTTCTTTCAATATTGCTTCTTCATATTCGTTCCACTCTACTTCTTCTTTTGAGTCTTTGCAAATTTCGTTCGAAAAATAATGACAATGAACTGGCTTTTCACTGTCTGCAGGGTTGGGATTTTTTTGTTTTCCTCTTGGTTCTGTGAATGGAGTGCAGCTGATAGATAAATCCCTCTTTGAAACTGATGAACCCCCTTTTACAACTCAGGATTAGGGTTTGTGAATTTGAACGTTGTTTGAAGAATCTCTACTTCCAGCTATGTCTGCTAGCCACTTTTGATGTTTTGAATTTTTCCCTCTTTTTTGTAATTCTGTTTTTCTAGGCTATCCATGAGTATTTTTTAGTAATGCTGTTATCCCTTTCATTTGTAGGTCGCAACAGGGTCTTTTTGGGGAAAGAATTGGTACAATGTGCAGCTGTGGTTTCTTTTTTCATTAACAGGTTTTTGTCAATACCAAAATGTTGTAATACTGTTTTCCTCCAATCACTGGTGTTGAGCTCTCTAAGATGTTTGCAACAGCTATGTTGTTTGCGTCAAAACCTCCCTCTGAATCAGTTTGTCCGAAGAAGGCTTGTTTCCCAAGCAAATAATCTACGTTTGGCTTTGTTTTTTTTACTGCTATGTAATTCCCTCTCTTTTCATAGTGAAAGAAAACTAATCACATTATCAATCAAGATTTTCTAACATTGAACATCAAAAGATCTAGATTGAACAAAACATGTTACTTGGGCAAAATTTCTAACATGATCTCATAACATTTTTTATCATAGTTTCTAACACATATGATTTAAAATGCAATATTGGATGTCTGGAACTTCAACTACTGCAATCTATAAAGACCATTGCATCAAAAAAATGTCACTAGAGTGTGTAACAGTTGAACTGTCTTAGTCGAGCGTTGCAATTAGGCCATGAAACAAACCTATCAGATGCCACCACGACATCCATGAACAAAATTGGTATTCAATGACAAATTCCTTTAAAGAATGCCACGAGATTAATTTCGCAATGAGGCCAAACTATAACAAATCTTGCTTTGATTCCTGATTTTGCTCCAATGCAATAGTGCTCAACATTACCATATTAAAATAACACAAAATCTAAATGGACAAAAGTTTTCTGAGCAAAGCCTACTAAAATCCGACATGTGAATTGTAGCCTTCAATTATTTTTTGTAAAATTATTCCTTGTAATGAATGAACTCAGAATTGTATGGGCTTAGAGTTTGAAACTAAAAAAGAATGGATTTTGGTAAGTATTTATTATTTGAAAGGAAAAGTTATGGATAATGGAAGTGGTGTAAAAAAAGGGAGTTATAAAAATGATTTTAGATATTGGATTTTGGAAAGTAACTCAAAATATGAATTTGGGAATGATGTGAATTTGAGATATGGTTGTGAATTTTTATAACAAATGGGTAAAATGGATATGATTTTGAATATTTAAAATAATAAAAAGAATATGGATATGGAATAGGAGTAGAAATGAATTGGGTTGTCAAGGATGGATGTGGGTTATTTTAGATATGATAAACAAAAATGATTAAGAAATGGATTAGAAAAATGAATTGGTTTTGAAATAGGAATATGGTTTGGGAACATGTTATGATGAGAAACATGAGTTAACACCTCCAACCAAATCACACCTCCCTTCTTAAATCGACACCAACTTGCACCAAAAGCAACAAAAAAAATAAACAATTGATAAGGCCTCACTGCATTTTCCACAACTATGAGTCTCTTTGGTCCTCGCTCATGAAATTTGAATCTCAATGATGACGAAAACCTCAAATAGACACTTGACCGAATACTCAACTAAAATTCTAAACCTTTAATGAAAGTCAACTTGCATCCTCATTGAAAACCCTAACTTTAATATTCCAACCACAAATGACTTGCATCACTGCCGATAATGCCTTAAATATAATGAATGTCTTGCCTCATGACCCAATGCTCCTTGATATGAAATCCCAATCAGTCGCGCACACACCAGGAGCTATGCCTCAAGTGATGATGTAATTCCCTGAATGCTAAGACTCACTCTTGAGGAATCATGATAAAGATGAATCCTGTAGCTTGATAAACCCTGATAAAAAAGATGTACATGATGATAGGAATTTAACTCGTGCTTCAAGCCTAAATGAAACAACCTCCAAGTAAATAGGAAAGCCTAATTCGAAGAACCACCCTTAGATCCCTTGTCCTAGAAGACCAATGCGAATTATGATAATGAACTAATGAGATGTAGATGAGTGCGAGACAAAATCCAGTAAAAGTTAGAAAAGGAGAGGGAAAATTTTGGGGTGCAACAATAGGCCCCCGAGAAGCTCTTCTCGTAAGGGTCTATATAAAGATCTCACTCAGTATAGACTTTCTTGATGGGATTGTTGCCTATTAATGACTGACATACGCAACAAAAAGACAAGGAAGTCCATGACTTTGACACCCTTTTCTAGAACCTGAAGTTGATGGTCATGTAGTATGTGTCCTTGATAAGATCTTCTCGTAAGGGTTGATACGAATACATTACCCATAGTAGATTCATATGATGGATTTATCAACCGACACGCTCATGTTGTGCGTGATAAACATTCATGTGAATCCATGACTTTAGGGTTCCTATTAAACCTTAGACCATACCTGGTGAGATCCCTGTTTAAAAAGAAATCAGTATTATCCTGCATCTGTACCTCCGACTTTTGAACCCTTATGCTTGAAAACCATTCATGCATTCATACAAACCAGAAAAATATCATCCTTTTCCCTTCATCATCCAGAAGAAGACGATTCCTCGTCGCCGATAGCTAATGAATGATGGAACAGGTTAAGCTTAAGAACACAATATGCAAGGAAGGCAAGGTCGACATGATCTTAGAACTATTCCTAGAGAGTATGAAAATAGACTTCTGAAATCAAGTTGTGATTGGTGAATGAACTGAGAACGACTAAAGGTGGCTAAAATTCAAAATGCAACTGCATGAAATCTATCAGTTTACCCCTTACATAATCAGAAGTCGACTCAAGACAACCAACAACAGAAGCAGAAGCAAAGCAACCATTGGAATAATGATCAAGGGAGGAGACGCCCACGCTTTGTTCCAATTTTGATCTCTTACATGCAGCTACTGCCTATTCTGATTTATGTTGGGGAAATTATGCCCAAGAAGATCGAGCCTACCAGGTTTCCTGGCCATCCTAAGCATGATCCTAGTGCCACGTGTGGATACCATGCTGGATACATATGGCACTCTTTTAAAGCCTGTATCATCTTCAAGAACAAAGTTCAAGAGCTCCTCGATTAGAAGTTGTTATACTTTACAAAGAAGCCTTACCAGAATCCTGCATCTGTGGTTGTTGAAACATCTGCTGAAGTAGAGAATAGAGGTCCTCCTACTCATATGCAGATTCCTCCAGCCACTTAACCTATTAGGCAATGCCTCTACTAAGGTTTTCAATCTGCTAACTCTGGAATGTCTTCTGCTTATCCTGGGGCATCCTACACTCCATATGGGATCCAATTTGATCAAAGTTCTAATCAGATGGTTAATCCTGGCTTGATGAACCCTGCTCAAGTGTTCCCACAATATGTTACTCCTCATATTCATCCTCATTTCTAAGCTCCTCTAGCTCCTATGCCATACTACTCGTTCACATATGTTGTTGCAGCCCAATATCGGCAGCCTACTCAGGCTTAAATCCTGCCAAGTCAACCAACTGCACAACATAATAGAAATCGAAGGCAAAGACAGAAGAATACAAAAAGTTAAGGGTTGTCACGTCAATTCGTACAAGCACAATGACCCTAATCTACGGGTGGATACATAAGCTAATCACATGCAATAACTATGTCATTCATTCACTTGTAAAAATTTGTTGGCTTTCAGATGATAATAATAATGAAATGAGTATGCATATTTTGAATAAATCCATTTACGGTCACTCATGTTTTACTTCTCAATATCAAACTCTTATTTAAGAAAGATCAAAAAGAGAATGATGTGATCAAAGTACATGAAACTATTGTTTTATTTGTCAATATTTTGAATAAATGTCACACAATTTGTTCCAAAAAAAATGATGAGAAAAGAATTGAAAAAAAAAGTCCGCTAAGTCAAAAATTCAAAAAAAAAAAACAAGTGATTTAGGAAAAAATTAGGGTATCCCGGTAGATTGCAAACCCTAAAAAATCAGTCTATGCAAAAATTAGGGAAAAAGGAATCAAAGGGAAAAACCTTCAGCAAGAACTAATTACTCTGACCACACGTGAAAAAAAGGAAGGTGGGTGACTGCCACTCCAAAAAACCTCATTGGTTGCTTCACCACCACATCTACCATTCATAGTCCTTTCGAAGCATGAACATTACGTCAAACTAGCCGAATGCAGGACTAGAGAACATCAAGGAGAATGGGTGGATTAAAATAAATTTTGAACCTTATATTCTTTCTTTGTGAAAATGTGAACTAGACTACGTTACAACCCTCAAAAGACCTAATTGAAGCATGGTTTAATTTGAAAGAATAATACGGTAAGATTGTGTCAAAGATGACTCCTAAAGATTAGCTTATGATTTATGTTGGTATTAATATGGCATCCTAACTAGTGATCCATTCACTATATGTCATCATTTTAGTCAACATGCTCGGATTTAAAAACTGACATAAGCATAACATTAGCATTATCATTTTCAAAATGAACATTTTTACTTGCGAATAAGAACTTGACATCAAAAAGTTCCATAATGAGTCGGTACATGATTCAGTCAATATGGGGAAACTATGTTGAGATTAGACAAATCTCTCTAAGATCAGTTAGTCAGATGCATTCCCTCAAAGATTATCCAGCCAGGGAAAAACCACTTCAAGGCTCGTACTGGGGTAAGCTACCTCAAGAGCACAAGAATTCAACTGCTCCAAGAGATGGATGATCAGAGGAATACAGTTTTAAGACACTGGGTCAGGCCAGATCGAGATCATATATGTCAAGATTGCTTCATAACTTGCGACTAGGGTAGTCCTTGCAAATATCCAACAGATTGGGTTTTGGGGAATCATGCCTTCATAACCCTTATCTAAGCCTCAAATCTTTCATCTCCCGCAACATGAGCACTTGTTGAATCATCAAGACTCATGCATAAATGATATGCATGCATATCATTCATCTAGCATAACAAGAAGCCTTGAAAAGAAAACCAGAAAAACCCAAATTGCTTAGCATCTCCTATAAGCCCAACCATACTTGGCATCTCTCAAAACCCAATCTCTCTTGGCATATCAAAAGCTCAACTTGCTTGGCATTCTACAAAGCCTAACCACTGGTATTCTACATATAATAATCATCATCACATATCATTGCATCCTCAAACGCATAGTATATCCATCAAAATGGAACATTACACCATACAAATTCAAACATGCATACCTAGCATAAAACAGACTTAGTACCTTGCTAAAAGAATCCAACAATAATTACCTTCGATTCCCAACTGATATTCCCCAACGAATTCAATAAAGTCTAACATCAGTTGACACCATTTCAAGAGCCCAGTTCTCGTATGGCCATTTCTTTTTCAAAACCCAGTTCACGTCTGGTAGGCAGCTCTCGTCTGGCCATTTCCTTTGAAAATCTAGTTCTTGTCTGGTAGTTAGCTCCGTCTAGCTTATCTTTTTCAAAATCCAGTTCTTGTTTGGTAGTCATTTCTTGTTTGGTAGTCAGTTCCTGTCTGGCTTATCTTTTTCAAAACCCAGTTATCGTCTGGTAGTCAGTTCTCATCTTCCCATTTCCTTTCAAAATCTAATTCCTATTTGGTAGTTAGTTCTCGTCTGGCTTATCTATTTCAAAATCCAGTTATCATTTTGTCATACCCTAATTTTTGACCCTAAGATACCCACATCATTTGCATCTCATAGATACATTTTTATGCATCACTAACCCATTTTTAAAAAGTCAAGATTGTTGTTTGCTTCATTATGATCTCCAATTAGGGTTTTTAAGCTCTACAGAGGATTAAGGAAAAAGATCAATCAAGAATTGGCATGATATTCAACTTATCAAGTCCCTAAATCATCCATGGAGATAAAATTATCCCATTCACTAAGAATCAAGGACAAGATTGCATCATGAAAAGCTCATTAGGCATCAAGTTCATATGGTGCACCAATTAGGGTTTTGGTTTATCATGGCCTCCAAAGTGAATTTTTCATCTGGAAATGATCCAAGACCTCAAGATATGATTTCAAGGACCTAAAATTCATCATATTATTCCATTCACGTGATTGAATTGATCCAGAGAACTTGATTCATACGCAATGTAAGAATTCAAATCCATTTGAGCCACAAACTATACCTTTGACTTTGGGCCAAGACATGATCTCAAACCTTGAGATATGATTCAAAACACTCAAACGTGCCCTTGATGTCCATTCATAAGTTCAAAATCCCCTTGGGACATCCATTCATTGAAAATCAGGAATTAGGATTTCTCTGCACAAAATCATACCCAAAGTCAAAGTTTGACTTTTTGACCAAAAATGTTCATCATGAACCATTATACAAGAAAACATGATCCATTATTTTATTTGAACAAGATTTGATCAAGAAATCAAGGTAACTTGTAAAAAGGTCAATGTTGAGAAAATTGAAAATTTCACTAAGTTATTGAAAAACGTGATTTTTACCTAACTTTACAAGGCCATAACTTGTGATCCAAGCAACCAATTTTTGAACTTCAAAGCTCAAATGATAGATCTCATCACATACAACAAGATTGTTAGGAAGAACCATTGACGCTACTGTGAAAATAAGGTGCCGGCAAAATAGAAGAGTCGCCACCTTTCGTTATTTATCCCACAGAAAGGGAAAGGAAACGATTGGAAAAACCTGACGGAAAGGTATAAGACAAGGTCATCGCAACCATGTCTGGGTTCGGGAGTCGGTTATGCAAGGGGAAGGTATTAGCACCCCTCACGTCCATCGTACTCGATGGGATCCATGCTTGTTGTGTTTAATTGACGGGTTGGTTTAACTATCTACGCTAGAAGGTTGGTCTGAAAAGAAAAGAAAATGACTCGGCATAACACATCAGTTCCATGCCTAGGTATTCCCGTCTGGAACGAGAAATCAGAGTCAACGTAGTTTGCCTAACTACGGGTGAACAGGGGGGAAGGTTGCTCGCCGAGATATCGCATCTCGTGCCTACGTACTTTCACACGGCATGAAAGATCAGAGCAAACGTAGTTCGGGCTAAAAGGGAACACAGGTTTGTTCAACTGTTTTACCCGAGTAGGGTTAACAGACAGTTCCAGCAGTTGGTGTATGCAGCTCGCTCGTCGGAGACTTAGCCGTTGCCGTTTGTGGTAGAACCGGGAGTTAACAAAACTCTCCTTATGAAAAAAGGTTTCCAAGGATTAAAGGTCCCAAAGGACAAAAAGAAGTTTGATCTTTGTTTTTTGAAGTCTTTTAAAGAAGCTTTTTGAGTTTTATTTGTAACTCATGTTGCACTAAAGACTTGGACTTAAGAGTGAATGTGTCGCATGTCACCCAAAGGGTATCATGCTAAACACCCAAGCTGTTGAAAAGAAACTCTCTAACATCCCTTTCTCAAGTGCTTAAGGCTCGTAGCGTACAACACGCATTAATCTTTATTAGGTGTTTCAAAGATTTTTGAAGATGAGAAGAGAAAGGACGCACTAAAGGGGAACTGATCCAATCCTAAAGTTGTCATGCAAAGTTGATCCTATGATTGAGGTTAGGAGGGAACTACCTAATGTTATCATGCATGGTTAGAACCCTAATGTCTGTCATAACTTTTCTTGAACAAGAGAAGTTAGAGTCCCTAGGGGAACATGACAAAGGAAAGCAACAACAAAAGAAATAAACTAAAAGAAATAACTGTAAGTAAAATGCATGCAATGCAACAATACAAGCATAAGGAGACAAACTCAACTTCTAGAACAAGTAAGAAAAATCCACACAAAGCACAAGCAAGGGAGACAAACTCAACCTTCAGCCAACAAGCAAAGCCAAATAGTAACAGACAAGCAGAGGGATACAGACTCAACCTCTAATGCAGACAAGCAAAGGGAGCCAGGCTCAACCTTTCAATGCACTTAGGCCTAAACTAACTACATGGGATCCTATTATAATGCAACATACCAAACAAACAGTCACACAAACACAGTCAATCAGCAAACACAGCAGATAAAACAGCAAGCCAGCAGCTCAACAGCAAAGCAGTCTTCTAGCAGTAAAGCAGCCCAACAGTCTGTAATTGTCTTCATTTCCAATTCATCCTTCAAGAGAAAAGAGAATAAGGCCTTCACCTTCAAGCTTCAACTTGCTCCATCAAGAGATGAGAATCAGCACAAGGATTATTGCATGATGAGGGGAAGCATGATGGAAACCAAGGGAATCCATCATGGCACTCAACCACTCATCTAAGATTGGTATCCTCAAAGGTTTTACCTTTTTTGGTATGCCACACATCCTTCCAAAGGAGGGATGAGGCTTCCACAGAGGAACCTTTCATCATAGGATGGGAATGGAATGCACACAAAGCAAACCACATTTGTGAAAGGAAAGATCAACTTCTAAAGGCTCTAAAAAACCTAATTCTACAAGCTCTAAAAGCACACCTCTAAAATGGAACCAATGCACCAAATTAATCCTTACAATTAAGTCTACAGAAGCACCAACATGTCTACCAAACCATCAAAAAAGATTTGGAAACTTATCATGAACTAATGGCCACTTTTGAAGTCCAACTAGGGGAAGCACTATGTGAGAAGCACCCTAAAAACAACCTGAGTATTAAATCTCATTAAAATACCAAATCAACTTTTAAAAATCTATGCATTTTTTTAAGGGACCCTAAATGTATTAAGAACCTATGATGAAAGGATCAGAATCTAAATCAATGCTTAAGGTCTCTAAAGAAATTCTAAACCAAGAGGTATCAAATGAAGGGCCAAAAGGGGAAGCCTCTAAAACCCTACTCCAAAACAGAACTTAGAGTTATCTAAAAATTAGGATAAAAATCACACAATCTCATCCATGAGTCTACAAACAGCCAGCAAAATATCAAGATCAAATTCTATACCAAAAAAGCATACAAAAATCATCAATTAACAAGCTCAAAATGCTAAATTAAAAGAATTAAAAAAAAATGGAAAAATAGCAAATAAATTGGAAATTGAACAAAAATAAAATCCAAGGGAATCAAAAAATCAGAAATTAAATCAGGAGCATGCACATATTTTTTTTTTTATATTTTTCTGATCATTATTCAATTTAATATGAATTAAAAATGAAGCAAGCAATTTAAGAAAATCATAAATGAATAAAAGAAATTAAAAAGCCAGGAAAATGTGGTAGCTATTGGATCAGGGGACTAAGTCATCTCATCCAAGAGACGCGCGCGTGCCAAATCAGCTGCCCAGTCAGATTAGTGGGTTCATCTCAGGTGGAAAGCTGAGCTGGCTTGTTTTGACTTCTTGACCTTGCGATTTGTCACACTCAGATTGGTTTGACCATGCCATGTACCCGCGTTGAATCCACGTTGGATTAATGAAACGCAGAGTTTCATTAAAACTCTGAGCTCATGTGGTTTGGGCCTTGCCAAATTAATGTCCACACCCCACCATTCAAGGTCCCAGGCGTGCTATCCAAGGGTTCCAGTTCATTTTGTAATTGTTGATCATACTCCCTCTTGCTAGTTCTTTTTATTTTATTTTCTTTTAATTCCATTTTCCATTTTAATTATTTTAAAATAGTTCCTTAATTCTAAAAAAATCCCTAAATTTTTTTTTCTGACATTTTGAAATGTTATTTAATTTTTCAATATTTTTATTTTTATTTTAATATTTTTTTTATGGAATTTAAGATCTAATGTGTTTCATGGTGTTAACAATCGTTGTACGCTACGAGCCTTAAGTACATGAGGAATGATAGGTGGGGGGCCTCCTCTCACACTGTCTAGAGTGTTTAGCGTATGCACTTTGAGCGATATGTGACGCATTCGCTCTTATATCATAGTCTTTAGTGCAACATGAGTTACAAACTAACTCAATTCACTTCTTCTCATAAAAAAACACAAACAAATGAAATCAAACCTTTTTATCCTTCGGGATTGTTTGCAAATCATTTTCTGAAAGAGTGTTTTAAGTTTTCGTTCTACCGCAAACAAGCATCGTCCCTAACTGCTAGAATAGATATTTAACCCCACTCATTAAAACACTTGAACCAACCAGTGGTCGTGTCATCCTGAACTACGTTTGCTCTGATTTCTCATACCATATGAGGATACATAGGAACAAGACGGCAATGTCTTAGCGAGCAACCTTCCACTCCTTCACCCGTAGTTTTCTGAACTACGTTGACTCTGACTTTCCCATTGCACGAGGGAATATGTAGGCATAGGGTGGCGATGTCCTATCGAGTCTGTTATTTCTTTCACCCTCGTTCCCAGCCTTTAGATAGTTTTTACACCCATAGATTTAGACAATAAATGTGGATCCCATTGAGTACAACGTACGTGAGGGTTGCTCATACCTTCCCCTTGTGTAACCGACTCCCGAACCCAAGATTTGGTTGTGATGACCTTGTCTTTTCCCTTTTCGTTAAGTTTTCTTCGATCGTTTCCTTTCCCTTTCTTTGGGATAAATAACAAAGGATGGAGACTCTTCTGTCTAGTTTGCCAGCCCTTTTTCGCAGTAGCGACAGCTGGCGACTTTGTTGGGGACTTTCCCATCCCCTATGCGATTCAATCCTAGCGCTTGTGTGTTTATGTTTATGGGTGTGTATTTGTATGCATATGTGTTGTATCTGTACAGTATTGCATTTGAATTTTATTTTCTGCACTTTATTATCATGTTATTGCTGTGTTGTTGGGTGGGATTGTTCCATCGAGAGATAAGCCCAATACCCAGGCTTGAGAGTGTACATAGCATTAGAGTGGAAAGTAGTGATGGACCTGTATGTTTGGCGTGCATTAGTCCTCATGAAATTCGCGTTTAGACGAGATTTTCTTTGACGACTACCTTTCCGGTCTGCTTTAGACAGTTGAGAGGATGTTGGATATGAGATTATCGACTCTGGACACCGATCATTTGGGAGTTAGCTAAGTGAGGCCTCTTCGTTTGACTATGATGCCAAACCAGAAATGGTGAATGTATCATCGTTTCTCGAAAGTCTGTGACGCTGACGACCATATAGGATGCTGAACCTTATCCGATTAGGTCCATACCATGTGAGTGGGAGGGTTATACAGGAAAATTGACCTTAAACCTACCCCATATTTCTTATCAGTGCGGACCTTTGATCCTTGATACTATGGGTTCCTATGTGTTGGTACTCTGGTGTTCTGGTATTTTCTCACCGAGGCAGAATTTTGGTTCAGCTCAACCGACAGCTCAACAATCTTGATCCCCTGTTTGCATTTGCATTTTCATTTGCATTTTAACATTTGCATGTATTTATGTTTCAAGTGCATATTTTCCCTTTGATTCTAGTAATCTAATCCACCATCAGTATGGAGCCTGTTTTCAAGAGGACTGTCGTCTACAAGTTCCCGATGCCAGAGATAGGGCCTTTGCTTAGTCTCATTGTTGTAGCTAATCACAGTGTCATGAAGGATTTCAGGAAGGACTATGGGAAGATCCTGAGCTATGTCTTCAAAATCTCAAGATGAGTTGGGAGGTATTTACACTCTGCTGCAATTTTATGATCCTCAGTTGCGCTGCTTCACATTCCTAGGCCATGTCTTGATGCCGCCTTTGGAAGAGTTTGCTATGTTGATAGGAGTTCCGGTCCTAGAGCAGATGCCTTTCTGTCACTCTGAAGCAGAACCTAACTTGACCAAGCTAGCCAATACTCTTCATCTGGATATCTCTGAGTTGGATGGCAAGATGGTGTGGAGGAATGGAGTCCCTGGATTTCCATTGTCGTTCTTGGTAAGCAGAGCTCAACACTTTGCTAAAGAAGGTTGTTGGGTAGTTTTTAACGCTATTATGGCTTTGTGCATCTATGGAATAATCTTGTTTCCCAATATATGTGACTTCGTGGATTTGGATGCGTTTCATATTTTCACTTCTCGGAATCCTGTGCCTACACTCCTAGGTGATGTCTACCATTCTATACACTATACGAATGAGAACAAAAGAGGGAAGAATGTCTCCTGCTGTGCGTCACTTTTCTACAGATGGTTTATGTCACATCTTCCTAAGGCTGGACCTTTTGTTGATACCTCAGACATAGTTGGTTGGTCTGAGAGGCTCATGGGCTTGACTTCAGAGAACATTGTGTGGTTCAACAAGGATCTGCTTGGTAGTGAAATCATCTTCAGTTGTGGAAGCTTTCCCAATGTTGCTTTGATAGGAAGGAAATGTGGCATTAATTATAATCCAGTTCTCGCTGTTCGGCAATTTGGATATGCTCTGAAACGACCCTCAAGGGAGGAGGAAATACAGGAATCTCTATATTTCATAGGATCAGTTAACAGTGAGACTTTAGCCAGATTGGAGAAAGCTTGGGGAAGAATCCACCAGAAAGGAAGATTTAGGTAAAGGGACTGTAGAGCCTATGGACCATATGTTGAATGGATCAAGAGAGGGTTGAGAGGTTGTTGTTATCTTTCCAGTCAGAGAGCCTTTATATCCTTTGGTAGTTGAAGAACCGACAACAATTGACATTTAGAAGTACAACCAAGTGTGGGCTGAGAAAGAAAAGTTACGCAAAGCCAACGAAGAGCTGGAAAAGGAGATTATTCAGCTGAGGAGTGAAAAGAATGAAGCAACTTACCTGTCCAAGATGAAGACAGAGACTCTGAACAAAATGGGGAGAGAATTGACTGAAGAAATTCGTGCCCGAGAACAAGTAGGTCAAGATCTGAAGAGTGCTAGCAATATCCTCAAAGACAAGAAGAAAGAGTTGGAAAGAGCGCGCCTGGAAATATCAAAGTTCAACACTCAGTGGAATGCAATTTTGACCAATAAAAAGGAAAGAGAAGATGAGCTCCATCAGCAGATTTTTAGGTTGAAGACTCAACTCCAGATTAAAGATGAAAAAGATCCAGTTGAATCATCTCGTCAGTACGAGAGTTGAATCATCCAGTTGAAGAAGCCCAGACTTGAAGATGCTTTAGAGGAAGATGCTTGGGAAGAGTATGCTCAAGGCTTGAAGGATGTCATCAGCAGGAGAGAGTTACTTATTCAAGATTTGGTTGCACGACCTGATCATCCGGATACGAAGAAGTTGTTAGAAGAGTTCCAGACTCGCTGCCATGGCTGATGCAGTTTTCCTTTGTTCTTCTGTATTTGTTGTTATCTTGTATTCAGACCATCACCAGGATTGTTGGATGAGGTCGTATTGGTGACTCTGTTGTTTTCCTTGGTGATATGTTGTATGTGCTGACTCTTATCCTCGTTTTATTTATGAGAAGGATTTTGTGGTCCTATCTGTGGTTCTTTTGCCTTCTGTTGCTTCTTCCGTGGAACTAGAATCAAGGGGAGAATTTCCCTAAAACACATTTACATGCTTGCATTTTGCATCATTATCATATTGCATTGCAGGTGCTCTGGTTCCATTAACCTTATCTCTGTGGTTTTTCTCTCAACAGTATTTCAGGATAGCAGACCGGACATTTCACCGATACTCGACCAGAGGGAATCAGTAGAGAGCTATGGATCAGATTCAGCTTGAATTGCAAGAGTTCAGGGACCGTATGAATCAGTTCATGATCTTATGCAAGGGGTTGCTAATGGTCAAGAGAAGCTCAGAACACTAGTCCAGCCTTTGATTGCTAGGGTGGATGGTGTTGTGGTAAGAATCGTGATACCAAGCTATTGATTAACCTGAATCTTAATTCTTACAATTTACAACTGGACTTTAATTTATCCAAAGGAAAGGTTTAAAGAAAGAAAAACCTATAAAAATGCAAAGCAAAAAGCAAGGCCTAAAGCTAAGCAAAGAGAGATCTAAAGGTTCGGGGGTTGGTTATGCCTAGGGTAGTATTTCAAAGTATTCTCGCCAAGACATCGTATCTCGTGCCTACGTATCTTGACGAGAATGGAATCAGAGCAACCATAGTTCCCCTTTTCAGGGGTGAGGAACTCTTAATTGTGGTCAAGGTTCCAACGAGTGCGGCGACTCCTGAATCTATGTTGAGATTGTTATGGTAGAGAATGTCCACGACAGGACGCTAAACATGAGTACGACGACTAAGATACTAAGGTTAGGATAAAGGGATATCTACGGCGGGATGCTAATTGTGAGTACGGCGACTCAGATCCTAAGGTTAGGATAAAGGATAAAGGACATGTGAAAATATACATTAATACAAGAATTTGGAAGAAAAAATGATTAAAAATGAAAGAGTTATGGTGAATTGAAAATTAAGTGAAATTAAATAAAACCATGTGCTAAAAAATAAGAAATGCCTCACCCAAGGCTTGAACCCAAGACCCCAACCTTGGGGTCATAAACTCAAAACAAGACCAATTCATCCATTTCAAGCGTGTGATATTTGCATGGGAAGAGAGAGTAAAATATTAAAATGGTGAAAAATCATGAAATGAACAAAAATTGCCCTCGCTGAGGGTCGAACACGGTACCATTGAAGGTGAGATGATACTTAGAAGGGGGGTTGAATAAGTATGAAAGATTAAAACTTAGAATTAAAACACAATTATTTTTATTCTGGTTCGTTGAACTCAACTACTCCAGTCCACCCTTCCTAGAGTGATTTGCCTTTCTCAATCAAGGATTTAATCCACTATTTAATCAAACAGATTACAATAGTAACACCTAAGAACAACTGTTCTTAGTCTTCTCAAGAGCTACTGATCCCAACTGGATCCTCTTAAGGAAATAATTTACAATCAATGTAAATCTAATACAAGAGTAAGAATGCTTCTAAAAAGATTTTATCACAACTGTGATATTTCTCTTAAGTTTAAGTACAATGAATTAAATTCTTAGAAAGAATATGAAAGTATGAGAGCTTGAATGATTTAATTTCTTTTCAGCAAAACGTCTAACTGAAGAAATTGGTGGAGTCTTGCTTTTATAGGCAGCTGATCCAAGGTGAACTGCACGTTGAGAAGAGTGTCCAAAAGGTCTGAGCCTTTTTGTCTTCACATCAAGTGACCTTTCCTAGAAGAAGAAAGCACAGAAAAATCCTTTTTGTCTGTGTTCTTGTGTCTAGCATAAATAAGGAAAGAGACGTTTGATTTACTCCAACAGATATAATCTTTGAATATTTCTTCTTCAGTTTTCAGTAAGTTCATCAGAGTCTAATTGGGTCAGAGTCTTCTGATGATGATCAGAGCTTGCTAGATCAGAGTCTTCTGCAGCAGGTGTGCTTTCAGCGTGTTAAATATCAGAGCATATTTGAGACAGAACTTCAGTACTGGAAGCTTTAGTACTTTCAGAATCTTCTGTAGAAACTATGCTTTGAAAAGCTCTTCATACAAAATTCTTCTTTGCTTCAGATGCTTCTGACTTGCTTCAGATTCTTCTGGAGCTTCTGCTTCAGAATCTTTCTAGAGCCTCTGCTTCAGAATCTTCTGGAGCTTCTTGCTTCAGATCCTTCTGGAGGCTACGCTCAGGATCTTCTGTTGGCAGCAATCAGAATCTTCTAATGAATGCATCTGGCGCTACAGAGTCTAGCTAATTTCTTGTATTCAATTCTGATTTGCTTCTGGAGTGTTAATTTCTTTACTATCTGCAGTAAAAACTCTCAAGCAAATTTTAGAGTATATAATTCTTAAATACAAAATTTCCTAATAGTTATCATCAAAACATAGAGATATTATTAAGAACCAATCTGTGTTCTAACAATCTCCCCCTTTTTGATGATGACAAAAACATCAGAAATTTTGTTTAGTTGAAAATATTAAAATTATAACTCCCCCTGAGATGATGAATCTCCCCCTGAGTTAAATACAGATAAGGAATAGAAACTTCCCTTTTGTCTTGAGTAATCTTCAGAGTTAGATCTTGTTTGTTCTTTTAACATTTGAAAGTCAGAATGTCTTGCAGATTTAAGATTCAGAGTTTGATAATAGTCAAATGATCTGAGAGACTCAGAGTTTCTTTTATAGAGTATACTTATCAAATGTTCTGAAATACTCATATTAAATGTTAGATAGAATAAATATGTCTGAAGTTTCATTCTGGTGAAGTTAAATTAAACAGTTCAGATCTTTATATTTTCTCCCCCTTTTTTGTCATAAGCAAAAAGTAAAAATTTTAAAAAGACAAATAAAGGAAAACAGTAAATAAGATAATTTAGTGGAGAAAAACTTTGATTCATTCAATAAGTTCAGATCAAGAGTACATGCATCAGAAGATATATCAAGAAATACATAAGCAAAAAAATCAGATGCAAAAACATCAGAATAAAAAAAATATGAAAATCTAATAGTGTTTGGACAAAAGCATCTTCAATAGATCTGTAATCTCAGAGGAGGACTGCTCTTGCTTGGACATCCACTTAGCCATTGTTTCATTCTTTTGATCCTGCTTTGACATCCATTCTGTCATGTCCTCAGACTTCTTATCCTGTTTTGCCATCCAAGACTTGATCTCTGATTGACCAGCTTCCAGAGCAGCAATCTTATCTTCAAAATATGGATGTTCTTTCTTTATCTCAGATGAAGAAGTATGATCAGGTTCTGGAGCTTGAACAGAGTCAATTTCCATGTGATCTGTAGAATCTGGAGCATTGGAGCTAGAAGGGAGGTCTACCAGAGTCATGGCCAAAGGATTTTCTTCAGATGCAACTTCAGTAGTTTTTTCTGAAGGTGGAGGAGCATCTGTAAGGAGCAGAGGTTCAGATTTCTTGACAGTCCAGAATAGAGTTCTTGCAGCTTTAGCAAATCTAAGCTTCGCATCATCAGAACATATGTTCTTCAGATTGGAGGCCACAGAGTTGAATCTGTTGATGAATCCATTCCAGATGATATCAGATTCTTTGGCATCCATTGTTGCTGAGCATTTCTTCTGTACAGTACCTAAATACAACTGTATTTCTTGCAAAAAAGTTTGAAATAAATGATTAACATTAAGTTTGGGCTTAAGATGTAACAGAGTTTCCAGAGTTATTGGTTTTGGTTGGGGAGTTGGTGGAAAAAGAGATTTTTGAATAGAGATCAGAGGAGGAGGATAATATGGAATGAAAGGAATTTCAAGAGCTTTTTCTTTGGATTTGTTTAAGGCATTTAACAGATGAGGTTTTGTTCTGGTGTGAAAGGGAACCACATCAAAGGGTTTATTTGAGAAGAGTTGGAAAGCAGATTTAGGAGGTTCATCAGAAGCAACATTGTTATCAGATGAAATTGGTATAGCTGAAGCAATAGCTTTATCAGATTTAGCAGAACAAGATATAGTTGCTAATGAACCTACATCTGACATGGATTGTATATAGTTGAGAATCACAGATGGAAGGGTCATTATGAGTTTGGGTTTCAGAGGGGTGATAGGGTCATATGGTTCAACTCTGTCATAAAAGTCTTTGAGTTTGAAACCATAAGCCAGATTATGAAATAGGGATGAAACTTGTGCACAGGAAATAGATGATCTTGGGTTAGAATTGGGAATCAGTATTTCAGATGATGGTGCAGGTGTGGGAATAGGATCTGGAATGGGAGCTTTAGAAGGTATAATGGGTTCTGGTTGGTTTACCTCAAAGTCTCTATGAGTTAGAGAGATTAGAAAGTCTGGGTGGATGTCAGATTCTGAGGAGTTTGAAGAGGTGGTTGGTGTGCAGGAAGTAGAAGATACTTGAAACACAGTTTTCAATGGTGTGACATCAAGAACTTCTGTCTCAGGAATGTTGGGTTCAGAAGTGTTGGTTGGTTCTAAAGGAATTTCAGAGTGTTTTGATGGTTGTTCTGAGGTAGGTGAATCAGATGGAATTGTGATTGGTTCAGATGAAACTGGAACAGAAGTTATTTTTGTAGGTTCAGAAATAACAGGTGCAGATGCAGTGGGTTCAGATGATTTTGATGGTGGATTATCTGATGGTGGTTGATGTTCAGAGGCTTTTTCTGGTAGAGGTTCTTGTGGTTTTTCTGGTTGTTTTTCTTGTTGGTGCTTTTGTTGTTCAGATGGCTTTTGTTTAAGTGGTTCAGAGGGTTTTTGTTGAGCAGATGGTTTTGGTGTTTGTTGTTGTTCTGTGGGTTATTTTTGTGAAGGTTATTTTTGTGGTACAAACTATTTGATTTGAATTTTTGGTTGAATTGATTGTGGTACAGAGATTTTTGGAGTTGGAATTGTCTTTGTTGGAATTGGTGTTGGAACAAATGATTGTTTTTATGGTGATGTGGAAATAGGAGCAGTAACAGAAGTATTTTGTGTAGAGGGTGGTTTTGGAATAGACTTAACATTGGAATCATTTAAAACAACAGTATTTGCAGAAGATACAAAAGATTTAGTATCTTTGATTTTGATTCTTTTGGCTGGTACAGAAGAAGTGTCTCCAGATTCTTTCCTCTTCAAGAGCTTCTGTGGCTTCTCAGCAATCTTGATCTTCTTCTGAGCAGGTGCAGCTTCTGCTTCTGGATGAGTCCTCTTTCTTTGTAGTTCTTCTTCTTCTTCTTCTATATCAGGCAATGATTATCTTGCTAGCTGTATAATGTTTGCAGGAACAGGCTTTCCTTCTTTCTTACACTCATCAATATACATCACAACAATGTGCCTTGGTTCTTCAGCAAAGAACAGTGGAAAATCATCTATAGGAATCCTCTTCTTACTCAGTTCAGAAACATTCAGCTTCTTGGGAGCTGTTGTGAGTTCATCCACTATTTTAAGTCTCTGAAGACTTTTGGCATTCAGAGGCTTTCCCATTATGAATTCCAATTCCTCTGTAACTCCAGCAGCGTACAGAGCAGTGACTAATCCATTCTCAGTTAGAAGATCTGAGATTAACCTTCCAAAAGGAATCCAGGTTCTGATCTTCTGTCCTTTTTCTTTCACATACTCTCTAGAGGCATTTATATGGTTCCACAGATGCATAAAGAGAATATATGGAAGATCTACCTTGGTGCTCTGACTGAGGCAATACATGAAATAGAGCTGTTCATTATTGACATAGTCTGGAGAGTTTGTTGACTTCCTATGATGAATGCATCCCATGAAGATCTTAGCCCAGATCTTGTAGTCAGGCTTCAGATCCTTGAACTTGTTAGAAGCTTGACCAGTAGTCATCACTTCTTCATACACTTCATCCATATCCACACGCCCAGCTGGCAAGTGTGAAACACCATCTGTTTCTTCATATCCAATAAGCTTTCTGATAAGATCTTCTGTTATAATGATTTCTTTGCCCAGAACAGAAGAAAGAATAAACTTAGGGCAAACTGAAGCATGGATCAAGAACTCTTTCACAAGGAGGGGGTAAACTGGTCCAAAGAGTCTATCAAAGTACTTTACCCATCCTTGAGCACCTATGATAGAACGAAACTCAAAGCCATTTTCTGCAAGTGAATCAAATTCTACCATTGATTCACACAAAACTTCCTGTTTATCAACAGGGGTTAACAGAGTTCTTTTTGGTGGAGAATAAGGAGCAACACCCATGTTAGCAGATGTAACTGCAGCCATTGAAGATTGGAATTGTGCAGCTGTTGATGATGAAGTTGCCATTGAAGATGGTTTTGTCACACGCTTAGGGTTTTTATGCAGAGGGAAGAGAAGATGAAAATGCATATAATTTCTGAGATGTGAAAAGTGTGAAAGTGAGGAGAAGTCATGTATTTATACTAAAACAATTAGGCATACCATCAGTCAGATTTTGCACGTTTGAACAAGCATTAAATGAAAAGAATAATAATCATTTCAAACATTTATTGCTTCTGACAAATTGGGGGGAAAATCAAGATTTTCACTATTCAAACTTCACCTCAAACGTCTCTTCAGTAATGTACACGCCACCTTTGCAGATTTGGTGTGACACATGTTTGCTTGCATGTGTTCTGAATTCTCTTGAGAAATGAAACGTTAACCAACGTTCAGATCCTCTAAGGATTGTTAGTTCAGAGTTTCACAAAACCAAATTAATAAAATAAATAAGCAATCAGAAGAATTACTTCAGAGCATTAGGCATTTTTGCATCTGTAAAAATTTGCTTTTCACAAATATCATTCTGGACAAAAATCCATACAAATATTTTTCAGAATAAATTTGAATCTATCTTCAACAAGGGGTTTTGTAAAAATATCTGCCCATTGATGATATGTATCAACAAAGGCTAAATTTATGATTCCCTTCTGAACATAGTCTCTGATGAAATAATGCTTAATTTCTATATGTTTTGCCTTAGAGTGTAAAATAGGGTTTTTAGACAAACATATAGCAGAAGTATTATAACAAAAGCTAGAAATGTTACTTTCAAATATTTGATAATCTTCTAGCTGACTTTTCATCCAGAGCATCTGTGTAACACCCCCTTCCTATACCCCCAAATAATTGAATAAATCATTTAGGCACTCAATATGAATTTCATCAGAGTTTATTTTAAACATGGTATAAAAGAGGTGCATCACATTATCATGAAATTAAACGCATACAATACCTGCTCAAGTAGATATGCAACAATGGGCAAGTCATAACAAAGAAATCTTAGTCCTAAAACCCACATCTCAACATTTAAAATAAAAGCGGAAACATCTAAACATTGAATCAATTCATTCATATAAACATATATACATCATTCAGTTAATTCATGTTTACAAATCATCCATAAGCAGATACATACATAGACGTATCACAAAAGAATCAAAACACTTGTATCTCCAAAAAGAGCCAAAGGCTTCCTAACTACCCAGATGATACATATCAGAGCCAACGACCAAAAACAATGAATACTCGCTTCACAAAAAGGACCTCCAGCAACCTACTCTGCAATGCCTCATAGAGCATTATAAAACAGCAGAAGGGTGAGAAACAATATCATAACAGTCAATGCATAAAATTATATATTATACAAATTACACATACTTCACATTCTCACCACGGTTCATTATATAAACCTCAATTCACATTTCATAACTGGGCATATTCGCCAATCATACTTCTACACATACACATTATTTCCACATAACATTTATAATATAACACCAAGCATATATGATATGCGTCAACCATGTTTATATTAATTCGTAAACTCACAAAACATACATATACATGCATTCATATATATATATATATATATATATATATATATATATATATATATATATATATATATATATATATATATATATATATATATATATATATATATATATATATATATATATATATATATATATATATATATATATATATATATATATATATATATATATATATATATATATATATATATATATATATATATATATATATATATATATATATATATATATATATATATATATATATATATATATATATATATATATATATATATATATATATATATATATATCTTCAAGCATACCAATCATTCCAATCATCCACAATTCACATAAACATTTACACTTATGTTCATTCACCATACATCATGCAAGATGTCAACATGCAACTCATAGAGACCGACTCACGACTCTATGCAGATGCAAATGCGGTACCGACTCATTTCAACAGGTTCAATTGAAGAACCAAATGGAATCATCGCTCGTTACCGAAGTAACTCCCCGTTGGGCCTACGATGTTCACCCATCGCTCACACCCCACATGGGCACACGATGTTTCAGGATTGCTCACACCCCACACGGGCACACAATCCGATTGATCACACCCTACACGGGCACACAATCTGATTGCTCACACCCCACACAGGCACATAATCGTTCTGTAGATTCACTACGGAATCAAGAAATAACCATCGCTCACACCCCACATGGGCACACGATGTTTCACATGCGACATGACTCATGACACTCATGAAATGCACACATGTTTACAAACACACTCATGCATTCTTCACATTTATCGCATATATTCATTTATGCATTCAAAATATATGTATCACGAAACATATATATTCATCATTTATTCACACCATTCAAACATGGCGTACATTCACAATCAATTCCTCATGCATTTCTATTCAAACTAAGCAAATGCACAAAATTGCCAACCGGACACACTTATGCTTCACAACCATAAACTAGGATTCACGCCATACGGCTACCTACACCACATCACAAATAAGCACACAAGCTATTAAACCAAAGAAGGGTCGATCGCCACCAAAACCCCAAGCCACAACAGCACACAACAACAGAGAAAACCCATCCTGCTACGTTCGCTACACGCTCGCCTAGCGAGCTGCTAGCGAGCGTTTGCCACTTGCTCTCCTAGTGAACTGCTAGCGAGCTCAAACAGAAGCTCCAGACTTCGTTCTCTACCTCGTTCGCCACAGAGAACCTCCAGCGAGCTCCTCGCTACTCCCTTCGCTTGCAGCGAAGGACATCAAAACCATTTTGTCCCATGTCTTGGACCGTTCGCTGCGCACTCTCCTAGCGAACTACCAGCGAACACTCGCGACCTGCTCGCCTAGCGAGCTGCTAGCGAGCGTCTGCGATTTCCACTTCTCCCCACTGTTCAGAATCCAAAACCACCGATAAAATCACCGATGAACTCCAACTCATATCCAGTAGCCTTAGTCTAACATATATCGACTAATCTACGTCGTCTAATCACGATTCTAACCGTTAAACAACGATTTCTATCAATTAAACCAATTTCGACCTAAAATGGAAAGTGTAGAAAACTACCAATCAATCCAACAAAAATCATACATGATTATACACATTGATATAATAATAAGGTTTCACACCCTTACCCGATTGATTGAAGCTTGGAAGTTGTTTCTTGATGAATTTCTAGGTTTTTCTCCATTTCTCCTCTTTCTCTTCTCTTTTCTTCTTTCCTTCCTTTTTCTTTCTATCTCATTTCTTTTTTTCTCTAATTCTCACTTATACCTCTTTCTATTCTATTCTATTTCTCCTCAAAATACCTCTTAAAACATTTTCTCACAAAATACCCCACTTAATATAAAATACTAGATGTCTAAAATACCTTTTAATCTATTTTCCCCGAAAACTCTCCGAATCGGTAAAATAGCACAAAAAGCAATTAAACGTATCGACACATAAATTCCATAATTAAAATAACATTCATCCAAATAAATAAAAAAGGACTCAAACAAATTGGGAAATTCAGAATCGGGGCGTTACAATCTGCGTGCTACATCCAGCAGCAGCAATGTATTCTGCCTCTGTGGTTGAAAGTGCAATTGTTGGTTGCTTCTTCCTGTACCAGGAGATTAGATTTCTTCCTAGAAATTGACAACTTCTAGAAGTACTTTTTCTTTCCACTCTGTCTCCAGCGTAGTCAGCATCACAGAATCCAACTAATTTGAAATTATCAGATTTTCTGTAACACAAACCCACATTAGAAGTACCTTTCAGATACCTTAGAATCCTCTTGACAGCTGTCAAGTGTGATTCTCTAGGATCTGATTGGAATCTAGCACACAAGCATACACTGAACAATATGTCAGGTCTAGAAGCATTTAGATAAAGAAGAGAACCAATCATACCTCTGTAGAGCTTCTGGTCTACTTTCTTACTTACCTCTTCCTTGCCAAGTGAGCTAGTTGGATGCATGGGAGTCTTTGCCAGCTTACTATCAGTCATGTTAAATTTCTTCAGAAGTTTTTTAACATATTTGGTCTGATGTATGTAAGTGCACTCTGGAGTTTGATTGACTTGGATTCCTTGAAAGAATCTGAGTTCTCCCATCATGCTCATTTCAAATTCTGCCTGCATACATGTAGCAAACTCCTTTCCCAGCATAGTATTGGTAGATCCAAATATTATGTCATCCACATAAATTTGACAAATTGGAAGATCTTTCTTAATTGATTTACAAAAGAGTGTTGTATCCACTTTGCCTCTGATGAAATTTTTCTCCAGAAGAAAATTGCTCAATCTCTCATACCAAGCTCTGGGAGCTTGTTTTAAACCATATAGAGATTTCTTTAATTTGAAAACATGATCTGGAAAATTTTCATTTTCAAAACCAGGAGGTTGGTGGACATAAACTTCTTCTTCTATAATACCATTAAGAAAGGCACTTTTAACATCCATCTGATACAAAGTGATGTTATTCTGTGCAGCAAATGAAATAAGAAGGCGTATAGATTCTAACCTTGCCACTGGAGCATAAGTTTCAGTGTAATCAATACCTTTTTGTTGACTGTACCCTTGAGCTACAAGCCTTGCCTTATTTCTTTCAACTTCTCCTTTCTCATTCAGCTTATTTCTGAAGACCCATTTTGTACCAATTATATTGAATCCTTGTGGTCTTTGAACTAGATCCCATACATCATTTCTGGTGAATTGATTTAGCTCTTCTTGCATGGAAATAATCCAATCATTGTCTTGCAGAGCTTCATCTACAGAAGATGGTTCAATTTCTGACACCAGTCCAAAAAGTGATGCTTCAGATGATCTTAGAAAGGATCTTGTTCTGATGGGATCATCCTTCTTTCCAATAATGACATCCTCTGGATGAGAAGCTTTAATTCTGGATGATGATCCTCTAATATTTGATTCTTCAGAAATGTTTAGATTGTTCATCTAAGAAGTTAAAGGAAAAGCATCTGGTGTTACCTCTGGTTCCTTCACTTGAGCTTTGTCTGCTTCTGGGACTTCAGAGTCAATGAAGACTACTTCTCTATCTGCAGAGTTTTCAAACTGCTTTGGCTTTTCAGAGCCAAGCTTATCATCAAATCTGACATGAATGGATTCTTCCACAATCTGTGTCTCAGTGTTGTATATTCTGTAGCCTTTAGAGCGTTCAGAATATCCAAGCATGAAACACTTATGTGCTTTGGAATCAAACTTGTTCAGATTTTCCTTAGTATTTAACATATAGCAAATACATCCAAAAGGATGAAAATATGAAATGTTGGGCTTTTTGTTCTTCCACAGTTCATATGAAGTCTTTTCCAGAAGAGGTCTTACAGACACTCTGTTCTGAATGTAACAGACTGTGTTGATTGCTTCTGCCCAAAAGTGTTTTGCCAGATTTATCTCATTGATCATGGTTCTGGCCATTTCTTGCAGAGTTCTGTTTTTCCTCTATACAACCCCATTTTGTTGTGGAGTTCTAGGACAGGAAAAATCATGAGCAATGCCATTTTCAGAAAAATATTTTTCAAAATATTTATTTTCAAATTCACCACCATGATCACTTCTGACTTTTATAATTTTGAAATCCTTTTCATTCTGGACTTGCTTGCAGAAGTCAAAGAACACAGAATGTGACTCATCCTTGTGTTTTAAGAACTTTACCCATGTCCATCTACTATAGTCATCAACAATGACTAATCCATACTTCTTGCCTCTGATGGATGCAGTTTTCACTGGTCCAAACAGATCAATATGAAGTAATTCTAGTGGTTTGGAAGTAGAAACAACATTTTTTGATTTAAAAGATGATTTTGAAAACTTCCCTTTTTGGCATGCTTCACAACGAGCATCTGAAGTGAACTTCAGATTAGGGAGTCCTCTGACAAGATTAAGTTTATTAATCTGAGATATACGTCTCATATTAATATGGCCAAATCTTCTGTGCCAGACCCATTGCTCTTCATTAACAGACAAGAGGCATTTAACATTTTGAACTTTAAGTTCTGAAAGATTTATTTTATAAATGTTGTTTTTCCTCTTACCATTAAATAGGATAGAGCCATCCTTTTGACTAATAGCTTTACAACATTTTTGATTAAAGGTAATATCATAACCATTGTCACTTAATTGACTTATGGACAATAAGTTATGCTTTAACCCTTCAACAAGTAAAACATTAGTAATAGAGGGAAGTTTACCATTTCCAATGGTGTCAGATCCAATGATCTTGCCCTTCTGGTTCCCTCTAAACTTCACGTCACCTCCAGATCTAAGTTCCAGGCTTTGGAACATAGAATTTTCTCCTGTCATGTGTCGTGAGCATCCAGAGTCCAGGTACCATGATTGGCGTCCTGACCTTGCTGCTAAGAACATCTCTTCAGCGTCATCGTCAGATTCAGAATCTGATTCATATCCTGAGGTTCCTTCCTCCTGATCTTCTGTGCTGGCCATCAGTGCAACATTAGCACATTCTTCTTCTGATTCAGAAGATGATTCAGATTCATCTGAGTCATCCCATGTTGCCATCAGAACCTTCTTCTTTTTGTTAAACTTCTTCTTGGGTTTTTCTTTTTGAAGTTTGGGGCAATCATTCTTGTAATGCCCAGGTTCTTTTCACTCATAGCACACAACTTCTTTCTTGCCAGATCTTCTGTGCCCAGAAGATTCCTTTCTATGATCAGATTTTCTGAAGTTGTTGAACTTCTTTCCCTTGTGCTTCCAGAGTCTGTTGATCCTTCTGGACAGCATGGATAATTCATCTTCTTCTTCAGAAGAAGATCCTTCAGAGCTTTCTTCAATAACCTGCAAAGCTTTAGCAGATTTATTAGATTTTAAAGCAACAAATTTACCTTTTTCTTTCTTCTGAGGTTCATCTTCCTCAAGCTCAATTTCATGGCTCCTTAGTGAGCTGATGAGTTCTTCTAAAGAGATCTTGTTCAGATCTTTAGCCATCTTCAAGGCAGTCACCATTGGTCTTCATCTGGTAGGTAGACTTCTGATGATTTTCTTTACATGATCTGATGTGGAGTATCCCTTGTCTAGAACCTTTAGCCCAGTTGTGAGGATCTGAAATCTGGAGAACATAGCTTCAACAGATTCAGAGTCTTCCATCTTGAAGGCCTCATACTTCTGGATCAGAGCCAGAGCCTTTGTTTCCTTGACTTGAGAGTTTCCCTCATGAGTCATCTTTAAGGATTCAAACATATCAAATGCAGTTTCCCTGTTTGTAATTTTTTCATACTCAGTATGAGATATTGCATTCAATAATATTGTTCTGGCCTTGTGATGATTTCTAAAATCTTTCTTCTGAGCATCTGTCATAGATTTTCTGTCTATCTTCTTGCCATTCCCATCTGTGGGATGAACATATCCATCTATGACTAGATCCCATAAATCAGCATCATATCCAAGGAAAAAACTTTCAATTCTGTCTTTCCAGTAATCAAATTTCTCCCCATCAAACATAGGGGGTTTGGTGCTGATTCTGTCCCTTTCTTCATATTTATTGTTAATGTTGGATATTGTATTATCAGCCATAGTAACAACTAAATATATATCAAAGTATTTCTCTCTGGATCTTTACTGTCACTGTTAAGTGGTAGCACACACAGAACCGGAGCTCTGATGCCAACAGAAGGTGAGATAATACTTAGAAGGGGGGTTGAATAAGTATGAAAGATTAAAACTTAGAATTAAAACACAATTATTTTTATCCTGGTTCGTTGAACTCAACTACTCCAGTCCACCCTTCCTAGAGTGATTTGCCTTTCTCAATCAAGGACTTAATCCACTATTTAATCAAACAGATTACAATAGTAACACCTAAGAACAACTGTTCTTAGTCTTCTCAAGAGCTACTGATCCCAACTGGATCCTCTTAAGGAAATCTTTTACAATCAATGTAAATCTAATACAAGAGTAAGAATGCTTCTAAAAAGCTTTTATCACAAATGTGATATTTCTCTTAAGTTTAAGTATAATGAATTAAATTCTTAGAAAGAATATGAAAGTATGAGAGCTTGAATGATTTAATTTCTTTTCAGCAAAACGTCTAACTGAAGAATTTGGTGGATTCTTGCTTTTATAGGCAGCTGATCTAAGGTGAGCTGCACGTTGAGAAGAGTGTCCAAAAGGTCTGAGCCTTTTTGTCTTCACATCAAGTGACCTTTCCTAGAAGAAGAAAGCACAGAAAAATCCTTTTTGTCTGTGTTCTTGTGTCTAGCATAAATAAGGAAAGAGACGTTTGATTTACTCCAACGGATATAATCTTTGAATATTTCTTCTTCAGTTTTCAGCAAGTTCATCAAAGTCTAATTGGGTCAGAGTCTTCTGATGATGATCAGAGCTTGCTGGATCAGAGTCTTCTGCAACAGGTGTGCTTTCAGCGTGTTAAATATCAGAGCATATTTGAGACAGAACTTCAGTACTGGAAGCTTTAGTACTTTCAGAATCTTCTGTAGAAACTATGCTTTGAAAAGCGCTTCATACAAAATTCTTCTTTGCTTCAGATGCTTCTGACTTGCTTCAGATTCTTCTGGAGCTTCTGCTTCAGAATCTTTCTAGAGCCTCTGCTTCAGAATCTTCTGGAGCTTCTTGCTTCAGATCCTTCTGGAGGCTACACTCAGGATCTTCTGTTGGCAGCAATCAGAATCTTCTAATGAATGCATCTGGCGCTACAGAGTCTAGCTAATTTCTTGTATTCAATTCTGATTTGCTTCTGGAGTGTTAATTTCTTTACTATCTGCAGTAAAAACTCTCAAGCAAATTTTAGAGTATATAATTCTTAAATAGAAAATTTCCTAATAGTTATCATCAAAACATAGAGATATTATTAAGAACCAATCTGTGTTCTAACAACCATATGGCAAGGCAAGTTATTAAGGCAACACATTAGCCATTGGGGTGGAAATACATCCATTGTATCAAGCCACCCCATTTGGATATGTACCAAAACAAGACGCACAGGTTGGGCATTTGCAAGGCAAGACCAAGGCAAAAACATGAAAAAACGATTTCATCATAACTCTTTCAATTCTCCACCAATTTACATGAAATTTTAGTCAAAATCACTTGTTTTTCCATGAGGATTATAATGGTCCAATCCAAATTTTGAAAATATGCCCACAGTTGAAAACACGATGGCTTATGTATAATGGAGCTTGAAATTCATTTTGGAGTTCAAAGATTAAAACTGATGCATTTAAAGTCATGTAATGGTTTGAACAGATTCTAAATATGCTATGGAAGGAATTCTAACAAGAAAATTAGTCCACAAAACATCAGAGCAAAATAAAGGTATGTGAGTTGATGATAAATATGAATTTTCTAAAACCAACAAAAAGTTACTAGCAAGATCAATGCTATCCACAACTCAGTCCTATGCAAGTTCAAACAGGTGGATCCACAAAGTCCTATGACAGTTAAAATGCTTTAGTGTTTCAATCAGTGCACCTTGATGAATTCCAATTACCAATCTGGAAACAACTCAAAGATCAAAAAACCTAAAAATTCTCTCAATGCAAGAACAAAATTCAAGAGATTCTATTAAGAAATGAATCAACCACATGCTTACCTTGTAAACAAAATGCACACACATACTTAGTACAAGCAGACATCATTTAAACTAGTCTCAACAACCTAATCCATAAAACTGTCAAAGGTCTAACTTAAAAAACTGTTGGAAAGTCACAAACTGAGACTCACATAGATGCAGTTAACTAGAAAACACATAAATACACAACCATGACACTCAAGCTAAACTCTCACTGTCTGCACTAAAAAGTCCATAACTTTCATGACCAAAAAACTGGTTCTCCATCTCTGCTCCAAACCAACATTCTTAAGTGGCAACCACAACAATAACCAACTCCTCTATCATGAGAACTAAACTGATAGCAACTAAACCTGAGTTGATAAGCTCAGTTCTCAAACATAAATAAAGACAGCAGAGCCTGGCCTGGATATGCGAAAAAACCAACTTGAACCAATCAACTAAAACCTAAACAGTCTAAAACCATAATTCAAAGGTATAACACTAGCACTAGGCAACAATAAGATTCTGATATTACAATCCCAAACAACTGCAAATTCCACAAATGTCAATGATAGTTTTGGTTATTACAATGCACTCATCAAACACTAAGTCCTCCTTTTGTTCTTTAAGGATAGTTACCATAATCCACATATTTGAGCAAAGGGTAATCATCAATTAATGGCAAGGTAAAAAGGGTGTGGATAGAATCAAACTTAAACCAGGAAAGTCTAATAGCATGACTATAGGTTCAAGATATAACTATGTTCAATAAGTCTAAAAACTAATGATAGTAGCATAACTGAACTTAAGCAAGAAGGACTTGGTTTTAGCAGCAACAAGTCACACTTGTTTCAATCACTATGCCTTAAGCCTAGGTCTCAAATAGACATTCACAAATCCAACAACACCCTCAAGACAGAATAGTTAGAAGTTTCTAAACATAAAGATTCAAGAAGTTGGTTTGAAAACAAACACACAAACAACCATCACAATGCAAGCACTGAATCAACTACAGTTCAACAACATAAATCCAACTATCATAAAAAAAACTATGCAAAATGTCCTATGCCTACACCACTAAGATCAAATATCAACATACTCAAAAGTATGCCTTCCATATGGTTACAAACTTGCAGCAGCTAACATGACAATGTTACTCAATCAATGATAATAGATTCATCATAATAAACCAATATTTCAAATACAAACTTAAAAAGCCAAAACTCAATCACATTTTAATAACATTTATGCATATAAAATAGAGAGTATAAAGGCACCAACCTGTTGTAGACTCTTCACAATAAGCTAGCAGCAGCAAGGCAAAAGATCCCTCCTTCCTTTGAATGAGTTTGTGAAGTTTCTTCTTCTTGAAGAAACTAAGCAATCTTTAGGACAGAACTCACAAATGGACTTTCAGTTGTAGTTTGAGGTTTTAAATAGTTAAAATATCATAAAGGGAAGGTGTTCAAAGGGTCACAATGATGAAAAATGGTTTGTGTAGTGATTTGGCTCATTTCAAGCACAAAAGTCAAACTATGGTATGAGAGGAGTTGACTTTTTGATTCATGGATCTTTTGAGGAAAATAATGGTGGGAATAGCTTCAAATGATGATTTTAAAGGTGTGTGGATGGTTTTTTAAGTGGTGGAATGTTTGGAAAAGGGATTGGTGTGAAAAATGCAAAGTGGTGGATTTTGGTGTTTTTGTGAAATTTCTTCACTTACAAGTAAAAAGGGAAAGAAATAGATCTATGTATTTGTGATATTTTTGATAGCTCTAGTGTGTGGAATAGAGTGGGATGAAGTCTCTATTTATAGGCCAAATGAGGGTTGGGGAAGATTTGGAATTTGCCAAGCAAACTTGCATTTTGGTGGGAAAAATCCTTAGCATTTCAAATGGTGATGTGCATCTGTTGGTTTGAGGTTAATTCCATCCGCTAATACCCTTAATAATAGCTATCCTGAAGCTGGTTGTGCTATCAAAATAGAGGTGCTGAAGCAAGCCATAGCAGCAGCAAAACCAATGCCTTTTACACATGTACTTTTGTACTTTATAATAATAAACAAAGGGATTATGGCTAGATTTTTAGTTTTTCTTTGTTTCTCTCCACATCTGGTTCAAAGATAATCCTAACACACCACACCAGATGTTCCTTCATGGTTGGTAATGAACCTCATGGTTGGAAACCAAGTCCATGTTGAAATTTGAAAAGTTGACAAACTAGTGCTCTGGCCAAACTTGCTCCATTCGAAACTCTCAACTCACAAGGGCTATGGAAGAGTTCTAGTACATTTTGGAAAGCCCTCATTAAGCTTTAAAACTTTCATGTTTTTGAAATTTTCAAATTCTAAGTGGACCTAGGTCAAAAATCCCCTCAAGGTTGGCTGAAAACATGATTTGCAAGGCCAGAAACTTAGAAATTTTCTAAGTGTTTTCTCCCTCTTGTGATGATTTTGGATATAACTCCAAATATATGAATTTTTTGCACATGGACCACTGTGAGACTTTTGTAGGACTTGTCAAGACCTTTCCAATAAGCTTTGAAGCACCACATTTGGATGTGTGGTTAGGAAGTTATGGTCTTGCCTCTTTCAAAACCCTAATTCCTGACTTTTTTTGATTACTCCCCAATCATTGATCCAATGGTCATGAAACTTCATGGATAGGTGTAATATATCATTAGAAACATTTTTTATTCCCACCTTGAGGTCAAATTCCTTATGGTTGAAGAGTTGACTTTTCAGTCAACCGAACGATCGATCGATGACTACCGAATCGGCTGTTCATGTTCTCGGTCTTTTGAGGCCTTGAAACTTCTTGAGCAGACTACAATAACCATATGAGCTTCATGCACCATAATTACGTCATTGGAACACCTTTTAAATCAAAAGTCAAACTACAGTTGACTTTTCTTGATCGGAAACCCTAATTGGGGATTCTGAACGGCACTGTTCTTAATCCTCGAGTGACAACCTCAAATTGGATTCATGCTTGACCCAATGTAGTATCTTTGGTGATGTAGAGGCTTGTTTCATGGAGAATCAATCTAATACATTGACTGATTAAACCGTCGAAACTTCGATTTCTGACTGTACGGAACCCTGGTTCACCTGTAACTTAACAAAGACAAACTTGAAGTAGGTTAAGGTTAAATAATCAAATGAAAATTATCCTAGAATGATGATGAATATTTAAGGGGTCAAAATTTGGGGTGCAACATATGGCCCTATTTAAATATCTTCACCAAATGGCAATGAGAGATGATACTTCTCATAGAATCGTAGTGAAAGGTATTTAAATATAGTAAACTAGAAATTTTGTCCCTTAGATCGGATGGTATAAAAAAGGACAAATGCTGAAATGCAATGAATTCTAAATGATGCTTCATGATACTTGGATGCAAGACAAATGCAGACATACGAGCAAAAATTAAAGAACGATAATACGACGAGTAATTACTCACAGGGGACCCGACACACTGGAGAAATAACAGACATCATCCATGAACGGAACTGGATGGGGAAGAGTCACAACATTCAAAATATCAATGAATGAGGTGAGGAGAAACCTGAGAAATATAACAGGGACACAAAAACAAACATCAGAGACATTCGGAAGAACATCGAGTGAACTCTGAAATATACCAGAGATACTCGGAAAAACATCGAATAAACTCCGGAACATATCCAAAGAAGCATATTGAAGACATATATTTTGAAGGTACATCTGAAACATTATGAAGGGTATTTACATGTACATGAAAAGTTTTGAACACATATCTGGGAGAACATCAGATAAGCAACAAAGGAGTTCTGGAAGAACATCAGAACAAAAGATATATATATATATATATATATATATATATATATATATATATATATATATATATATATATATATATATATATATATATATATATATATATATATATATATATATATATATATATATATATATATATATATATATATATATATATATATATATATATATATATATATATATATATATATATATATATATATATATATATATATATATATATATATATATATATATATATATATATATATATCCGGAAAAACATCGGAAAGTTTCTGGAAGAACATCAGAATTTAAAAGGAGTATCTGGAAAAACATCAGAACAAAGACTCAAACAGGAAAAACATCAGAGAGAGAAACATATCCGGAAAAACATCGGATAGATTCTGGAAAAACATCAGAATCAAGGGAAATATCTGGAAAACCATTAGATAAGTTCTGGAAGAACATCAGAACAAAGATTCAATATGGAAAAACATCAGAGAGAGAAACGATACCAAAACAACCTTCAAAAATAACAATTAACACTGTGTGAATATTCAAAATTTCAATGGTTAATCGATTAACCCCTAGTGTTAACCGATTAACACTATGCCAGCAGGCCTATTTTGCTGTTTTTCAAGGTTGTTTTGGTATCGTTTCACTTTGAATTCTCATGGATCAGTATGTTGCATTAGGAGTGATTTATTGGATATTCTGTTGCTGTTTTTGATCGTTCGATCATGATTTCTTCGACACGCGTGTTCGATTTCCACTTGAATGCATACTCTTGTATATGTTGTTCAAAGTGAGGTTCATCTTTGGTTTTGCTAGAGTATGAAGAGTTGTGGTTAAGATGTGCTTGTGGTGGCTGCTGTCCCACACTTTTTCCTCCTACTTTTCTTTGATGATTGATGGTTGATGGTAGTAGGAGTTTGCTTCTCCCATTTCATCTCATCCTCGCGTCTTTTGTGCTTGCATTTTCATGTTTGCTTGCCTTCTTGCATTTCCTCTTGTGTTTTACATCTTTTTATTGGTTATAAGAGGTTGAGATGTGCTTGTGGTGGCTGCTGCCCCACACTTTTTTCCCTCCCTCTTTGCATGTGTATTTTACATGTCTACATCTCTTACTTGTGATTTATTTATCTTGTGTTTTCTTGGTTGCTTTGCCATGATCCCTTAGGATTCCTAGTCCCTTTGGGAGTAGGAGAGACATTAAGTGTTCAATCCAAGCATGATAACATTAGGGTAGATTTCCCCCTCTTAATCCCAACCATAGGTGTACATTGCATGATAACATTAGGTTGAGTTTAGTATCCCTTAGTTGTGTCTTCTCTCTTCTCATCTCAAAACCTCTCAAGACATCTAATAAAGGATAATGAGTGTTGTACGCTAACGAGCCTTAAGCATTTGGGAAATGATGATTGGGGGGCATCCTCTCAATTGTCTAGAGTGTTTAGCGTATTCCCTTTGGGCGATATGCGACACATTCACTCCTAAGTCATAGTATTTAGTGCAGCATGAATTACAAACACAATTCAATTCACTTATTCATAAAAGACTCAAAAACAAACATCAAACTTTTTTTATCCTTCAGGATTAATTAAAAATCATTTTCAGAAAAGAGTGTTGTTAAGCTTTGGTTCTACCGTAAATAGGCATCATCCCTAACTGCTAGAACGAACATTTAACCTTACTCGGCTAAAACACTTGAACCGATCTGTGGTCGTGTCAGCCCGAACTATGTTTGCTCTGATTTCTCGTACCAGACGAGGATACATAGGCACAAGACGACAATGTCTTGGCGAGCAACCTTCCCACACCTTCACCCGAAGTTTTCCGAACTACGTTGACTCTGACTTTCCCATTGCACGAGGGAGTACGTAGGCATAGAGCGGTGATGCTCTATCGAGTCTCTTTTCTTTTATTTTGTCCCTGTGGCCCGTAGCTTAGATAGTTTAACACCCTTTTAGAAAGATAACAAGCGTGGATCCCGTTGAGTACAACGGACGTGAGGGGTGCTCATACCTTCCCCTTGCGTAACTGACTCCCGAACCCAAGATTTGGTTGCGATGACCTTGTCTTCTCCCTTTTCGTAGGTTTTCTCTGATCATTTCCTTTCCCTCTATTTGGGATAAATAGCGAGCGATGGCGACTCTTCTATCTTTTTCCGGCCCCTCTTCGCAGCGGTGCGACAGCTGGCGACTCTGCTGGGGACTCTTTCCCATCCCCTATGCGAGTCAATCCTAGCGCTTGTTTGTTTTACCTTTGGGTGTGTATTTGTGTTACATTTGTACAGTATTGCATTCGGATTTTACTTTCCAGCATTGTTATATGTCATTATTGTTGTGTTGTTGGGTGGGAATGTGCCACTGTGAGATAAGCCAAAACCCAGGCTTGAGTGTACACATAGCATTAGAGCGGAAACTAGTGACGGGCCTGTATGTTTCAGCATGCATTAGTCCCCACGAAATTCACATTCAGACGAGGTTTTCTATGAAGACATCCTATCTTGTACATTAGTCGGGAGGGGGTGTTGAATTTGGAAACTGTCGACTCTGGAGACCGATCACTTGGGAGTCAACTAAGTGAGGCCGCTTCGTTTGACTATGATGCCAAACCAGAAATAGTGAACGTATCATCGTTTCTCGAAAGTCTGTGACACTGACGACTGCATAGGATGCCGAACCTTATCAGATTGGCCTCCAACCGACCCGGTATTTCTAGTTTTCTCTTCAGAGCGAACTTTTGAACTTATCCAGTCAGCAGCACAACAGTTATTCAGAGCTTTGTGGAAACTTTGATCCCATGTTTGTGGCATCAACATTTTGCATTGCATTTCATTTGCATCTCATTTTTGCATATCCATCCTCAGCTGAAGCAGCTTACTCTTGTTTTTCCCAACCCGCTTTGTAATTGATTTCTTGACATCCACATTGGACTTGAATTAGCTTCTGGAAGAATCATGAACTCGGGAGAGCAGAATATGGTTGTTACAAGGGCATAGTTTAAAGTGATGAAGAATCAGTTGGATCAACTCATGGAAGCCATGACAGCTATGACAAGAGGAGAGGCCAATGTTCAGAGGACTCCGGTGAACAATGTCGCTCAAGCTCAGCTAGTGCAGATTCCTGTTGAAGAGCATACTACTTCCAGAGATAGAGATTCTTCTTCTCTTCATGACATGGACTATCAGAATTTCACTTTCCCTATGCCGGATTCCCAAGGGGTTGTCCCAAAGTTTAATCCAAAGAACTCACAAACTGTTGAATTTATGAGAAGATATCGTCTGTTGGAGGAAACGCTTGATACCCTGATGGGTCAGGATACTCTTAATTTGATTGCTTCAAGCATGTGTTTGGTGCCCGGTCTTGTGATGCCGCTGAAGTTTAAAATGCCAAATTTTGAGAATTACAAGGGGGATAGTTGTCCGAAGCAGCATTTGGTGATGTTCTGCAAAAGAATGACCTCACATGTCCATAATGACAAGCTTATGATCCACTGTTTTCAGGACAGTCTGAGTGGGGCATCGTTGAGTTGGTACATGCAGTTGGAGAGTGGTTGCATCCAATCATGGTCAGATCTAGCCAATGCCTTTGTGAAGCAGTACAACTACAATCTCAACATGGCTCTCAGTCACATACAGTTGCAAGAATCATCTCAGGTGGACAATGAATCCTTCAGAGGATATGTGCAGAGATGGAGAGAATTTGTAGCTCACGTTCAACCACCACTTATGGACAGAGAATTAGTTGGCATGTTCATGGATACTTTGCAAGGCCATTAATTTGATAAGATGATTGGTAGTGGAGAAGCAAACTTTTCTGACTTGATGATAATGGGAGAACGCATTGAGAGCGGAATCAAGAGTGGGAGAATTCGAGACACCTCAGATATCTCAGTTTATGAAAGCGAATCAGTCGTCAGTTCTCAAGAAGAATGGGAGAAAGAAAGTAATGCCATCCCGGAATCTCCGGTACCTCAGATTCAGTTTTCAGACGTTTTGAGTGTTCAGCATCGGCAATTTGTTGGGTCTGAGTATCAGATATCTATTCCCCTCTAGATTCAACGGCCATACCATCATCAATCATGTCAGCACACCCTACGAAGACCAAGGAAGCCAAAGAGGCATTTCACTCAGTTGCCGATGTCGTACAGTCAGCTGTTGCCGGACTTGATCAGAGGTGGATTGATAGTGCCAAAAAAGATTAATCCAGAGATTCAAACGTATCCACCAAGTTGTAATGTCAATGCTCGCTGTGAGTACCATGCTGGGGCACATGGGCATTCAACCGAAGACTGTAAGGTGCTTAGGAGCAAGGTGCAAACTCTGCTAGACTCCAATATGTTCTCAATCACACCTCAAGGTATTCAGATTAATGATCCTCCATCATCCAACCATGTGGGCGTATCAATTTATGGTATGGAGGAGTTCACCGAGAGTAAATGTTCAGAAGAGTATCAGACTGACTTCGACGAGCAATTCTAAAGGTGGCTGGTTCAGCAGTGAATCAAGACTTGAAACCCCGGTTCCCCGAAGATGGCAATCTTTTTATCATGTCATTTCTTTTCATTTGTAGTTTCTTTCCTGTTTAAGTGCAAATTTCATTTGTAAAACTTGTTGTTTTCAATTGATAATGATAATGAAATGAATATGCATGTTTTTGATTAAATCCATTCATGTTCACTAATTGCTTTTTATTGATGTCAAACGCTTGTATAAGCGGAATCCGAGGGAGGATGACGAAATTGAAAGACACAAACTTCTGATTGTATGCTTTTGAATAAAACCTCTACTGATGATGTACATGCATTGTTTCAAATTCCTAAACACTAGAGATATAATGATGATAATCCCTTATCAACCCCTTCGAGCCTAGTAGTAGGAGTTTCTTTCTGAAAACGAAAAAACCCTCAATATTAACCTGGGGCAGGGCAGGTGTCAGTTAATTTGAACAAGCGTTGCAAAAGGAGTGTTCCCGTTCGAGGATCAATCACACCTGTATGGGCCGTACCTAAAAAACCCACGAAGTGAGAAAGTCACAATCAATTCAAACAAGTCAGACAAGTCGGTGTCACATGATTTGTTCTAAAAAAAAAAGAATCAAAAGAAAAGAAAGAAAAGAAAAGATAAGAAGCCCGCTAAGTCGATAACTTGAAAACAAGTGGTTTAGGCAAAACTAGGGCATCTCGCGAGACTTCGAAACCAAAAGATATACTCAAAAGAGTCAGTCCAGGCAAAAATAGGGAAATCAAAAAAAGAATGATGAAAAACAAGTCGTGTGACTCTAGGCGCCGAAGACGAAAAGCGAGTGACTGTCACTCAAAAGAAACTTGTGATTTCCTGAACCATCACTCCTGTCATTCAACCTTTGAGAGGAGAGCGCTTGTGTCGAACTAGCTGAGCATAGGGTTGGAGAAAATCAAGGAGAATGGGTGGGTTAAAATAAACTTTAAGCCTTATCTCCTTTCTTTCAAACCGTGAACCTGACAAAGTTACAACTTTCAAAAGTCCTAATTGAAGCAGGTTTGTTTCGAAAGCATACTTCGGTAAAGATTGCATCAAAATTGACTCCTAAAAATGATTCCGCTCAACTTGCGGGTATTAAGGTTGACATTCTAATAAGTGATTCGTTCACTATATGTCGCAACTTTTTTCCCAGTGAACAGACTTGGATTTCAAAACTGTCATATGCATTGCATTAATATATCTTTTGTGCAGAACAATTTGTTTTACTTTTGAGTAAGCACTTGACATCAGGAAAATTTCTATAGTGGAAAGATTGATCGAGATAAGATGCAGAGCGTCTGAATACTCCGTTGATCTGAAGCAGCTATGTGAAAGAAGTTCCCCCAAAGTTCAGTTGATCTGGGGCAGCTATGTCAGGGAGTTCCCGTAAAATTTAGTTAGTACAGGACGGTTATGTCGAGAAGTCTCTCTAAGGATTGGTTAGTCTGGGGCAATTAAGTCGAAAGTCAGCAAATCTTTTCGAAGATCAATCAGACAGGGGCAAAGATACTTCGAAGGCTCATTTTGAAATAGATCATTTCAAGAACACAAAGTCCCCCAACAAGCTAGCATATGTGGTCATTTCCCCAACAGAGAAGTGATGCTGGCACTATCCCCTAATGGAGTGGGTGTCATCTTGGGTTATTATTTCTCTCTCCCCACTAAAGTCGCCAGAAATAGTTGGTTTCCCAACAAGTCACAACCTAATCGTCCTTGGTGTTTCCTCGGCAAAGGTAATTCCTCATGGAGAGGCAGAATATCAAATCTTAGTGAACTTCCCCAGAAGTCGTCTGTTGTTCCTTCTGTCTTGCAGAATGGAAGTTTGGTTGGGATATTGAGCAGAGTTGTGATGCCAGAGACATTTCATTTTGTCATCCCCAGCGGAGTTGGCTTCGTCTCTTCAGCATTTATTTTGTTGGAGTGGTTCTTTTGCGTCCAGCTTACCTCGGCAGCCTGAGCCTGCATCCTTATTTCTATATATAGCTATCATCTTTACATTGCATCCTCAAATGCGTAGCATTTCCATTTCGTAAGGAGCATTACGCCATAAAAAATTTCAAACATGTGCATGCAAAGCATAAGCCAGTTTTTGTTAGTCTTGCATGGCAACCTGAATCACTCTTCAGTTAAGATAGTGGTATATCTCCAGCAGCTTGGTTCAGTCAACTTAGTTTCTTGCTTACTCTTGGGTTCCAGATCATACGTTGGTCATACTTTGTCTCTCATCCCTCTGATGATGACATCCCCCAATAGATATTCCTTCTGTCAATTCCTATTGACGAAGTGATATTTTGGATATGATTTCTTTATGTCAATTCCTATTGACGAAGTGATATTTGTCACGGTGAAAATTGGATACCAAACTATTGATTAGTTTGAATCTCTAATTCATTTTGCAACCGAACTTTGATTTGTCCAAAGGAAGGGATAACGTTCGAAATTCCCACAATGCAATGCAAATGCAAGGTCTTTGCATCGTCTTAAGAAAAGGACTTACGTACTCGGATAGGGATCAACGAGGTACACCTTTATCTCTCTTAAGGCAAAGTTCCTATGGCTTGATTGTATTGTTGTGGGGTGGAGATTATATCTCGCTTAAGATGATTTGGCATCTTTCTCTAATGTGCTTGAATATATTATTTTACATTGATTGTTTGGATTGTGTTTCTATGTTGTAAGATAAAAGACAAGGTCCTCCTATGGGGTAGGATCTATCTTAAGTGATCGACTTGAATGGGATCAAGGATCGAGGGGATAATGATGCAAACGTGAATGCACTACACACGATTGTTGAATCATGTGTAGGTTTTCCCTTTGGACGGAATGCGATGCGTGAATATAAATGCGATAATGTAAATGCAATAAGATAAATTGCGGAAGAGTAAAACATACACATACGCATGAAAGCGCTGAAGTGTGTGAGAGTGTATGTGTCGTGAATGTGAGTGTGCACGATTGCGTTGGATGCAATGTTAATTGATTAAGGGTGTGGTTAATTTGTAGGCGAGAAGTTGATTAATTTGATAAAAGTTGGATTAAATTTTTAGTGAAATTGGAAGGGTAAAAGGATATTATTTGGTGAGATTGGTTTGGGTGAATTGTTTTAAAGGTTGAACTTATTAGTGAGGTTGATTTTAAGAGAAATTAACTAGTCACCCATATGTTAAATAAATTATAGGAGAAGGTTTTAGTAATTATAAAAGAGATTATTTATTAGATAAAACAACTTAAGAAATTCATTAACTTTTAGTTGCAAATTATTTAGAATAATGGGTTTTGAAATTGAGCGAATTAATAAAATGAAAAAAAGGAAAGTTGATTTAAGTATAATTAATTATAAAAAAGTTATTAGGTTTTTATAAAAAAAAGGCTAATTAAAATTAATAGATCAATTAATTAAATAAAATAAAAAGCCAATTACTAAAATATTGGTAGCTTATTAAGTAGGAGGTTATGTTATTAATGGAGTAAAATAAAAGGGTTAATTTGAAAAATTATTAATAAATGGCTGATTTTAAAAATTTAATTATTAGTTATTAGTTTATGTTTGTTTTAAAAAAAGGGTTGATTAAGGTTGATAAACGGTTAAGGGGAATTAACGGTGGTTAATTAAAAGATAATGGGTTAACTAAAAGGTAATGGCGAGGTTAACGGTTAATGGTAAGGATTAGTGTGTGTTTAGTGTAAGTGGTGAGTGGTTAGTGTGATTAAGTTATATTACAAACAAAATAAAGAAAAAAGAATGGAACCCTAATCTCTTTTCGACCCCCCCCTTTCTTCTCCCTTTCTCCGATCGCGATCCCCTCCTTCTTCTCTCTTCGAATCCTCCGTTTTTCTTTCGATCTCGCCGCTACATCTGCGATTTTTTTTTCTTTCGATCTCGTCTTCCACATTTCTTCCATCTCTCACCATTTCTTCTTTTCTCCTTCTGCCTCCTTTGTCTTCATCCTTTCCTACATCGAAATAAACAAAAGCAACAATAATGGTAGCAAAGGGGAAGTCAATGAATGGTAAAAGGACTTGCGGGGATCTTGACGGAGGGTTCCGCAAGCTTGCGAATGCATGAGAGTGTCGGAGGCTTCGCGAAGAAGTTGTGAGGAGGGTTTCGCTTCAAATCCTCCGACGTTGGTTTGGTGACGCACGTAGGAGCTAATGGTGGTGGAGCTCAAGAGATAAGTTTCTTATCATTTTGGTTTTTTCGAATATGGCGATCAATTTGGGGACTTTGTGGGGTTTTTTTCTGTTTTTTTTGTGATGCTAAGAGGGTAAACCCTCCTTTTTCGATTTATGAATTGGGATCTGTGAACTGTTGTGTGGATTTTCTGTGTGTTGTTGATTGCCGTTTGTGAATGAATTGCCCCCCTTTTTATAATCGAAGCTTGGGCTTGCAATTAAGTTTTCTTCTTTAAAACTTTCCTTATTAGCTTGATTAATTTGGGAAAACATTAACCCCTTTCTCTTTTCGTTCAGATTTGCTGGATTGAAATTGGAAACTTCTGAGATTCACTTGGATTTATCGAATTTCGAAAGGAAAGAACATCTGCTCTGCGTGATACTTGTTATCGCCCTCAAGTTTTTTCACTTCCACAATTTATCGAGGGAAGCATACACATCAGTACAGCCTTCGACATCCAGCTGAAGGTCGTAAAAAGATTCTTTTCATGTTAATTTATAATCCCCACTGATGCATTCAGTATAGTTCATATGGTAGCCTTCAAACAACTGCTATATAGTGCCTTCAATAACAACAGTTCCCTTCATTTTATCTTCTAGCTTTTCACAAAGAACCCTATTAAGTTCTTGGACATCATGCCGCATGAATGAATCATATGTATCCCATCCCAAAAGACTTGGTCAACCCTTTTTGTTGATACACTACTGTCATTATACTGCAACTTGTAAAACAAACTTTGTACTGCCATGCTCTTCAACTAACTCTCAGCTTGATTTCGTTGCAGGTCATCGACGGGGGACAATTGCATAAGCAGCTTTTCTGCCTGTCAATACTCAATCATCCTAAGAAATCGTTTCCAGCATCATCAGCATTGCTCTCTGATGACTCTGTTATGTTCGTTTTCACGCCGATGAGAAGAAAATCGTTGAACAAGTGTTCTAATAACCTGTGGTATATCAAGAGTTCTGTAAGGTTGTGTTTTGCCCATGTTTTGGAAAGTAATTGAGTGTTAGGAACATGCTTGGGGTTGATGTGGAAACAAATTGATTTGCTGCTTTATGAGTTGTCATGTCTGCTACTTCCAATTTTTGCTTTAGAATGCTTCACAGATTGCTTTGGAAATTGTTTTCACAAGACTGATAAAATTACTCTTCTTTTGAAACTGATGAAATGTGTCATAATGGTTACTAACTTCTTGCTTTCTCCGTACATGTTAATGCCTCGGCGCTGCTTGGGAGAGATGGCACATTTTGAAGGGATAAAGAAAAACTGTAAGCGAAGTCGGCAAAACCTAACAAGGTATAGAAACCTTCTCCTTCTGTAACTAAACTCATAATTCTTGAAAGTCCGTTGACTGCTCTAAACTTTGGTTGTGTTGGTTTAATTGTAGGGATAACAACGTTGTTGGCTCTCATCAAATTCAAAGATGCGGTTCTTATCTATGATGGATGAGTATATGCTGAACAGGGTTACCATCTATCGATCAATGCGAGCTGCGGCGCCGTCGAAACCTGCTGGTACGTGATTTTGAAGATACAATACCATAATGTGCTTTTCCTTTTTCTTCTTATGACTTTCTAACACGGTTCTACTTCTATGTGGATTTCCTTGAAGGTTTTCTTTGTTGTGACTTCAACTTGTCGTTAATACTATTGCATCCGTCGGTAATTTTCTGAATATATACCGCACCTGTTAATACATTCTTATGATAATATTGCATTTATCTTGGTTTTGACATGGTTTGAGAACTGTTTTATCTTTTAAACAATGCCGGTTTTTATGTGGTTTGGGAAAGAACATAATGCATTCTGATTTCTTATAATTGTTGTCGTAATTTTCTTCCTTCATGCATGCAGGTCGAAACAAAAGCTGAGATGTCAATCAAAATGTGAAGTGTTGTTGAAGAGGCTTGCATACGGCCAAATGAGTCTAAGTGGTTCTCAACTTCCAGATTCAACTTTCCTGTTTGATTATGCGATTGTAGGTTGCTGTCAGGTCAAGCTCGCTCTCACCATTATGTTCCCACTTTAGCCATTAATTTATTCTGATATTTGCAAGGACTGACATGAGCCGGATTATGAATTGCAGGACAGTCTTTCGGTGACAGCGGGTGAATATTCTTAGGGTCTCTTTACCTTTGTACAGATATTGAACTTTGTTGTGTCTCCATGTGATGAGATTCTATTCTTCTTTCGCAGGTGTGACATTGTAGGTGCAGTGTAAACGACACGCCGAATACTAGTACATGGTAGAATCCTCCTTGGTGTTTTCCGCATGCTCTCATAAATTCAAGTTGATCGACTGCAGGAGTTTAAGACAACTAGAACAACAAGCGAAGCCGTATCACAGAGGCACATCGAAGACATTTAAATTCTTCGAACCGGTCTCATCGACGAGTGGCAGTTTCAGCATAAGGACTCTTTGTATTGGCGCGTCTAAGTGTAAAAACTATATCCACATTTGTTCTTCCGATATTCTGTTTTTTGCAGGCTTCATGAAATGTTGATTTCATCAAGAGTGGCTGTTTGAAGCTTGACGCGTTTTCATTCTTCTGTGTCGTAACTGAGCTCTGATTTGTCAGTGACAGGTTGTTGCTGCTATCAATTGGTGACGGTCCTTCGCGGAAGTGTTGTTTTGACAAGTTAACTACGCTTACACGCGACGAGTCTTCTTGCGGAATTTGAATGCCTCTCAATTCTTAAGACGGTACTGAATTTTAACGAGTTTACGTTTTAGCTTATCGATCCGCCTTGATACGTGTGAGGGCTGACATGAACGGATTTGTTAATTGCAGGAATCGCTCCCATGTCCGGTTGGAGTCGCCGGTGGATTTCTCGAATTTGCAGCTATTGAGAAGCCAATAGCAAAGGTTTGAATTGCAAGTCTAGTTATTGGTGCCATAACTGTGCGTGTCGCCGTTATACAATGACGCGAGAGAAGACATAAGAGACTTGTAGGAAGCGTTTGCACGGAATATGGAGCAAAATGCCTAAAGGTGCTTCAAGACTTAGGACTGCGCTAGTCAGGAACGTGTTTTCTTGCGTGAGGGCTTGAATTCTCTTATGTAATGACCTTGAACAGTGAATTAATATATTCTGAATATGCTTCCCTCTTGGTTTTGAGTTTAAAATTCATTCTTACCTTTGTAAAGAGGTCTTTGTACATTGGTATGGAGTCCTTTGAATTTGAATTTTTGAACTTAGAAAGCTCCACGAGATTTGTGGATTTGTAGATAGCTTGTAAAGTAAAACAAGGTATCCATATATTGTGAGCCGTCTGCTAGTGGTAAACTTAAGATTTTAAATGAGGATCCTTATGTAATTTGCCAAGGCTTGGTCGGGATGAAAAGGCTCTCATTTATGTAAGGTCGTGGACTAGTTGAAACAAGAATGAGTTTTAGCTTTTGAACTTGCAAACCAAAACTTAAACCTTGTACTGAAACGAAACTCCAATGGACTTTGTAATTTGGTCACAAAGCTCTTGAATCTATTGAACTTTAAGGGCTTGAGCCTTGCCTCTTTAAATCTTTTAATTGAATTTGAACTTCGAAGTAAGGAAAATCAAATTGTGCAAGCCAGTCTTAAAACCAAAAATTAACAGTAATGTCCTTATTCACAATCTCTTGACGACATTCGAAAAAGCCGCCAACACACTTTAATGCGGATATCCAACACCGTCTTGAATAGAACAAAGAACAAGGGAAAGTAGAATTACTGGTACAGTTGAATCCGCTTTTGCGGTTATAGCCAGATCCGTAGCAAACTGAGTTTTGGAATAGGCTTATTCATATGCAAAATTTCCTTCAATTGAGCTTAAATTTCCGAACGGTAAACTTTAAACCCAATCGTACTAGTCAAGCCTCCGTGATGCCTGGTTATAAGAGAATGTACCTTGACATTACTGCGCCTGCGCAAACTGGTTAACCGTACGCAAAAGTAAAAGAAAACAAGCTAGAAAAAGCACAAGGAGGGGGGATCTTAAGGTCAAAAATTAGGGTGTGACAGATGCCCCTATTTAAGTTACTCCTATCCGGAGATATGAAGATTGAAATCTTTGTCTCGACGAGATAGGAGAGACTTAAATACGAACATTGCACGAATTTTTGGCCATAAGAAGCCACCAAATGCAAATAATATGCAATGATATGAGAATGCAGGATAGAGGGTCCTGTGAGGAAAGACGTCAGAGGGGAGAAACTAAACACGACAAACGGGAAGAACAGGCACAACCAAGCGAGACTCTGCGGGGAAGATTGACAATCTCAAAGTATCTGTAAACATGTTGCAAAGAACTTGTGGGAAAATCTATTGGAAGAACCGACCGTATAGGTCAAATGTAATGATTTCGAGATATCAGCTGGAGAAGTCTATTGTCGAGACTTGTAACTGTAATTGAGAATACTTTCGCCAAAGTATTTGCTGTGAAAAACTTTTAAGGAATCTGCTGCCGAGACTCTGTGTTGAAGTTTGCTGGAGATAATAACTTCTGACGAAGTCTTCTGGAAATCTACTGCCGAGATGAACTAGGAAATGAAATCGTAATACCTACTGCCAAGGTCTACTAGTAATCTTCTGCCAAGATTAGCCAGGAAATAAAATTGAACTACCTACTGCCGAGGTCTTCTGGGAATCCACTGCCGAGGTTAACCAGGAACTGAAATATGTTTGAGTAAATTGGGTATTCTGTTGAAAATAGTGTGAACAAAACCTCCCCGCGCCTCATGGTCTGGATGCCATAAACGGGGCTCAGTTTCCTTGAAATAAACCTCCCCGAGCGTCATGGTATGGGAACCATGAGCTGGTCTCAATTTCTTGAAATAACTCCCCCACGCCTCATGGTGTGTGTGCCATGAACGGGTCTCAGTCTCTAATGTAGAACCTTCCCGAGCGTCATGATATGGGAATCATGAGTCGGTCTCAGTCTCTACCTCGAGTGATGAAAACTCGTGAGAGCATCTTCACAGGGGATTGAAAATTTGTAGATTGTAGATGTTGTTTTAGATTGTAGATGTTGTAGATTGTAGATGTTGTTCGTTGTAGAACTTGTAGACGTTGTTCGTTGTAGAACTTGTAGATGTAATTTGTAAATGTAGTTGTCAATGTAGTTGTAAATGTGAAGCTTCACCGGGGATCTTCGGAAGAGATGTGAGCCGGTTGTATGTCTTCTCAAATAAAGAGAGACTATTGTGATAAACTTCTTCGACTTCTCCAGGGAGATGTCAATGCTGGAAGTAAACTCGTGTGATGAACTCGCTGGGGAATAAATTCCTGGGGAGTACCTTTGTTGTTGTAAAAATGTGCGAATTCTCAAATAAAGAGAAATGTCTGTAATGTCTATTTCATTTACCAAGTTGATAATCACTGGGGATGGACAAACTGTCTTGAGGAGACTGTCATTTGTCGTTTTGATAAAAACCTGATTGAAATGAGTTGCTCAAATAAAGAGCTGCTTGCAATTCAGATGTAAATTGTTGAGGAATTCTGATAATACTGTTGGAGAAATGCATCTTCAATAGTTATCTTCATAAAGAAAACCCTTTCTTGGGGAGCCGAGTGCAAAATAAATGCACGTTGAATCCATATTCAAAAGCCTGGAGATATCCACAATTTGATTGCCAGAGACCGCAATTCAATTCAGGAAATAACTGAAGAGAAACCGTCAAACAAGACTCGACTATTGAGGTATGAACTCAAGTGGGATTGTACTAAAGTAACCGTCTTCCACGAGGATCGAACTCTGTGGGGAAATAGAAATGTTGTGCTCTTTTCTGCCTAGGGCTGACAACTCTACTTGGATGGAGAATACGCGCTCAACCACTCGGGGATAACCACGACCAAAGCGACAAAACAAACCAATGCAAAGATGCAAAATGCATATGACATGCTATCTATCTATATGTTACGCGTATGCTATGCTGACAAAACAAAAGAACAAAGGCAAACAGAGACGAAATAAACATCTCGAAGCAAACACCCGACCAATCTTCAAAGATAGAAGTATCACTGGGGATGGGTGGAGAACCAAATACGGGATCACACTTCTGCTTCAGGTCTTGAAAACCTCTACTTGGGGAATAGAGAGCATTCCACTTGGGGGATAAAACACGTTGATCAATCTTTGTTATCTTGTTGAAGATGAGAATAAAGATCTACTATGGGTGGATCAAACTCACAACTGGAGAAAACCATGGATAAAGTATGTATCCGTCTCGCTGGAGAGACTCATGCTGGAGAAGATCGACGTTGTAGAAGGTTCACTAGGGAGTAAAATACGTCCACTTCACTAGGAGTGTGAAGTTGGTGAAGCAAATCACTGAGGATTAAAATATTATCTACTTCATTGGGGAAGTGAAGTTGAGAAAATCACTAGGAATTCTTGCATTGAAAGGCTTCATCGGAGAAATGTCATGACCACCAGAAGTAAAATTTATCGGGGACATGAGGAAGAATGTTGTAAGAACAAGGTAATTCTGCCTTGATGAACTGCGTGATGGTAGTCGTTTGAACAATAGTTTGTTGTGAGTGGATAACATGATCTTCGCTTCTCAGATGCCCCAAGTCAACTGGTTATGAGAAGAACTCGTCCATGGCGTACCATTGATTTCAAACTCTTTGAGAGATTCGCCAAATCTCGACGTAACTGGCTTTGATCGACGGTATGATGACCGAGTCTTCAGAAATAGCTTCTTTAGGTGAAGTCTAATTTGCACAGAATAACCACTTGGAAATAACTTGCCCCAGGCTGGCGGAGTCCTCAAATTCCAACAGAACAAACTTAATGTTGATGTTCGTGTACAAAACTTTCTATGACCTCGGCAAAGATCAACACGTATGAGATGTTAATTCTGAAACCGTTAATACAACATATGTTTGTCCTGAAGTTTTGAAAAGAGATATCGCGATAACTGGTGACCGAAATCACTAGTTAGGATATAGATTTATTTTTTATAAAGCCAACAAAAATTGAGCGTAGCTCATAGGAGTCAGGAAACAATATCTCACTGAGTATGCTTTCGAGGTAACCTTACTTCAATAAGGACTTTTGAAGGTTATATAGAGGTTTAGTTTACGGTTTGTAAAACAAATGAAAAGGGGTCAAAGCTTAGTTGTACCCACCCATTTTTGAAGATTCACTATTTTTGAAAGGTTTAAGTGTTCAATCAAGTTGATTAAAATTTTTGCCTAAGGTCTAAAAATGAGGTTGAAAAATGGTTAAAAAGGAAATAACCACTTTATGTTTTGGGTGTTTAGGAGGTTTGAATCGATGCCTTACATCATCAGTAGGGTTTTATTCAAAAGCATACCTCAGGAGACTTTACGTTTTACTTCATCATCTTCCTTCCAATTCTTCACCAAAGTGAGGAAAATTGGGTAAAGTTGGCATTATAAGAAATTATGAAAAACATTTTAAGAGTGAATACGAATGGACTTCTTCAAGACAAACACTTATTACACTACTTATTCAAAATAACATGTTCTTACATGCCAATAATGCTTTTAATCAAAGAAATAAAACAAGAACACACAAGCAAACACAATAAACAGGTGATCAGTATAACGATGTTCCATTCACGATTGGTCTTCCTCCTTTGAATGTTAGCACTTCATTGTCATACCCTAAATTTGCCCGCTAGCTTTTGTAAATATTTTTCGTATTATTTATTTTTGCATATTTCATTTAATTTTGTGCCATTTGGACACGTGTCCACCCCGATTGGGCGTTTCTCAAATCTCAACTTATTTTGCCCAATGAGATTGTGACACGTGGCCAAAGAGCATATTGGTAAATTTTGTTTTCATCTTCATTTTCCCTTTTTCTTTTCAAATATTAAATTTCTGTATATTATTTTTGTTTTAACTTTTATTTAATTTAAGTATATTGTTTTATTTTATTTTTAGAATTAGGATAGTTATTTATTTTTCCTTTAGAATATATTTTATTTTAATAATTTATAAATAGATTTTTTTTAAGTAGAATTTAGTTTATTAAATAGGTTCATTACATTGTTAGAGTTATTTAGAATATATTGAAATAGTTTATTTTATTTAATTTATTTTAATTATTAGTATTATTAAATTAGAATTAATTTGTTTTATTATTCAGATTTTTATTTAGTTTAAATTAATTAGTGGTGTAGATTAATTAGGAGTTTATTAGTAGTACAATTTAATCAAAACATCATCAGCATTAATCACCATTTAACATTTAACCAAGCCCTTAACCAGTGCCACGTGTCAGCCTTTTAGAGTATAAATACACTGTTCATTGTCTTTGAGTTGGGACCAACCCTAACCCCACAGCAAGCCTAGCCGCCTGTCTTTCTTTCTCCAAACCACCTCTCATATACTTCACCAACCCTTCCTTACCATCCTCAACTCTAAACCATAACCTTCCTCAATAAACCGAATCACATCCATGGAAGAATCAGTTTCACAAGGGAAGCCACTTAACAAGGAACAAGAGGAAGTTCTCCGTTCAAAACCCTCCGTTCTCGTTCTCATTGATGAGTTGGAGAAGCTTCGTCAACCGCTTTCCGTTGCCCTAACTGAAGAACTCGACCTCGCCCTTCAGAACAACCGTGAAACCCTACCTGAGAATTCCGTTCCAAACTCTGTTCCCGCTCCGAATTCCGCTCCCAATTCGGAACAACGGCCGAACCAGAACGGGGATGTGGTTGAGGATATTCTCAATTTGCTTTACTTTGGTTCGCTTTTTGAAGTGAAGACACAGAATGATTTTACTTCTACTATGCTTACGAGGACGCATGAGCGTGGATGTTGTTTAACTTATGATTATGTTACTGATGATGCCACCGATCTGCCTGGGGAGAAGGATTTGGACTCGATCTCTGCGTTGTTTGGGTTGTTGATTTCTCGGCCTGCTGATTCAAGCTTTTCGCATAAGAACGCGCTTCGGAGATACATTGAGCATGCTAAGTTGTGGGTTTCTAGGGCTCAACAGCCTATTGACCCCAATGTTGATGTTACATATGCTGGTTTGAGGGAGAAGTTGGACAAAATTATGTCTTCGGAGTACTTTACTACTACTCCTGAGATGAAGGCTCCAGTTGATGTTGCTGCTGCAGCGGCTGGAAATTATGGGTCTTTTCAGGTGCCCGTGCATGATTCCGTGGTTTCTGTCGAAGTAGAAGGTTCTGATTATCAGCCTGAGGAGAAGGACGAGAGAGCTGCTAATTTTCAAGGACAAGGATCTGGAGATGATCCGTCTGATCCCGAAGGAGAGTTTCAAAAGGATGAAGTAGAGGCAGAAAATGCAGTTGAGGTGGCATCAGTCCAACACGAGCAGGCTAATGCTCAGGGGGACACGGAATACAATCAAGCAGATGGAGAGGGAAAGGAGCAACAGAATTACCCTAGGAGGGGGGGTTATCAGAATCAAAGAGGTGGCCGCGGTGGTGGAGGAGGCAGAGGGTTCCCAAATGGCCGCAACCAATTCTATGACCAGCCTGGAAATTATTATCCCAGAAACTATTATAACAACAGAGGACGTGGAGGCAGGGGAGGTGGCTACTACAGCAACAACGGCGCAGGCGGTCAAGTTAATCATGTTGCAGGTGATGTTGGGGTGCAATCTTGATAAATTATGTTTTGTTCATAGTGTTTGTTACTATAATTGGGTGGGGGTGAACTTTTTTATTCGTCTGGCATGAAACATGTTTTGAACAATTTTGTTTGAACTTCCGACATCCAGACTCCGCCATTTTGTAGTCCAGTAGCAAAGTTAACCTTTATCCCAAATCTTAAGGGAAGAAGTGACCTTTTTTTTTGTGTTTTTTTATTATTATTATTATTTTTCTTCAGCTTATTCTTGGTTTGGGCTGCAAGCTCATATGAACTTTAAAATCACACACCCTATTTCACTCACAAAACCCCTCTGTTTTTTTTATATAAATATTATTATTTTTGTAAATATTATTATTATATTTATTATATTTATGCTTTTAATATCTATTTTGTAAATATATTATGTACATTATTATTTTATGTAATATTATTTTAGTTTTAGATTTTTAGAGTCTTATTTTCTTAATCTTTTCTATTTAGAGCTTTATTAAATTTCTTAACATTTCTTATTTAAAATTCTAATAGCATTTTTATTTTAGAGGAAATTTTATTTCGCATTTGTTATTGGGATTTTTATCCTACTTTCATCTGTTTTGGTCGATGACGAGACCTCCGTAATTCATTACCAGTCAAATTATTGATAGGTAATGTTGGATCTGAGACCACCTCTTTTCTATCCACATTATGCCCCGATTCGATTCAAAACATGGTCAAACCATCTTCAAAACAATTCTTCGTGTTGAATTAAAAATAGAGGATTGGGTGTAGACCCCTTCTTCTTCGAGCGTTGGGATGCCCACTGTAGTGAGGGTGGTCTCGATGCTCGTCTGTCAATACGAAGACGCTTCCAACATTTCCTCATAAAACCTCGGTCTCGTACTGAGTATACTTTCAATAATAATTTGATTTCTCTTTGTACCGAATTAAAAGAGGGGATTAAGTGTAGACTTTCTTCCTCTCCGAGTGTTGGGATGCCCACTGTAGTGAGGGTGGTCTCGATACTCGTATTTTGATACGAAGACGTAACTTTATCCATCACATATCTCTTTATCCACCATCTCGCTTTTACATTCCTTCCGTAACCCTTTTCACACCTAAAACCTCGGTCCTGTACCGAGTGCATTTTCAAATCATTTTCGTAACAAAAACTTGAATGGTCGTGGAGTGGTTAGGCGTAGGCCTTCTCCTATCCCGAGTGCTGACATTTACCGTAGGGTTCTCTGTCGCAAAGCACTTACCATTCAAAACCAAAAACATCTTTAATAAGAGAACGGAGTTCTCTTTGCATTGAATTAAAGAGAGAGGATTGGGTGTAGACCTCTTCTTCTCCGAACGTTGGGATGCCCACTGTAGTGAGGGTGGTTTCGACGCTCGTCTTTCAATACGAAGGCGCCTCGTTCACCACACCCTTTTATAACAAAAAACTTTGAGATAATGAATTGGGTACTACCCGTAGGGGTTACTATCTGAGGACTTGTCTCGCCCCTAAAAAACAATCCAATCAATCAAATGAGACTTCTTGCCTCGCGTGGCGAAAATTAATCAATCTTTCAAAAAGGATATGTTACGTCCGTTCTACCGCAAACAGGTAATGCCTAAGTCTCCAACGAGCGAGCAGCAAAACACCTAACTGCTAGAATGCGCACGATAGCATCATCCATAAAAAACATCAACACACCGTAGGCCGAACTACGGCTGCTCTGATTCTTTACTTCGTTCAAGTAAAGATACGTAGGCACAAGGGCCACAATCCTTGCCGAGCACACTTTCCCCCATCTATCCGTAGCCCCGAACTACGTCGACTCTGACTTTCTCATACCTATTGAGAATACGTAGGCCTAGGACCGCGAAGTCCTACCGAGTCCGTTCTTTCTCCACTCCCCTCTGTTATCTCTCTTTCCCCGTCTCTAATACCCTTTTCTTTTACCCTGTGGAACACTTCTTATAGCATAATGTTTAAGCAGATAAATTCACACATCGACAAACAAAAGGTTCCCATCGAGTACGATGGATGCGAGGGGTGCTAATACCTTCCCCTCGCATAACCGGCTTCCGAACCCATTCTTGGTCGCGAGACCATCTTATCCATTTCTTTCTTAAGGTTTTCTCGATATTTTCCTTTCCCCTCATGGGATAAATAAAGTTCGGTGGCGACTCTTCTGTCCTATCTTTTTCGCCTCCCCGTCGTTGCACGATGCATTTTTTCGAGTAGCGACATTCATCATCTATCATCTCTTGGACTTTCTCTTGAAAACTTTGCACTCTTCAATTGAATGCCCCAACACCCCATCATGAAATTCACAGCTGGTGTTTGGGTTGAACCACGGTGGATGAGATTTCATGACTCTAGTCTTTCTAGGTGTCATCACCGAGTTTCTAGCGAAATGAGACCATAACTAACTGTAAGTCATTGGGATAAGATCAAACCAACAAGTCTCTTCTTTCGGAGTATTCAGAGGTGTCTTTTGATTCTGAAACCGTCTTCGAACCGGTCGATTCTAATGCTGATCTGGAGAAATTAATCTTTGTTTATGAGGTAGTCGTCGTCTGCGCTGAGCGGGCGCTTCATACTGATGTTGAGGATAAGGTTCTGGAACCGGCAGGATTTGAGAAGAATCCCAGACTGCATTAACATCAACGCTTCCTTCCTCTAGGGAATCATCAACTGAAATTCCTTTATTAGCTGGACCATTCAAGTTATCACGGATTCTTCCACTTTTGAGTGCGTTCTCAATGTTTACTCCGACTTCTATAATTTTAGAGAAATCTAATGGCACAACGCCCACCATCCTAACATAAGAAGAGTCTGGCAGTGTTCTTAGAAACATCTTGCTTAAATCTTTCTCTGGAAGTGGTGGACGAACTTGGGCTGCCAACTCTTTCCATCGCTGAGCATATTCCCTGAAAGATTCATCATCATTGTTACTCATTCCTTCTGGTTGATCACTGTCTGGAGTCACGTCCAAATTATAGTTGTATTGCTTCACGAAAGCATCAACTAAGTTTCTCCAAGATTGAATGTGATTCCTTTGTAGATTCATATACCATATCAAGGATGCCCCAGATAAGCTTTCTTGGAAGCAATGAATCATCAATTCGCCGTTGTCAACATAAGCAGCCATCTTTCGACAAAACATTGTCAAATGGTATCTTGGACAACTAGTACCCTTGTACACTTCAAAGACATGCATATTGAACTTCTGAGGGATAATTACGCCTGGAACCAGACATAGGTCACGAGCATCAATATCAGATGCATTAGCTTCTTTCACTATCTTCAATTGTTCTTTAAAATTACATAATTCTTTCGCCGTTGCTATAAGTCTAGGATCGTCCATCTTCATCTTAGTACGAACATTCTGAAGATTTGGTACATTCTGTAGAGGCTGGGAAGCTTGAACAACCAAGTTGTCTTGCACAGGATGAGGTTGAGTAGGAACATCCCCTTGTTGAACAAAGTCGTCAGAAGGGAGATCGAATAACGGATTAGTCACCACTCTGAAACCAGTCGTAGAATCCATATCCTTCGTTCTCTTTCCTATCCTTTAGTAATACTTCAAGCTTGGTCAGATGGTCGAGATGCCTGATAGGCAAAGACAGAAGACCGGATGAGCCACAGAAGAGGAGAGACACATGCATATGCAGAATGCTAAATGAAGGATGCTAATGCAAGAATGCAGAAAGGAGAGGTTTCATGGAACTCAAGTTCTTATAAACGTTACAGAATACCAAAGAAAATTCATGTATTATTTTTTTTACTATTATATTTTTTATATTGGATTACAAGGAAACAACCTTATAAGAGTCCTTTCTTAATAGCTAAATAAAGCTAAGAAAGCCCTAAGGAAGTCCTTCATCGTGCTTGTTGATTTGTTATCTACTAGCTGGATATTATTGAATATGAGTCGTCCAACAGCTAAAGATTAGTTTGATAGAGGAAAATAAATCCTCCATCTCTTCTTTTTCTCTTGTTGGAAGTAAGGGGGGAATCCTTTATTCACATGGATCTTCAATGATAATGAGAGTCCTTTGAACTTCTAATAATCCTCCATGATAGGGGAAGCTTCTCATATTTGTCCTTTGAGTTTTCTTCAATCTGAGCTCCTACTTCCTTAGGCCATCCGAGTTAGGACTCTTAAAAGGATATTTCAAAATATTTTCTTTTGTAATCCATGTTGGTTTCTATAATGTTTATAAATAAACTAGGAATTCCATGAAACCTAATGTAGTATAATGCCATATGAATGCAGCAAACACAAGTAAGCACATAGGGACACAAAGATAAACAAAAGGGAACCCTAGGTTTGCAACGAGCATGGAGCCAAGGTATACCCATTCCCAAAGGTTGTGGACTAAAGGTTGTTTGTACCTGCAGAACAAGGTTCTAATAAGGTTCCCAAAGTCATTAGCCCATCTTTCGAATATTATCAACTTCCCAAGTACTCGAGGGTTAATAATATTCTCAAGAGAACTTCTTTTAAGTGTAGTATTGCGTAGCACTATTTCGGGGGTACCCCCTCATAGCCCCGCACTACATCCTAATAAAAGTCAAAGTGGGGTTAAGGTAACTATGGTCCTCAATATCATAGGCTCCAACATCGAATATAGTGCATGTTTTCACGATTAAGGACTCGTTCAACAATACAATTTTCGAGAAGGCCTCAATTGAGCGTGATTTTCAAGTCAGCTTGGTCGGGATTCCACCCCCTATAAGCCTCTTTGAACATATCACTATCCTATCTTAAGTTCACTCAAGTCCGGATGTAGGACTTTGTCTCACCACTCAAAGGTATCAACCCAAAGGTAAGAAACAAACAAGTAAACAATTATACAAATAACAAATATATAAGCAATAAACAAGTAGAAACAAGATAGGGGAAACCCACTGACATCCCCAGTGAAGTCGCCATTTCTGTCGCGGTGAAAATCGGATACCAAATTATTGATTAGTTTGAATCTCTAATTCATTTTGCAACCGAACTTTGATTTGTCCAAAGGAAGGGATAAAGATCGAAATTCCCACAATGCAATGCAAATGCAAGGTTTAGAGAGTTATAGGTTCGGGGGTTGGTTAAACTTAGGGAAGGTACTAGCATCCTAAGTTTCTGTAGTACTCTATAGGAACCTCTTGTTTTATATTGTTTATTGCTAAGTGTTTATCTGCTTAATGGTTTAAAAGACCTAGGGGTTTATTTCTAAGTATACTCGATAAGATGTTGCATCTTATGCCTACATATCCTTACGGGAGTGGAATCAGAGTATCTGTAGTTCCCCTAAAGGGTTTGAGGAGTTCTTTGACTGTGGCCAAAGTTCCTACGGGTTTAGGGTAGTTGATTGATTGATTTTAGGAGAAGAGACGAGTTATCATTTTAAGGGAGATTTAACCGCCACAAGTTATAGGAAAATAGTCTTTGCATCGTCTTAAGAAAAGGACTTACGTACTCGGATAGGGATCAACGAGCTACACCTTTATCTCTCTTAAGGCAAAGTTCCTATGGCTTGATTGTATTATTGTGGGGTGGAGATTCTATCTCGCTTAAGATGATTTGACATCTTTCTCTAATGTGCTTGAATATATTGTTTTGCATTGATTGTTTGGATTATGTTTCTATGTTGTAAGATAAAAGACAAGGTCCTCCTATGGGGTAGGATCTATCTTAAGTGATCGACTTGAATGAGATCAAGGATCGAGGGGATAATGATGCAAACGTGAATGCACTACACACGATTGTTGAATCATGTGTAGGTTTTCCCTTTGGACGGAATGCGATGCGTGAATATAAATGCGATAATGTAAATGCAATAAGATAAATTGCGGATTAGTAAAACATAGACATACGCATGAAAGCGCTGAAGTGTGTGAGAGTGTATGTGTCGTGAATGTGAGTGTGCACGATTGCGTTGGATGCAATGTTAATTGATTAAGGGTGTAGTTAATTTGTAGGCGAGAAGTTGATTAATTTGATAAAAGTTGGATTAAATTTTTAGTGAAATTGGAAGGGTAAAAGGATATTATTTGGTGAGATTGGTTTGGGTGAATTGTTTTAAAGGTTGAACTTATTAGTGAGGTTGATTTTAAGAGAAATTAACTAGTCACCCATATGTTAAATAAATTATAGGAGAAGGTTTTAGTAATTATAAAAGAGAGTATTTATTAGATAAAACAACTTAAGAAATTCATTAACTTTTAGTTGCAAATTATTTAGAATAATGGGTTTTGAAATTGAGCGAATTAATAAAATGAAAAAAAGGAAAGTTGATTTAAGTATAATTAATTATAAAAAAGTTATTAGGTTTTTATAAAAAAAAAGGCTAATTAAAATTAATAGATCAATTAATTAAATAAAATAAAAAGCCAATTACTAAAATATTGGTAGCTTATTAAATAGGAGGTTATGTTATTAATGGAGTAAAATAAAAGGGTTAATTTGAAAAATTATTAATAAATGGCTGATTTTAAAAATTTAATTATTAGTTATTAGTTTATGTTTGTTTTAAAAAAAGGGTTGATTAAGGTTGATAAACGGTTAAGGGGAATTAACGGTGGTTAATTAAAAGATAATGGGTTAACTAAAAGGTAATGGCGAGGTTAACGGTTAATGGTAAGGATTAGTGTGTGTTTAGTGTAAGTGGTGAGTGGTTAGTGTGATTAAGTTATATTACAAACAAAATAACAAAATAAACAAAATAAAGAAAAAAGAATGGAACCCTAATCTCTTTTCGACCCCCCCCCCCCTTTCTTCTCCCTTTCTCCGATCGCGATCCCCTCCTTCTTCTCTCTTCGAATCCTCCGTTTTTCTTTCGATCTCGCCGCTACATCTGTGCTTTTCTTCTTTTTTTTGGATCTCGTCTTCCACATTTCTTCCATCTCTCACCATTTCTTCTTTTCTCCTTCTGCCTCCTTTGTCTTCATCCTTTCCTACATCGAAATAAACAAAAGCAACAATAATGGTAGCAAAATGAATGGTAAAAGGACTTGCGGGGATCTTGACGGAGGATTCCGCAAGCTTGCGAACGCATGAGAGTGTCAGCGGCTTCGCGAAGAAGTTGTGAGGAGGGTTTCGCTTCAAATCCTCCGGCGTTGGTTTGGTGACGCACGTAGGAGCTAATGGTGGTGGAGCTCAAGAGATAAGTTTCTTATCATTTTGGTTTTTTCGAATATGGCGATCAATTTGGGGACTTTGTGGGGTTTTTTTCTGTTTTTTTTTTGTGATGCTAAGAGGGTAAACCCTCCTTTTTTGATTTATGAATTGGGATCTGTGAACTGTTGTGTGGATTTTCTGTGTGTTGTTGATTTCCGTTTGTGAATGAATTGCCCCCCTTTTTATAATCGAAGCTTGGGCTTGCAATTAAGTTTTCTTCTTTAAAACTTTCCTTATTAGCTTGATTAATTTGGGAAAACATTAACCCCTTTCTCTTTTCGTTCAGATTTGCTGGATTGAAATTGGAAACTTTTGAGATTCACTTGGATTTATCGAATTTCGAAAGGAAAGAATATCTGCTCTGCGTGATACTTATTATCGCCCTCAAGTTTTTTCACTTCCACAATTTATCGAGGGAAGCATACACATCAGTACAACCTTCGACATCCAGCTGAAGGTCGTAAAACGATTCTTTTCATGTTAATTTATAATCCCCACTGATGCATTCAGTATAGTTCATATGGTAGCCTTCAAACAACTGCTATATAGTGCCTTCCATAACAACAGTTCCCTTCATTTTATCTTCTAGCTTTTCACAAAGAACCCTATTAAGTTCTTGGACATCATGCCGCATGAATGAATCATATGTATCCCATCCCAAAAGACTTGGTCAACCCTTTTTGTTGATACACTACTGTCATTATACTGCAACTTGTAAAACAAACTTTGTACTGCCATGCTCTTCAACTAACTCTCAGCTTGATTTCGTTGCAGGTCATCGACGGGGGACAATTGCATAAGCAGCTTTTCTGCCTGTCAATACTCAATCATCCTAAGAAATCGTTTCCAGCATCATCAGCATTGCTCTCTGATGACTCTGTTATGTTCGTTTTCACGCCGATGAGAAGAAAATCGTTGAACAAGTGTTCTAATAACCTGTGGTATATCAAGAGTTCTGTAAGGTTGTGTTTTGCCCATGTTTTGGAAAGTAATTGAGTGTTAGGAACATGCTTGGGGTTGATGTGGAAACAAATTGATTTGCTGCTTTATGAGTTGTCATGTCTGCTACTTCCAATTTTTGTTTTAGAATGCTTCACAGATTGCTTTGGAAATTGTTTTCACAAGACTGATAAAATTACTCTTCTTTTGAAACTGATGAAATGTGTCATAATGGTTACTAATTCTTGCTTTCTCCTTACATGTTAATGCCTCGACGCTGCTTGGGAGAGATGGCACATTTTGAAGGGATAAAGAAAAACTGTAAGCGAAGTCGGCAAAACCTAACAAGGTATAGAAACCTTCTCCTTCTGTAACTAAACTCATAATTCTTGAAAGTCCGTTGACTGCTCTGAACTTTGGTTGTGTTGGTTTAATTGTAGGGATAACAACGTTGTTGGCTCTCATCAAATTCAAAGATGCGGTTCTTATCTATGATGGATGAGTATATGCTGAACAGGGTTACCATCTATCGATCAACGCGAGCTGCGGCGCCGTCGAAACCTGCTGGTACGTGATTTTGAAGATACAATACCATAATGTGCTTTTCCTTTTTCTTCTTATGACTTTCTAACACGGTTCTACTTCTGTGTGGATTTCCTTGAAGGTTTTCTTTGTTGTGACTTCAACTTGCCGTTAATACTTTTGCATCCGTCGGTAATTTTCTGAATATATACCGCACCTGTTAATACATTCTTATGATAATATTGCATTTATCTTGGTTTTGACATGGTTTGAGAACTGTTTTATCTTTTAAACAATGCCGGTTTTTATGTGGTTTGGGAAAGAACATAATGCATTCTGATTTCTTATAATTGTTGTCGTAATTTTCTTCCTTCATGCATGCAGGTCGAAACAAAAGCTGAGATGTCAATCAAAATGTGAAGTGTTGTTGAAGAGGCTTGCATACGGCCAAATGAGTCTAAGTGGTTCTCAACTTCCAGATTCAACTTTCCTGTTTGATTATGCGATTGTAGGGTGCTGTCAGGTCAAGCTCGCTCTCACCATTATGTTCCCACTTTAGCCATTAATTTATTCTGATATTTGCAAGGACTGACATGAGCCGGATTGTGAATTACAGGACAGTCTTTCGGTGACAGCAGGTGAATATTCTTAGGGTCTTTTTACCTTTGTACAGATATTGAACTTTGTTGTGTCTCCATGTGATGAGATTCTATTCTTCTTTCGCAGGTGTGACATTGTAGGTGCAGTGTAAACGACACGCCGAATACTAGTACATGGTAGAATCCTCCTTGGTGTTTTCCGCATGCTCTCATAAATTCAAGTTGATCGACTGCAGGAGTTTAAGACAACTAGAACAACAAGCGAAGCCGTATCACAGAGGCACATCGAAGACATTCAAATTCTCCGAACCGGTCTCATCGACGATTGGCAGTTTCAGCATAAGGACTCTTTCTATTGGCGCGTCTAAGTGTAAAAACTATATCCACATTTGTTCTTCCGATATTCTGTTTTTTGCAGGCTTCATGAAATGTTGATTTCATCAAGAGTGGCTATTTGAAGCTTGACGCGTTTTCATTCTTCTGTGTCGTAACTGAGCTCTGATTTGTCAGTGACAGGTTGTTGCTGCTATCAATTGGTGACGGTCCTTCGCGGAAGTGTTGTTTTGACAAGTTAACTACGCTTACACGCGACGAGTCTTCTTGCGGCATTTGAATGCCTCTCAATTCTTAAGACGGTACTGACTTTTAACGAGTTTACGTTTTAGCTTATCGATCCGCCTTGATACGTGTGAGGGCTGACATGAACGGATTTGTTAATTGCAGGAATCGCTCCCATGTCCGGTTGGAGTCGCCGGTGGATTTCTCGAATTTGCAGCTATTGAGAAGCCAATAGCAAAGGTTTGAATTGCAAGTCTAGTTATTGGTGCCATAACTGTGCGTGTCGCCGTTATACAATGACGCGAGAGAAGACATAAGAGACCTGTAGGAAGCGTTTGCACGGAATATGGAGCAAAATGCCTAAAGGTGCTTCAAGACTTAGGACTGCGCTAGTCAGGAACGTGTTTTCTTGCGTGAGGGCTTGAATTCTCTTATGTAATGACCTTGAATAGTGAATTAATATATTCTGAATATGCTCCCCTCTTGGTTTTGAGTTTAAAATTCATTCTTACCTTTGTAAAGAGGTCTTTGTACATTGGTGTGGAGTCCTTTGAATTTGAATTTTTTAACTTAGAAAGCTCCACGAGATTTGTGGATTTGTAGATAGCTTGTAAAGTAAAACAAGGTATCCATATATTGTGAGCCGTCTGCTAGTGGTAAACTTAAGATTTTAAATGAGGATCCTTATGTAATTTTCCAAGGCTTGGTCGGGATGAAAAGGCTCTCATTTATGTAAGGTCGTGGACTAGTTGAAACAAGAATGAGTTTTAGCTTTTGAACTTGCAAACCAAAACTTAAACCTTGTACTGAAACGAAACTCCAATGGACTTTGTAATTTGGTCACAAAGCTCTTGAATCTATTGAACTTTAAGGGCTTGAGCCTTGCCTCTTTAAACCTTTTAATTGAATTTGAACTTCGAAGTAAGGAAAATCAAATTGTGCAAGCCAGTCTTAAAACCAAAAATTAACAGTAATGTCCTTATTCGCAATCTCTTGACGACATTCGAAAAAGCCGTCAACACACTTTAATGCGGATATCCAACACCGTCGTGAGTAGAACAAAGAACAAGGGAAAGTAGAATTACTGGTACAGTTGAATCCGCTTATAGAAAACAATTGAACCAAATAAAACAAAGTAGGTCACCTCATACCATGACTCCAACTTAAAATTTACTCATGCCCTATAATTGAATGCATAGAAAGGTTACCAATCCACATAACCACTTGGTATAAGGAAATACCAAAAGGTAGGACAAATTTGGGGTATGACACCTGAATGCTGGTTTTAATGTTGGAACTGGGAATGTTGGTTTTGGTGTTGGTGCTGGCAACACTGGTGTAGGTATTGGTGTTGGCAATGCTGGTTTTGGTGGTGCCAATCAGGGTTATGGTAATCAGGGTTACGGCAATCAGGGCTTCGGTAACGCAGGTTTTGGCAACGCAAGCAACAATGGTGTTGGAATGGGTGCTTACAATGCTGGTTTCGGGCCAGGTGCTGGCAATCAGGGTTTTGGTAATACGGGGTATGGTCCCAGGTTCAATCAGACTGGCTTTGGTCTTAATGCTGCTTATGTTGAGTATGATAATGGGGATTCTCATTGGGGCGTGGATCGTCAAGAAGATGCTTTCCCTCCGCCAGGCAGGGATCTTGAGATGCCCACTGACAATGACCGAAGGTTCAAGATGTTGGAGGAACAAATGAAAAATTTTGCTAATCAGAATTCCATGGGGTTGGACATGGCTAATATGGGGTTGGTTCCTGGCTTAAGAGTGTCGCTCAAGTTCAAAGCGCCCACTTTCGACAAATATAAGGGGGATACTTGGCCAAGAGGTCACGTGCGGTCTTACTATCGGAGATTGTCTGCCTATTCTGATGACAAAAAGATGCTGATGCTATTTTTCCAGGATAGCTAGTCTGGACCATCATTGGAGTGGTATATGGGGTTAGAGCCCACTCAGATTGGTAGTTGGAAAGAGTTGGTGGAAGCCTTTATAAAGCATTACCAATATAACAGCGACCTTGCGCCGAACAGTGTCCAACTCCAAAATCTGTCTCAGAAGAATGGCGAGAGTTTTAAAGAGTACGCCCAGAGGTGGCGTGAGCTTGCAGCTAGGGTGCACCCACCCATGGTAGAGCGTGAGTTGGTGGATATGTTTGTAGGCACTTTCTATGGGTTGTTTTATGACAGGCTTATCAATTGTACGACGAATAATTTTTCTGAGTTGATACTCTTGGGAGAACGTATAGAGAACGGCGTTAAGATCGGTAAGATTCAAGCAGGAGAATCAACCTCAGCTGGAGGTGGTAAAGAGGTTTTTGGGAACAAGAGGCAGGGGGATACTAATTCAGTATACAGCTCCCGAGGAAGAGGTAGAGGTCGAAACCAATACCGTCAGCAAAACATTGCTAGTGTGACAATTCCTGTACCTCAACAACAACAGCAACAACAGCAGAGCCAGCAACATCCTGCTCAACGAAGAATTCAGGATAGAGACAGGGCCGTGAAAAGAGTATTTGATGTACCTCCATTACCGTATGCTCAGCTTCTTCCAACTTTGTTACAACTGCAGCTTGTTGAGAAAAGGGCGTTAGCTCCGCTGAAGGGCACGCCTCCTTTTGGTTATGATGCCAATGCATATTGTGAATTCCACTCTGGGGCACCCGGTCACAGCATAGAGAACTGCCATGCATTCAAGCACAAGGTGCAAGATTTGATAGATAGCAAGGCTATAAACTTTGGTAATGAGGCACCCAATATTGATAAAAATCTGATGCCGTCTCACGGATCTGCGCAGGTGGGTGCTATTTTGGGAGATACCAGTTTGAATTTGGTTATGAATGTGGATGAACTGAAGACGCCTCTGGGTTATGTCAAGAGTAGGTTGCTGAAGGGGGGAGTGTTCCCTGGGTGTGATACAGATTGTGTTGACTGTTTAGCCCGACCCGAGGGTTGTGATAGCTTAAGAAGAGGTATTCAAGGGCTGATTGACGAAGGAGCGCTGCAATTCGACCTTACTGCTGAAGAGAAGCCTGTTGAGGCAATAGCTGAAGAGCATGGCGAAGTTGCAACGGTTACGATCCCATTTAATACTGTCACGATATCGGCGCCTCCCAAGCGACCGACTATCACATATGAAAGCACTAAAGCCATCCCTTGGAACTATGGGGCGGAAGTTTACTACAATGGAGAAAATATTAACCTGGAAAGCCCGCCGGTTGGGTCAATTGATAAACTTGTGGGGGCAAGGGGCATAACCCGCAGTGGTAGAATTTTTGCGTCACCAGAAGTAGAGGCTGAGAGAATTGCCAAAGGGAAGGGTAAAGTCAATGAAGAAAGACCTTCTCAAGAGAAGGAAAAAGAGGCTTTGACCAAAGATGTGGAAGAATTCATGAGATTAATCCGGAAGAGTGATTATAAAATTGTCGATCATCTGCAATAGACGCCTTCCAAAATCTCGATTTTGTCATTGTTGCTTTGTTCTGAAGCTCATTGGAACGCTTTGCTGAAAGCCCTTGACGTTGCTTATGTACCTCAGGAGATATTCGTGAATCAGCTCGAAGGAGTGATTGCGCACGTGAACACGGGGCGTGGCCTTGGCTTTACATATTTTGATTTAACACCCAGGGGCCACAACCACAACAGTGCGTTGCACATTTCAGTTGAGTGCAGGGGCACTGTCATGTCTCATGTCCTTGTTGACACTGGTTCATCCTTGAATGTTTTGCCCAAGAAGGCACTGCTGAAGCTAGATACCCGAGGTATAATATGCACGCCAAGTGACCTGGTAGTGAGAGCTTTCGACGGGACGAGAAGGTCCGTGTTTGGAGAATTGACTTTGCCAATCTAGGTCGGTTCAGAGGTGTTTGATAATGTGTTTTATATCATGGACATACAGCCAGCTTATAGCTGTTTGCTTGGACGACCTTGGATTCACTCTGCAGGGGCTGTAACGTCTACGTTGCACTAAAAGCTCAAATATATGGTCGGTGGTAGCATTGTCACCGTGTGTGGGGAGGAAGACATCCTGGTAAGTCACCTGTCATCATTCAAATATTTCGAAGTGGATGGTGAGATCCATGAGACCTTGTGCCAAGCCTTTGAAGGGGTGCAGATCAGATACAAATCTCTTGTCGTAAGCAGTGGGCCAGAGGTGGCTATGTCTTCGTACAGAGAAGCCCAAGCGATAGTTCAGGCCGGGGAGACCAAAGTTTGGAGTCAAGTTCTGGAGATTCCTGTTAAGCAGGACAAGTTTGGCTTAGGGTATCGCCCGTCATCGTCATCTTCTTCACAGAGCGTGCCAAAGTTCAAAGGGCCAATTGTGTTTACTCCAAGAGGGGTCAGTTTTGAAACGATCAATGTTGTGTCTGACAGTGAAGATGGAGATAGTAACTGTGACATGGATTCATGGATCAAGCCCAGCGAGCCAGGACAAATCCTATGCAACTGGTCTATTCAGGACTTTATTCAAGTGACGACGAAACAGTAATGCCTTGTTTTTCGATTATTGTACAATCCTATGTCCTACCCGGGTCATAGTGATTTTATTTCAGGGCCTACTTGTTTACGTGTATGCTTTGCTTTAATAATCAAATAAAGGCGTTTTTCTCATGCAAATTTTGTGATCCCTGTTTTTCTGCTTTTTATTTTCAACAATAAAATGGCAATGTGGTTGTATGCTTCGTTTGCATATCATTTGAAGCATTTAACCCTTTCTCTTGCAGGATCCATATTTCATATGACACCAATCAAGAACTCCCTATGACTCGCTTCGACTTTGAGCATCCGATATTTCAAGCCGAGGAAGAGATTGTTGAGGACGACGACTTACCAGAAGAGCTGACTCGTCTGTTGAGACAAGAAGAGAAAATCATCCTGCCTCATCAGGAGGATATCGAGGTCGTTAATTTGGATTCCGAAGAAGTTGTCAGGAATGTCCGGATAGGGGCTGCGCTGCAAAGCGATATCAAGCAGAGACTTGTCGAGATGCTGCGAGAGTATAGTGACATCTTTTCTTGGTCTTATGATGATATGTCAGGGTTAGACACTGATATTATGGTCCACCGCTTGCCATTGCATGAAGACTGTCCGCCGGTCAAGCAGAAGCTCAGAAGAACGAAACCAGATATGGCCGTAAAGATTAAAGAGGAAGTGCAGAAATAGTGGGACGTTGGTTTTCTAGCTGTTACAACTTACCCTCCTTGGGTCGCCAATATAGTACTTGTGCCAAAGAAAGATGGTATGGTACGTATGTGCGTTGACTATCGGGATCTGAACAAGGCGAGCCCTAAGGATGACTTCCCGCTTCCTCATATTGGCGTATTAATCGACAATACTGCTCAATTTTCGGTGTTTTCCTTCATGGACGACTTTTCAGGCTATAATCAAATTAAGATGGCGCCGGAGGATATGGAGAAAACAACTTTTATTACCCCGTGGGCAACGTTCTGTTACAAAGTGACGCCTTTTAGTTTGAAGAACGTTGGGGCAACATATCAGCGTGCTATGACGACACTCTTTCATGACATGATGCATAAAGAGATCGAGGTATATGTTAACGATATGATTGCCAAATCCTAGACGGAGGAAGAGCATCTGGTGAATCTTCTGAAATTGTTTGAGAGGCTTAGGAAATTCAGGTTGAGGCTGAATCCTAATAAGTGCACCTTCGGGGTGAGATCTGGAAAGCTACTGGGGTTCATCGTTAGTGAAAAAAGAATTGAGGTTGATCCTGCAAAAATAAAAGCGATACAAGAAATGTCAGCGCCAAAAACAGAGAAAGATGTTCGTGGCTTTTTGGGGAGGTTGAACTACATTTCCCGGTTCATATCTCACCTTACAGCCACGTGTAAGTCGATGTTTAAACTGTTGAAAAAAGATCAGGCAATTGTCTGGGACGAAAATTGTCAAAAAGCGTTTGAAAGAATAAAAGAATACTTGCAGGAACCTCCGATCTTGGTACCCCCAGTAGCTGGGAGACCACTGATCATGGACTTGACGGTTCTTGAGAATAGTATGGGTTGTGTTCTGGGTAACATGACGAGACTGGACGAAAAGAGCATGCGATCTATACTTGAGTAAAAAGTTCACAGATTATGAATCCCGTTACTCAATGCTCGAAAAGACGTGTTGTGCACTTGCTTGGGCTGCCAAACGTATGAGACAATACATGCTAAATCATATAACCATGCTGATTTCGAAGATGGATCCGATCAAATATGTCTTTGAAAAGCAGGCACTTTCAGGAAGGATTTCCCGATGGCAAATGGTACTGACAGAGTACGATATACAATATGTTTCGCAAAAGGTTATCAAAGGTAGCGTGTTGTCAGAGTACCTTGCCGAGCATCCAATCGATGATTACAAACCAATGAGGTTTGATTTTCCTGAAGAGGATATCATGTACTTAAAGATGAAAGATTGTAAAGAGCCATTGTACGGTGAAGGTCCTGAGCGGAGTTCCCATGGAAATTGATTTTCGACGGTGCTATTAATTCATACGGAAGTGGAATTAGGGCAATCATTACGGCTCCCCATGGGACTCACATCCCGTTCACGGCCAGATTGACATTTCCAGTTACCAACAATGAGGTTGAATATGAGGCGTGTATCATGGGTCTCGAGGAGGCTATTGATTTGAGGATTAAAAATCTCGATGTGTATAGAAACTCTGCGTTAGTCGTGAACCAGATCAAGGGAGAGTGGGAGACTCGTCAGCCTAATTTGATACCATACATGAATTATGCGAGGAGGTTGTTGCCTTTCTTTGACAGAGTAGAGTTTCATCATGTGCCACGGGCAGAAAATCAGATGACTGATGCTCTTACGACATTGTCTTTGATGTACAAAGTTAACTTCTGGAATGAGGCTCCCAGAATAATTATCTCCTGCCTTGATAGGCCCGCTTTCATATTCGCCATTGAGGAAGCTTCCGATGGCAAGCCGTGGTATTTTGATATCCAGAATTTCCTAAAGAACACAGAGTATCTGACTGGGGCATCCAGCCGCGATAAGAATACTCTTAGGAGATTGGCTGGCAACTTCTAGTTGAATCCAGATGGTGTTCTGTACAGGAGAAACCATGATTTGGTGTTATTGCGATGTGTGGATGAGAAAGAAGCTAATCTGCTTATGGAAGAGGTCCACGAGGGTACCTTCGGCACGCACGCTGGCGGACATGCTATGTCTCGAAAGTTATTGCGAGCAGGATATTATTGGCTGACGATGAAAAGAGACTGTTTCAAGTTTGTGAAGAAATGCCATAAATGCCAGATTTATGCAGACAAGATTCATGTGCCTCCAAGCCGTTTGAATTTTATGGCATCCCCGTGGCCTATCTCCATGTGGGGGCATTGATATGATTGGAAAAATTGAGCACACCGCATCCAACGGACACCGGTTCATCTTGGTAGCTATCGATTACTTCACCAAATGGGTCAAAGCAGCGTCTTACGCTAATGTTACCAAGCAAGTAGTGGCCCGATTTATCAAAAAGGACATCATCTGTCGTTACGGAATCCCCGAAAGAATCATTACTGACAATGGTTCGAATTTGAATAACAAGATGATGAAGGAATTATGCCAGAATTTCAAGATTGAGCATCACAATTCATCTCCCTATCGGCCCAAAATGAATGGCGTTGTCGAAGCGGCCAATAAGAACATCAAGAAGATCGTTCAGAAGATGGTTGTGGCATACAAAGACTGGCACGAGATGTTGCCCTTTGCTTTGCACGGTTATCGTACGACGGTACGCACATCAACTAGGGCAACACCTTTCTCAATGGTGTATGGTATGGAAGCTGTCCTACCATTAGAAGTTGAGATTCCTTCTTTGAGAGTTGTGTTCGACGTCCAACTCGATGAGGCAGAGTGGATAAGGAATAGGATGAATCAGCTCAGTTTGATGGATGAGAAGAGACTTGCATCTATCGCATATGGTCGGTTATACCAGAGCCGGATGAAGAAAGCTTACGACAAGAAGGTGTGCCCTTAAAGCTTTCAGACGGGCGATCTTGTGCTGAAGAAGATTCTCCCACCACAATCAGATCACAGGGGCAAATGGACTCCCAACTATGAAGGTCCATATATCATTCTAAAGGTCTTCTCCGGAGGAGCCTTACTGTTGTCCACCATGGATGGCGAAGATTTTACATCCCCTGTGAACTCGGACGCAGTTAAAAAATATTTTGCTTAAAGAGACCCGCTAGACAGAAAAAAGAAAATCCAGGAAAAAATGGGGCATCCCGGCGAACCAAGAAAAAAGAAAGGGTTCGGGCAAAAATTAGGGATAAAATTGAAAAGATGTACACCCATGAAGTCGAAAACCTGAAAAGGCGACTTCGGCAAAAAAGGGTATCCCGGTGAATTGAAAACCCGCAAAGGGCGATTCAGGAAAAAGTTAGGGATTGAAAAAGCAAATGACTGCGGTCCGAGTTTGATACTGCATTGCTTAGTGGTTTGGGAGTACCTGAGGGTCGATTATCCAAGTCAATTTCTTCCGAGAACTGAGTATCGGGAAAGCGTCGGAGTCAGGCGAGTCATAGGAGGATCAGCTCATGGTGTTTGTCTGTACCACGTTACCGACATGTATACATATTTCTTTGCGCATCTGTACATATTTGTATTTATTTTTGTAGCTTCCTTTTTTCAGGAGTTGCATCCACTGTACAAACTTTGCCTATTTACAGGCCCGTTATCAATAAACGCATATTATTCAGTACTTGATGTTTGTTTTAACTTTTACTGTTTTGTTTATGGAAAACGCCGATGTTTTTGATAAACTTGCACGTGCATAAACTTGGAGGCCTCGGCAAATAATTGTTAAAACTTTGAATTGACTGAGCAATTGTCACGGTTATTGACCTGGATATTTCCTTTTGTATAGGATATCTTGTTGTTGCTCATATTTTGCAGGGTCGTTACCTTTGAAGCAAACAGCCAAGAGATCGTGTTTCCCCAGCCAGAGTCCCTTAACGTAGGATCAGGCTCTAGGTGATCTTATTCCTCCCCAGCAGATGGAAGTCGCATATTCATCCCCAGAAGAGTTGGATTCGAGCTAGCAAGCGGTCAGGCAGTGATGTGCATCCCCAGCAGTTGGGTATGTGCACATTTAATCCCCGGTGAAGTCCTAACAGAGTACAACCAGGTTGTCAGTGGTTTGAAAAGTTCATCCCCGCGCAGGATTTTTCTTTCTGTTTCTCCAGCAGGTTGTCTTTCCTCCAATAGGTTGACCATCCTCAGCAGAGTTCGTAACTCCGGATTTGTTAAGCTATTCCCCAGCAGGATTGTCTCTTCCCCCAGCGGAAGTTTGGCCTCGTTCCTCCGACATTTATTTTGCGGGAACGCCTCTTTGCATCTGCATCGCGCATAGCATCTACCCAAACGTGTGGCATTTCCATTCTGCATGGAGCATTACGCCATTTTTCAAACATGTGCATTTTGAAACATAAGCCAGGTCAGTTACCTCTTTGTTTCCAGGTGTTTTTCCCTGCAGGTAATTGGAATTCTTGTTCAGGATGGTTTTCAGATATTCAGATTTTTGACATGAGATATGTGATGATAACGTTCGTCCTATCATGTATTCCCTCATCAGAGTTGCTTGATTAAGTTTCTCTTCTTCCCCAGCGGAGTTTTCCTTAGATTGTTGTTACGTCAGCGTTAGAAGATTTCAGAGATTAGACCTTTGAAGTCGTTACTTGTTGTCAAAGTTAGTACCTGGCAATTAACGTCAGAGTTTCCCCATTAGAGTTTTCCTTGAATTGTTGTTACGTCGGCGTTAAAAAATCTAATGGATTAAACCTTCAAGATTGTTACCCGTGTTGACGAAGATTGTTACCCGTGTTGACGAAGAGTGTTACCCGTGTTGACGGAGAGTTTACCCGTGTTGATGGAGATTGTACCCGTGTTGACGGAGTGGTTACCTGTGTTGACAGAGTTGTTACCCGTGTTGACGGAGTGGTTACCCGTGTTGACAAAGTTGTTACCCGTGTTGACGGAGATTGTTACCCGTGTTGACGGAGATTGTTACCCGTGTTGACAGAGTTGTTACCCGTGTTGACGGAGTTGTTACCCGTGTTGACGATGATTTTTACCCGTGTTGACGGAGATTGTTACCCGTGTTGACAGAGATTTTACCCGTGTTGATGGAGATTTTACCCAGGTTCGCGCTTTACATAGTGAAAATATCGGTAGTGTCAAAAATGTTCCTCGCAGAGTTGTTCGTTCAAGTCTTCGGATGCCAGATTAGCACTTTTATTTAGTGCTTTGCCCGTTTCCGCAGAAATGGAAGGTCAAGGATAGTACATTGACCGCTCGCGCTTTACGTAGTGCTTGCCCGTCTAATCGGAGATAGAAAGTCAAGGATAATGTTTTTATATGGTCCTGCGACTCGGTTCCCGCTTATTGTAGCGTATAATATGGATTCAACGCCTGTGGCGTCACACAGGTGATTGAGGTTGAAATCAGGTTCTTTATCAGATGATTGATCAGTTTGTTGTCGTGACAATCGGATTTAATTTTCTAGATATTTTCACCAAGCAGTTTGTGTAGTTTATTTCTTTGGTTGGAAAATTTCTGGGTTCTCTAGTATTCAACTGTCTTTTACCTTGATTAGCGGAAAGTCGTTCGCTTTTCATCCAGTTAGGTCCAAGCCACTTGAATAGGGGTAGCTGTTGCACCCCAAAATTTGCCTAACCTTTTCTTACTTGGTTTATGTTTCACTGCATTAGCATTGCATTGGTCTAGCATTTGCATAGCATAGCATTATTCATTTAGCAGGGGATCAAATGTGGTTTATATCAAGAGGAGTCTATCTAGAGGTCTTATACAAGCTTGAGAGGTCACCAAAGTCATCAGCAAGAGGGTTGGGTTCTTGAGAAGTTTGGTTGTTTGATATGGTTAATCTCTTAACCTGAGGACCAATTGAAGACCATCAGTGTGTTGTGGAGTCTTGATCATGGATAGAGTGTGGATAGAGCTCATAGAGTGCCTTGAGGGTCATGGTGGAGCTCAGTCAAATCATTATGTTGAGTGTGAAGAGCCACAATTAGGGGTGTCACAATTGGCGTTTTCATCTGAGTAACCTTAAGTCAACTGTGCAATTGAAGGGGATTAAGACTCAATTCTAGGTCTTTGTTATCATGGAAAGTTGTGTTGAGATACATGAGGTGATATTCCAAGATCAATCCAAGAAGAATTCAAAGTGTGAGGAGTTGCTATACTAGGGTTCTCAGGGTAAAATCCCCTATTTAGTGCCTGACTTCAAGACCATTTATCTCAAGATACACGTTTTGTATCAACTTTTGGCCAACATGGAACTTGTAGAGCATGTTCTTAGCTTTAATTTGAGTACTAGAAGTCCTTGATTGGATTTATACAAGTTATGGTCCAGACAAGTTACAGGTCATCAGATGAATGTGAAATTTGTCTGTGAAAGTTCACCAACTTCCATGGAACTTTTGACCTAGAAGAATGTTTCTCCTCAACTTTTGGCAAACATGAAAGTTGTAGGTCTTGATCTTAGCTTTCCAAATTGTACTAGAAGTCTTCCATATGATTTGTATAACTTGAGTTATGAGGTTTACAAGTCAGGGGTATTTTGGGAATGTAAGATTATAGGTCATTTGGCATTATAGGTCATTTTTACTATCTTGCAAGCTTCAAATGAAGTTTTTTCCAACACAGAACTTTCTCAAAATGGGACTTTAAGGCTAAACATGTATCCGTGATGCTTTGATTTGGCTTAGGGTGAGACTTGGTTTGAAAGAGATTGACAAAAGGGGAATTAAAAGGCATTTATGTGAAAAAAACTCAAATTAAATTATGTGTGTTCAAACAAGACCAAATGAGTACTCATTTTAATCAGAAAAATAATTTTGAACATAATGGCAATAGTGGAAAATGCATTTGAGGCATAATTCAGAGTGTTTCACCTTGTTTCTTCACGAATAAGAAACACATCCAACCTTGGTCATATGATAAGATTAAGCTCTCAAATTGATCCATACACTCTCCACAGTCAACAAGGATTGCAACTGAAGCTTCTTGGAGAAGGAACTAGTGCAAATTCGTGTTTTCCATTGTTGAGTTTTTGAAGAAAAGTGGAAACTTGGATATCCTGGATTGGGCCTCCAAATCACCCAAACTCACTCTATTTAAGTTCAGAAAGTGATTTGGATCAAGGTTGGTGGTTATTTCATGCTAGAGCCAGAGATTGCAGAGTGAATTTCAAGGGAGAAGGTGTAAATCGTGTTTTCATTGCAAGAGTAATTCAGAGCAAATTGAGGATCCAATCATCTTCAGCATCAATCATAGAGTGTATCTGCACAGTTTGAAGCCAAGGATCGTGCCCTAACTGCTCCAATTTGAAGATGCAACTCAGGTGTGCAACTTTCAAAATTGTTGTAGATTCATGATGATCTAGCATGTTTTAGCATGAGGTTAAGCTTTAGGAAGATGATTAGATGGATTTTAGATCACAATTGTGGAGTTTAGAGACAAATTAAGGTGTGAGCAATTTTTTGTTTGGATGCAAATTGGCTTGATTATTGAGAGTTAACATGATCTAGATAGCTTATGATAATCTATGAAGCATGAGGAATAGATCTATGGCTTTGGATTGAGGTCTGGTGACACTTGAAGAATTGGAGTATTTTCTGTTTGTGATCGTGTTTCAAAACCTAGAAGGAATTAGGAGAAATGGAGTTGATATTTGGAACCAGCGTGAAAAACAGATAGATCCATATAAGATTTGCCTAGTTTCCTTGACCTGTAACTTTTGGTTCGCCGGAGAAGACGGTGGCTCAGCCAGCGGAGCCACCGTCTGGTTCACCTGAAAATCTTCCCTCCATCTGAGTTTAAAATGAAGACGATGAACAAGGACCATCAGATGAGTGGAAATGTTAGACTTTGTAATCAGAACCAACGCACGAGATTCAATTTGAGCATTGGACTTTGACTGCAGCAAACGTTGCGTTTCATTAATCTGACTTGGCAAGTGATGTGGCGCGTGCATGTTCCTTGGATGAGCTTACTTAGTCTTTAGATGATTTAGATTTAATTTCTGATTTTTTGGTGCTGTTGCATTTTATTTTCATGCAATTTTCAATTTAATTTTATTTTTTGCATTTTGTTTAATTCCTTAAATTTGGATTATTTCTTCATTTTCTTGCTGATTTTTGTATGGTCATTTGGTATGGAATTTGAATGAGATTTTTTTGCTGGTTGCTAGTATAGAGATGTATGTTCCCTTAGGAATTATTCCATGATTTTTAGATAACAATAGGTTATGTTTTGGATTAGGTTCCCATGACCTTCCATTTTAGGGTTTCCCTTTGACAACTTTAAGTTTAGGAATTCTTTGGTACCCTTAAGCATAGTTTCAATCCCTGGTTTTTGTACCATAAGTACCTAACACATGTAGGTTCCCTTAGAAAAGTTCATAGGATTTTAGGAGATGATTTATTATTTTAAATAGATTTAATACTTAGGCTAGTTTTAAGGTGCTTTCAACATAACACTTGCACTAGTTGAACCCCAATGGTGGCCTTTAGTCATAATAGGTTTGCTAATCTTTTTTGATAGTGCTTTAGACATATAGAAGCTTTTGTTTACTTGATTGTGGTGCTTGATTTGGTGTTTAGACCTTCTTTTAGTAGCTTTCTTGTTGCTTGATCAATTAGGGTTTAGGAAGAGCTTAGTTTGATTTCTCTTTCTTCAAATAAACATGGATTGCCTTGATTGCTTTCCATTCTCATCCAAGGATTCAAGGTCCCTATATGGAAACCTCATCTTTCCTTTGGAAGGATGTGTGGCATTTCACAAGAGGTAGAACCTTTGAGGATGCCTATCTCAGATGTATGGTTGAGTGCCATGATGGATTCCCTTGGTTTCCATCATGCTTCCCATCATCATACAATCATCTTGATGTTAACTCTCTTCTCTCTTGTTGGAGCTTTCATTTCCTTTCTCTTGAAGATGGTTTGGACTTGAAGTTGGTTACAGACTGTTTGTTTGTTTTTCTATTAGACTGCTTTGCTGTTGAGCTGTTTTGTCTGCTGTATTTTCTGATTGCTTGACTGTTGCTTGTGTGACTGTTTGGTGTGTTGCATTAGACTAGGTCTCATGTAGATGTTTCTAGGGCTAAGAGCATCCTAAAGGTTGAGTTTCTCCCTTTGCTTGTCTGCATTAAAGGTTGAGCCTGTCTCCCTCTGCTTGACTGTTATTGCTTGGCTTTGCTTGTTGGTTTAAGGTTGAGTTTGTCTCCCTTGCATGTGTTGTGTGTTGCCTCTGGCTTGCTTGCTCTAGAAGTTGAGCTTGGCTCCTTCTGCTTGTTTGTTGCATTGCAAGCATTTTATTTATAGTTATTTTATGTGTTGTTGCTTTCCTTTGCCATGTTCCCCTAGGGACTCTGACTTCTCTTGTTCCAGAGAAGTTATAACAGACATTAGGGTTCTAACCATGCATGATAACATTAGGTAGTTCCCTCCTAACCTCAACCATAGGGTCAATTTTGCATGACAACTTTAAGATTGGATCAGTTCCCCTTAATGCGTCTTTTCTCTTCTCATCTTCAAACAAATCAAGATACAGTAATAAAGGTTAATTGACGTCGTACGCTACGAGCCTTAAGCTACTTGAGAAAGGGTTATTGGAGAGTTTCTTTTCAACAGCTTGGATGTTTAGTATGGCACCCTTTGGGTGACATGCGACACATTTACTCCCAGGTCATTGTCTCTAGTGCGATATTGGTTGCAAACATCCATAAAAAACAGTTCTTCCATAAAAGTTAGAAAGCAAAGATCAAACATCTTTTTGTCCTCTGGGACCTTTAACTCAAGGAAACCCTTTTCAGAAGAAGAGTTTTGTTAACTCTCGTTTCTACCGCAAACGGTAAACACTTAAGTCTTCGTCGAGCGAGTTGCATACACCAACTGTTGGAACCGTCTGTTAACCCTACTCGGATAAAAAAAGACAAACCTGTGTCTCTTATTATCCCGAATTACGTTTGCTCTGATCTTTCACGCCGTGTGAAAGTACGTAGGCACGAGATGCGATATCTCTGCGAGCAACCTTCCCCCGTAACCCGTAGTTAGGCGAACTACGTTGACTCTGATTTCTCATTCCAGACGAGAATACGTAGGCATAGAGCTGATGTGTTCTGCCGAGTCATTTTTCTTTTCTTTTCAGACCATACTTTTAGCGTAGATAGATATAACCAACCCGTCAGATAAACACAACAAGCATGGATCCCATCGAGTATGATTGACGTGAGGGGTGCTAATACCTTCCCCTTGCGTAACCGACTCCCGAGTCCAGACTTGGTTGCGATGACCTTGTCTTATACCTTTTCGTCAGGTTTTTCCGATCGTTTACTTTCCCGTTCCGAGGGATATATAACGAAAGGTGGCGACTCTTCTGTTTTGCCGGCACCCTATTTTCGCGGTAGCGACACCCACCAAATTCTCATATTCCTCGAGTGTTGGAGCTAGCTGAAAGTCTTGAAATGTAAAACATCTCAATGGAGAATCATAAAGCTGAGCCAAAGTGACGAGTGCTCGTTGATCCACTTCTTGATTCAGGATATGGGTAAGCTAGCCATAGTCTTTTCCGAAGTTGATTCTGAACACAACAGGGATACGAGAAACCAGGCCATGCAAATCATCCAACTTGGGCTTTCTGAAGCTGTATGAGTAGGTATTCTTGGTGTTCAATCCCATGACTTCTGAATGGCTGTAATGTAACTCTTAAATTCCGTAGGAACCAAAGAAAATGAATGTCCTGGCATGAGTATGAAATGAACATGCAAGGTTCGGGGACCACAAGTATAATTCTAAAGTTAATGGTATAAGTAACAATATCTCTGGTTATCGGAACCCTAGGGGTAGGCTCTAAAATAGGTGAGTGCCTAGAGTCATGGATCTTCTCAAAGATATCATCGCCATGACGAAGGCTCATAAAGACAACAACCTCTTTGCAATGATCTCCTCTAGGTGTGGTTTTTGTATCGTCTCAACGAGGAAGCCTCCACGTGAGTCTCTACTACACAACCATCGAGTCCAAGTTTCTAAAAGGTATCTCAGAGTCATAAATCGAGGTTGAAAATATCATTGTTAAAATAACGATACGTTCAAGGGATCTCATCTAATTGGGGAGTTCGTGTAAATGTAAGAAGGAGTGACCCTCATGAGTTAACACTACCAACCACCATGGAAATGGGTTAAAAGGTCCTTAGAGTTATCAGTACAGAGTTATTGGTATAGGCTTGCAAACATTACTGCCACAATAAAGGCTCATCACGACAATAACATTTCCAAGGGAATCAACTCTAAGCGGGGTTTTCGTATCGTCCTCACGAGGAAGACTCCTCGTGGGCCTTCACTACACAACCACCTTCCTAATCCTATGTTTTTTTTCAGACTCGGGTATGGAGCCTATCTCACAAAGCCAATAACTAGAGGAAACCAACAGTGCCACAAGATTATAATAGGATACAATAGTAAAGATAAGAAAGCAAGTATATAATAAATAAACAAGCAAGCAAACCAAAGAGAAAACAAAGAGGAAGAAAGAAAACAAACGAAGATAACTCTCGCGAATCGAATCAAGTTAGGCTTGACTCTCTCTTGCATGCAGCAATTCTTCCCGAACAGAGTCGCCAGCTGTCGCACCTCAAAAAATGTTAACAAACTTCACGATGGACACGGAAAACACATAGTCACCATCGAATTTTATTTATCCCAAAGAGGGAAATAAAAATGCCGATAAAACCTTTAGGGAAAGAACATGGTCATCACAACCACATTTTGGGTTTAGAAGCTGGTTACATAAGGATAAGGTATTAGCACCCCCTCACGTCCATTGTACTCAACGAAAACCTCTGAATTCGGTTCGTGAGGAAAGTTGGATAAGGTTGTTTATTTTCTTCTAAGGGATTAAAGTGAAAAGGTAAGGGAAAAGAATTTTATTTTCTAAGGGAGAAAATGAGTGGATTTTTATTATGGTGCTCTTCAAGGATTGAGTCCCTTGTGCCTACATATCTATAGTAGGTAAATTTATGAGTGTAAGCTATTGATTAACTTAACTAAAACATGAAAGTGTCGCCACCGCACTTTCATTTTATTCAAAAAGGAAAGGAAAAAGAGCAAACAAAACCTAAAGAGTTCTAAAACAAGAACAAACAAAGAACGGGTAAGGGGGTTACGCGATGGGAAGGTGTTAGCACCCAAAACGTCTATAGTACTTTATAGGACCCCTTTGAAATGTCTACGCTTTTAGTTTGAAAATGGTTTGCTTGAAAGGAGATTGGGGAGATGAGAAGAGAATTATTTTTTAAGATTTTTGTGTTTGAAGAGATTCATCGCCTCATGCCTACGTACCCACAAAGTGCAATATAGGATAAAAATCTCGTAGTTCATGGTACAAATAACAAAAATGGTTTGTTTTGATTGATTTTTAAATTTAAAGACAAGTCACCATTTTAAGGAGAAAACTACGACTAGTCGCCCACATGTATAAGACAACATTTGCATCAGCTAAAGATGGAGGATTTTGCTGGGATTAAAATCAACAAGTCTGTCACTCAACATCTAAGTGGAAAATGTCAACATTTTAAATACTATGGGGAATATTAGAATTATATCACAACTATGAAAATGACTCATGTCTAAACTTTATGAAAAGTTTTAAAAGAAAAAGTACACAAAGGCACAAAAAGTTTGAATGAGGTGAAGTGTTTTTTATATCTTTTTAAAATTAGTCAAAGTATGATAAACCTTGATTGACATTTATTAAAGAAAGAAAAGTTTGAAAATCACTTGACCAAAGTCAAGGTTTTATTATGAAAGCGGTTTTAAGTTTGAAAATAAGATGGTTTTTGAAAAAGAGAGAAGATTTTGAAAATTTAAGAAGGGGAGGAGATGAAGTGACTACCCTAGAAAGCAAAATAAAAGCTAGAGATAAGAAGGATCTAACCAAATTGTAGCACACTTCATAGCAAGCCAAATAAGAGTTCCTCACACCTTGAGCATAAGCAAATAAGCAAGCCAAATAAAGGAAAAGATCCATAATACTCCAAGCATAGGGAAATAGACCTAATTCTAAGTCCAAGGGTCCAAGAATAATCCAAAAGGTCCAAGGTCTAAGTCCATCCATGAGCATAACCAAAAAATTAAGAACACCATGTTTCTTAGAGGTTTAATCATTTATTAGTGTTTTAAACAAGATATGGTCCAAGTGAACAAAAGAAGAAGAGAGCGGAAGCACAAGCAATAATATGATATGAGATGATAATAATGGAGCATAAAAGTAAAAGAGATATAGGGAGCGAGAAGGAAACATAAACAAAATTAGTACAATAATGTTGTTAGTGGGTTAGTGATTAGTTGTTAGAATAAATGATCAACGATGGTTAAATCATACACTTAGGCCAAAGTTAATGAAGAATCATTAGAGGATTGATAAAATCAAAGCCTCCTAACAACAAGTTTCATAAGTGATGGACCTAAGACAAATAATCAACCATACTTGGACTTTCAAACATAAGTTTGAGCCACGAATGATCACTTTCCGATTACGGGACAATTTAGCACTATGTTAAGAAATTGCAATCGGGTTTATGTAGAAACCACGACTATCTGAGGCAGTTCAATAATAATGTTAGTGTTAATGCATGCTAGAGAAATGATATGTAGATCATTCTCCGAAAGCAATACCGCACGAAAAGAAAAGTGGTAACGATCTCATCTTTATCATGAACTAAAATAAGTTCCAATGGTATTGAAGATTTTCATTGATCAAAAGAAAAAGAGAAGAGGAGAGAAAATGCCAAATTGAATTACAATTTCAAAATTATTCCATCTTGAAGTTCATTCACTCATCTTGGTAGATCAAAGCACTAAACATATCATTAGCTCAAAGCACCTAAAATGAATTGAACAATTCACTTTAAAGATAGATTTGAATTAGTGAATGTTTATCCAACTTCATCTACACCCTAAGTCCAATAAATTTAAAGAGGAAAAGAACCTTTAAAAGTGTATTCCAAAGAAAAAACTAAAGGGAAATGGAAGAGAAAGAAGAAAGAACAAAAATAGTCCCAAAACAAAGCCAAAATGGAAAATCAACATTGTGTAATCGATTAAAACCAGGAAGCTAATCGATTACATGCTAAAACATCAGCAAAACAAGTTGAAAATAAGCAAAAACTTGATCAATCATTTCTTCAAACACCTCATGATCAATGATGCAATTGATCACGTAAATTCAAGTGAAATAACAACAAACAACAACAATGAAACATAATTTGCAAGATCCAAAGAACAAGCAACAAGAATCAACGATAGATTACATTGTGAAGGATTTATCAAGAACAACAATGGTTGATAAATAGATTACCACTTCAAAAATGAAAATTCATCAAATCAAATTCAAAAATCACACTCCAAAGCCTTGACCTACTGAAATTGATGATGAAAAAGTGAATGGATGAAGGTTTAGCTCAAAGACTAGTAAGTTCTAGTGATGAACTTACTAACTTTCAAAGGAAGAAAGAACTTTGGTGAATTTGGTAGTTGGAGAAAAAAGAGAGTCAAGAAAGAATTTGACAAGGTGAATTTGGATATCAAAAGCTTTTGAAATGAATGAAATGAGGCCTCTGTTTATAGGATTTAGGCTTGGAAATTTTGGTGGATTGGAGTTCAGTTTGGAACCAAAATTAGGCTTGGAATTTGAATTTGGAGGCAAAATCAAGATCAAATGGTGATTAGTGAAGGTGTATGGTGGGAGTTAATTATGATGAGGTAGGAGAATTAAAATGAAGTGATATAGAATATTCTCAATATGAAACATTTGAATTTGGTGCCAAAAATGCTGCAGAATTTGAATTTGACAGATTTTCACAAAAAACGCACAGGATAATCGATTACCACATGTAAAAATTGTGAAAAAAATGTTTTTTAATGTGTTGTCTTGGCTCCAGCTCGATTCTTTTTACTTGTCAAAGAAGGAATGGAAATAAACACATGAACCTTGGAGTCTCTCAAATAATTATCAATTTAATCTTGGAAATCCTTGATCAGAGGGTTTTGAATTATTTGCAGATCAACTTTGACTTTGTTCAGATGAAATTCATTCGAGCTGAGGGGCTGATATTTGATATCCTTGATCCAAATTCTTCTTGAAAAAGTTAGTAAAAGAAAAACAAACACTTTTTGAATTTTGAATAATGGCTGGTAAATATAAACATAAACAAATATCAATTAAAAAAGAAAATAAGAGCGCCAAGTGATCTCTCAAGAATAAACATACAAAGGAAGGAAAGAGAATCAAAGCTTACGATCTTTTTTGTGGAATGAGATGCAAATGATGTGTGGGATCATAGGGGTAAAAATTAGAGTATTACAGTTGTCCTTATTTAAGTTTCTTCTATCCGGAGATATAAAGATTGACATCTTTGTCTCGACCATATAGAAGAGACTTAAATATAACAATAAACCCAATTTTTGGCCCTAAGAGGGAAAAAAAAGATATGATTATGCTAATGATATGCAGACACAAGACCTCTGTGGGGAAAACAAGCCACAAGAAACAAACAAACTACTAGATACCAAAAGAAAGGAAAACAGACTCCGCGGGGGAAAACTAAAGAGTAAGATTCCATTGTGATAAAGAAAAGGATTCAACTCAACCGGGAAAGAGATACCGGCTTTCTGTTACTGGGCGAAGATACTCAAACAGAAGAGAAGAGGTAAAATTCTTTCTACTGGTTACTGAGTAGAAAATAAGGGCAATAAATGTAATACCCCACTTCCCAAAATCAATTAAATTAATAAACATTATAAATAAACAAAATCAGAGTTCCAATTCTCCCAAGTGGGATATCACATAAAAACAACGTTTCCTTATAAAAAGGTTTATCTCCAACTTCAGCGGAATATTAAATAATAAAATTCAATAAAAGTTTGATACGTTCACAGGGAAATAAAATATCAGTTCAACATAAAACAAATAAAAACGCCCAAGTCCCGTGCTACGTATCAGAGCATCCTAGACTCGACAATCACACCAATATCCAAGCTAGCTAAGCACCTGGATTATCTGTACTTCCAAAGAAACACAGACCACAACAACAACAAAGGGGTGAGAAATCATGATCAAAATATAATGGTAATGTAATACATGTAATAAGGCAGTAAAACACACCAACACATCAATTATTCACCCCAACAACACCATATAACGAACCTACTGTTCAAATTACAATATAACATATTATAATGCAAAATGCAACTCAACACCATGCATGCGGTACCGACTCGTTGGTTCATTCAATTGAACCTGGATAGATCACTTACGCTCCTCCTGAGACATGATCTATCCCCCACCATTCTCCACAAAGGAGTACGGATGGATCACTTACTCTCCTTCTGAGACATGATTCATCCCACCGAAACACCATGATATGCACACACCAATGCATAACTAGTATATTTAGGTACTCAACGTGCACACGATCCTCCTGATCATATCATCATACATCAATGCATATATGTACAGATATAACATACACCAACACCATATAAATCAACCAGATAGTAAACAAGTTCATACTTTAACACCCAGATATAAACATATCCCACCACTCGGGGGTACGCGATCCTACTGATCACTACATACATATACATCAACTAATTGTCCACCAGTCATTATTACGGGAAACGTGCACTATCACCAAGTACACAAGTTAGTTCCCACACTCATCATTCTTACAGTGCATCAAGGCCAAACTGTACCTATCATCTCAACTCAGATCCTCAGTCTATTCTAGTACCAATCTTGCACATTACCGTAACCAATAGGCTTCTAATTCCTATTCCCAAAATCATCACCTACACACTTTATCGATACCTCAAAATCCATACAGAATTTTCCCTAAAAACTGTAAAACACCCTATATGCCCTATATGCCAAATCATCCCAAAACACCAATTCATTAACGATTACTATATAATTAACAACAATCATCATCAATCATAACATAACAATATATATTATCATATATCGATCAATTTCCTACGGGGTTAAGGAATCCCCAACTACCCTATACATGTATAAACCATTCCCAATCAAGTTTCTCCCCCCTTACCTTGTTAATCGGTTGATCGATGAAAGAATCCTCCAAGGTTTGGCCAATTCTGATTTTCCCCTGTTCCTTCGTTCTTCGCTCCCTTTTCCGTTCCCTTTTCCGTCTCTCCTTTCTATCGTTCTTTTTCCACTTTCTCTAACTTCTCACAATGTATCGTAAAACTCTAATCCCTCACGTTTCTATTTTCATTCTCTAATCCCAATAATAATAATAACTTAATAATAATAATAATAATAATAAAATAATAATAATAATAATAATAGTAATAATAATCCTATTATTATCTCACCAAAATAATAATAATGTTAATAACTTAATAAAATAATAATAATAATAATAGTAATAATAATCATATTATTATCTCACCAAAATAATAATAATGTTAATAACTTAATAAAATAATAATAATAATAATAGTAATAATAATCCTATTATTATCTCACCAAAATAATAATAATGTTAATAACTTAATAAAATAATAATAATAATAATAATAGTAATAATAATCCTATTATTATCTCACCAAAATAATAATAATGTTAATAACTTAATAAAATAATAATAATAATAATAGTAATAATAATCCTATTATTATCTCACCAAAATAATAATAATGTTAATAACTATAGTAACTATAATAAATATAATAATAATAATAATATTCCCACCAATATCAATATTATACACTATATTATTATATTCACCAAAACACCACCAATAATCCTCCCATATCAGGGACACCCACCAATAATAATATTCATACCGATGATAATAATAATAATAATAATAATGATAATAATAATAATAATAATAATAATAATAATAATAATAATAATAATAATAATAATAATAATAATAATAATAATACCACCAATATTACTATTAATTATTATATTATTATCTCCACACCACCAATGATCCTTATATATCAAGGATACTCACTAATCACATACCAACACACCCCACCTAAGGGCACACCAACATAAAATAATTAAATTAACACCAAAATGACTAAATAAATAAAATGGGTGTTACAATAAACACAAAAGAATTATCATCTATCGGTTATTGGGTAGGGAAACAAAGAGATGTATTACTTATTACCAGTTACTGGGTAAAAATTAGTCCACTTGTCTAGAGACAATCAACTACCTGTTATTGAGTAGGAAAAGAAATATTGCCAACTACTATTTACTGAGTAGTTTAGCGAGAGTAATAAACCTGAAGGAAAAGGTTACCAACTATCGGTTACTGGATAAGGTAAACAAAATATCAACTACCTGTTACTGGGTAGGAAAATAAATATTACTAAAAGAAAAGATTCTCGACTACCGGTTACTAGGTAGAAAATAACGGTAACTAATCAAAAGAGAGACAAATGTTACCTGCTACTAGTTACTGGGTAGAAAAAATAAAGGCAACAAACTTGGGAGGAAAGATCACCTTTTACTTGTCATTGGGTCAAAACAAAGGATAATCAACCAAAAGGGATGAGAAATATTACCTGCTACCTGTCACTGAGTAGAAAAATAAAGGTAACATACTCAAAAGGTGAAGAAACATTACCGACTACCTGTTACTAGGTAGAAATTAAGGCAATGAAATCACAAGTAAAATTTACCGAGTACCTGTCAGTGTTGTCACTGGGTAGGGTAAACAAAACTCAACTACCTGTTACTGGGTAGGAGAAATACATGAAAGTCGACTACCTGTCACTGGATAGGACAAACATAATTCAACTACCTGTCACTGGGCAGGAGAATGAAATAAAATTCGACTACCTGTCATTGGGTAGGACAAACATACTCGACTAACTGTTACTAAGTAGGAGAAAGAGGTATATTATCAGCTACCTGTCACTGGATAGCTCAAATCACACAACAAACATCTTAAATAAAGAGACAACCATTTATTGGGGATGAAATATTCATTGGATAACAACGGGATTCTCATATAAGGAGATAAACATCTTTTCAAATAATGAACCAAGTCAAATGATTACAAGATTCTGCTATAAAGATAGGGCTCGGCTTCTTCTTTAATCAAGTTTTGAACTTGAAAACAGGACTAAATACAAATTGTTTCCGCTGAAGGGACTTACATCTACTAGAAATTATAGACCAATAACTCTGTCAGGGATCTTCAAAAAAGACACGGGAAGGTAAAATGATACAGCAGACTTCTGAAATAAAGAGACAACCATCTGTTGGGGATATCACAACAAACTTCTCACCGGGACTTCTTCCACAGAGATGCCATTTGATGGAAAAACTGGTTGGATAAGGATCCAACATTTCACAATAAACTTCTCTGCTTAGGATAAACAAGAGAGATGCCATTTATTGTGAAGATACAAATAAATTCCTGAAGATTACACAAGCTACTCAAATAAAGAGGCTTCCACTTGCCACCATGTGAGGTTTATCTTGCTGGGGACACACAAGCTGCTCAAATAAAGAGGCTGCCACTGGAAGTCGCACAAGCTATTACCAATAGAGTATTATCAAAACACAACCCAGGGAAATTCAAAATAACCACTATAAGAGACCAAATTTCAATCCAGGAACAAACTGGAGAGAAACGGCCAAACAAGACTTGATCCAATGAGTAAAAAACTCAATTAGGGATCAATTCCATCCAAATAATAAACTAGGGAGGAAAGCTAAAAATAAAATCTTCCACGAGGCTTAAACTCAGTGGAGAACTAGAAAGGATAGGCACTTTCTGCTTAGGTTTGACACTCTAATGGAAAGAGGACACACACACTCTGCAGGAATAACAACACTAGAGAGCAAGGAAGAACCAAAAAAATGAAAGATACACAATGCAACAACAACATGTTATGCTTAACAAATGAATGTGCATGCAATGCATATGAGTATGAATATGCTGACAAAACATACAAAAAGGATAACTAGAGGGTGAACAAAACATCACAAAACCACTAAATACTCGACTAATCTCAATAAGCTGGAGACATCACTAGAGATCCTGCTAGGAATTTATTTGAAGAAAAACCTGCAAGAGATAAGAAAAAGCCAATCAAAGGAAAATAAATCCTACTACAAGGCTGAAATCTCGTTTAGGAGAGGAATATTCTGCTTGGGGAGAAACCCAAAGATTGATCTTCAATAAACAGTAATCCACAAAGAGGATAACAACATGAACTTTGTGTAACACCCCAAAATTTGCCTTATCTCTTTCTTAATCTCTTGGCTTATGTTTCATATTGAAATTCTAGTAACAGACAATTGATGTTATAGTGGATGTTATGACATCCACTACTGAGCAGACTACAGAACTTAACAATAACCAGGAAATGAAAGCAGTAAATAACACAGAGAATTGTTGACCCAGTTCAGTGTAATTCACACCTACATCTGGAGGCTACCAAGCCAGGGAGGAAATCCACTATTAATAGAATTAATTAGAGTCAAACAACCAGTTTGCACTCTTCACTTAAAACCTACCCAATGCAACTTTAGCCTAACACTAGACCTGAGTTCCTACTCACTCCCCCTCAATCACAACAATGATATCAACCAATTAAATTTACAGATAAAATTGAAGACGCACTCCAAACAAACCTTGATTTTGCTTCACAACTTCAATCAAGAGACATAACACTCATGCTTAAAAGCTTATAGTGACACAAATAGAGCACAACTCAAAACACACTAGTCCAATGCAATCATATAGCAGATAATTTCTTGGCTCACAAGAAATCCTAATACACAAAACACACGTGAAGAACTGAATGCACAACACAGAATTCTTCACTCACAAACACTCTGTACTCTCTGTCCCCAAAGATCTGTCAAGGACTGTCTTCAATTAGGATTGCTACTTTGTTATTTATAAGCTGCAGATAGATCTTGGGCCTAAATGCAGAAATTAGGTTTAACCAAGTTAAACCTCTTTTCATAAAGTTGGGCACTCCCAATTAGGTCAGGGACATTTCATGTTATCCTCAGCATTGCCTAGCATTTCGCCTGAGATAACTAGGATCCCTAAAATGTTTCCTGAAGTATAGCCTGAGCTTCCTCATGCAATATACCAGAACCTAAAACACGCGCCCTGATGTCAACTGCTTGATGTCATAACATCCAGCGTGACATCGAATTCACTTTGCTCTAGCTAACTAAACTTACCCTACAATACTCTCCACATGTATGTCATAACATCAGTCATGACATTCACACATACATCAATGATTTGCCACAAAATGCAGCCAATAAAAAACATCTACAAATTCCCCCTTTGGCAAATTTTTGGCTAAAACACTCTGTCAACCTATCAGAGATCACAAGCAGCAGAAAGTTCATACTATATATCTAATCATGCAGGAAAGCTACTAGATAAAACTACCAATCAACACACAAATGTTGTAGTACCATATCAGAGTCATCTACACACACAAACAATATCAGCTTCCAGCCACTCAGGATCAACCTGTTCACACACACTAATCCAGACTGCTCTAGATTATGGATGTTAAGACATCCAGGATGACATCTTGAATCACACGTGTTCCATAGCCCAAAAAAAATCACCTGCTAGTCCAAACTACAGATGTCACACCATCCTGTGTTACTGCCTCTCAACTGATGCACATAGCATCAGCCAAACACAACCTGGACAACCTGCAGTCACACATACTTCCAAGCACAAGCACCAACTCACACACACCTAATAGTAACAGCCACACACACACATGATCATCATCCTGCTCACACATATACACCTGCAACCATGTTTAGAGTAAACCTGCACAGCAGCAAAGCTGTAAAACACTCAGTACATCAGCATAGTATCACCACATCTGCACATCTGCAAACCTGCTAAGTCCTGCTCAGTGAAAACATGCACAACCTGTTGATTCTACTACTACTGAGCATAACCTGATGATTCTACTACTACTTCTCCCCCTTTTTAGCCACAAATTTAGATCATAACTAAATAAATAGTATAGATCTAATAAGGTTGGAAACATAGATTTTAAGGGTTATTACAACACAAATACAAAATAGATGTTCATAAATAACATTTGTGCTGAAGCAAACAAACAAGGAACTCTAGTCATCAGACTCAGAGCCAGCATTATCACTATCTCCCTCTTTATTAGAGTCTTCCTTAGAACTGGCAGCAACTTCTTCTGTTTCAGCTTCCTGGCCATCATCCTCATCAGAACCATCCTCATGCTTGTCCTTATCATTTTCAGTGAACTTAGTATCTTCATCTTGCTCAAGAGACCTGATCAACTTTTCAAGTTTTTGCTTCCTTGTTTCCAAATCCTTGCAAGTTTCTTTGAGCATGGTAATAACCTCAGCTTTTCCAGTCTTAGAGCTCTCTTTGGATGTTTCTGCAGATGTCATGACAATGTCAGGAACATGAGTTCCTTGAAACAGTTTGTGATGGAAAGTCAAGGGGCTTTCTCTCTTGCATGCAGAGTCATTCTCTTTAAGGATATTGGGATACTAATTTAATATTATTCCACAGATAAGGGAAGGAAATGCAATGGGGCCTTTGACACTATAACTGCCTGCATACTTCATGGTCTGATAAAAAATGTAGGTTCCATAATCAAATTTTGTTTTTGTCCCAACAACATAAATGAACTTCCCTAGGATAGTTGCAACAGTTGATTTATGATTTGATGGCACCCAGTTGGCAGCACCAATCTTATGCAACATGGCATACTTTACACTCAGTTTACTTGCAACCAACTTTCCTTTTGAGGGCCAGCTTTTGACCTGGTTGGCTGTAATAACCTGACACACTTTGTTGTCAGAAGCAGTTATATCAGGTTATGCTCCATCTGATCTTCCTAGATAGTTGTTGATGATCATTGAGGAGAAAGTGACACATTTCCCTCTTACATATACTTTGCCAAACTCATTTTATTTTTGATCAGCACATTCTTCTGATAGGTTTACTATGAATTCCTTGAAAAGTATTTCATAGCATTGTGAGAACTGAGTGACATTCTTTATTAAGCCAGCTTCATGGATAAGATTCATGATCTCCTTACTTTCAAGAGCATTATGAGCCAGCTCTCTCTCCAAAGCCAATCTCTTTTGATACACATATTTCCATCTGTTGACACTTGATGGATAATGAAATGATACATTGTCAATAGGAACATCAGGAACACTAGCAGCAAGTTTGCTAGTTGTGGGTATTCTTTGGTGGGTTGTCAGTGACATCACAAGCAACATTTGAGTCAGAGTCTAATTCAGTACTAGTTTGGGCCTTTCTCTTCTTCGGAACGACCTTTCTCCAAGCTTTGGTAGGGCCAACATGAGTACTCTTTGTTACAGCCTTCTTCTTAGGAGTACTCTGCACAATTGCCTTCTTCCCTTTCCTATTCATGAGCCTTTTGGCTATGCTAGGGTTGATTGTGGCTATCAGATCATTATCTGAATAGTCATCAAGGTTCACAATATTAGCATCATCCTTCTGAACCTCATTGTCATCATTGTTATCACCTTGCATATTAACATCATTATTTTCAGAAGCTTGACCCTTGTCATTTTCCTTTTGTGAGGTCGTTTCCAAGGTTTCAACATCGTGAGTGACATCAGCTTATTCATACAGATGGGAAGCAGGACACTCAGTGTTAGGGGGAATGGATATTCTTGGCACATCATGTGGCTCAATCAGAACCATGGATACCAAATTAGCAATGGTGTTGTAGATTTGCCTAGCTTCTTCCCCATTGGCATCCTCGTTAGCGATGGAGGTTGAAGAGTGAGGAGCCTGACCTGTGACTAGTTCTTTAGGTCTTCTTGCATGTGAAGATCGTGGTTTTTTCACCATTAGTCCTTCTGGGGTTAGCATTCGTAGGGGAGCTACCTCAAGAGCCTCGTTAGGGTTGCTAGAATCAGTTCTAGCACTAGAATCTGCATCAGCGATGATGTTCATCTTCTTGGGAGAGATGGATTTTAATTGTTGAGACATTTTAGAAGACTTTGGCAGTGAGAGAGAAGGTTTTCTGTGGTTGTTGAAGAAGGTATGGAAGATGAAGAGATGGTATGGGCACCAAAATAAGCAAGCGTATTGTGTGTATATGCTATAGGGGTAAGATTGCAAAATAGGAGGGAATTTAATATTTTGACCAATCAGCAAATGATTAATTTTCAAAATGCAATTCCCTATTACCATTAATTGCTATAATTCCTCATTAAGACAATTCCTCAACTGGCTTCATAAAGTTTCAAATTGAGTAGCCTTGAGATCTCTTGTAACCAAGTTAGCAATTTGTAGCCCAGAGTTCCCAAGCATCACACAATCTTCTCTAGAGTGATGTCTGTTATCCCTATGCATGGTTCCATTAGGCTAAATTGGATTCAAATTTATGGCACTAAGATTGTCACAATATAATGTCATGACATCCTGAGTGACATTGCTCCCTTTATGCTGGTTATCTTTCATGGACTCCATCAACTTCCAGTATAACAGATCTAGATTTCTATGATGTCCATTCTTTGGATGTGCTGTCTTGGCTTGCTTGTCATCCTGACATTTACCACAGCCTGTTCTTCCATCTAGAGTTAACTTTGGAGTTCCTCTTACTGCTTCCTTGGATATGGTCTTCTTTATCCTTTGAAGATGCCTACCTGTTTTATGCCACAATTGATCCTCCTTTTCTTCCATGGTCAAGACATTGAATTTATTTTTAGGCTCCCATAAATAACAGTTATTCTTAGCTCTAGACCCCCTCATGACTTCCTCATCTTCTCTATTGGTGACAACACATTCACCCTTAGTGAATTTGACACTGAGACCATGGTCACAGAGCTGACTGATACTAATAAGATTTACAGTCATTCCTTTAACTAACATGACATTATCCAATTCTGGAACACCAGGACAATCTAGTTTTCCAACACCTTTGATTTCTCCTCTAGCTCCATCACCAAAGGATACATGACTTGAGGAATGAGTTTTGATGTTCACCAAAAGGTTCTCTATCCCAGTCATATGTCTAGAACATCCACTATCAAAATACCAATCTTCTTTGGTTGGCTTCCTTAGAGAAGTATGAGCTACTAGAGCCACATTCTTACCAACCCATTGTCGTTTCTAGATAGGAGCAACCTGTTTGGATTTGACTTGGTGCATGTGGCTGGGAAATCCATGTAGCCTGAACCAAAAAGCCTTTATGTGCCCAAATCTTCCACAATAGTAACACCTATGACTTTGGAATTTTTTCTTGGTCTGGTTCCTGCTTCTGTTTCCCTGATGTTGTGACATTGGCCGTGATGACATCCGATTTGACCTCTGATTTTCAACCTTTGGGCTCTTGCAACCCAAGATGGGTTCTTGTTTACCAACAAATCTTAGTCCAGACATGTCTTCTGCTTTCTAACCACTTTGTAGGATTTCTTCTAGAGTGTTTGTCCCATTGTTTAACATCCTAATTGATTTTGACATCTGATCAAGTTTAGAATTCAACAAGCTGACCTCACTGTTAAGTGAGTCTATTGTTGCAAGATGCTCTATCTTCTTAGCCTCTAACTCCCTTATGAGTTTCCTCTGATGCTCTCCTTGTTGATAAATTTATGTACTTCTGGTGCATAGCTTTTTATATGAAGATGCAAGCTCAACAAAAGTCAGCTCATCTTCACTAGACTCATCATCAGATACACATACATTATTTAGTGTAGTGACATGTTTTGCAAACTCTTCTTCTGAATCCCTCTCAGAATCTCCATCTAACCAAGTGACATTTAGTCCTTTCTTCTGCTTCTTGAGGTAAGTGGAACATTCATCTCTAATGTGACCATATCCTTCACATTCATGGCAGTGAATTCCTTTGCCTTGGTTAGACTTATCTTCATATTTACCTCTTCTACTGATGTCAGAAGAAATTTTCTTGACATTAGGTATAGACTTATGATCTATTCTTTTGATCAATTGGTTAAATTGTCTTCCAAGCAAGGCTATTGCTTCTGACAGATTCTCCTCAATTTCACCATTTTCTTCCTCTGAGTCATCTGCAGTATTTGAAACAAAAGCTATGCTTTTGTTCTTCTTCTCAGCCTGATCACACATTCCCATTTCAAAGGTTTTGAGAGAGCCAATGAGTTCATCAACCTTCATGTTGGTGATGTCTTGAGCCTCTTCAATAACAGTCACTTTCATTATAAACCTTTTGGGCAATGATCTGAGGATTAGACATGATATAATAGAAGTACACATCATCAAGTTGTTCATAGTATCATTCGTATTTTACAAACATCATCAGCTGATACATATAAAATGTATCACAAAAGAACACTCTACAAGTCTAGCTACCTGATGTTACATATCAGAGCAACTGACTCAAAAGAATGAAGCTATACTTCCCCAAAAGAAAACCTCCAGCAATCCTAATCTGCAATGCCTCATAGAGCATTATAAAATAGCAGAAGGGTGAGAAATATTATCATAATAATTAATGCATATAATTATATATACATACATAACATAAACATACACAAATTACATTTCTCACCACAATCCATTTTAAATCATATACATAGTCCACACGCAATCATTTTTCATACAATAATGACATCCATGCTATGTGACTCAATACGACTCAATACAAACTTATGCCATGTGGTACCAACACTTGTTATCTTTTTTCGATTTACATTAAACCGGGTCCACTATTCTAGATCGATAACCACCAAATGCCCGTCCTCTAAGCTTTCAAACCCACTCTTCTAGGCTTGGGACAAGTCACTAGTCTCCACGAAACTAGCAAGCATTTCCTCTTGACTAAATGATGCATATGCAATCAACAATCAAATGCACTTAAGACCGACATCTTAATCTCATGCATTCAAATAATTCATCTCTTCAAGAATTATAACAATGATTGCACACACAACATATTCACATATATCATCAATATATTTTCAAGCAATGCACACATATACACAATATGTTCTCATGCATTCTCAATACATTTTTAATCACATTAAACAATGTATAACTTTTGTCAAAAGACCATAATTCAATTAATTCAACAATCTAGGATTCCAGCCATAAGGCTACCCACAGTGTTGCACCCTAAAATTTGCTCAACCTACTTCACTTGGTTTATGTTTCAATTGCATTATCATTTGCATATAAAATCATGTACATAGTCTAATCCTTTGCATAGCATAGCATAGCAAGTCATCCAGCAAGGGACCAAATGCAATTCTCATCTCTATGAGCCTATCAAGAGGTTCCTATTCAAATTCAATCTTATCCAAGTCATCAGAAAGAAATGGAAGCCTAGAGAAGTTAGTAGATCAAGCAGTGGATCTATCTCCTATCTTGAGTATATTTGAAGATCATCAAAGACGTTGTGAGCTGTGAATTGAGCATGGAGGGTATATAGACATCATGGAAGACATGGAGAGTCATTTTGAAAGTGAGGCCAATCATTGATGAGATCACAAGAGTTGCAGTTAAAGACAGTCAATTATGGTTTCATCTGGGTCAACCCTAGGTCAACCCTAGGTCAAATGATTGATGGAAAGGCATAAAGGTCTATTTGAGAGATGTGGGGTTCATCATTTGACATGTAGATATGGATGTGGTGTTGTTCCAAGGATAAATCAAGAGAAATCAAGAAGAAGAGGAGTTTCTAAATTAGGGTTTCTGTGTAAAATCCCCTGGTTTAGGTCAAACTTCCAAGCAAGATAATTCAAACTGAAAGCTTCAAATGGATCCTTGGCCAACATGAAACTTATAGAGGATCTCAAGAACTTTAATTTGAGTGGTGGAAGACATCAAGGAGATTTATAGAACTCAAGTTATGGTCCTTGCAAGTTACAGGTCATCTGAGGTATCTGAAATTTTGTCTGTGGAAGTTACTTGTCTTCCAAGCAACTTTTACCCCTCAAGGAGCTTTCAAATGGATTTCTGGTCAACATGAGAGTTGTTCCTCATTGTCTTATCTTTCTAGAAAGGTATGGTATGCCTTCATCATATTTGTGGAACTCTACTTATGACCTTGTCAAGCAAAGGGTATTTTGGTCATTTGAGAATTACAGGTCATTTCAAGCCTATGCCCAAAACTCATACAAGGAAGCTTCAAATGAAAAACTTCACAACATCAAACTTTCTCCAAATGAAATTTTGAGTCTAGAAAAGTGATCATGAAAGTTTGTAAATGCTCATAGCTCAAGGTTCCAAATTTGGTCAATATAAAGGTGAATTTAATGAATAAAAGTGACCTAAAAATGGGATTTTTCATAACATGGACAAATGGGATGAAATTATAGGTCATTTTGATTGGAAAAAATGTTTTAAGAACATTGGCAAAAGTAGATTTTTGAGTTTAGTTCAAAGTTTGGAAGTTATACTAGTTGGCTTACAAAAGAAGTAACATAACCAAATTCACAAGGAAATTGTGCACAAGAAAGTTCTAACAAGTTCTAGATGTTTCCATGAGCATCTATATATTGAGTAGAGTGGCTCCAATCATTGGTTGGTGATTCATTTTGGTTGAAACTCATAGTTGCATCTCATTATCCAATCTTGCAAATTCATTCCAAACTCTACCAAATCTTCATCATTTTCCAAGATTCTTGATCCTATCATCATCTATATTCATCATAGATCAAGTTTCCATTAAGATCTGGCTGAATTGAAGTGGAATTCGTGCTATCCAAGTGTATCATACAAATTGCAAAAGGAAGTGGTTACAAGAATCCAAGGGGTTTAAGCAAGAACTACTGCATACAGAATCAAGATCTTGGTCTATTGATTGCCATTGGAGCATTGCTGAGCTTGAAGTGGTGATTTCCTCCCTCTGTTTTCAACTTTAAACCAGGTTAGTATTTCCATCGAATTGGTTAGAATTAGGTAGCATGGTGTAGAATCTTTAGGTTAGAATTGTTAGGTATAGGTAGAGGATCATTTCCACTGAATTTGAGAGCCTTTCATGGAGTTTGTTACATGAGCACCAAAACTGTTTTGGCTTAGAACACTTAGGTTAGGGCGTGTTAATCTTAACTAGATAGATTAGATTGATCAGCATAGCATGTAGAACGCATTAGTGTAAGATTTAGCAAGAATCATTAAGGTGCATGACAGTGATAGTTCAGTGTGCCCTAGGTTTGTACCTATCGGGTTTGGTGCTGGGGTGAGTTTTAGAGAAAACTGGAGCCATGGTTGTGTAGAGGAGAAGAAATAGAGCATTTTTGGTTTTTACAGATATGAGTTTCATGGAGAAACGAAGGTGTACGAGTATGTGGAACTCTGGTTCATACGAGCTTGCTCATGGCATTAATGGCTGAAACCCTAGCTTCTCATTGGAGAAGAAACATAACGATCGTTGGATGAGGTCTCCTATGTTGACTGGAACTCTAATCTGACGGCCACGATTTAAAACTGAAACGCGAGGGAAGTCTGAGGAAGCAAAACGCGTCGTTTCATTAAACGACGTGGCTGGGCTTGGGAATCAATTGCTATTCGTACCACCATCTTCAAGGCCCAACATGAAATGAACTGAATTAACTGCTATTTGCACCGTTTTTGGTCATTTTTTATTTTTGTGTTTTTTCTGATTAGCTGGGCCCAGGCGCACCTTGCTATGCGCACCCCCAGTCGGGGCCCATTGTCCATTTTTCAATGCTTTTAATTGCTGACTGCACCCCTAATCAATTCAAATCATTTTTAATTTCTTTTATTTTTGTTAATTCTTTAAAAAATCATAACAAATTGGAAATTGCATATTTTTAAATGGTTGTTTTTGCATCTTTTTCATATTTCTGTTAAGAAAATTGTCATATAATAAAATTAGCATTTTATTTCATTTTTGCATTTTTAGTATATTTTTCTTTTAAATAGGTTTTAAATAATGTTTAGTTTAATACTTGATATTGTTGATTTTAGTTTAGCTAGACCCTTGTATATTTTGGACCCATTCTTTTTAGAGTACTTCACTTAGGACTTTAATTTTCATATGAGATTTAATTCATGATTTTAGGACTAAATTTTAGATGGTTTGTTTAGGTGTGATTAGGAGAATCAAAACTAGGGTTTTGAGATAACATAGGTGTAATAAATCATTTCTTTTAGGAGTTGTAGTTTGAATTTTGGGGTAAGGGACTATAGGGGTATTATGGGTAGATAATAGACCCCTTAGAAAATATTAGGCTTCCCCTATTATACTATTACTATTAGTATATTGCTTGTACTTGCTTGATTGTGTGGTGTACCCTCTCTAGGGTTATCATTTGACTGTGTGGGGGTATTGGGCCTGCTTGGGGTTTGGGTTTGAGCTGAAGACTGTGCTGATGAGGCCCATTGAAGATTAAGAGAGTGAAGACCAACTTCCAGAGTTGATGAGGAGTATTTCTTGCTGGCAGCTGTTGAGGAGTGTAGGATTTAGGAGCTAGGCAGAGCTCTAGAGTAGAAAACTTGCTTCATAAAACATGGAAGGTCTTTTTTGCCTCCATTCTTTCTCTATGATTCAAAGTCTCTTTTAAATATCCACCTCCTTCCTTTGGAAGGATTAGTGAATGTATTTAAAAGATAGAAATTTTGAGAGAAAATTGTCTGTATCATGTTAACAGTTAGTGAGCCACCCTTGGTAGGCAATTGACTGCTTAACATCTTGTTCATCTGGTTGACTGCTGATCATCTTGGAGATTGGGACTTTAAGAAAAGCCACTGAAGGCTTGAAGATGAAGACTGATGCTTGCTTGAAGCCTGTGGATGGTTGGAAATGGCTTGAAGACAGATGTTGATGAAGACTGCTTGTGCTGTTTATTTTTAGCTGTTTAATTTTTGATGTATTGTTTGAATTTCCCTAACTATATTGATTGCTGTTTAACCTGTTAGGTTGAAAGTGAATTCTGTTCACTTTTGCCTGTTGTTTTCTAGGTTCGAGGTTGAGTGGGACTCCCTTGCCTCGCTTGTATTGTTGCATTCATGCATTTTACTGCTTTATTGTATATATGCTATTGTTTCTGTTTCCGTTTATCCCTTAGGATCTCTGTTTCTCTCTGCGTAAGAGAGGAGCATGATAGACATTAGGTCTTAACCCATGCATGATAACATTAGGTTAGTGTGATTCCCTTTGCAACCATAGGTTAGAGTTTTGTCTCTTCTTTCTCAAAAACAAACAGAAAAACACAATAAGATTTCAAACACAATAAAAGACACTTCTTCCGTAAAAGAATGTGAACTCATCAAAACGTAGTTTTTGTCTGCTTGGACCAGTAATCAGAAAACCCTTTTTCAGAAGGAATAAAAACAATCAAGACAGACTTGTGTCGTACGTGGCCCGAACTACGTTTGCTCTGATCTTTCATGCTGTATGAAAGTACGTAGGCATAGGATGAGATATCCTAGCGAGCAACCTTCCCCTCCTTTCCCGTAGGTAGGCGAACTACGTTGACTCTGATTTCTCGTTCCAGACGGGAATACGTAGGCATAAAGTGCGATACTTTTCTGAGTCATTTTCTTTTCTTTTAACCCCTGACCTGTAGAGTAGATAGAATAACAATCCGTACCAGAAAACAAGCGTGGATCCCGTCGAGTACGACGGACGTGAGGGGTGCTAATACCTTCCCCTTGTGTAACCGACTCCCGAACCCAGGTTTTGGTTGCGATGACCATACCTTTCCCCGTCTTTGCGGTAGGTTTACTCTGAGCGTTTCCTTTCCTTTCTTTGGGATAAATAACGCACGGTGGCGACTCTTCTGTTCAGCCGGCGCCGATTTTTGCAGTAGCGACAGCTGGCGACTCTGCTGGGGATCCAACGTCCCCTGGCTGCTAAGGACTGCGATAGTTCCTTATGCATTTGGGATCCAACGTCCCTTAAGCGAGTCAATCCTAGCGCTTATTTTCCCGTCGAGGATTTTGTATGGATTTACTTTTTCTGTATTTTACTTTCAGCATTATATTATTGATATTATTGTTGTATTGGGGTGTGACGGGTGTTCTATGATTGAGAGATAAGCCGGACCTGGGCTTGAGTGCACTTAGAATTAGAGTAGAAAGTAGTGGGCGCGTGCCGGCTTTGCTTGCATTAGTGTCCCACAAAATCTACACTCGGACGAGGTTCTTCTGGTTGACTTCTTTTTCTACCCTTTGGGTCGAAGGGGTTGTTGGTTAGCTGAATTGTCGACTCCGGGAACCGATCATTTGGAAGTTGGCTAAGTGAGGCTTCTTCAGGATTTGATGATGCCACTCCTTCTGGGAATCGTATCATCAACCCTGAAAGTCTGTGACGCCGACGACCGCATAGGATGCCATACCATTGTCAGTTACTAGGACACCTAGCTGTGAGAGGGTTTGGGGTTATGCAGGTAACTAGACCTTCAGATACCGGTTTGTTTCTTGATCTGAGATTCTGAGTATTTATGGATAGTTGAGAGGTCTATCAGAGACCAGTCGGAGTTCTGATATGGGGTCTGTCAGAGACTAGTCAGAGTTATGATATGAGGTCTATCAGAGACCAGTGTTGGAGCTTTGTATTGGGTCTGTCCAAGACCAGGGTTCGAGGAATTCTGGAGGGTCTATCTGAGACTTTTGATATGGTTCAGGCTTCTCAGCTATGGCATTTGGTCCCTATTGCATGTATTTGCATTGCATTGCTTGCATAACCATTATCATTGCATCCCATTAACGTGTGTTTGTGCTGCAGGTGCATTTGCATATTCCCTGATTCTAGTGCCCGGACTTCTGCTTATTGATCATGGCTGGTTTGAGAAAGACAGTTGCGTACAAGTTACCTACACCTGACATTACTCCCTTACTTGGTCTGATGTCCCTTGCTGATGAGGAGGTTAGGAGAAGTTTCAGGATGAGTCATGGAAGATTGTTGAGACTGGTCTGCAAGCCAACTGCTGTTGAGATGAATGGGCTGTACACCTTGATGCATATCTATGACCCTGCATTGAGGTGTTTCATGTTTGCTGACTTTATTTTGGGGCCTACTATGGAAGAATATGCGGAGTTTACTGAGCTGCCAGTACAGAATAAGGTTCCCTTTATTCACTCTGCCGCTAAGCCCAAGCTGGAGGACTTAGCTAAGGCCCTGCACATGAACGCTTCTGAACTATTAGTGACTTCTTGGCTCGGAGTTCCAGGTTTCTCCCTGGATTTTCTGGTTGGCAAAGCTCAATAGTATGCCAAGAGCGGGTGCTGGATAGTCTTTAATGCTATCTTGGCTCTATGCATCTACGGAATAGTGTTGTTTCCCAACTTACCCAATTTTGTGGACTTGGACGCTTTCCATCTGTTTGCTGCCGGTAACCCGATACCCACTTTGATTGGAGATCTCTATCATTCATTGCACTACAAAAATGAAAAAAGAAGGGGAAAGATTGTTTACTGTTGTGTGCCGCTGTTGAATATGTGGTTTAAGAGCCATCTTCCCCTGAAGGGACCTTTTGTAGATAGTGCAACTACAGCTGACTGGCCAGAGCGCCTGATGAGACTGTCTTCTGAAGACATTGAGTGGGTTGACCGAGACTTGCTGGGGTCTGAGCTTATTTTCAGTTGTTCTGGGTATCCTAATGTTCCGTTGATAGGAAGGAAATGGTGCATCAATTACAACCCATCTCTGTTCGTTCACCAGTTTGGATATGCGTTGAAGAACCCACCTCAGGAGGAAGAAGTACAGGAATCTCTGTACTTCACCGGTGATTTGAATAGAGAGTTACTAGCCAAGCTTCAGCACGCCTGGATGCTTATCAACAGAAAAAGGAAACCACTGTTAGGGAAGAACGATTGTCAGGCTTATGCACCCTACAGAGTTTGGATCCAAGAGAGAGCGAGACAGTTGCGGATGCCATTTCCATATGCACTGGTCCCTGTCCATATTCTGGTAGAAGAACCAACCACTGTTACTATGGAGGTCTACGAGCGAGTTGTAAAAGAAAAAAAGCCTTGATGAAGATCAATGAAGGGTTAGAACAGGAACTGGCTCAGATGCGCAGTGAGAAGAACAAGGCTGTGCATTCTTTCCAACAGCAGATCGAGTTAGTAAACAGGCTAGGGGCTGAATTGACTAAAGAGAAAAAGAAGCGTGAACGTCTGGGGAAAGAATTCAGAAGCTCCCATGACATGTTGGAGTCCAAAAAGAAAGCACTCGATGCCGCCCACCGGGAAATCTCTTCTTGTAACAAGACGTGGAATGCTACGCTAACCAACAACAAAAAGAGGGAAGACAAGTTGAAGCAGCAAATTTATGAACTCGAAGAACAGTTGAAGGCTAGCATTAAGAAGTATGAAGAAGAGGTAATGTCCAGATATAGTCTCTAAAATGCATTGAACAAGGCCATCGAAGGCAGGAACGAAGCTGTGTCTCAGAAGCGGAAGCTAGAGGATCGCTTCGGAGAAGGGGTATGGGAGGAAACCGCTGGTGACGTGCGACGCGTTCTCAAGCGAAGAAATCAACTTGTTGAGGGTCTGCTTACCCGACCAAGTCATCCAGAGACTAAGAAGTTACTAGAAGAGTACCAGGCTTATGAGTGTACTTGACCGTTTCATGTATTAACGTGTATGCTTTATTTGCATAGCGCTGACCATCACCAGGATTGTTGGTTGAGGTCATGCCTTCTTATTGTACACTCAGTGATACTGTATTCTTGGCTTAATGGATTTCTATGCAATATATGAGGTTTTTTATGATGCGGCTCCGATCACCGTATTGCTAGCACTGTCACCACACTGGCACATTCGCACTAGAATCGGGGAATGATATTCCCTAATGCACAGACACATATTGCATTGCATTCCTATTCATATTGCATTACAGGTGATTATTGAATGGTATCTCATTTCTTGCACTGTACCAGGTCTTTTTCAGGATTGAAGGTCAGCGCCCGCACCGATACTCCACTCGTACCAACTGCCGAAGAATTATGGATCAAATGCAGAATGAAATGCAGGACATGCGTGAGAAGCTGGCGCTCTTCATGAAGACAATGGAGACCATTGCGAAAGGCCAGGAGAATTTGCAAGCGTTGGTGCAGCCTTTGTTGGCAAGAAATGTTGGGCACGGAAATGAGGATTATCAGTCTGTGCGAGTCGACACTATTCACGGGGATGGTACCCCCACACCAGTGGCTCCACCTGTGGTAAACATACCTGCTGTCAATGTGAACAACGGCGCTGCCGCCAGGAATGGTAACGTTGGAATCGGGAACGAGACTATCATCAACAACGTTGGGCTCGGAGATGGCAACCTGGGTGATAATATGGGAGGTAATGGCTTCGGTAATACTGGATTCGGCTTCAATGACCAGGGGTTCGATCATGCTGGGAAGTACGGCTTCAACGCTCAAGGCTTCGGACAGGACGGGTTTGGTATGACTAATCAAGGTTATGGCGGATTCGGAAATGGAAATGGCGCTGGTGTCGCTTGCGCGAAAATAAGGTGCCGGCATGACAGAAGAGTCGCCACCTTTCGTTATTTATCCCTCAGAGCGGGAAAGGAAACGATCGGAAAAACCTGACGAATAAGGGTAAGACAAGGTCATCGCAACCATTGTCTGGGTTCGGGAGTCGGTTACGCAAGGGGAAGGTATTAGCACCCCTCACGTCCGTCGTACTCGACGGGATCCACGCTTGTCTGTTTACTTGGATGGGTTGGTTATAATCTATCTACCTATCAAGGCTGGCTGAAAAAAGAAAAGAAAAATGACTCGGCAAAGCGTCGCACTTTATGCCTACGTATTCTCATCAGAGAATGAGAAATCAGAGTCAACGTAGTTCGGCCTACGAAGGGTTATGGGGGAAGGTAGCTCGCCAAGACATCGCCGTCTTGTGCCTACGTACTCTCAACGGGTATGAGAGATCAGAGCTCACGTAGTTCGGGAAACTACAGTTCATTTCCTGTTTTTGAAAGAAGTGTTTTTTATTGTGTTTGCGATTTCAACCGCACTAGAGACTATGATCTGGGAGTGAATGCGTCGCATGTCACCCAAAGGGTACCATACTAAACATCCAGATCACGGGAAAGAAACTCTCCCACAATCCTTTCTCAGATAGCTTAAGGCTCGTAACGTACGAAAGAAATCATTCATGATTACTGTATCTTAGACTGCTTTGAGATGAGAAGAGAACAGGCCCAACTAGGATGGAGACTATCAAGTCCTACTGTTATCATGCCATGGATTCATCCTATGGTTGAGGTTTGAACAGGGAACTCCTAGAAGTTGTCATGCATAGGTTTCAACCTAAAAGTCTATCATCAAATCCTTATCAAAGGAAATGAGAGTCCTAAGGGATCATGTCAATGATACACCAAAACAGACAAAGCATCAGCTTAACAGTAAAATGCATGCAATGCAAGTGAGGGAGGAAATGTGTGTGGGGCTTCAGCCTCCACAAGCTCATCTCAACCTCAAGCCAGTCATGAAATAACAATAATCATACTGAAAAATAAGCAACATGCTATCAAGCAATGAACAGATAAAAGAAATGAAGTGTCATCAGGCAAACAAACCACATGCTTGAGAAAGAAATTATCTACATCTAATCTATAATCCTAACCCTAAAGACAAAATCCTAATCAAATCTAAGCACAGCCCTAAAGCAAAACCTAAACCAGAGAAATCAATCCCAGTCTTCAAGCTTCAAAACAAGCTTGCCAAAAAAAGGGAGCTAAGTAGGCAGACTCATAGTGCCCTCCTCAGGAAAGCACTAGGAGGCTTATACTCAGGAATCGTATCCTGTGTGGTTCAACAACTGTGATCAGTTTACATTCCTCCTCAGTAGAAATTAAACTCACATGAAGGCTCCAACATCACTGGATACTTAAGAAATCCTACCTGAACTAGTGGAACTAAGTGAACAGACCCATAGGACCTTCCTCAGGAAAGTACTAGGAGGCTTCCACTTAGGAATCGTATCCCATGTGGCTCAACAACTGTGATCAGTTTACATTCCTCCTCAGGAGAAATTAAACTCACATGTTGACTCCAACATCATTGGATACTTAAGAAATCCTAGATGAACTAAGAGAACTAAGTGAATAGACCCATAGGACCTTCCTCAGGAAAGTACTAGGAGGCTTCCACTTAGGAGTTGTATCCCATGTGGCTCAACAACTGTGATCAGTTTACATTCCTCCTCAGGAGAAATTAAACTCACATGTTGGCTCCAACATCATTGGATACTTAAGAAAGAGGTGAGAAGAAAGGATGAAAGTCATTCATAGTGTCTTCCTCAGGAAAGTACCATAAATTTCCTTCAAACTTCAGGATCTCAAACCTCACAGACAGGGAACAAGCTCCAACCTCTCAACCTCTGGGTCTCTGAGTCTTGATCTTCAATCTCCTTCACCATGCTTCCTCAACAAGCTCTCAAGACAAACCAAGCCCCACAACAAATTCCCAAAAATAAACCCCAGAGACAGGCAAATGCCACACAGATAGCCAATACAACCAGTCCTACTTCAGAAAATACCTAAAAATACTAAAGCAAGGGGGAAAATTCTAACAATTATTCACAAGGGTCTATAACATCTACCCATAACATCCCTATACGCCCATACCCAAAAAACAAGTCACAATTCTCAAAAGAAAATGAGTTACCTTACCTATGCATAACCTAAACCCTAATTATGATACCCTAATGCTAGCCTAATTAAACTAATCAAATTTTAATCTAAAAATCAAGAATTAAATCCTATAGGAAGCTATGATTCAATATCTAACTATGCCAAAAAGAATGAACTTAAAAGACTAAGGGAAGGTCCTAAAAGAAATTCTACAAAATTGAGTATCAAACTAAACATATTTAAAAGCTATTTAAATGAAAAATATACTAAAAATATTAAAAGAAAATAAAATGCCAATTTTATTTATTGATATTTTTCTATACAAAATTATGATCATGTAGAAAAAACAAGCATTAAAAAATACTAATTTCTGAATTTTATATGGATTTTATAAAATGCAAGAAAATTAAAAGAAATGAAAATCAAAGAGTTAAAATAAATGGGATGGGGGGTGAGAAAAGCAGAGGCGCCCAGTTGCTTTTAATAAATGGGCCAGATCAGGGGGGTGGGAATAGCGCGCGTCTGGGCCCACTACGCTATCTGAAATCACTTGAAAAAAAATAAAAAGAAAATGATTAACACTGCGGTGTATTTAGCAAAGAGTTTTAGTTCATTTATTGATTTGGGCCGCCGGTGGGGTGCGAGCAGCAAGATTTTACTGAGCCCAGGATCCCTCTTTTATTTAAACACTGCGTTGCAGCTGGGGGAGGTTTCCCTCCGTTTCTGGTTTGAATGAGGGCCGTTAGATCATAAAGCCAGTCAACATTCAAGGCCTGATCCAACGCACGATGGTCATCTTCCTCCTTGAGTTCTATTAGGGTTTGCAGTAGGAACTCCATGCACGAGCTTCAACCGTAAAACTTCCTCTCACTCGTATCAACTCATAACAGCACCGAATTCAATTCTTTAATACCCTAAATTGATCTACTCATCAAGCTTAACACAACTACAGTCCTAGTTTTCATTGGAATGGCCTACAACTGGAAACCCGATGGCATCAACTTCCATGATTACTCCAACATCAACCTTCGCGTTTTGCCAACTTCTTGCTACTAAAATAACCTACTCATGGCACTGATAAACCTGAGCTATAACACTAAGATTAATGCTCAATGTCCTAGTAGTTCTTTCTCTTTAAAGTTTCATGTCGAGAATACAAACTTCATGGAATTGGCTCAAACTTGCCAGGATTCATCCCTAATGGTTGCTAATTAATCTTATCCTAACCACATGACCTAAAAGTGCATAAATAGAGAGGCTCGGGTGAATTTGCAAACCTACAAATTGATAATGGCAGTGGCACCTGCACCTCACTTCAATGCTTGCTACTCTCCAATATTGATCCTTGATGACTGATTTGAGTTCTGTATGCAGAAACTTTGATGTATATTGCTTGAATCTTGAGTTTGATATCAATTTGCTTTTCTTGCAAATTCTTCACCAAAGCTTCAAATCTCCATGGATCTTCCTCTAATTTGGTATGTCATTGTTCCTCATGATCAGAATGAGAGGTTTGTGGAGAAGAAAAGAATGAAGATGGAAGAGAAAGAAAGTTTGTTATGATTTTGCAAATGGAGGAATTTCACTCTTTTTTCACTTACCTTCACCACTTACCATTAACCATCACCAACCTTAATCTCATGGTGATTCACTCTTTAAATAACAATCAAAAGAACCTTCTAGAATCATCTAGAAAGCCCTAGAAAATCATGGAAAATCTCATGTAGTGGCATGTTGTAACATCTCATATCTCATGTGCCAAGCCTTTAATTTGTGTCAAAATCTCCCCTTGTGAGATATTGGAAGGGAATGTGTGAAAAACAAGCATTGCCTTTGCCTTATGTGAAGTTTCTCAAGTTGTCTTATGATGCAAGAATGAACTTTACAAAGTAACCCCAATTTTAAGACCTCAAATCAAAAATCTATTTGGACCATTGTTTTTAAAATGATGTTTGGATTCAAAATGACATATTGGATGACCTATTTTGGATTTGTGGATCTCCCAAACCAATTTCCAACTTGGATCCATTTAACTTATAAGTCATTTTTAGGTCATTTTTACCCAATCTTGTAAATCCTTGCTACAAGCTTTTTCAACAACTCATGACCTCTTTTCTAGGCTTAAAATCCCATTTTTAACAACTTTGATGTTTTGAGTTTTTTCATTTGAGGCTTGGAAATAGGAGATATGGCCTTTGCTTAAAATGACCTATAACTTCCAAATGACCAAAATACCCCTGTCTTGTTCAAACCATAAGTTGAGTTCTACAAATCCTATCAAGGACTTCTAGTACTCTCTAGAAATCTAAGAAGATGCTATTCAACATTCATGATGACCAAGAAATCATAGGAATCATCCTACTAGGGCAAAAGTTGTCTGCAAGTTGGGTGACTTTCAAGGACCAAGATTCACACACCTCAGCTGGCCTGTAATTTGTCAAAACCATAACTTGAGCTATGCAAATCCTATCAAGGACTTCTACCACTCAAATTAAAGCTAAGAACAATCTATACAACATTCATGTTGTGGGGAAGATGAGATGACAATCACATCTTGAGCTAAAACTGCCTGGAAGATAGGGATCAAATTAGGGTTTTTTCACTGTCCATCCTTAGAGACCCTGACTTAAAACTTCTCAAACTCCTCAATCATGATGAGTTGGCCTAGGAATCATCTTTATAACATCTCCATACATTATTCCATGATCTCATGGCTCTTGGATTAGGTCTCAACCTTCTCCAAATCTTCAGTTATCCCAGGGCTGACCCAGTCAAAACCCCAATTCTACCATTCATGGTTGAATCTTCTGAATTCTTGCACAATGACCTCTCTGGGCTTCATGATGGCTTTCAAGACATCTCATAGGCTTTCTCAAAGCATCAAGTTCATTCTCAAAGTCTCAGAATCATCTGAGGAGCACCCACAACTCTCAAGCTATGAAGCACAAAACCTTGGTTTCAAACAATTTCTCTGAGGATCTCTTGAACTTTCTGATGAAGGCATCAACCTTCAAACACTTGATGGGTGAATAAATGTTGGTCAAATTTTGGGGTGCAACAGCTTCCCCTATTCAAATGGCTTGAACCTGACTGGGTGAGAAGCGAACGGCTCTCAGCCAACCAAGGTGCGAGACAGTTGAATACCGGTAAACCCGAAAATTTGCCAACTGCACGAGCACACGATACTTTGCGGGGAACAAATCTTCTAATACTGCAATACTAGCTGCACGACAACTAGCTAGGGAAATACTGATCTGATATCACCGTCAATTATCCACATTACCTTCTTATGATATTGCCTTCAGACAACCACAACATACAACATCGCCGCTGGAAGACTAAACCATCCGACATCGCCGTTGGACAATCAAAATACCCCGCATCGCCGCTGGAGAACTAAATCTGACATCGCCGTCGGAACGAAAATTCAACCTCGCCGTCGAACACAAACATAATCTAACCTCGCCGTCAAATCCAAACATCCGACCTCGCCGCTGGAGAAGATACAACACTGAACAGTTCTGACCTGGGGTTCACCCCTGGTAAATGGAACAAGAGGTACACTTGCGTATTCGAAACTACTCCGCTGGGAATGAGAGACTTAACCGAGCATACTCTGATCTGGGGTTCTCCCTCAGAACCATAACGACCCTCCGAATACTACTGCATACTGAGTTCACCGTAGAACTTCAACATCAAAGATATATGAAACCCTGGCCCCTGGCCACTTCCAGCTTCAGCTAGAAAAGATCTTCAAGTACTCCTGAAGATGGGATCCTTGGCCTCCAAGGATATAAACTTTGCCTGTCGGCAACTCTGCAGGAGGTATCTTCGACTTCAGTCTAAAGAAATGGTCATTGGCCTTCAAGGATGCATGGATCTGCCTTCAGGCAACTTCGCCTCTGCTATAGAGTATCCGTGACCTCGGTCAGGGATATACTTCGGCCTTTAGTCCGAAAAATGAATCCTAGGTCATTCATGACCTCGGGGACAACCTTGCCTTCAGGCACCTTCGCTTCAGCTTGGGAAATCTGTGACTTCAGTCAGAGAAGTGGTATCCTGAGCCATTCATGACTCTACGGGGATTCAAACACTTTGCCTTCAGGCAAACTCCGCTTCAGCTGGAGAAACATCTTCGACTTCAGTCAGAAGAAAAACTATTCACTTGATCGCAATCAATCATCACCTCAGGATAACTGACTTGGTCTACAGGCCAACACGGATCACCTTGTTATATATACAAACTTTGGAACCTTGTCTTCAGCCACACGTTGATTCATCAACAAGGAAATCTGAACTCACAGGAACCTTCTGATATCGTCTTCAGGCGTTTATGAAGTCAATCTTCAGATTAGACATCACTGTTGGAGCAAACATATCACGCTGCTATTCTCTTGACATCCTGTTAAGTCGTTGCTAAATAAAAGCAAACATGCCGGGTCACCGGACATAATCATCAGGTTAACAACTCTGTTGAGGAGAGAGGAATGAGGGTTCACCCAAACAATCCTGACAACTCACTGGGGAAAAGGAAGAAGGGTTCACCCAAACAACCTTGTAGACTTTGCTGCAGAAAGACGAGAGAGCTCACCCAAACGACTTCAACAACTGCTGGAGAATAACGAAAGAGCTCACTCAGACGATTCCTACCAACTTTACTGTGGAGCAAGTACTTCTGTTCGAGAGCACGGTAACCACCTGGTTCATGCTTCGTATGCAAATGCTGGAAAAATGAGCGTAATGCTCCGTGCAAAACGGAATGCTACGCTTTTGAGTAAATGTTATGCGATCATGCAAGGAAATGCCCCAGCGAAATAAATGCTGGGAATAGGAATCATCCTCTCGGGGAGAGTAACCATTATGCTGAGGAAGAGCTACCCTTCAAAGGGAGCTGCATTTTCTGCCGATCTCATCTGGACTTACACTTGAGGATGACGGGCTCCTCCGGAGAACACATCACATCAGGCTGATCAACACACTATCCTCAGCTATACTCTGCATGGGGAATGTGATAAATACCCTGAACGGCTCTCTGGAAAATGACCCTTCTGGGGAACATAGCCTTCAGACACTCATGTCATTAAGTCCTCAAACTCACGGGGATAAACAAACTTCTGTTCGCTGGACAATCCTTCAGGATCTGCTTGGGGAAACATTTCGTCTGCCACTCATGGCTGTGCTCGGCTGGGGATATCCATCTGCCCGCCTGCTGCTGGGGAAGTGCCAACCACCTGCTGGGGAAAAGACCTCCACTCCTTTGGGGATTCTGGGAATCGTCCTGAACTGAAGACTTCGCCGGGATCTCGAGAATCATCTTGAGTACGCGACTTCGTTGGGGAGAATGTCAGGAATTATCCTGATCAACTGATCTTTCGGTGGTACACCTGTAAAACAGGAATGATAATGACCTAGATCATGCTTATGATGCATATGCTTCTGTGCCATGCCCCACACGGTGGAAATGCTATGCGTTTATGATAAATGCTATGCCATCATGCACAATGATGCAATCCCGTCAGCAAAATAAATGCTAAGGGGGAAATCCTCCTGCCAAGGAGAAAGAACTACTCAGATAGAGGAATCATCCTGCTGAGGAGAACGTGAACACGCCAATATCAATTGGGCTCCGTCTGGGGAAATGACCTTCAGCTGACTGCTACGGGGAAAACAACTTCAGTTGATTACTGCAGAGGAACGAAGCTCTACGAGAACCTGGACCTGCTGAAGGAAAGCGATACCAATCGCGTGAATAAACTGCGTGGCCGTCTCGACTACTCTTCTGGGGATAACAACTCTGTGGGGAAACAACTTCAGCTTCTCAACACTCCACTGGGGAAACAACTGAACATGGTCCGATCAATTTCCAAGGACTCGGCTCTCTTGGGAATCTGCAAACTCGGCTGGGGAAGGAGAAATCATTCTGCTTCGCTGGAGAGAGTACGACTCTGGGGAAATACCGCATCGGCTGTTCAATACTCTGCTAGGGAAAATCCACTCATGGTCCCAACTGCTACCAAGGATTAGGCTCTCCCGGGGTCTACGGACTCAGTCGGGGAGAGAGAAATCATTCTACTTCACTGGAGAGTACGACTCTGATGAGGAATTTCAATTCCGCCGGGGTAGAAGGAATCATCCGACTTCGGGGGGGAGTACAACTCTGCAGGGGAATACAGCGTCAGCTGTTCCAACACTCTACTGGGGAAGGAGAAGTCATTCTACTTCGGGAGAGAATACGGCTCTGGTGGGGAATCTCAATTCCGCTGGGGACTTCAGTTTGGCACCATCAGTTACTGCCTACTTCGGCGTAAGAACAATTTCCTACGAGACCTGCACTTGTGACCCGGTGCTGGGGAGACACCTGCTTCGGCGACTTTACTGGGGGAAAACACGAGCTTCAGTACCCGAACATTTCTATGAAACCTGCACTTGTGACTCGGTGCTGGGGAAGAATACGAGCTGCTGCGTGCGACTCAGCTGATGAGGTGGCGTTCCTTCAGGACGCGTCCGCTTGGGGACGAGAATCCTCTCTGCCTGGGGGAGACATATCAATGCTCATGGCTTCGCATTCAGACTTTGCGGAGGAGAGACTACTGAACTCTGCTGGAGAAGGAGGACTTGCCCTGCTTCGGGGATATCAATCCTGGTCTACTGAGGGTAATCTTGACCCTAATCTGATAAGGGATAAACGCCATCTCAATTTGCTGCAGTCTCAAACTGTACAGGGGGAACAACCTCAAACCGTACATCTCTGCTGAGAAACAATCCTGGTTCAATAACGTCAGCACAGGGAATACAGGCTACCAATCATGGAACCGAGTAACAGGTTCGGCCGTAGGATAACAATCCAATGACAACAAGGCTTCTTCAGAAGGCTCAGGTCGTGGCAGGGTAATGGCGCGATTCCCGACACCCAATTCTTGCTAGGGTGAACAAACTCATTTGAACAACTTGCCCCAGTACAATTCCACTTGCCCCAATCTGACTCTTGGGAAACTTTATTCTGAACCGAAAACAACTGGCCACCAGACAATCTTCGGATGGCTTGCCCCAATACCTGCACAACGGAAGGATTCATCCTCCACTAATCAACTCTCAGCATGGTCGGCTTCAATAACTCTGAAGTATTTTGCCCCTGAACGAGCGATGAGCGACTTAACATGCTCTGATTGAACACTGGAGGGATCTGCCCTCAAACCGCAAGAATTCTGGATAACTGCCCCTGATTGGGTCTCGAGAAGATTCACTTCCGACCAACCGCTTCTTGCATAAACTGCCCCATAATCAACTGATGCTCCGGGACTTGTCCTCAGACCAACTGATCCCAAACTCACAGGAAGTCAATGCCCCAAATTCACAGGGCTTCGCAGCATACCATTCTGATCCAGACCTCTGACGATTCATTCCTGATTGACTATTCCCTGTTGGAGTTCCTTCGTATCAACTACTGACCTGCAATTAAAATTGTCTATTCACGAATGGTAATTTTAATGCAGTGTTCACGCAAATTTCGAAAAATGTAATGTCACTCATTTACGTGTCATGCTAGTGAGTGACGAATGAACAAAAGGGTTCAAACGTAGTGCTGATGTGATCAGTAAAAAATACAATAAGGATATGATTAGCAAATCATGAAGGAGTCAGGTTATCCAACCTTATCGTAATGCGCTTTCAGAATAAACCCTGCCTCAATTAGGTCTTTTAAGGGTTGTATCGTGGTCGGGTTCACGGTTCGTGAAACAAAGGATATTCGACTCAAATTATGATTTGTACCCATCCCTTTTACGTGATGATCTCCGATCCTAAAGTTCAACTAACTTAGCTCGAGCGCTCGCCTCTTCGAGAGGTGTGTTGAATATTGGGAACAACTGGTTAAAGAATTCACAAGGTGTTTCGGAGTGACAGTTACTCCTTTTTTCGTTTTCGGTGTCTGTATCTACACGACTTTGTCCTTGTTTGAGGATTTTTCTTCTTTATATCCTTTCTTTTTCATTCTTTTGATTCCCTAATTTTTGCCTGGACTGACTCCTTTTGAGTTCTTTTTGATTTTTCTTTTGAAGTCTAGCGGGATGCCCTGATTTTTGCCTAAGTATTTGCTTTCTAGCTTTTCTTTTCTTTTACTTAGCGAGCTTTCTTATTCCTTTTTTTTTCTTCTTTTGGAACGAGTCGTGCGACACCGGTTGTCTTGATTGCTCCGAAAGGCTTGTAACTGTCCCACTCCTGATTGGTGAGGTTTAACCATTGTGGCTGATGAGGTACGACCTCTGGAGAGGAATATGATGTGATTGGTCCTCGAAGGACAACACTCCTCTATAAGACTTGAACGCTCGATCAAGCTAACTGACAACTACCCTGCCCCGGGTTAAGATGTGAGGGTTTAACAAGTCCGAAAGAAACTCCTACTTCTCGGCTCGAAGTGGTTAACAAGGGATTCTCTTCCTTATCTCTCCGGTGTTTAGGGGATTTGAAACAATGCCTTGTACGTCATCGGCAAGGTTTTATCTGAAAGCATACGATCATCGGTTATGAGTATTCAGTTTCATCATCCTCCCTCCAATCTTTGCTAATCATAGTGATAAAGTGGAGTGAATAAAATGCAAGTGTCAGTGCAATGCAGTAAATGAGTGACAACAACATGATTAGTTCAGAAAAAATGCATATTCACTTTATTAATATTACCATTCGAAACATACAATGTTTAACAGCAAGTAGTAACTAACAGAAAAGAAACTACAAATGCAAATGGTAAAAAATCTGAGGACTGCCAATGCTGAGGATGTCTGCCTATCTGGACCACTGGCTTCTGGAAATAACCCTCTGAATCTGCGAGCTCAGACAGCTGAGAGGTTGTCACGCACAACCAAAACTCCTTCTGGAAAGGAAATGCACCCTTTATCGATCAACTGTTGCACTTTCGCCTGAAAAGCCTTGCAGTCTTCAGTTGAATGCCCCGGAGATCCACCATGGTAACCACACTGAGCATGAGGATTGTACCCTGGAGGGTAAGGCTCTGGCACGGGCTTGAGAGCTTTCGGTTCCACCAAAGAATTCTGAATCAACTGTGGAAGAATCTGGCTATACGGCACATGCACTGGATGGAAAGAAGCATTCCTTCGTTCTAAGTGGTTGCGAGGCCTTTTTTGATCCTGGTGCTGGCATTCTGTCCGCCAAGGAGTACGAGGTCGTCGTTTCTGAATGGCAACAGTCCCTTGTTTAGGCGCTTGCGTCCTTGAACTTGATCCAGGTAGAAACTGCGAGCGAGGCGATTCAGTCACCAAAAGTCGCGGGACATATTCAAGATCTTTCTCAGCTTCAGGCAAAGGGGTAGAATCATTCACCTCTTCTGCAGGGTACGGGATAAACTTTCCCGATGCTCTCATGCCGCCCGGCACAAACCTAATTGTCCTTGAGTCAATAAGGTCTTGAATCTTATTATTGAGAGCCTTACATGTTTCAACATGGTGCCCCGGTGCTCCTGAGTGGAAATCACAATGCGTGCTGAGATCAAAGTCTGGTGACACGTCATCCGGTGGATCCAAAGTCCGAAGCTTGAGAACACGGTTCTGGACCAACAGTGGCAACAGCTGGGCATAACTCACAGGTATCGGGTCCACAGCTCTATCAAGTAGCTTCTTCCTTTGATTATAACCTTCAGGGTTATTCTGAGATGCCCGGCGCGGCTGCTGACGAGACAGGTCTTGAGCTTCATGCTGGGTAGAGGATCTATGAGGTCCATTTGGCTTCAGCACAGGTGGCACTGACGGTAACGGAGGAAGCACTTTGGGCTCCACCTTGGGTGCTTGACCACTCTCCTTTTTTAGCATACTTCTCACCACTCCCATGAGAAAGCTCAACTGATTCTGCAGCTGCTGATTCTCCTCTCTGAGTACTTGCTGGTCCAGACGCACTGCCTGTATGTCATTCATGACCTGCCCCAACTGGCTTTGGATTTTCCCCAGTTCAGCTTGTACCTGCTCCATTAGTCTGAGCTGCTCGATTTTGAGTCAAACCTGCAAACACAAGGGTTAGAAGACAAGCCCCGGCTTCTGTCATGCAAGATGAATTATGCTAATGCCATGGGTGTCTGTGGGTTTAGGAGATCACCCCTAATTCTGGTGTCAACGTGCCAACATAGTGTCAATGCAATGATAAGACTGGATCCCTTCATGGAAGAAAATATCTCATATTGCTCGGGACACCAGAATCAGGGTACGAAACGCGCCTGCAGCACAGACACATGCTAATGGAATGCAAAAATGAATATGCGAACTAATGCAAAATGCAGGCATGCAATAATATATCCAGGCAACTGCTGTGGAGATTCGGTATCAACAGTCACTGATGAGAAGAAAACCCCGGTATAAGACCACTGATCTGATCTGCTAGGGACAACCATCTGATAGGACCATATACATAAGATCAAAATTCTGCTCTATCAAGAACAAATGTCTGATAATAAGGACCCCGGGTGTCTGATCAAGAAATATCTGCTGATGAAGTCTTCAGACCCCAAATCAAAAATCTGCCCTATCAAGAACAAACATACAGCTGCTGATGAGATCTTCAGACCCCACTCAAAATCTGCTCTATCAAGAACAAACAACATCTGCCGATGAGATCTTCAGACCCCACTCAAAATCTGCTCTATCAAGAACGAACTACTGATGCTAACGCTCTGATCAAAACCTGCTCTATCAAGAACAGACGTACACCTGGTAACAAGATCCTCTGATCAAAACCTGCTCTATCAAAAACGGACATACTGCAACTGAGAACCCTGGTATCAACATAACTAATTCACTGTCAAGAAAACCAGGTAGTCTGAAGGTCAAAGTTTCCTGCAATAACCCAATCCCTCTCACAGGTATGGACCTAATCCACGGACAAAGGTACAGCATCCTATGCGGTCATCAGCGTCACAGACTTTCATGAGTGACGATACGATTCCCAGGAGGAGTGGCATCATCAAGTCATGAAGAGGCCTCACTTAGCTGACTTCCAAATGATCGGTCCCCAGAGTCGACAATCCTCACGTCTGGACTCCCCTCAGATCCTCAGGACCGGAAAGGAGCACCTCGGCGAGAACCTCGTCTGAGCGCAGATTTTGTAGGGAACTGTGCCTGCTCAGCAGACAGGTTCGTCTACTACTCTCCGCAACTATGTCTAGGTGTATACTCAAGCCCGGGTCCGGCTTCTCACTCATAGTAACATCCCTCTCCCACAGCAGCACAGATAATCATATCAAACTGGAAAATAACATGCGGGAAATAAAATGCGAGAAGTAAAAATGAGATAAATAAACGCAACCCAACAAGCAAACATACAAGCGCTAGGATTGACTCTCATAGGGAACCGAAGAACCAGAGACTCTGGGTTCGATCCCCAGCAGAGTCGCCAGCTGGCGCTTGCGCGAAAATAAGGTGCCGGTATGACAGAAGAGTCGCCACCTTTCGTTATTTATCCCTCAGAGCGGGAAAGGAAACGATCGGAAAAACCTGACGAATAAGGGTAAGACAAGGTCATCGCAACCATTGTCTGGGTTCGGGAGTCGGTTACGCAAGGGGAAGGTATTAGCACCCCTCACGTCCGTCGTACTCGTCGGGATCCACGCTTGTCTGTTTACTTGGATGGGTTGGTTATAATCTATCTACCTATCAAGGCTGGCTGAAAAGAGAAAAGAAAAATGACTCGGCAAAGCGTCGCACTTTATGCCTACGTATTCTCATCAGAGAATGAGAAATCAGAGTCAACGTAGTTCGGCCTACGAAGGGTTATGGGGGAAGGCAGCTCGCCAAGACATCGTCGTCTTGTGCCTACGTACTCTCAACGGGTATGAGAGATCAGAGCTCACGTAGTTCGGGAAACTACGGTTCATTTCCTGTTTTTGAAAGAAGTGTTTTTTATTGTGTTTGCGATTTCAACCGCACTAGAGACTATGACCTGGGAGTGAATGCGTCGCATGTCACCCAAAGGGTACCATACTAAACATCCAGATCACGGGAAAGAAACTCTCCCACAATCCTTTCTCAGATAGCTTAAGGCTCGTAACGTACGAAAGAAATCATTCATGATTACTGTATCTTAGACTGCTTTGAGATGAGAAGAGAACAAGCCCAACTAGGAGGGAGACTATCAAGTCCTACTGTTATCATGCCATGGATTCATCCTATGGTTGAGGTTTGAACAGGGAACTCCTAGAAGTTGTCATGCATAGGTTTCAACCTAAAAGTCTATCATCAAATCCTTATCAAAGGAAATGAGAGTCCTAAGGGATCATGTCAATGATACACCAAAACAGACAAAGCATCAGCTTAACAGTAAAATGCATGCAATGCAAGTGAGGGAGGAAATGTGTGTGGGGCTTCAGCCTCCACAAGCTCATCTCAACCTCAAGCCAGTCATGAAATAACAGTAATCATACTGAAAAATAAGAAACATGCTATCAAGCAATGAACAGATAAAAGAAATGAAGTGTCATCAGGCAAACAAACCACATGCTTGAGAAAGAAATTATCTACATCTAATCTATAATCCTAACCCTAAAGACAAAATCCTAATCAAATCTAAGCACAGCCCTAAAGCAAAACCTAAACCAGAGAAATCAATCCTAGTCTTCAAGCTTCAAAACAAGCTTGCCAAAGAAAGGGAGCTAAGTAGGCAGACTCATAGTGCCCTCCTCAGGAAAGCACTAGGAGGCTTATACTCAGGAATCGTATCCTGTGTGGCTCAACAACTGTGATCAGTTTACATTCCTCCTCAGGAGAAATTAAACTCACATGAAGGCTCCAACATCACTGGATACTTAAGAAATCCTACCTGAACTAGTGGAACTAAGTGAACAGACCCATAGGACCTTCCTCAGGAAAGTACTAGGAGGCTTCCACTTAGGAATCATATCCCATGTGGCTCAACAACTGTGATCAGTTTACATTCCTCCTCAGGAGAAATTAAACTCACATGTTGACTCCAACATCATTGGATACTTAAGAAATCCTAGATGAACTAAGAGAACTAAGTGAATAGACCCATAGGACCTTCCTCAGGAAAGTACTAGGAGGCTTCCACCTAGGAGTTGTATCCCATGTGGCTCAACAACTGTGATCAGATTACATTCCTCCTCAGGAGAAATTAAACTCACATGTTGGCTCCAACATCATTGGATACCTAAGAAAGAGGTGAGAAGAAAGGATGAAAGTCATTCATAGTGCCTTCCTCAGGAAAGTACCATAAATTTCCTTCAAACTTCAGGATCTCAAACCTCACAGACAGGGAACAAGCTCCAACCTCTCAACCTCTGGGTCTCTGAGTCTTGATCTTCAATCTCCTTCACCATGCTTCCTCAACAAGCTCTCAAGACAAACCAAGCCCCACAACAAATTCCCAAAAATAAACCCCAGAGACAGGCAAATGCCACACAGATAGCCAATACAACCAGTCCTACTTCAGAAAATACCTAAAAATACTAAAGCAAGGGGGAAAATTCTAACAATTATTCACAAGGGTCTATAACATCTACCCATAACATCCCTATACGCCCATACCCAAAAAACAAGTCACAACTCTCAAAAGAAAATGAGTTACCTTACCTATGCATAACTTAAACCCTAATTATGATACCCTAATGCTAGCCTAATTAAACTAATCAAATTTTAATCTAAAAATCAAGAATTAAATCCTATAGGAAGCTATGATTCAATATCTAACTATGCCAAAAAGAATGAACGTAAAAGACTAAGGGAAGGTCCTAAAAGAAATTCTACAAAATTGAGTATCAAACTAAACATATTTAAAAGCTATTTAAATGAAAAATATACTAAAAATATTAAAACAAAATAAAATGCCAATTTTATTTATTGATATTTTTCTAGACAAAATTATGAACATGTAGAAAAAACAAGCATTAAAAAATACTAATTTCTGAATTTTATATGGATTTTATAAAATGCAAGAAAATTAAAAGAAATGAAAATCAAAGAGTTAAAATAAATGGGATGGGGGGTGAGAAAAGCAGAGGCGCCCAGTTGCTTTTAATAAATGGGCCAGATCAGGGGGGTGGGAATAGCGCGCGTCTGGGCCCACTACGCTATCTGAAATCACTTGAAAAAAAATAAAACGAAAATGATTAACACTGCGGTGTATTTAGCAAAGAGTTTTAGTTAATTTATTGATTTGGGTCGCTGGTGGGGTGCGAGCAGCAAGATTTTACTGAGCCCAGGATCCCTCTTTTATTTAAACGCTGCGTTGCAGCTGGGGGAGGATTCCCTCCATTTCTGGTTTGAATGAGGGCCGTTAGATCATAAATCCAGTCAACATTCAAGGCCTGATCCAACGCACGATGGTCATCTTCCTCCTTGAGTTCTATTAGGGTTTGCAGTAGGAACTCCATGCACGAGCTTCAACCGTAAAACTTCCTCTCACTCGTATCAACTCATAACAGCACCGAATTCAATTCTTTAAGACCCTAAATTGATCTACTCATCAAGCTTAACACAACTACAGTCCTAGTTTTCATTGGAATGGCCTACAACTGGAAACCCGATGGCATCAACTTCCATGATTACTCCAACATCAACCTTCGCGTTTTGCCAACTTCTTGCTACTAAAATAACCTACTCATGGCACTGATCAACCTGAGCTATAACACTAAGATTAATGCTCAATGTCCTAGTAGTTCTTGCTCTTTAAAGTTTCATGTCGAGAATACAAACTTCATGGAATTGGCTCAAACTTGCCAGGATTCATCCCTAATGGTTGCTAATTAATCTTATCCTAACCACATGACCTAAAAGTGCATAAATAGAGAGGCTCGGGTGAATTTGCAAACCTGCAAATTGATAATGGCAGTGGCACCTGCACCTCACTTCAATGCTTGCTACTCTCCAAAATTGATCCTTGATGACTGATTTGAGTTCTGTATGCAGAAACTTTGATGTATATTGCTTGAATCTTGAGTTTGATATCAATTTGCTTTTCTTGCAAATTCTTCACCAAAGCTTCAAATCTCCATGGATCTTCCTCTAATTTGGTATGCCATTGTTCCTCATGATCAGAATGAGAGGTTTGTGAAGAAGAAAAGAATGAAGATGGAAGAGAAAGAAAGTTTGTTATGATTTTGCAAATGGAGGAATTTCACTCTTTTTGCACTTACCTTCACCACTTACCATTAACCATCACCAACCTTAATCTCATGGTGATTCACTATTTAAATAACAATCAAAAGAACCTTCTAGAATCATCTAGAAAGCCCTAGAAAATCATGGAAAATCTCATGTAGTGGCATGTTGTAACATCTCATATCTCATGTGCCAAGCCTTTAATTTGTGTCAAAATCTCCCCTTGTGAGATATTGGAAGGGAATGTGTGAAAAACAAGCATTGCCTTTGCCTTATGTGAAGTTTCTCAAGTTGTCTTATGATGCAAGAATGAACTTTACAAAGTAACCCCAATTTTAAGACCTCAAATCAAAAATCTATTTGAACCATTGTTTTTAAAATGATGTTTGGATTCAAAATGACATATTGGATGACCTATTTTGGATTTGTGGATCTCCCAAACCAATTTCCAACTTGGATCCATTTAACTTATAAGTCATTTTTAGGTCATTTTTACCCAATCTTGTAAATCCTTGCTACAAGCTTTTTCAACAACTCATGACCTCTTTTCTAGGCTTAAAATCCCATTTTTAACAACTTTGATGTTTTGAGTTTTTTCATTTGAGGCTTGGAAATAGGAGATATGGCCTTTGCTTAAAATGACCTATAACTTCCAAATGACCAAAATACCCCTGTCTTGTTCAAACCATAAGTTGAGTTCTACAAATCCTATCAAGGACTTCTAGTACTCTCTAGAAATATAAGAAGATGATTTTCAACATTCATGTTTACCAAGAAATCATAGGAATCATCCTACTAGGGCAAACGTTGTCTGCAAGTTGGGTGACTTTCAAGGACCCAGATTCACACACCTCAGCTGGCCTGTAATTTGTCAAAACCATAACTTGAGCTCTGCAAATCCTATAAAGGACTTCTACCACTCAAATTAAAGCTAAGAACAAGCTCTACAACATTCATGTTGTGGGGAAGATGAGATGACAATCACATCTTGAGCTAAAACAGCCTGGAAGATAGGGATCAAATTAGGGTTTTTTCACTGTCCATCCTTAGAGACCCTGACTTAAAACTTCTCAAACTCCTCAATCATGATGAGTTGGCCTAGGAATCATCTTTATAACATCTCCATACATTATTCCATGATCTCATGGCTCTTGGATTAGGTCTCAACCTTCTCCAAATCTTCAGTTATCCCAGGGCTGACCCAGTCAAAACCCCAATTCTACCATTCATGGTTGAATCTTCTGAATTCTTGCACAATGACCTCTCTGGGCTTCATGATGGCTTTCAAGACATCTCATAGGATTTCTCAAAGCATCAAGTTCATTCTCAAAGTCTCAGAATCATCTGAGGAGCACCCACAACTCTCAAGCTATGAAGCACAAAACCTTGGTTTCAAACAATTTCTCTGAGGATCTCTTGAACTTTCTGATGAAGGCATCAACCTTCAAACACTTGATGGGTGAATAAATGTTGGTCAAATTTTGGGGTGCAACAGCTGGGTTAATGGCTTTTGGACCTGCTGGGGTCGCTCCGGGGTACGGTATCAGGGGGCGAGGCCCGGTAATGAATCAGACTAGAGCTGGCCGTAACAACGGGTACGATGGATACAGAACTGGGAATGGTAATTGGCAAGAAGACCAGCAAGAGGATGCTTTATCCGGTGGAGGTTTCGAAGGTCCTATGGATGACTCTCAGAGAATCAGGATGCTCGAGGAGCAGATGAGGGGGGTCGTGAATCAAAGTGCTGTTGGCTTAGATATGACAACAATGGGTCTGGTGCCTGGCCTGAGGGTGCCAATCAAATTCAAAGCTCCCACATTCGACAAATACAAGGGGGACACCTGTCCAAAAGTGCACGTGCGGTCATACTACAGAAGGATGTCGGCGTATTCAAATGATGAGAGGATGCTAATGCATTTCTTTCAAGATAGCTTGTCTGGTCCTTCCCTCGAGTGGTATATGGGATTGGAACCAACACATATAAAGACATGGAAGCAGCTGGCTGAAGCATTTGTGGCTCACTATAAGTACAACAGTGACTTGGAAGCCAACCGGGTCCAATTGCAGGGGTTGTCCCAGAAGAAGGGCGAGAGCTTTAAAGAGTATGCGCAGAGATGGCGCGACATGGCTGCTAGAGTTCATCCCCCTTTGGAGGACAAGGAAATGAATGATATGTTTATAGGAACATTCACTGGTATGTTTTATGACAAGTTGTTTCACACTTCTTTGGGCAGTTTCTCAGACTTAACCCTGATGGGAGAGAAGATTGAGAGCAACATTAAACAGGGAAGATTCCAAGCTGAGGAATCCACTTCAGCTGGCAGTAACAGAAGGGCTTTCGGTGGGCGCCGTCAAGGTGATGCAAGCGCAGTGTTTGGGGGCCGAGGCCGAGGCCGGGGCAGAGGTCGAAACCAGTACAATCAGCCGCAGCAGGTGGCAAGCGTTACTATTCCGTTTCAGCAACAACCAATACAACAACAACAGCAACAGCAGCCACAACAGGGGGCATATCCTGCCCAACGCAGATTCCAGGGGGGCAAACCAAGGAGGGTGTTTGAAAAGCCTCCTTTAACGTATGCAGAATTACTACAGACGTTACTAGGTTTGAACTTGGTGGAGAAGAGAACTCTGGCGCCAATAACAGGCACTCCTCCGTACGGTTACGATGCAAGCAGGCACTGTGAATTCCACTCCGGGGCTCCTGGCCACGATGTAGAGGGTTGCCATGCGTTCAAGCATGTGGTGCAGGATCTATTGGATAGTAAGGCTATCAATTTTGGACAGGCGGGTCCAAACATAGTTCAAAAGCCCATGCCCAATCATGGGGCAAACGCCATTTTAACCGAGGAGGGTTTGAACTTGATTATGAATGTCGACGACCTAAAGACACCGTTGCGCGAGATAAAGAGCAGATTATTGCAAGGGGGTGTGTATCCAGGTTGCGACGAGTATTGCTTAGAGTGTTGGACCCAAGCTGGGGGGTGTACTGACTTAAAGAAAGGTATTCAGGCTTTAATAGATGGAGGCACCTTGCAGTTCGACAGAGCGGCAGTTGAAGAGCCTGCAGAGGTATTAGCAGACAAGCAAAGTGATGTGGCTACTGTGACGATTCCCCGAAAAACGATAACTATAACGGCACCGGCCAAGCGACCGCCGATCACTATCACCAAGGCAGGACCAATCCCTTATGAGAGCACTAAGGCAGTCCCCTGGTCCTATGGGTTGGAAGTGTATTGTGATGGGGTGAAAATTGATGTTAGTAAGCAGCCAGCTGAGGTTGTAGACAACGTTGTCGGTACCGGAGGTATGACAAGAAGTGGGAGAATCTTCATATCGCCTGAGGTAGAGGCTGAACGACTGGCGAAAGGAAAAGGAAAGATGAATGAAACTGTCCCTGTGCAGAGGAACGAAAAAGAAACGGCATCGAAAGATGTGGAAGAGTTCATGCGCTTGATTCGTAAAAGTGATTATAAGATTGTTGAGCACCTTCAACAGACGCCGTCAAAGATATCCATCCTGTCGTTGCTATTGTATTCCGAAGCTCACAGAAATGCACTGTTGAAAGTTCTGGATACTTCCTTCGTACCCTAAGATGTTTCCGTGAACCAGCTGGAGGGGGTGTTGGCGCATGTGAATGCATACCATAGCTTGGGATTTACAGACTTTGATTTGACCCCGAAGGGGAGAGAGCATAATATGGCGTTGCACGTCTCTATGGAGTGTAGAGGATAAGTCATGTCTCATGTACTGGTAGACACCGGATCTTCCTTAAACGTGCTGCCTAAGAAGGCGATGATGAAACTAGATGTCAGAGGAATCATGTGTACGCCTAGTGACTTGGTAGTCAGGGCATTTGATGGTACACGAAGAACAGTCTTTGGATCCATAACGTTACCTGTACAGGTGGGGCCGGAGGTTTTCGCGACCGAATTTTATATTATGGATATCCAGCCAGCATACAGCTGCCTTCTCGGAAGACCCTGGATTCATGGTGCTGGGGCAGTCACGTCTACCTTGCATCAAAAGCTGAAATACATGGTAGGGGACAGCGTGGTCACAGTCTGTGGAGAAGAAGATATATTGGTTAGCCATCTGTCATCATTCAAGTATGTAGAGGTCGACGGCGAGATTCATGAAACACCCTGTCAAGCCTTTGAAGGGTTGCGCATCAAAGACAAAGGTCCCGAGACGAGTAAAGTGCCAGAGGTAGCTGTCTCGTCATACAAAGAAGCTCAAGCTCTAGTAGAGACTGGTGAGACAAAGGGCTGGGGCAAGGTGCTGGATATTCCCGTGAAGATGGACCGATTTGGGATGGGATATCAACCGTCGTCATTAACACCTGCTGTGGGGGCACCCCATTTCAGAGGACCGATAACCATCACCGCTAGTGGAGTGTGTCATGAGGCCATCAAAGCTGCTTCAGAGTCCGAAGAAGGAGACAGTGATTGCGACATGGACGCCTGGATTCAGCCAAGCGTGCTAGGACAAGGATTATGCAATTGGTTTATTCCGGAGATTGTTCCTGTGACTCTCAAACAGTAATACTTTGTTTTCTTAATTGTTGAACAATCTGGTGTCTTACCCGAGGCATCGTGATTTTCTTAGGGCTGTGCTGTTATGAACATTGCATGTTTAATCATTAAATAAAAGGCGTTTCTTTTTCATGTACAAATATTGCGATCTCTGTTTTTCCTGTTTTGTGTTTTACAATAAAATGGCAATGTGGTTATTCGCTTTATACGCATTTTGAAGCATTTAACCATTCCTTTTGCAGGATAACATTTTCAGATGACATCATTGAACCACCTATGACTCGTCTCGACTTTGAGCACCCGGTATTTCAGGCCGAAGAAGAGATTGTTGAAGATGGTGATGTTCTCGAAGAATTGTCTTGGTTGGTGAAGCAAGAAGAAAGAGTCATTCTGCCTCATGAGGAGGTCATCGAAATTATTAACCTGGGGTCGGAAGGGGTTGAAAAGAACATCCGTATAGGAGCCGCGCTGCAGAGCGACGTCAAGCGAAGACTGGTTGAAATGCTCAGAGAGTACAGTGATGTGTTCACTTGGTCGTATGAAGACATGCCTGGGCTTGATACAGATATGGTTGTGCACCGCCTGCCATTAAAAGAAGAATGCCCGCCGGTCAAGCAGAAGCTTCGCAGAACTAGACCTGATATGGCAGTGAAAATTAAGGAGGAGGTTCAAAAACAGTGGGATGCTGGTTTCCTAGCTGTTACAAAATATCCCTCATGGGTCGCTAATATTGTACCAGTGCCAAAGAAAGACGGTAAAGTGAGAATGTGCGTAGATTACCGTGATTTGAATAAAGCGAGCCCGAAAGATGATTTCCCGCTTCCTCACATCGATGTGCTAGTTGACAACACTGCTCAATTCTCCGTATTCTCCTTCATGGATGGCTTCTCGGGCTATAATCAGATTAAAATGGCGCCAGAGGACATGGAGAAGACTACTTTCATAACGCCTTAGGGAAGATTTTGTTACAAAGTGATGCCCTTCGGACTAAAGAATGCTGGGGCAACGTATCAGCGTGCAATGACGACTCTTTTCCATGATATGATGCACAAGGAGATCGAAGTTTATGTCGATGATATGATTGCCAAATCCTAGACGGAGGAAGAGCATTTGGTGAATCTGCTGAAGTTATTCAAAAGGCTTAGGAAGTTCAGGCTGAGACTGAACCCTAACAAGTGCACCTTCGGGGTGAGATCGGGTAAACTGCTGGGGTTTATTGTGAGCGAAAAAGGAATAGAGGTTGATCCTGCAAAAATAAAAGCAATACAAGAGATGTCGACGCCTAGAACAGAAAAAGAGGTGCGCGGGTTTTTAGGGAGGTTGAACTACATCGCTCGGTTCATATCTCACCTAACAGCTACGTGTGAACCATTATTCAAGCTGTTGAAAAAAGACCAGGCTATAACGTGGAATGAAAATTGTCAAAAGGCGTTCGATAAAATAAAGCAGTATTTGCAGGAGCCTCCTATTTTGATACCCCCAGTGGCAGGGAGACCCTTGATTATGTATTTGACAGTTCTTGAGGGAAGTATGGGTTGTGTTCTCGGTCAACACGACGAGACAGGAAGAAAAGAGCATGCGATCTACTACTTGAGTAAGAAGTTTACTGAATGTGAATCTCGATATTCAATGCTCGAAAAAACTTGTTGCGCGCTAGCCTGGGCCGCCAAGCGTTTGAGGCAATACATGCTGAATCACACAACCATGCTCATCTCGAAGATGGATCCTATCAAATATGTATTCGAAAAGCAGGAATTATCGGGGAGAATTGCCCGTTGGCAGATGGTTTTGACCGAATACGACATCCAGTATGTCTCGCAGAAGGCTATAAAGGGGAGTGTACTGTCTGAGTATTTGGCCGAGCAGCCTATTGAGGATTACCAATCGATGAGGTTTGATTTTCCTGACGAGGATATCATGTACCTAAAGATGAAAGATTGTGAAGAGCCATTGCCAGACGAAGGACCAGAATTGGGTTCCAAATGGAAGTTGATCTTTGACGGAGCTGTAAACGCCTATGGTAGCAGAATAGGGGCAATCATCACTACTCCACACGGGTCGCACATCCCGTTTACCGCTCGATTGACCTTTCCAGTTACCAATAATGAAGCCGAATACGAAGCTTGTATCATGGGGCTCGAAGAGGCCATTGATTTGCGAATCAAAAATCTAGATGTATACGGAGACTCAGCTCTGGTGGTGAATCAAATAAAAGGGGAATGGGATACACGTCAGCCCAATTTGATACCTTACATGAACTACGCAAGGAGATTGTTGCCTTTCTTTGACAAGGTTGAATTGCATCATGTACCGCGAGCAGAGAATCAGATGGCTGACGCCCTGGCCACTTTGTCTTCCATGTACAAAGTCAACTTCTGGAACGAGGCTCCCAGAATTGTTATCTCTCGGCTTGACAGACCTGCCTTCGTATTTGCCATTGACGAAGTATCCGATGATAAACCGTGGTATTTTGATATCCTTAACTTCCTGAAGAACAAAGAGTATCCGGCTGGGGCATCCAGTCACGATCAGGAGACTCTCAGGAGATTGGCGGGTAATTTCTACCTGAATCCGGACGGTGTCTTATACAGAAGAAATCACGACTTGGTGCTACTACGTTGTGTGGACGAAAAAGAGGCGAAGCTGCTCATGGAGGAAATACATGAAGGTACATTTGGTACGCATGCTGGTGGGCATGCTATGACGAGGAAGCTGCTGCAGGCAGGTTATTTTTGGCTGACTATGGAAACTGATTGTTTCAAGTTTGCGAGGAAGTGTCATAAGTGCCAAATCTATGCAGATAAGATCCATGTGCCTCCGAGTCCTCTGAATGTGATGTCATCGCCATGGCCATTCTCGATGTGGGGAATTGATATGATTGGAAAGATCGAGCCGACGGCTTCTAATGGACATCGGTTCATTCTAGTAGCAATCGATTATTTCACCAAGTGGGTGGAAGCGGCATCTTACGCAAATGTGACCAAGCAGGTGGTAGCCAGATTCATCAAGAGAGATATCATTTGCAGATATGGAATCCCCGAGTGGATAATTACTGACAACGGTTCAAACCTGAATAACAAAATGATGAAGGAGCTCTGTCAGAATTTCAAGATCGAGCATCATAACTCCTCCCCTTACCGACCCAAGATGAATGGTGCTGTTGAAGCGGCCAATAAGAATATAAAGAAGATCGTTCAGAAGATGGTGGTGACCTATAAGGATTGGCATGAGATGCTACCCTTCGCTTTGCACGGTTATCGTACGACGGTACGCACATCAACCGGGGCAACCCCGTTCTCGTTGGTATATGGAATGGAAGCAGTACTACCACTGGAAGTTGAGGTTCCTTCCCTGAGAGTATTACGAGATGTCCAACTAGACGAGGCAGAATGGGTGACAGACAGGTTGAACCAGCTGAGTTTAATGGATGAGAAGAGGCTCGCTTCTCTAGCATACGGTCATTTGTACCAGAGCCGAATGAAGAAAGCATATGATAAGAAGATACATCCTCGGAGCTTTCATACGGGCGACCTTGTGCTGAAAAGGATTCTCCCGCCGCAGGCAGACCACAGGGGCAAGTGGACCCCCAACTACGAAGGGCCATACGTTGTCAGAAAAGTCTTTTCAGGAGGGGCTTTATTGTTGTCCACCATGGACGGTGAAGACTTTACGTCTCTTGTGAATTCAGACGCAGTTAAAAAATACTTTGCTTGAAATTGACCCGCTGGACAGAAAAAAGAGAGTCCAGGCAAAAATGGGGCATCCTGGCGAACCAAAAACAGAATGAAAGGTTCGGGCAAAAGTTAGGGATAAAATTGAAAAAAATGTACACCCGCGAAGTTGAAAATCTACACTGGGCGACTTCGGCAAAAAAGGGTATCCCGGTGAACTGAAAACCCGTAAAGGGTGGTTCACGCAAAAGTTAGGGATTCGAAAAGCAAATGACTGCGGTCCGAATTTGATACTACAGTGAGCATTGGTGGGAGAATATGCCTGAGGGGTCGATTATCAGATATAATCTCTTCGGAAGTGTGAATACCAGGAAAGCATCAGAGTCGGGCGAGTCATAGGAGAATCAGCTCGTGGTGTTCGTCTGCATCCCGTTGCCGACATGTGTACAAATTTGATTTGTCATTATATTTATGCTTTTGTGCATACTTGTGTATTCGTTGCGCGTAGCTTCCTCTTTTCAGGAGTTACATCCCGTGTACAAAACTCCGCCCATTTAGGGGCCCAATCAATAAAACATGTTATTCAGTACTTGATGCTGGTTCTTTACTGTTTTGTGCATGATAAACGCCTAGGTTTAATGAAACTAGCAAGTGCATAACGTCGCTGGCCCTTGCCAATAATTGCTAAAACGTTGAATTAACTGAAAATAATGTCACTAATGCTAACCTGAATAGATTTGGTTGCGTAGACTTGTCTTGTCTTGTTTGTGGTGTTGCAGGGTTCGTAGCCGTATGAAGTGGACGATCAAAAGATTGCAGTATGGACAAGAAGCTTGTAACGAGAGACTCGATCCCCATGCAGGTCGAGCTTCTGAGATGACAACATTCCTCACTGAAGAAGGATCGAATTTCCCAGCTAGTCGTAGCTTATCCAAAGGACATCCTCCAGCAAAGTCGTTTATCCTCAGCAGAGTTTGGCGATTCCAAGATCGTAGGATGTATTCAGACAGTGTGGTGTCCCCAAAAGGATTCCCCTATCTCAAGCAGAGTGGTTTAGCCTTAGAAGATTAATATTTCCAACTTGTGAGCTGCACTCAGGCAGTCTACCCTTCCCAGTAGGGTCATTTACTCTCCCCCCAGCGGAGTCAGTTGATTTTCCCCAAGAGAATCGTTTCGTCTCCAGCGGAGTTCTCTTTCCAGCAAGTGTTTTATTTCCTCCCAGTGGAACTCGAAGATTAAAAAAGAAAAAACTCCCCCTGGCAGAGTTGGCTGTGTGTCCCGGCATTTTCTTTGCCGGAATACCGTGTGATGCCCGTTCACTCCTCAGCAGAAGTCCAATCAGGATTGGCGCATTCAGTTATTCCTCAGCAAAGCGGGCTTCACTCTTCCAGCATTTATTTTGCTGGAATAATTCTGTGACACCTGGTTATCCCCAGTGGAGTCAGTGTTGTCTTCAGCATTTATTTTGCTGAAGCGGGTTTCTGTATCCCAGTAGTTCGAGTCTGCATTTGCATCGGCATATAGTGTCATACTTGCATCCACCAAATAAAAACGCGTAGCATTTCCATGTCGAATGGAGCATTGCGTCATTGTCAAACATATGCATTTTGAAATATAAACCAGGTTGGTTAACCATTTGTTTCAAGTATTGTTTCCCTTACAGGTGGAGGGAGCTCTTGCTCAAATGAATTACCAAACATTCAAGATCTCGGCGTGAGACATGCAACGAAAATGTCAGTTTTGGCATTATTCCCCACAGAGTTATTAGGTTAAGTCCTCTTTGTCCCCGAGCAGAGTTATTTGTTTAAATTTCTCTTGTTTTCCCCGCCAGAGTTGCTTGTTGAAGTTTCTCTAGTCCGGCCAGCGGATCATTTTCTTCAAATTTGTTGTTACGTCAGCATCAAAGGGTTTCATGAATCAGAATTTCAGAGGCTGCCGCCGGTTATCAGAACAGGCGTCTGGTGGTTTGGCTTCCAGATATCCCCAGTAGAGTCTGCCTCAAAGTCGTTGTCACGTCAGTGTTAAAAGGTTTGTGGGTTGGGACCAATGGGGTTAGTTACTGTGGAGATAAGCAGAGGAACTGTATTCAGAGTATCTTCCCGTAGGAACAAACGGATGTATTTTCTTACTGGTTAACAGGAGTATTTCCCTGGGGTCGTCAAAATTTTATTGCCTATATTGATAGGAGTTCCTCGCGTTGACGAAATATGAGTCCTGACGTGGACAATTTATTCCTATATTGATGGGATTTCTTCGTGCTAGAGAAATGGGTGTCCTAACGTGGACAGATTTAGTTCCTCGGGTTGACGAGATGTGCTAGTCCTAACGTGGACAATTTCGATTTCTCAGTATTGGTGGAATGTGAAGTCCTGACGTGGACAAGTTTATAGTTTTTCGTGATGACAAGATGCGCAAGTCCTGACGTGGACAAATTTATCTTTCTTCGTGTTGGTGAAGCGTGAGTCCTGACGTGGACAAGTTTTATTTCCTCAGCGGGTCGAAGATGTGAGTCCAGACATGGACAAATCAAGACGAGATATGATTCCTAACGTGGACGATGTATTCCTAACGTGGAAAAGATGTATTCCTAACGTGGAAAAGTTTTATTCCTAACGTGGAAAAGTTTTATTCCTAACATGGACGATGTATTCCTAAAGTGGAAATGTTTTATTCCTAACGTGGAAAAGTTTTATTCCTAACGTGGAAAAGTTTTATTCCTAACGTGGAAAGTTTAGTCCTAACGTGGACGATATATTCCTAACGTGGAAAAGAGTTATTCCTAACGTGGACGATTTATTCCTGACGTGGACAATTCATTCCTATGTTGATAGGATCCCCTCGTGCTGATGAAATGCAGACGTGCCATCCCCAGCGAAGTCGCCGAGATTTTTCGTGTTGACGGCAGATGGAGTCCTGACGTGGACAAGTTTTAGTTGAGATTTCTTCGTGTTGACGAAACAGGCGTCCTAACATGGACAAAGTTCTATCCCTGCAATGGTAGAATCTTTTTCAGGATGATGAAAATAATCCCCAGCACGGTCGCCAATGGATCAGTTGTTGTCGTAACAACCAGATCCAGTCAGCAGATGTTGTTATTCAAGCAGTTTGTGCAGTTTATTTCTGCGGTTGGCAAATTTCCGGGTTCTTAGTATTCAACCGTCTCGTACCTCGAATGTTTGAAGGCCGTTCGCGCTTCACCCAATCGGGTCCAAGTCGCTTGAATAGGGGCAGTTGTTGCACCCTAAAATTTGCTCAACCTACTTCACTTGGTTTATGTTTCAATTGCATTAGCATTTGCATATAAAATCATGTACATAGTCTAATCATTTGCATAGCATAGCATAACAAGTCATCCAGCAAGGGACCAAATGCAATTCTCATCTCTATGAGCCTATCAAGAGGTTCCTATTCAAATTCAATCTTATCCAAGTCATCAGAAAGAAATGGAAGCCTAGAGAAGTTAGTAGATCAAGCAGTGGATCTATCTCCTATCTTGAGTATATTTGAAGATCATCAAAGAAGTTGTGAGCTGTGAATTGAGCATGGAGGGTATATAGACATCATGGAAGACATGGAGAGTCATTTTGAAAGTGAGGCCAATCATTGATGAGATCACAAGAGTTGCAGTTGAAGACAGTCAATTATGGTTTCATCTGGGTCAACCCTAGGTCAACCCTAGGTCAAATGATTGATGGAAAGGCATCAAGGTCTATTTGAGAGACGTGGGGTTCATCATTTGACATGTAGATATGGATGTGGTGTTGTGCCAAGGAGAAATCAAGAGAAATCAAGAGAAATCAAGAAGAAGAGGAGTTTCTAAATTAGGGTTTCTGTGTAAAATCCCCTGGTTTAGGTCAAACTTCCAAGCAAGATAATTCAAAATGCAAGATTCAAATGGATCCTTGGCCAACATGAAACTTGTAGAGGATCTCAAGACCTTTAATTTGAGTGGTGGAAGACATCAAGGAGATTTATAGAACTCAAGTTATGGTCCTTGCAAGTTACAGGTCATCTGAGGTATCTGAAATTTTGTCTGTGGAAGTTGCTTGTCTTCCAAGCAACTTTTACCCCTCAAGGAGCTTTCAAATGGATTTATGGTCAACATGAGAGTTGTTCCTCATTGTCTTATCTTTCTAGAAAGGTATGGTATGCCTTCATCAGATATGTGGAACTCTACTTATGACCTTGGCAAGCAAAGGGTATTTTGGTCATTTGAGAATTACAGGTCATTTCAAGCCTATGCCCAAAACTCATACAAGGAAGCTTCAAATGAAAAACTTCACAACATCAAACTTGCTCCAAATGACATTTTGAGTCTATAAAAGTGATCATGAAAGTTTGGAAATGCTCATAGCTCAAGGTTCCAAATTTGGTCAATATAAAGGTGAATTTAATGAATAAAAGTGACCTAAAAATGGGATTTTTCATAACATGGACAAATGGGATGAAATTATAGGTCATTTTGATTGGAAAAAATGTTTTAAGAAGATTGAAAAAAGTAGATTTTTGAGTTTAGTTCAAAGTTTGGAAGTTATACTAGTTGGCTTACAAAAGAAGTAACATAACCAAATTCACAAGGAAATTGTGCACAAGAAGGTTCTAACAAGTTCTAGATGTTTCCATGAGCATCTATATATTGAGTAGAGTGGCTCCAATCATTGGTTGGTGATTCATTTTGGTTGAAACTCATAGTTGCATCTCATTATCCAATCTTGCAAATTCATTCCAAACTCTACCAAATCTTCATCATTTTCCAAGATTCTTGATCCTATCATCATCTATATTCATCATAGATCAAGTTTCCATTAAGATCTGGCTGAATTGAAGTGGAATTCATGCTATCCAAGTGTATCATCCAAATTGCAAAAGGAAGTGGTTACAAGAATCCAAGGGGTTTAAGCAAGAACTACTGCATACAGAATCAAGATCTTGGTCTATTGATTGCCATTGGAGCATTGCTGAGCTTGAAGTGGTGATTTCCTCCCTCTGTTTTCAACTTTAAACCAGGTTAGTATTTCCATCGAATTGGTTAGAATTAGGTAGCATGGTGTAGAATCTTTAGGTTAGAATTGTTAGGTATAGGTAGGGATCATTTCCACTGAATTTGAGAGCCTTTCATGGAGTTTGTTACATGAGCACCAAAACTGTTTTGGCTTAGAACACTTAGGTTAGGGCGTGTTAATCTTAACTAGATAGATTAGATTGATCAGCATAGCATGTAGAACACATTAGTGTAAGATTTAGCAAGAATCATTAAGGTGCATGACAGTGATAGTTCAGTGTGCCCTAGGTTTGTACCTATCGGGTTTGGTGCTGGGGTGAGTTTTAGAGAAAACTGGAGCCATGGTTGTGTAGAGGAGAAGAAATAGAGCATTTTTGCTTTTTACAGATATGAGTTTCATGGAGAAACGAAGGTGTACGAGTATGTGGAACTCTGGTTCATACGAGCTTGCTCATGGCATTAATGGCTGAAACCCTAGCTTCTCATTGGAGAAGAAACATAACGATCGTTGGATGAGGTCTCCTATGTTGACTGGAACTCTGATCTGACGGCCACGATTTAAAACTGAAATGCGAGGGAAGTCTGAGGAAGCAAAACGCGTCGTTTCATTAAACGACGTGGCTGGGCTTGGGAATCAATTGCTATTCGTACCACCATCTTCAAGGCCCAACATGAAATGAACTGAATTAACTGCTATTTGCACCGTTTTTGGTCATTTTTTCTTTTTGTGTTTTTTCTGATTAGCTGGGCCCAGACGCGCCTTGCTATGCGCACCCCCAGTCTGGGCCCATTGTCCATTTTTCAATGCTTTTAATTGCTGACTGCACCCCTAATCAATTCAAATCATTTTTAATTTCTTTTATTTTTGTTAATTCTTTAAAAAATCATAACAAATTGGAAATTGCATATTTTTAAATGGTTGTTTTTGCATCTTTTTCATATTTCTGTTAAGAAAATTGTCATATAAAAAAATTAGCATTTTATTTCGTTTTTGCATTTTTAGTATATTTTTCTTTTAAATAGGTTTTAAATAATGTTTAGTTTAATACTTGATATTGTTGATTTTAGTTTAGCTAGACCCTTGTATATTTTGGACCCATTCTTTTTAGAGTACTTCACTTAGGACTTTAATTTTCATATGAGATTTAATTCATGATTTTAGGACTAAATTTTAGATGGTTTGTTTAGGTGTGATTAGGAGAATCAAAACTAGGGTTTAGAGATAACATAGGTGTAATAAATCATTTCTTTTAGGAGTTGTAGTTTGAATTTTGGGGTATGGGACTATAGGGGTATTATGGGTAGATAATAGACCCCTTAGAAAATATTAGGCTTCCCCTATTCTACTATTACTATTAGTATATTGCTTGTACTTGCTTGATTGTGTGGTGTACCCTCTCTAGGGTTATCATTTGACTGTGTGGGGGTATTGGGCCTGCTTGGGGTTTGGGTTTGAGCTGAAGACTGTGCTGATGAGGCCCATTGAAGATTAAGAGAGTGAAGACCAACTTCCAGAGTTGATGAGGAGTATTTCTTGCTGGCAGCTGTTGAGGAGTGTAGGATTTAGGAGCTAGGCAGAGCTCTAGAGTAGAAAACTTGCTTCATAAAACATGGAAGGTCTTGTTTGCCTCCATTCTTTCTCTATGATTCAAAGTCTCTTTTAAATATCCACCTCCTTCCTTTGGAAGGATTAGTGAATGTATTTAAAAGATAGAACTTTTGAGAGAAAATTGTCTGTATCATGTTAACAGTTAGTGAGCCACCCTTGGTAGGCAATTGACTGCTTAACATCTTGTTCATCTGGTTGACTGCTGATCATCTTGGAGATTGGGACTTGAAGAAAAGCCACTGAAGGCTTGAAGATGAAGACTGATGCTTGCTTGAAGCCTGTGGATGGTTGGAAATGGCTTGAAGACAGATGTTGATGAAGACTGCTTGTGCTGTTTATTTTTAGCTGTTTAATTTTTGATGTATTGTTTGAATTTCCCTGACTGTATTGATTGTTGTTTAATCTGTTAGGTTGAAAGTGAATTCTGTTCACTTTTGCCTGTTGTTTTCTAGGTTCGAGGTTGAGTGGGACTCCCTTGCCTCGCTTGTATTGCTGCATTCATGCATTTTACTGCTTTATTGTATATATGCTATTGTTTCTGTTTCCGTTTATCCCTTAGGATCTCTGTTTCTCTCTGCGCAAGAGAGGAGCATGATAGACATTAGGTCTTAACCCATGCATGATAACATTAGGTTAGTGTGATTCCCTTTGCAACCATAGGTTAGAGTTCTGTCTCTTCTTTCTCAAAAACAAACAGAAAAACACAATAAGATTTCAAACACAATAAAAGACACTTCTTCCGTAAAAGAATGTGAACTCATCAAAACGTAGTTTTTGTCTGCTTGGACCAGTAATCAGAAAACCCTTTTTCATAAGGAATAAAAACAATCAAGACAGACTTGTGTCGTACGTGGCCCGAACTACGTTTGCTCTGATCTTTCATGCTGTATGAAAGTACGTAGGCATAGGATGCGATATCCTAGCGAGCAACCTTCCCCTCCTTTCCCGTAGGTAGGCGAACTACGTTGACTCTGATTTCTCGTTCCAGACGGGAATACGTAGGCATAAAGTGCGATACTTTGCCGAGTCATTTTCTTTTCTTTTAACCCCTGACCTGTAGAGTAGATAGAATAACAATCCGTACCAGAAAACAAGCGTGGATCCCGTCGAGTACGACGGACGTGAGGGGTGCTAATACCTTCCCCTTGCGTAACCGACTCCCGAACCCAGGTTTTGGTTGCGATGACCATACCTTTCCTCGTCATTGCGGTAGGTTTACTCTGAGTGTTTCCTTTCCCTTCTTTGGGATAAATAACGCACGGTGGCGACTCTTCTGTTCAGCCGGCGCCGATTTTCGCAGTAGCGACACACAGTATAATACATCTCGGCGTAATCGATGCCTCGAGCAAAGGAAAATAATCATAATTGAGTCGGAAATCCAACCTCGGATGGAAACATTAAAGAAAACAAAATCTGTCACGTTCGCTACTCTGCTCTCTTAGCGAGCACCTAGCGAGTATTCGTTACTTGTTCGCTTAGCGAACAAGCTTGCGAAGGCAAACAGAAGCTACTGACTTTGTTCGCTACCTTGCTCGCTCAGCGAAGGCCTAATGAACCTTCGCTACCAACGAACACCACAAAATGCATTCTGTCCAAGTCTGGGACCGTTTTCTACTGGCTCGCTACTAACTCGCTTAGCGAACGTTCGCTACCAGCTCGCTCAGCGAACACGCTAGCGTATGTCTGCGAACTCCAAATCTCTTACTGTCCAACTTCCACCAAACTCTCCAAAACGAACCGATTCTCACCGAACAAGTTCCGTAACCTTAGTCTAACATTCCCCGACTAAATACTACCATTCATTCTCATTCTCCACCGTGAAAACTCATATTCTACCGATTAATCCATTTATGCCCTAAAATGGAAGTTGTAGAAAAACATCCAATACTCTAACCCAAGCATACATATTCATATACATTGTTAAGATAATAATATTTCACACCCTTATCTTGATTAATCCAAAGCTTGAGAGTTGTTCTTGATGATTCCAAGTTCTTCCCTCCTATTCTTCTCTTTTCTCCTCTTTCTCCTTCTTTCTCTATTCTTTCCTTTATGTTTCTATCGTTTCCTTTTCTTTCCGCTCTCCTCTTTAATATGTCTTTCTCTTCTAATTCTCTCCAACATCTATTAATTCATTTAATTAATTACCCATCAATTAAATAATTCTCATTAACCCGTTAATTAATGCAAATAATTAACTAATGAAAAATCGGGCTGTTACAACTCTTCCCCACTTTAGGAATTTTTGTCCTCGAATATGTTACCTGATTCGAACAACTCTGGATAAGATTTCCTCATCTGGCTCTCCAGCTCCCACGTTACATTCCCACCAACCGGTCCTTCCCAAGCGACCTTCACCAAAGCAATCTCTTTGCCTCGAAGTTGCTTCGACTTCCGATCCTCTATCCGCATAGGTGATGTCTCCACAGTCAGGTTATCTCTCACCCGTACATCATCTACTTGGACTACATGAGACGGATCCGGAATGTATTTCCTCAATTGAGATACATGGAACACATCATGAAGATTATCCAGAGATGACGGCAAAGCAACGCGATAGGATACCTCTCCTACCCTCTGCAAAATTTGAAAAGGACCAATGAAACGCGGCATCAACTTACGCGACTTCAATGCCCTACCAACACCAGTCATAGGAGTGACTCAAAGAAACACATGATCTCCCTCTTGAAATTCGATTGCTTTCCTCCTCTTGTCATGATAACTCTTCTGACGACTCTGGGAAATCCTCATCTTCTCTTGGATCATCTTAATCTTGTCGGTAGTATCTTGAACTAACTCGGGTCCAACTACAGAACTCTCTCCTGACTCATACCAACATAATGGCGTCCTGCAACGTCTACCATACAAGGCCTTAAAAGGTGCCATACTGATGCTCGAATGAAAACTATTGTTGTAAGTAAACTCAATCAAAGGCAAGTAGCTATCCCAAGCTCCTCCCTTTTCCAATACACAAGCTCTCAACAGATCTTCAAGTGATTGAATCGTTCTTTCCGTCTGACCATCTGTCTGAGGATGATAAGCTGAACTTAAACGCAACTTCGTACCCAAAGCACTCTGCAGACTCTCCCAAAATCTCGAAGTGAACCTTGGATCTCGATCTGACACAATTCTAGTCAGAATACCATGCAAACTGATGATCCTTTCAATGTACAACTTCGCCAATTTCTCCAATGGATAGTCCATGCGCATAGGGATAAAATGAGCGAATTTGGTCAATCTATCCACAATAACCCATATGGCTTCAAAATTACTCTGCGTCCTCGGTAAACCGGACACAAAATCCATAGAAATGCTATCCCATTTCCATTCAGGGATAAACAACGGTTGCATCAAACCTGACGGTTTATGATGTTCAATCTTTGACTTCTGACAAGTCAAACAAGAATACACAAACTCTGCAATATCCTTCTTCATACGAGGCCACCAAAATATTTTCCTAAAATCTTGATACATCTTAGCAGTACCCGGATGAATACTCAATCCACTACGATGCCCTTCCTCAAGAATACTCTTCTTCAGCTCGACAATGTCAGGAATACAAACTCTATCACGATACCGCATAATACCATTCTCATCAATCCAAAAATCACCACCTTGGCCTTGATTGATCAAAGTCAACCGATCAACTAAGCTCAAATCCGATTTCTGTCCTTCTTGGATCTCGTCCAAAATACCACTAGTAAGTTTCAACATACCAAGCTTCACTCCATAAGAAGTCTTCTCACACACCAAAATCGAATCACAAACTGCTCAATTAATTCCAACTCCTTCACCATCATCATCGACATATGCAATGATTTCCTACTCAATGCATCTGCTACCACATTCGCTTTACCGGGATGGTAATTCAAACAAAAGTCATAATCCTTTAGAAATTCTAACCATCTTCTCTGCCTTGCATTCAATTCCTTCTGATCAAAAAGGTACTTCAAACTCTTATGATCACTAAACACCTCAAATCTCGAACCAAATAAATAATGCCTCCAAAGTTTCAACACAAATACAACGGCGGCCAACTCTAAGTCATACGTCGGATAATTCTTCTCATGCACTTTGAGTTGCCTCGAAGCATAAGCTACAACTTGATTATTTTGCATCAACACACCTCCCAGACCCATCAAATAAGCATCACAATATACAACAAACGGTTCTTCTGGGTTTGGCAAAATCAAAATAGGGGTCGTCGTAAATCTCCTCTTAAGCTCTTGGAAACTTCCTTCACACTTGGCATGCCAAACGAAAGCTTGACCTTTCCGAGTCAACTGCGTCAACGGCGATGATAGCTTAGCAAATCCTTCAATGAACTTCCGATAATAACCGGCCAACCCAAGAAAACTTCTAATCTCAAAAACTGATTTCGGAGTCTCCCATTGCGATACCGCTTCAACTTTCGACGGATCAACCGCAATACCTCTACTTGAAATTACATGCCCAAGGAAACTCATTTCCTTCAACCAAAACTCACACTTAGAAATTTTCGCATACAACTGTTTTTCTTCCAACACCGATAATACGACCTTCAGATGCTCGACATGCTTTCTTCATTCTTCGAATGGACTAGAATGTCGTCAATGAACACAACCACAAACTTGTCCAAATAGGGATGAAAAATTCTATTCATGTACTCCATAAACACACCTGGTGCATTAGTCACACCAAATGGCATCACAAAGTACTCATAGTGTCCATACCTCGTTCTAAAAGCAGTTTTCGGAATATCCTCAGCCTTCACGCGAATCTGATGATATCCGGATCTCAAATCTATCTTACTGAACACACTTGCACAACGAACTGATCCATCAAGTCATCAATCCTCGGAAGTGGATACTTATTCTTGATAGTCACCTTATTCAACTATCTGTAGTCCACACAGAGTCTCATAGAACCTTCTTTCTTCTTAACCAACAACACTGGTGCACGCCATGGCGGCACACTTGGACGAATAAACCTCTTATCAAGCAGATCTTCAATTTGACTCTTCAACTCTTTCAATTCCAATGCGGACATACGATATGGAGTCATCGATACCCGACTAGTTCCAGGAACCAAATCGATCGTAAACTCCACTTCCCGTTCCGGCGGTAAATCTCTTATCTCATAAGGGAAAACTTCCGGAAAATCACGAACAATTGGTAAAACAGCAATTTCTTTGCTCTCACCAATACTCAAAGTTGCCAACACCATAAATACCTTTGCACCATCTTGCACGGACTCCTTCACTTGCTTAGCCGTCATAAACAAATCCCCTTCTTTGTCAGATTCAGGGAAAATAACCGTTTTGTCAAAATAGTTAATATGAACACGGTTGAACCTCAACCAATTCATTCCAAGAATGACATCAATTCGGTCTAAGTGAAGACACACTAAGTCAACTCCAAAATCTTTACCGAAAATACTCAACGGACAATTCAAGCACACATACTGGGTAGTTACCGAACCCATAGCAGGAGTGTCGATAACCATACCGCCACCCATAACAGACAACTTAAGACTTAATCTCTTAACACAATCCAAAGAAATAAAAGAATGAGTAGCTCCGGTATCAATTATAGCGATCAAAGGTATACCATTAATGAAGCACGTACCTCGGCTCAATCGATCATCACTAGCAGTTTCTGATCCAGATATAGCAAACACTTTTCCGCTCCCTTGCGTCTTCCTCGGCTTATCCCACTTGGTACTAATGTGCCCTTGCTCACCATAATTATAGCAAGTCACATTTGCACCGCTTCTGCACTCTATAACTTTGTGGCCTGGCTTGCCACACTTAAAACACTTCAACCCAACACCTTTGCATTCAGGAGCACGATGTCCCGCTTCACCATAATTATAACATCTTACCGGAGTAGAGGCTCCTCCCCCACTTGGCTTCTTACCATAATCAGCCCTTTGTTTCCCTTTATCTGTAGGAGTCACATAAGGTTTCCCTTGAAATTGACCCTTTCCCTTCTTATCACCCAAATTCTTGTAGTGGCTAGATCGAGCCCTACTATCCTCGTCATAAATCCTACTCTTGTTTACCAACTTAGAAAATCGCCTGATATCCTGATATCCGACAGCTTGTTTGATCTCCAGCCTCAAACCATTTACAAATTTGAGATACTTAGATCTCTCAGCATTAACGGTGTTGTAGTGGGGACAGAACTTAATTAACTCTTCAAATCTTGCCGCATACTCGGCCAAAGTAGAGTTACCCAACTTTAACTCAAGGAACTCGATTTCTTTCTTCCCACGCACATCTTCTGAAAAATACTTCTCCAGAAATGTCTCTTTAAAAAGATCCCAAGTAATCACCATCTCATTCTCCTCAAACCTTTGGCGAGTATTACCCCACTAATCCTCCACTTCCTCCTCAAGCATATGGGTGCCAAACTGCACCTTCTTAGCATCCGAACAATTCATAACTCGGAAGATCTTTTCTACGGCCTTCAACCAAACCTGTGCTTTGTCAGGCTCATAGGTTCCATTGAACACTAGCGGATTATTCCTTTGAAACCTTCCTAAAGCACAGAATTCATCATCTGCATGATTCCTAACATTCAAATTGGCTTGAGGGTTTTGCTCGATCGCTCCAGCCAACCTAGTCAAAGCCTCCGCAATCGCCTCGTCGTTCCTACCAGCCACCATCGTTCTGTATCTCAACAACATAACTCACAAGGTCAAACAATATCGATAGTGTCACACACAATCGAATATACAAAGGGAATAAACAAGTCAACAACTTGGCCAACTAGCCGACCTGCTCTGATACCACTTAATGTAACACCCCTTCTATACTCCCAAAATAATGCAATTAAACACTTATCCACATATATAAAAATTCATCAGAGTATATTTATGACATGGTATAAAAGAGGCACATCACATTATCCACGAAACGAAAACATAAACAACACCTGCCCATAGAGATATGTAACAAAAGGGGTAAATCTCAACTAAAAACCAAGCATAGCTCTTAAAACCAATGTATCAATGTTTTAATTAAGGCGGAAGACTATAACATTGAATTACTTAAGACATGATATAATAGAAGTACACATCATCAAGTTGTTTATAGTATCATTCATATTTTACAAACATCATCAGCTGATACATATACAATGTATCACAAAAGAATACTCTACAAGCCTAGCTACCCGATGTTACATATCAGAGTAACCGACTCAAAAGAATGAAGCTATACTTCACCAAAAGAAAACCTCCAGCAATCCTAATCTGCAATGCCTCGTAGAGCATTATAAAACAGCAGAAGGGTGAGAAATATTATCATAATAATCAATGCATATAATTATATATACATACATAACATAAACGTACATACATTACATTTCTCACCACAATCCATTTTAACTCATATAGATAGTCCACACGCAATTATTTTTCATATAATAATGACATCCATGCTATGTGACTCAATACGACTCAATGCAAACTTATGCCATGTGGTACCAACACTTGTTATCTTTTTTCGGTTTACATTAAACCGGGTCCACTCTTCTAGACCGATAACCACCAAAAGCCCGTCCTCTAAGCTTTCAAACCCACTCTTCTAGGCTTGGGACAAGTCACTAGTCTCCACAAAACTAGCAAGCATTACCTCTTGACTAAACGATGCATATGCAATCAACAATCAAATGCACTTAAGACTGACATCTTAATCTCATGCATTCAAATAATTCATCTCTTCAAGAATTATAACAACGATTGCACACACAACATATTCACATATATCATGAATATATTTTCAAGCAATGCACACATATACACAATATGTTCTCATGCATTCTCAATACATTTTTAATCACATTAAACAATGTATAACTTTTGTCAAAAGACCATAATTCAATTAATTCAACAATCTAGGATTCACGCCATAAGGCTACCCACAGTATAATACATCTTGGCGTAATCGATGCCTCGAGCAAAGGAAAATAATCATAATTGAGTCAGAAATCCGACCTCGGATGGAAACATTAAAGAAAACAAAATCTGTCATGTTCGCTACTCTGCTCGCTTAGCGAGCACCTAGCGAGTATTCGCTACTTGTTCGCTTAGAGAACAAGCTCACGAAGGAAAACAGAAGCTACTGACTTTGTTCGCTACCTCGCTCGCTCAGCGAAGGCCTAGCGAACCTTCACTACCCCCTTCGCTACCAGCGAACACCACAAAATGCATTCTGTCTAAGTCTGGGACCGTTCGCTACTGGCTCGCTACTAGCTCGCTTAGCGAACGTTCGCTACCAGCTCGCTCAGCGAACACGCTAGCGAATGTTTGCGAACTCCAAATCTCTTACTGTCCAACTTCCACCAAACTCTCCAAAACCAACCAATTCTCACCTAACAAGTTGCGTAACCTTAGTCTAACATTCCCGGACTAAATACTACCACTCATTCTCATTTTCCACCATGAAAACTCAGATTCTACTGATTAATCCATTTATGCCCTAAAATGGAAGTTGTAGAAAAACATCCAATACTCTAACCCAAGCATACATATCCATATACATTGTTAATATAATGATATTTCACACCCTTACCTTGATTAATCCAAAGCTTGAGAGTTGTTCTTGATGATTCCAAGTTCTTCCCTCTTCTTCTTCTCTTTTCTCCTCTTTCTCCTTCTTTCTCTATTCTTTCCTTTATGTTTCTATCTTTTCCTTTTCTTTCCACTCTCCTCTTTAATATGTATTTCTCTTCTAATTCTCTCCAACATCTATTAATTCATTTAATTAATTACCCATCAATTAAATAATTCTCATTAACCCATTAATTAATGCAAATAATTAACTAATGAAAAATCAGGCTGTTACAGTTAGCGGCTCTCCAGGCCTTGCTATCTAGAGATTTCAAGAAAGCTATCATACGAGGTTTCCAGTAGTCATAGTTAGAGCCATCCAGAATTGGTGGTCTATTTGTGAATCCTATATCCTTGTCCATAGTACCAGAATTTATCTACCCTAGATCTCACCCAGATAATAACAGGTAGGGTGCCTGCTCTGATGCCAATTGAAATTCTAGTAACAGACAGTTGATGTTACAGTGGATGTTATGACATCCATTACTGAGCAGACTACAGAACTTAACAATAACCAGGAAATGAAAGCAGTAAATAACACATAGAATTGTTGACCCAGTTTAGTGCAATTCACACCTACATCTAGGGGCTACCAAGCCAGGGTGGAAATCCACTATTAGTAGAATTAATTCAAAGTCAAACAACCAGTTTGCACTCTTCACTTAAGACCTACCCAATGCAACTTCAGCCTAACACTAGACCTGAGTTCCTACTCACTCCCCCTCAATCACAATAGTGATATCAACCAATTTCAGTTACAGATAAAATTGAAGACACACTTCAAATAAACCTTGAATTTTCTTCACAGCTTCAATCAAGAGACATAACACTCATGCTTAAAAACTTAGAGTGACACAAATAGAGCACAACTCAAAACACACTAGTCCAATGCAATCATACAACAAATAATTGCTTGGCTCACAAGAAATCCTAATACACAAAACACACATGAAAAACTGACTGCACAACACATGATTCTTCACTCACAAACACTTTGTACTCTTTGTCTCCAAAGCTGTGTCAAGGACTGTCTTCAATTAGGATTACTACTTTGTTATTTATAAGCAGTATAAAGATCTTGGGCCTAAGTGCAGAAATTAGGTTTAACCAAGTTAAACCTCTTTTCATAAAGATGCACACTCCCAATTAGGTCAGGGATATTTCATGTTATCCTCAACATTTCCTAGTATTTCGCCTGAGATAATTAGGATCCCTAAAATGTTTCCTGAAGTATAGTCTGAGCTTCCTCATGCAATATACCAGAACCTAAAACACGCGCCCTGATGTCAACTGCTTGATGTCATAATATCCAGCGTGACATCCAATTCACATTGCTCTAGCTAACTAAACTTACCCTGTAGTACTCTCCACATGTATGTCATAACATCCGTCATGACATTCACACATACATCAATGCTTTGCCACAAAATGCATCCAATCAAAAACATCTACACATATCATTTGCATCATCATTTGTGCATAGCATTGGTTCTAGGCAGGGGATCAAGGTAACTTGGTTTGATTCTCAAGAAAAAGAGTGTGATTCTCAAAGGTAAAGAAAGGGTTTATTCTCAAACTTGTGGTTATCTCAAGCCTCAAGGTCATTTCATCATTAAGTCATGTCTCACAACCATTTGAATCAAGGTTACGAGCATTGATCACCTCCTCATATCTTGTGGACAGTTGGATTATGGTTTTGGTCAAAGGGCATTTGTGGCTAGTTTCTTGGGAAATACATGGGTCTAGAGCTTAATACACATCTTGAGGGTTCTCTGAATGTATTATGTATCATCACAATTCATGACAAGAGCTTCAATCAATGTAGGGTGTTAGGGTTTCATCTGATCAAGAAAAGTCAATTGTGACTCCATGAGGTCAAAGTCTTCTAGGTCAACCAAGGGCATGCTATGTGCTCTAAAGTGTTTAAATGTGTTTGGAACAAGAAAAATCAAGGAGAAACATAAAATCATGAGTTTGGTTGGATTAGGGTTTTGTCGAAATATTTTCTAAGTGTATAAAACCATAACTCTATCCATTTTGCGACATCCATAACTTTCTCATCATTGATCCAATGGGAGAAAACTTATTATCAAATTAAAGAGGACATGATGAAGTACAAGTTTTTAGAAGAAAGAAAGTACAAAATATTTATAGATTTAGAGATACAGAGAGCTAAAGTTGAGAAAATCAAGGTTTTGTCTTTTCAACACTTAGAAATTTTCCTAAGTTTAGAAATTCAGCTTGAGGTACATATTTTCAAGCCTATCTTTCATGATGATCCAAGCCTCAAATGAATTTTCATCCAACATGAGAGTTGTAGAGAATCCTCCAAGCTTTCTTTTTAGTACTAGAAATCCTCCATTGGATGTGTATAAGTTAAGTTATGATGTCTCCCAATTATGGTTTCAAAGATGTCAAGTGGGACAAGTTTTAGGTAGATTTTTGGGACAACTTTCCAAGGAATTTTTCATCAAGTTCTTGACTCCAACTCAACTTCCTTTGATCATGAGAGTTGAAGATCATTCTTCAAGATTTTTGTTCATTACAACAACTCTTGGATTGAATCAAAACTCGTCAAGTTATGATGTCTTCAAGATAGGGTGTGAAAGTTGCCAAAAGGTTCATAACTTAGAATTTTTATAAGTTACCTTAGATAGATTTTGGAAATGACCTTCAACCCCAATTTTCTCATCCTTCCAAGCTGTTGCACCCCAAAATTTGCCTAACCTTCTCACTTGGTTTATGTTTCATTGCATTAGCATTACATTGTTCTAGCATTTGCATAACATAACATTTACTCATTTAGCAGGGTATCAAGTGTGGTTTATATCAAGGGGAGCCTGTCTAGAGGTCTTATCTAAGCTTTAGAAGTCACCAAAGTCATCAGGAAGAGGGCTGGGTTCTTGAGAAGTTTGGTTGTCTATATGGGGTTCAATCTCCTAACTTGAGGACCAATTGAAGACCATCAGTGGGTTGTGAAGCCTTAATCATGGATAGATTGTGGATAGAGCTCGTGGAGTGCCTTGAGGGTCATGAGAGAGCTCAGGAAAGTCATTATGCCAAGTGTGAAGAGCCACAGTTGAGGGTGTTGCAATTAGGGTTTTCATCTGGGTAACCCTAAGTCAACTGTGTAATTGAAGAGGATCAAAACCTATTTCTAAGTCTTTGTGATCATGGAGAGTTGTGTTGAGATACATGAGGTGATATTCCAAGATCAATCCAAGAAAAGTTCAAAGTGTGAGGAGTTGCTAAACTAGGGTTCTCAAGGTAAAATCTCATATTTAGTGCCTAACTTCAAGAGCACTTATCTCAAGATACAAGTTTCATCTCCACTTTTGGGCAACACGAAACTTGTAGAGCATGCTCTTAGCTTTAATTTTAGTACTAGAAGTCCTCCATTGGATTTATAGAACTCAAGTTATGGTCCAGACAAGTTACAGGTCATCAGATGAATGTGAAATTTGTTTGCAAAAGTCAACCAACTTCCATGGAACTTTTGACCTAGAAGGGTGTTTCTCATAAACATTTGGCCAACATGAAACTTGTTGGTCTTGATCTTAGCTTTCCAAATTGTACTAGAAGTCTTCCATCTATTTTGTAGAACTCAAGTTATGAGGTTTACAAGTTAGGGGTATTTTGGAAAAGTGAGATTATAGGTCATTTGGCATTATAGGTCATTTTCTCCATCTTGCAAGCTACAAATGAAGTTTTGTCCAACACAAAACATGTTCAAAATGATGTTTTTAGGTCAACCATGTGCTCATAATGAGTTGATTTTGCTTAGGGTGAGACTTGGTTTGAGAAATTTGGCAAAAGGGGGAATTTAAAGGCATTTAAGTGGAAAAATTCAAAATTAATTCTATGTGTTCAAACAAGACCAAGTAAGGACATATTTTGAGTATAAAAATCATTCTAAGCACTTTGGAATTATTAGAATTTTCATTTGGGGCTTATTTCATGGTGGTTTGATTTGTTACTTCATGAATAAGCAACACATCAAAGATTGCTCATAAGGTGCAAACAAGCTTTCCTTTGGATTCCTACACTCTCACCAGACCATAGGCAAACTAATTGAAGTTTCTAGAAGGTTGGAACAACCAAAATTCGTGCATTCCATTGTTGAGTTTTTGAGGAAAATTGAAATGTATTCTGATTTGGGCCTTCAATGGACCTCCAAAGCCCACAAACATCTTCTATATAAGTTCCATGATGGATTCAGATCAATTTTGGTGTTCATTTTGTGCCATAGGCAGAGATTGAAGATTGAGTTTCAAGAGCAAAAGTGAAAATCGTGATTTCTGATTCAGAGCAATTCAAGGCAATTCAACGCTTCAAGCATCTTCAGCATACTTCATTGAGTGTATCTGCACAAGATTGGAGCAAGAGGAGCACCATAACTGCCTCAATTTGAAGCTACAAACCAGGTTTGAACAATTCACGGTTGCACTAATTTTAGCATGATCTAAGTAGAATTGACATGTGGTTAGGCTTTAGGAAGATGATTAGATGGATTCTGGATCAAAAATTGAAGGATTAGAGACAAATTGAGATGCAACTTGATTTCTATTTGGATGCGAATTAGCTTGTTCTTCAGGTTTTAACATGATCTAAATAGTTTAGTATGATCTATTTAACATGAGGAAGAGATCTGTGGTTTCAATTAAAGGTTTGGTGAGATTTCAGAACTTGGTGCATTTTAGGATTTTCATCGTGTTTTGAATTCTGTTAAGGATTAGAAGGAATGAACATGATATTTGGATTCAGCATGAAATTTTGAGTGGAACTGTGTGGATTTGGTTGAGGTTCCATGACCTGCGCATGATGTCTCGTCAGAGAAGACGACCGGCGTCGTTCTCCGGCCAGCGCTGCAATTCTCCCTCCATTTCCAGTTTGAATGGAGAAGATGGTCTCCCCACCCTTAGATCTGATGAAAATTTTGACAAAGTCCTTCCGTCGTGCGCTCACGTTTTAACCTCAGATTTGCCTTTGACCAGATGAAACACATCATTTCATTTATGAGGTGGCAGCACCAGATCCCTTAGATGAGCGTACCAAGTCCACATATCCAACGCCCCTCATATAATTCAGCATTTAACTGTTTTTTAATTCATTTTCTTTTTATTTTAATTACTTGTTTCATTTTCATATTAATTTCAATACTAATCAGAAAAATACCAAAAAAATATGAGCATGTTCTAGATTTAATTTCTGATTTTATGATGCTTTTACATTTCATTTTCATGCAATTTTCCATTTAATTTGCTTTTTTGCATTTTCTTTAATTTCTTTAATTTGGTTTATTTCTTCATGTTTTTGTTGATTTTTGTATGGCTGTTTGGTATTGAATTTGGATGAGATTTTCGGCTAGCTGGTAGATTAGAGACGCATGATCCCCTAGGATTTAATTTATAATTTTTAGATAACATTAGGTTCTGTTTTGGATTAGGATCATTAGACCTTCCATTTTAGGGTTTTCATCTGATACCTTGTGATCTAGGATTTTTTAGGTGACCTTCCCATTTGATTTGATCCCTGGCCTTTCTACTATAGGTCCTTAACCTTCTTAGGTTCCCCTAGAAAATCTTATAGGATTTTAGAAGTAGTTTTAGTATTTTAATTTGATTTAGTACTTAGGCTAGTTTTAAGATGCTTTCAACATAACACTTGCTTTAGAATGACCTCAATGGTGGCCTTTAGTTCATAATAGGTTTGCTAATCATCTTTGATGGTGCTTTAGACATGTATAGGCTTCTGTTTGCTTGATTGTGTTGTTTGGTTTTGGTGTTTAGACCTTCTTTTAGTGGCTTGCTTTTGGCTTGTTCAATTAGGGTTTAGGTAGAGCCTAGTTTGATTTCGCTTTCTTCAAATAAACATGGTTTGCCTTGATTGCTTTCCATTCTCATCCTATGATTCAAGGTCCCTATGTGAAAGCCTCATCTTTCCTTTGGAAGGATGTGTGGCATTTCACAAGAGGTAGAACCTTTGACGATGCCTATCTCAGATGTATGGTTGAGTGCCATGATGGATTCCCTTGGTTTCCATCCTGCTTCCCATCATCAATCAATAATCTTGATGTGAACTCCCTTTTCTCTTGTTGGAGCTTCAAGATGAAGACTTCTCTTGAAGATGGCTTGGGCTTGAGGTTGTTTGGAGACTGTGTGTTTGTTTTGCTGTTATCTGCTTTGTTGTTGAGCTGTTTGTCTGCTATTTTTGACTGCTGTGTCTTCTGATTACTTGACTGTTGCTTGTGTGACTGCTTGGTATGTTGCATTAGACTAGGCCTCATGTAGATGATTCTAGGCCTAAGAGAATCCTTAAGGGTGAGCTTACCTCCCCTTGCTTGTCTGCATTTAGAGGTTGAGTCTGGCTACCTCTACTTGACTGTTATTATCTGGCTTTGCTTGCTGGCTTAAGGTTGAATCTGTCTCCCTTGCATGTGATTTGTGTGTTGCCTTTGGGCTTGCTTGCTCTAGAAGTTGAGCTTGGCTCCTTCTGCTTGGTTGTTGCATTGCATGCATTTTATTTACAGTTATTTCTTTACAGTTATTTCTTTTGCTGTTGTCTTCCTTTGCCATGTTCCCCTAGGAACTCTGACTTCTCTTGTTCAAGAGAAGTTATGACAGACATTAGGGTTCTAACCATGCATGATAACATTAGTTAGCTTCCCTCCTAACCTCAATCATAGGATCAACTTTGCATGACAACTTTAGGATTGGACCAGTTCCCCTTTAGTGCGTCCTTTCTCTTCTCATCTTCAAACAAATCAAGATACGGTAATAAAGGTTAATTGACGTCGTACGCTACGAGCCTTAAGCTACTTGAGAAAGGGTTATTGGAGAGTTTCTTTCCAACAGTATGGATGTTTAGTATGGCACCCTTTGGGTGACATGCGACGCATTCACTCTCAGGTCATAGTCTCTAGTGCGATATTAGTTGCAAACATCCATAAAAGACACTTCTTTTAAAAAACAGAAAACAAAGATCAAACTCTTTTTGTCCTCTTGGACCTTTAATCCCTGGAAACCCTTTTCAGAAGGAGAGTTATGTTAACTCCCGGTTCTACCGCAAAAGGTAAACGCCTAAGTCTCCATCGAGCGAGCTGCATACACCAAACTGCTGGAACCGTCTGTTAACCCTACTCGGATAAAAAAGACAAACTTGTGTCTCCTTATCCCGAACTACGTTTGCTCTGATATTTCACGCCAGATGAAAGTACGTAGGCACGAGATGCAATATCTCGGAGGAAAACCTTCCCCCGTAACCCGTAGTTAGGCGAACTACGTTGACTCTGATTTCTCGTTTCATACGGGAATACGTAGGCATAGAACTGTTGTGTTCTGCCGAGTCATTTTCTTTTCTTTTCAGACCAGACCTTTAGCGTAGATAGATTAATCAACCCGTCAGATAAACACAACAAGCATGGATCCCATCGAGTACGATGGACGTGAGGGGTGCTAATACCTTCCCCTTGCGTAACCGACTCACGAATCCAGACATTGATTGCGATGACCTTGTCTTATACCTTTTCGTCAGGTTTTTTCCGATCGTTTCCTTTCCCGTTCTGAGGGATAAATAACGAAAGGTGGCGACTCTTCTGTTTTGCCGGCACCTTATTTTCGCAGTAGCGACAGCTGCCGACTCTGCTGGGGACTTATAGCTCCTGGGGACTTTTCCCATCCCCTAGGCTAGGACTGTTTCCCATCCCCTATGCGAGTCAATCCTAGCGCTTGTGTGTTTACCTGTTGGGTTTTATTTATCGCACTTTTACTTTCCGCATTTTATTTTTAGTATGATATTATTATTTTGCTGTTGTGGGAAGGGGCTCTGATGAGTGAGAAGCCAGACCCAGGCTTGAGAGTACTTAGCATTAGTTGTGGAAAGTAGTGGGCGCGTGCTTGCTTTGCAGGAACTAGTGTCTCATGAAATCCACGCTCAGACAAGGTTCTCCCGGTTGACTTATTTTCCAGCCCTTTGGGCTTGAGGGGTTGTTGGTTTGGAGGATTGTCGACTCTGGGGACCGATCATTTGTGACTCAGCCAAGTGAGGACACTTCAAGAGATGATGATGCCACACCTTCTGGGTATTGTATCATCGTTTCTTGAAAGTCTGTGATGCTGGGAAACGCATAGGATTCCATACCTTGTCTGTGATTAGGTCCATACCTGTGAGTGGGGTCGGGTTATTGCAGGAAACCTTAACCCTTAGACTACCTGGTTTTCTTGATAGTGAATCAGTGTTGAGGGTTCTTATCATCAGAGATGTGGTTGTTCTCGATAGTGCATATTTATTGGTCCTCTTCAGGGTTGTATTATCAGAGCAGTTGTGATTATGTTGAAACAGAGCCTCGGTCTCCTCAGCAGCACAGTCTTGATTCCATGTTGCATGTTTGCATCTTGCATTTTGCATACTCATTTGCATGTCATTAACGTGTGTCTGTGTTGCAGGTACATTATCCCACGGTTCTGGTATTCTTGCCTCCTGTTGTGCTATCATGGGATCTCTGAAGAAGAATAACGCCTATAAGCTCCCTACCCCAGATGTTGCTTTGTTGTCCAGTTTGATTGCCTTGGCAGATGATGCGGTGAGAAGGGAATTCAGAAAATCTTATGGGAAGCTGTTCAGTCTGGTTCGTAAACATTCAATATATGAGTTGAATGGGTTGTATGCCTTGCTACAGTTCTATGACCCTCCTCTGAGATGCTTCACTTTTCCGGACTTCATTCTTTCACCTACATTAGAGGAGTATGCTGAGTTGTTGGGTGTACCGGTTAAGAATCATATGCCATTTGTTCAAATGGATGCTAAGCCTGATCTGGCCAATTTAGCTCTTGCTCTTCATCTGGATGCCTCTGAGTTGATCCTATCAAGTTGGAATGGGGTTCCTGGATTTTCTCTGTAGTTTCTAGTTGGGAAAGCCCAACAGTGTGCCAAAGACGGTTGTTGGATCGTATTCAACGCTATTCTTTCCCTCTGCATATATGGCATCATCTTGTTTCCCAACATGCCTGATTTTGTAGACTTGGATGCCTTCCATATCTTTGCCTCAGGGAATCCAGTCCCTACCTTGATTGGATATGTATATCATTTCGTCCATTACAAGAACGAAATTAGAAGGGGTAAGAATGTATCATGTTGTGTGCCCTTACTCTGCAGATGGCTTGATAGTCACCTGCCCAAGAAAGGTCTCTTTGCTTCATCTGCAGCCACAACTGAGTGGTCTGAGCGCTTGATGGGTTTATCAGTAGAGAACATTGTGTGGTTTGATAGAGATATGTTAGGTACTGAAATCATATTCAGCTGCAGTGGGTTTCCGAATGTGCCTTTGATTGGAAGAAAGGGTTGTATCAACTACAACCCCTCTCTACTTGTCAGACAGTTTGCATATGCTTTGATAGGTCCACCAAAAGATGAAGAGGTGCATGAATCTCTATACCTCACAGGTCTTCTAGAGGGGGACATGTTAGCTAAGCTTCAGCATGCCTGGAATGATATCAGTAGACGAGGAAAATCATTGTTGGGTAAGAGTAATAGCCAAGCTTATGCTTCTTACATGACTTGGATTAAGGCCAGAGCAGAGACAATAGGGATGCCTTTCCCCCTGCTAAGCAAGAGTTCCCTCCAGTGGTTGAAGATCCTACTACCGTACCTATTCAGCAGTATAATCAGGTGTTAGCTGAGAAGGAAGAGCTGAAAAAGGCCAATGAAGAGTTGGAGAAAGAGCTGGCACAGATTAGAAGCGAGAGAAACGAAGTCGTCCACTCCTTCAAGAAGCAGACAGAACTGGTGAACAGGTTAGGCACGGACTTGACTAAGCAGATAGCTGACTGTGAGCGTTTGGGTTTGGACTTCAAATCTGTCAACGATGTGCTGGCCACCAAGAAGCAGAACTTGGATGAAGCATACCGGAGAATATCCAAATTCAACCAGCAGTGGAATGCCACTATAGCCAGCAACAAGGAGAGGGAGGACAAACTGAAACGACAGATCTCCAAATTGAAGGCTCAGGTGAAGGCCAGTGAGAAGAGGTTTGATGAGGAAACTGCTCGCAGATATGCCACTGAAGACCTGCTAAACAAAGCTATCGCTACCCTGAAAGATCGCAAGCAGATGTTCGAGTCTAAAAAGTGAAGGTTAGAGGACTGTTTTGGCCAAGGCGCGTGGGAAGATTCTGTTGAAGGTCTCCAGTGCACTATTATGTAGAGAGAGTTGCTTGTGGAAGGGTTACTTACTCGACCTGACCATCCCAAGACAAAGGAGTTGCTAGAAGAGTTTCAAGCCCGTTGTCGCACTTGATTATCTTTGTAACCCTTTATATTTTCTGATCTTTGCTGTAGGCTGACCATCATCAGGCCTGTTAGTCGAGGTCATGCTATTGATTCCCCATGCATCCATTGACATTGTACTGCTACCGTTGGGCCTGATATATATATGAGATGTTATTTCAGTGGTTGGATCCAGACTTCTTGTTATCAGCACTGGCACTCTGGCACTCGAATCGGGGGAGAAATCTCCCTAACACACAGACACACGTTTGTATTTGCATAAATCATTTGCATAGAAGGTACATTGAGCTGTTTCCTAACCCTCTGTTGATGCATGTTTCAGGATTGCCGATCAGCGAACTCATCACTACTCTACAAGAAGTAACTGCAAGAAAGCTATGGATCAAATGCAAACTGAGATGCAGGAGATGCGCGACAGGATGACGCAGTTCATGTAGGTGATGGAAACTGTGGCCAAGGGCCAAGAGCAGCTTCAAACTCTGGTGCAGCCTCTGATCGCCCGGGTTGACAGTCAGGGGGTGTTACATGGCGGAGTTGCTACTGATCCTCCTCATGGCGAGACTCTCCAAGCTGGTGATGCTATACTGATGGTTGTCCCCAATACGACTGAGAACGGTAACAGAGCTGGGAATGGGAATGTGACTGGTAATGGTAACGGGCATGTGGAAACCAACGGTAATATTGGTGCTAGAAATGCTGGTTTCAATGTTGGAACTGGGAATCCTGGTTTTAGTGTTGGTGTTGGCAACACTGGTGTGGGCATTGGTGTTGGCAATGTTGGTTTTTGTGGTAATCAGGGTTATGGCAATCAGGGCTATGGGAATCAGGATTATGGCAATCAGGGCTTCGGTAGCGCAGGTTTTGGCAATGCAAGCAACAACGGTTACAAAGCTGGTTTTGGTCCAGGTGCTGGCAATCAGGGTTTTGGTAATATGGGGTACGGTCCCAGGTTCAATCAGACTAGTTTTGGTCCTAATGCTGCTTATATTGGGTATGATAACAGGGATTCTCACAGGGATGAAGATCGCCAAGAAGATGCTTTCCCTCCGCCAGGCTGGGATCTTGAGATGCCCACTGACAATGACCGAAGGTTCAAAATGTTGGAGGAATAGATGAAAAATCTTGATAATCAGAATTCCACGGGGTTGAACATGGCCAATATGGGGTTGGTTCCTGGCTTGAGGGTGCCACTCAAGTTCAAAGCGCCCACTTTCGACAAGTATAGGGGGATACTTGCCCAAGAGTTCACGTGCGGTCTTACTATCGGAGAATGTCCGCTTATTCTGATGACGAAAAGATGCTGATGCATTTTTTCCAGGATAGCTTGTATGGATCGTCATTAGAATGGTATATGGGGTTAGAGCCTACTCAGATTGGTAGCTGGAAAGAGTTGGCGGAAGCTTTTATCAAGCATTACCAATATAACAGCGACCTTGCACTGAACAGGGTCCAACTCCAAAATCTTTCTCAGAAGAATGGTGAGAGTTTCAAAGAGTACGCCCAGAGGTGGCGTGAGCTTGCAGCTAGGGTGCACCCACCCATGGTAGAGCGTGAGTTGGTGGATATGTTTGTGGGAACTTTCTCTGGGTTGTATTATGACAGGCTTATCAATTGTACGAAGGCTAATTTTTCTGAGTTGATACTCTTGGGGGAACGTATAGAGAACGGCGTCAAAATAGGTAAGATTCAAGCAGGAGAATCAACCTCAGCTGGAGGTGGTAAAAAGGTTTTTGGGAACAAGAGACAAAGGGATACTAATTCAGTATACAACTCCTGAGGAAGAGGTCAAAACCAATACCGTCAGCAGCAGATTGCTAGTGTGACAATTCCCATACCGCAAAAACAGCAACAGCAGCAGCAGAGCCAACAGCATCCTGCTCAACGAAGAATGCATGATAGAGAAAGGGTTGTGAAAAGAGTATTTGATGTGCCTCCACTCCCGTATGCTCATCTTCTTTCGACTTTGTTACAACTGCAGCTTGTTGAGAAAAGGACGTTAGCTCCACCGAAGGGCACGCCTCCTTTTGGTTATGATGTCAATGCACATTGTGAATTCCACTCCGGGGCACCCGTTCACAGCATCGAGAACTGTCATGCATTCAAGCACAAGGTGCAAGATTTGATAGATAGCAAGGCTATAATTTTGGTAATGAGGCACCCAATATTGAGAAAAATCTGATGTCGTCTCACGAATTTGCACAGGTAGGTGCAATCTTAGAAGATACCAGTCTGAATTTGGTTATGAATGTGGACGAACTGAAGACACCTCTGGGTTATGTCAAGAGCAGGTTGCTGAAAGGGGGAGTGTTCCCTGGTTGCGATACAGATTGTATTGGCTGTTCAGCCCGGCCTGAGGGTTGTGATAACTTAAGAAGAGGTATTCAAGGGTTGATTGACGAAGGAACATTACAATTCAACCGTACTGCTGAAGAGAAGCCTGTTGAGGCAATAGCTGAAAAGCAGGGCGAAGTTGCAACAGTTACAATCCCGTTCAAAACTGTTACGATATCGGTACCTCCCAAGATACCAACCATCACCATAACCAAAGCTGGACCCATTCCATATGAAAGCACTAAAGCCATCCCATGGAACTATGGGGCGGAAGTTTATTGCAATGGAGAGAAGATTAACCTGGAAAGCCCGCCGGTAGGGTCCGTTGATAACCTTGTGGGGGCAGAGGGCATAACCTGCAGCGGTAGAATTTTTGTGTCACTAGAAGTAGAAGCTGAGAGAACTTCCCGAGGGAAGGGTAAAGTCGATAAAGAAGGACCTTCTCAAGAGAAGGAAAAAGAGGCTTTGATCAAAGATGTGGAAGAATTCATGAGGTTAATTCGGAAGAGAGATTATAAAATTGTCGATCATCTGCAGCAGACGCCTTCCAAGATCTCGATTTTGTCATTGTTGCTTTGTTTCAAAGCTCATCAGAATGCTTTGCTGAAAGCCCTTGACGCTGATTTTGTACCCCTGGAGATATCCGTGAATCATCTCGAAGGAGTGATTACGCACGTGAATGCGGGGCATGGCCTTGGCTTTACAGATTTTGATTTGACACCCAGGGGCCGCAACCACAACAGTGCGTTGCATATTTCAGTTGAGTGTAGGGGCACCGTTATGTCTCATGTCCTTGTTGACAATGGTTCGTCCCTAAATGTGTTGCCCAAGAAGGCATTGTTGAAGTTAGATACCCGAGGTATAATATGCACGCCAAGTGACTTTGTAGTGAGAGCATTTGACGGGACTAGAAGGTCCGTGTTTGGAGAATTGACTTTACCCATCCAGGTCGGTCCAGAGGTGTTTGACACTGTGTTTTATATTATGGACATACAGTCAGCTTATAGTTGTTTGCTTGGACGACCCTGGACTCAATCTGCAAGGGCTGTAACGTCTACGTTGCACCAAAAGCTCAAGTATATGGTCGGGGGTAGCATTATCACCATATGCGGAAAGGAAGACATCCTGGTAAGTCACCTGTCGTCGTTCAAATATGTCAAAGTGGATGGTGAGATCCATGAGACATTGTGCCAAGCTTTTGAAGGGGTGTAGATCAGAGAGAAATCTCATGTCATAAGCAGTGGACCATGTCGCACCTCGAAAATTCATTCGAACATACGACCCTCACGCGAAAGGCGTGGAAATGCGGTTCGACAGAGTCGCCACCGAACTTTATTTTTCCCGAATGAATGGGAGAGGAAAATATCGAGAAAACCTCATAGACGCGGAAAGGAACACGCCCGTCGCAACCATATGTTCCTGGGTTGGGGAGTCGGTTACGCGAGGGGGAGGTATTAGCACCCCTCGCGTTCGTCGTACTCGACGGGAACCTCTTAATTCGAGTTAATGGATGTTAGCTAAACCTAATTCTTTTCTTCTTACTACTAAATGCTAAAACGGTACTAGAAAGGCTAAAAACGCTAAGGGGGAAGGGGATGGTTAGAAGATAGGGTGCTCGCCAAGGATGGGGGCCCTTGTGCCTATGTATGCTCATTCGGACGAGAATGAGAAATCAGAGCGTCGTAGTTCGACTACGGGAAAGGATGGGAGAAATGGAATATGGAGGGGATTGTGAAGTGTGCTCGCCAAGATCATCGAAATCTTGTGCCTACGTATCTTACATTCAAGAGTGAATGAAGAATCAGAGCGTCCGTAGTTCGTGGTTACGACCACGAAAGAAACGGGTTTGAATTGGATTTGAAGTGAGTACGGATGACGATTACTCGAAGTTTAAGAAAGACTTCTCGGACACAAGTAATAGGGAGATTGAACCAAAGACTTGGAACACTCTCTTTTTCATCATGAAGGAATGATGTGTTTGAAAGGATAAGGTTGAAATGATGACGATCACTTGAAGCCTAAGAAAGACTTCACAGACCCCAAGTAATCGGGAAAGCGAACCAAAGACTTGGAACACTCTCTTTTTCATCGTAAAAGAAGGTTGTTTGAATTTGAAATGGTGTATAAAAGGATGAGATTGGTCGGATGACGACTACTTGAAGCTTGAGAAAGGCTTCTCGGATCCAAGTAATCGGGAGAGCGAACCAAAGACTTGGGACACTCTCTTTTTCATCGTAAAATAAGTTGTTTGAAAGGCGAGTGCAAGGATGAGTAGTTGGAGATGGTTGAATGTTGTCGGGTTATTAATGTTATTTAAAGGCGTCAATTGCTCACACACGAATAAGATAACTCGCATGTAAACAACTAAAAGCAAGATCAAAGACTTGAACCTACTCTTTACACCTTGAAAAGAATTGAATAGTTATTAATTGAAAATCCTCTTGACGTTGGATCAAGGGTTTGACTCATTATCGCGTGCAAAGCGTGTTGGAAATGAAATGGTTTGAAAAAGAGACCGACTTGACTTACACATCAAGGGTCGACTTGTAATAGGTTGATGGCGAATGCGTATGAGCACTCGACTTACAAGGGTTTGAAAACGGCTCGATGATGAATCGAGAATTAGTTTGAAAATAGCTTGAATCCGCTCTAGTCCCTATGGGTGCTCCTAGGAGATAAACTAATAATCAAAGAAACGCGAAACATACATCAGAATGGGAGAGGGATACATGTAAGTTACACGGGATTGCACGAAATAAAGGGGTCTCATTGTCAGGTAGCCCAAGAGAAAGCCGTGTGTGTGCATTGTGTCCTAAACTACGCCTTGAGAAAAGTCGGGCACGACTCAAAGTTAGGATACCTACAAAAGACCAAAGATCCAACAGTCCACCAATTTGGCTTTTAGGAGTTTCGATAATTTATTAGGTATTTTCGAATATGGGTGAGTGAGAATGAATAAATATGATATGATAATAATAATATGAATAAATAATATGACAATAATATAGTAAGATAATATAAAAATAATATCCACAATAATATTTAACGGAAATTAAATTCAATGGTCAATGAATCGAATCGGGACTCGAAAGAATAGGATCTCGTCTTAATCGCAAACATAATGCCGATTAATCGAAGGTAGCCTATCACGATCCCAAAGTACGGAAAATGACCCCAATGGTCATTCACCATAGATTTGAAATCGAGAAGGTTATCAACTTCGATACGCGACGCTTACGAATAAAAGACTTCATCGATCCAAAAAAGTGAATAAAAATCGGAAAAAGAAGGTGATCTCAGATCCTTTGTTTCACGCCAATAATTTGGCGGCTAAACGGTGGTAATCTCGTCATCGACCCTCAAAAAGCAAAAAGGTGGGGTAAAATGCCCAATGAAAATTAGAAATAAGAAAATCTAACTCTAAAAAAAGTTCCAAAAGAAATTAATAAAAACTTCTAAAAGGAAAATTAATAAAAATTAATTAATATAATACATCTTCATAATAATTTTTTTAAAACAAAAATAAGATTGTATACATATTTATAACCAAATTGTTCAAAAAAAAACAGAATTTACAAATAAAAGAAAACAGGGGGGTATGAAACAGAAACAGGGGGCTAGGGTATGAATGAGCATCATATGGGCTCGCAGGCCCATCAGCTCAAAAACAAGTAAAAAAAATATGGCAAAAAAAAACGGTACTATGGGCCTGTCAAAGAACCCGATACACTCCAATTCAACCAGTGTTGAGGTAAGACATTATCACACGACTAACATTGGAATATTGCTTCATAAGCATAAAAAATTCTTTAGGAAAATCAAATGCCTCCACACTCCAGATTATAATCAGATCCTTACGAAACCGGAGACTGAAAACAGGGTAAGAACCAGATCTAACCAAATTGGAAAAGGAAAAAACCAATGCTCAGAGAAAACCATCCCCTCATCAACGAGCTTCGCCTCATTCTCTCAATCCATCTTTCGTCTGTATTTTCAGGTTCGAAACCGATTTAAATTGGCTTTGTATTGTCCGTCTCCTCTTCATCTCATATAATCTCTTTTTTCTGGTTTAATGGGTTGAGCTTGATGAAGAAGATTAGTGTTCTGAAAATGGGTTTCAGTTTGTTGAAGGATTCGGTGAGCTACGGAGAAGTTTTGGGTTGGATTTATAAGAGGCAGAGGGTTTTATTGTTGGATATGGAAGAAATGGGTTTGTGAGGATTGAAAACAATGGAAAATCGGTTTGTTGTTGGGAAAAACGAAGGAGAAGAAGATTTAGGTTTTTTTGTTGTTGTTGATTTTGGTTGATGAAAAAGGGTAGAGTATGAAGGTTGTTGAGAAAAGGAGTAGAGGTTTATGCGGTTTCTTTTCGGAAGAAACAGAGTGGAAAAGGGGTGGTGAAGTATATAGGTTTCGCTGTTGTTGCTCTTGGTTCAAGATGCTTGGAGGTTGGGGTATTACTCTCTCCTCTGCTGATATCAATTGTTCTGTTTATTTATTCCTCACCAGTTGGAGATGGTGCAAAGGACTTGAAGGTTTTGTCTTTTTTTTGAAGAAATTAAAGAGTGGGAAAACGTTTCGGATTCTTTTTGAGGTGAAGATTGGGTTTGTGCTATGTTTGAAGAGAGGTTCAAGGGTTATGTTGAAGGAGGGCTTCCGGTCTGAAGCTTGTTGAGGGAACTCCGCCCAAAAATAGAGGGTCCAAGTTTGGATTATTAGTAGGTTTTTTGAAGGAGATTGGAGTGGTAACGTATTTTTGTTTTCATCTCTGCTACGCGGTACCCGTTCGCAGGTTGTACATAATACATGTTTATGAAACTTTGTTGTCGTAGCCGCTGCACTCCGTAACGCTTTTGTCGTTATTATCCATTTTCTTGAAATTATTTGCAGGCTAAAACAGTGTGGTGTTATGCTGCAGTCTTTGGAGGACGTATTGTCGTACATCAAAGCTCGTTGTTTTGAATTATCTTCTGAAAGTTGCGGTTTGCAACATTTTTGTCTGTTGTAGATTAAAGTTGCTTTTGGTCATTACAAATTAAAGGCTACCACACTGATGCACACAGCATTGTGGGTCCACTTTTGTTGTACATATTATGTAAATTGTTAGAAATCATGTCCTATTGTAATTAGAAATTCATTGAGGTCTCATTTGGATATATGCCATTTGAAATGCCTATGTGAGTGCAGGCCTTTGGAAGCTGCTATGAAGATGGGTCGCGGTTACAATGTATTTTCCCTTTTCAATTATTCAAATTTTGTAAATAATATATGAACATGGTAAATGAATAAAACTATGGGCCTTTTTTTGAGATGTACATGGACTTAAGTTGGTTTAAAAGAGAAAGTGGATATTGGATAAATAATAGAAATTAGAAAGAATTAGATATTAAAATGGATATCTATGAAATGTGTGTTGAGAATGGGTAATGGGCTTTAACCCAGAAGGACCCCAAATATACTTTGAAGAAGTTTGAACTAATGTCGTGTTCGAGTTAAATCCAAAAATTGCGATAAAAACCCAAAACTCAATCAACCTTTGGATGAATCATGCCGGAATCTGGACCTTTTTGACACATGAGAAGCTTGAAACAATAAAAAATCCCCCTTGATTCAATATAGTTCAATCTCACAAACTCGTGAATCTAAACTTCAAACAAAAGCAACCTATTTTTTTTATTTTCTGAATGATATTTGGTAAATGGATGTGTGGATGAAAAGTATGAACGGGTAGGACAAATTTAGGGTATGACAGATGCCCCTATCTAATTGGCTTGAACTGAGTAAGATAAACTTCTACAACGTTCTTTCCTACGAGGTAGAAGTCAATTAGATATAAAGAAGACCCTGAATTTGTCCGAAAATAAAAGAGATGCTCGGAGATTGAAATGCTGGATGAGGTATACCCCTGAGAAAACTGTGGATAAATAGCAACAGGTCGCCATCACCAAAGGATGATGGGACAAAACACACACGGCCACTACCACCAAAAGGATGATAGAGAAAAACACACTCCAAACAATATTGCACCATCTATCATTAATGACTATGATAGACCCCCCGCCAAAAGGATGACGGAGTAAAACTCACACCGGCCACTACCATCAAAAGGATGATAGGACAAACACCATCGCACAATCTGACACCAATCCAGATGACAGACCCCCCACCAAAAGGATGACGGAGCGAAACACACACCGGCCACTACCACCAAAAGGATGATAGGACAAACACCATCGCACAATCTGACACCACTCAAGATGTCAGACCCCCCACCAAAAGGATGACGGAGCGAAACACACACCGGCTACTACCACCAAAAGGATGATAGGACAAACACCATCGCACAATCTGACACCACTCAAGATGACAGACCCCCCCACCAAAAGGATGACAGAGCGAAACACACACAAACCATCGCACAATCTATCATTAATGACTATGACAGACCCCTCACCAAAAGGATGACGGAGCGAAACACACACAAACCATCGTACAATCTATCATTAATGACTATGATAGACCCCCCACCAAAAGGATGACGGAGCGAAACATACACCGGCCGCTACCACCAAAAGGATGATAGGACAAACACCATCGCACAATCTGACACCACTCAAGATGACAGACCCCCCACCAAAAGGATGACGGAGCGAAACTTACACCAAACACTATCGCACAATCTGACATTAATGACTATGACAGACCCCCCACCAAAAGGATGACGGAGCGAAACTTACACCAAACACTATCGCACAATCTGACATTAATGACTATGACAGACCCACCACCAAAAGGATAACGGAGCGACACTCACACAAACAATATCGCACAATCTATCATTAATGACTATGATAGACCCACCACCAAAAGGATGACGGAGCGAGACAAACAGAAACTATCGCACAATCTATCATTAATGACTATGACAGACCCCCCACCAAAAGGATGACGGAGAGAAACTCACACACACAGGCTGCTATCACCAAAAGGATGATAGAACAAACACAAATTGAAGGCTAGCAACACCAAAAGGATGCAGGCTAGGTTGAACTGACGAGGTTCGACTATCACCAAAAGGATGATAGTAAGGCAATTGACAACAGTCATGCTTGCTGGATACAACTCATTGGGGAACACCCAAGAGGAAGATTGGGTTGAAATGAAACAACGGGGTACGCCCACCGTCTTGCTTGGAGATCATAATTTTGTTGAAATGCTTCCATGGTTACGCCTATGAATTCTGAAGAGGATGCCCCTGACTGGGCTGAGTTTGTCTTGATGTATTGTCTTGCTCAACAAAAGGCTGCTCACGACTTTGCTGACGATGCCCCTGCTCGGGATGAATCTTGCACTGAACTTCTTGGATTTTCCCAACAAAAGGTTGAACAACTTCGTGGGGAACGCCCACGGTCTTGAATGGTATGCCCCTGACTGGGCTGAATGTTGATTTGCATATCTGATCAATCACGAGGTTGAAATACGTCATGGGAGACGCCCATGGTCTTTGAAAAATGCCCCTGACTGGGCTGAATCTTGCTTTGAACAACTTGGTATTTTGTGGGAGAAACCCACAATTGCAGAAGATTGGCCCTGACTGGGCTGATGATTACTTTGAAGCTCCTGATATTCGTGGGAGAAATCCACGACCCTTGTGGAAGATGCCCCTGACCGGGCTAATGATGGTATTTGAAATCTTCAAGATTGATCCTGGACCTTGACTTGCATATATGAATGCTATATGAAAAATGACATTCCATACGAGTGGAAGTACAAATGCAAATGCTGACGTGCGGAGATGCAAGAGCTGGGGAAGTACGGTATGATTGGAGTATGCATATGATGCAAGATGCTTATAATAGCGAATGCAATGCGTATGATTGTAGACAGGTGATTGGAAATGCAGGTGGAAACGCCAGCGTGGTGGCCTCTGGTAGTTGCCAATGTGAGTTGGACTTTGGGTGGTGGGAGGGATTGATTTCCTCGATACGCAGTTTATTGAAGACGCCACGATTGAAGCAAAAGATAACGCTCTGGATGCCCCAAGTCTGTGTACTTGGTGATTTGTTGTGAATTTCCTTCAGAGAAGGTTGCAACTCTGCTTGATGGTCAAGACGACCTGGTCTTGCCCCCAGTCAGAACTTGTTAATGGCTTGCCCCTGCTCGAGCTGTTGAATGATTTGCCCCAGCCTATGGGCTTTGAAATAATCTTGCCTTGTATACGCCACTGAAAGTCAAGTTCCTTCCTGATTGCCCCTCGTTGAAATGTCCTTGAATACCCAGCACTGATTTGCAATTAAAATTGTACATTCATAAATGGTTATATTAATGCAAAGTTCATTGTAATTTTTGAAAAAGTGTCTTTTTATTTGAGAGTGTTGTGGTAGTGAGACGAATGGACCGTTAGCCTAAACGTTGTGCTAATTTTGATTAGTGTAAATGACACCAATGCTAATGATTAATAATCATGTGAGGAGTCAGGTTACGCAACCTTGTGATAGTATACTTTCAGATTAAACCTCGCCTCAATTAGGTCTCTCGAGGGTTGTAACGTGGCCTGGTTTACGGTTATGAAACAAAGGATGTTAGGCTCAAAGTATGATTTGTACCCACCCCTTCTTCTTAATGATCCCCAATCCTACGCTCAGTTAATTCTACACTTGTCTGGACGGTGTAAGCTTGAAGGTTCAAGGTTTGCTCGACGTGGCAGTCACCTTATTTTGATGGATGCCAGTGCCCCTTTATTCTGGGTGGCCACTGAATCTTTTTTGTTTTTGTTGAGGATTTCAGGGTCCTCTTTTGCTTTTGTTTTGATCCCTAACTTTTGCATGGATTGACTTTGTTTGTCAGACCCATCGGGATTGCCTTGATTTTGTTTAAGTCCCCTCTGAGGTGTTTGACTTAGCAGGCTTTTGATTTTTCCTTTTTTTTTTGGATTTTGTTGTGACTGCCCTATTGTGAGTCATTGGTGAACAACCGTCTTTTGGATTTTGCTTTGTTGATTCGAGTGCGGGGTTGAATTAGCTGAACACTACCCTGCCCCAGGTTAAATGTAAGGTTTGAATATCCGAAGGAAACTGCTACTTCTAGGCTCGAAGTGGTTTACTAGGGATTAACTCCTTATATCTCCGGTGTTTGGGGAATTGAAGCAATGCCTGTACATCATTGACGAGATTCTATCTGAAAGCATATGAGTTCGCAATTATGGGTATCTTGTTTTCATCATCCTCCTTCAAATCAAGCTAAACAATAGTGAATAGAGTGGAGTGAATAAATGTGTCGGTGATAAGTGAAAATGAGTGAATACGACATAACTAATTCAAAACATGCATAAACAATACATTAATGAAAACCAAATACGAATGGAAATTGTTCAAAGCGTACAATACTTAAACAAACAAAGACAAAATATAAGAACTGCGAATAATGAAATGGCATCATGACTGCCTTCTTCGCGGAATGAACTTGACTGGACTCGATCTGATGTTGGCACTAGTTGGCTGGTGGCATCGGATTGTTGATGACATTTGGAGACTTCCCATTGAAGTTGATAGCATCCCTGTCGATCATGTCTTGAATTATGTGCTTGAAGGCTCTGCAATCCTCAATGGTATGACCTGGGGCGCCCTTATGAAACTCACAATGAGCATTTGCATCGTAATCGGCAGGAATGACAGTTGGAGGAGCCAAATCTCTCGGAACAACAGCTTTCTTCTCCATCAACTAAGAAAAGATTTTAGCATAGGTCATTGGTAGACGATCAAAGACTCTATCTGGCCTCCATGTTCTCTGCTGACGCTGTGGGCGAGTACCTTGTTGTTGCTGAGTAGCTTGCATCTGCTGTTGCTGAGGAGGATACTGATATCCTTGCTAGTTGTAGGCTTGTTGCTGAGGAGCCTGTTGCCGTGGCATCTGAGCTTGCACTTCTTGAACAACTGGCTGATAAGGCGTTGGAGCATATTGCGCAGCAGCAACATACAGATACTGATAATAGGGAACTTGATAAGGCATATGAGCGGGAGCTTGTTGAGAAGCTTGCCCTTTCTGGAAAAAGATGGCGTTTGTTTCGCCCTCTTTCTTCTTGTATCCGTTGAAAGTCTTCTTGGCATTGGCCTGGCTGTTAGAACCTCCTGGTATCTTTCCACTCTTCAGCCCTTCTTCAATTCTCTCACCAATGATCACCAAGTCAGAAAATCCAGCGGAGACACTACCGATCAGCTTCTCGTAGTACTGGCCTTGCAAGGTACCCATGAAAATGTCAATCAGCTCACGGTCAACAAGAGGTGGATGCACCCTTGCGGCTAACTCTCTCCATCGTTGCGCGTACTCCTTGAAGGATTCACAATCCTTCTGAGTCATACTCTGAAGCTGAGTATGATTCGGAGCAAGATCGGTGTTGTATTTGTACTGCTTGACAAATGGATCGGCTAGCTCGGCCCAAGTACGCACGCTATTACGCTCTAATTGCATATACCATTCGAGTGATGCCCCAGACAAGCTATCTTGGAAGCAATGGATCATGAGCTTTTCGTCTCTGGCATAGGCAGCCATCTTACGACAATACATCTTCAAATGAATGTTTGGGCAACTGAGACCTTTGTATTTCGAAAACTCAGGCACCTTGAACTTGGGAGGAATGACAACATCAGGCACCAAGCATAATTCCAAAGCACTGAAGAAATTTGAACTATGCCCTTCCATGGCTCGAAGTTTCTCGGCTAGATCTCGACACTTCTTCATGGCTTCTGAATCCTGAGCAGCAACGGGACTGGCAATGGGGATAGCAGCATGATAGTTCTGAACGTCGTCATACTGATCCATCAGAGTATCTTCGATATGAGGAACTGGGATTTGCACGGCAGTAGGCTGGGCCTGCGGGATAGCTCCGATGGTAACTCCGGACGCTGGGGTTGGATGAGAAGTGTTCCCTTCGGCTGTGTTATTGAAGTTCAACGGAATCCCATGAGGATTTGGAATTGGAACCAAAGGGATGGTAGTAGACCCTTTTCCTTGACCATTGTTGTTGATGACAGTAGCGGCTTCACGCTGTTCTTCCTCTCTTCTGGCCGTGAGGATGGCTTCGAGGATCTGGTCAATCTTTCCTTTCATAGAATCCAACTCATCCCTGAAAGTAGCTTGCTCCTGTTGAATATGCTCCATCATTCGTCTTGTATTGGCTCTAGTTGCGTACTGGTGTCGAGGACTCAGCTTGATTTACTGGATATGAAGGAAAGAGAAACATGAAAAACTAATGAAGGAAGGAGAATGCAAGATGCACAACAAATGAGATGCAATGCGAATGATATGCAATGCAAGATGCAAGATCCAGGATCACAGGATCACAAATTCAAGTAATTCTGAGATTAGCCGGGTGGACGGTTCAAGGATCACAGTCACTGCTCAAAGAAACCCCCACAGGTAGGATTCTAAAATGGGTAGGTGCCTAGAGTCATGGATATCTTTCAAAGATGTTACTGCCATGACAAAGCCTCATCATGATGGTAATATCCTCAAAAGAATCTCCTCTAGGTGAGGTCTTCGTATCTTCCACGCGAGAAAGACTTCTCGGAGGCATCAACTACACAACCATCGACACACGGGTTCTAGAAAAGGTTCTCAGAGTCATAGATCGAGGTTGAAAATATTACTGTAAGAAAGTAATACATTCACGGGATCTCATCTGATTGAGGCGTTCGTATTAATTCACAAAGATTTAACACTACCAACCACCATGGATAAAACGGTTAATGGTCCTTGGGATCAACGATTCAGACTCGAAAACATTATTGCTATGGCAAAGACTCACCACAACAACAACATCTCCAAGGAATCTACTCCAAGCGGGGTTTTCGCTTCAACTTAACGTGAAAGACTCCATGCAAGTCTCCACTACACAACCACCATCCTAATCCTAGGGTTATACTCGGACTCGGGTGTAGAGTCATCTCACAAAGTAACCATAAGCAGAACAACCCCACAATGCCACAAGTACCAGTAACCAAGATAAGGATACAAATAGAAAGCGAGAAGAAATAAAACAAACAACAAGCTAACAACTCAAACCAAGATAGGCTCGACTCTCTCTTGCATGGAGAAATAGTCCTCAGCAGAGTCGCCACCTGTCGCACCTCGAAAATTCATTTGAACATACGACCCTCGCGCGAAAGGCGCGGAAATGCGGTTCGACAGAGTCGCCACCGAACTTTATTTTTCCCGAATGAACGGGAGAGGAAAATATCGAGAAAACCTCATAGACGCGGAAAGGAACACGGCCGTCGCAACCATATGTTCCTGGGTTCGGGAGTCGGTTACGCGAGGGGAAGGTATTAGCACCCCTCGCGTCCGTCGTACTCGACGGGAACCTCTTAATTCGAGTTAATGGATGTTAGCTAAACCTAATTCTTTTCTTCTTACTACTAAATGCTAAAATGGTACTATAAAGGCTAAATACGCTAAGGGGGAAGGGGATGGTTAGAAGATAGGGTGCTCGCCAAGGATTGGGGCCCTTGTGCCTACGTATGCTCATTCGGACGAGAATGAGAAATCAGAGCATCGTAATTCGACTACAGGAAAGGATGGGAGAAATGGAATATGGAGGGGATTGTGAAGTGTGCTCGCCAAGATCATTGCAATCTTGTGCCTACGTATCTTACATTCAAGAGTGAATGAAGAATCAGAGCGTCTGTAGTTCGTGGTTACGACCACGAAAGAAACGGGTTTGAATTGGATTTGAAGTGAGTACGGATGACGATTACTCGAAGTTTAAGAATGACTTCTCGGACACAAGTAATCGGGAGATTGAACCAAAGACTTGGAACACTCTCTTTTTCATCATGAAGGAATGATGTGTTTGAAAGGATAAGGTTGAAATGATGACGATCACTTGAAGCCTAAGAAAGACTTCACAGACCCCAAGTAATCGGGAAAGCGAACCAAAGACTTGGAACACTCTCTTTTTCATCGTAAAAGAAGGTTGCTTGAATTTTAAATGGTGTATAAAAGGATGAGATTGGTCGGATGACGACTACTTGAAGCTTGAGAAAGGCTTCTCAGATCCAAGTAATCGGGAGAGCGAACCAAAGACTTAGGACACTCTCTTTTTCATCGTAAAAGAAGTTGTTTGAAAGGCGAGTGAAAGGATGAGTAGTTGGAGATGGTTGAATGTTGTCGGGTTATTAATGTTATTTAAAGGCGTCAATTGCTCACACACGAATAAGATAACTCGCATGTAAACAACTAAAAGCAAGATCAAAGACTTGAACCTACTCTTTACACCTTGAAAAGAATTGAATAGTTATTAATTGATTGATAGTTTGTTTCGAAAATCCTCTTGACGTTGGATCAAGGGTTTGACTCATTATCGCGTGCAAAGCGTGTTGGAAATGAAATGGTTTGAAAAAGAGACCGACTTGACTTACACATCAAGGGTCGACTTGTAATAGGTTGATGGCGAATGCGTATGAGCACTCGACTTACAAGGGTTTGA